>CM054115.1:118195655-119395655 GCA_028673005.1 Tanypteryx hageni
AAGTTTACTATACGAAAAGTGGGATAGAATGGTTTATTACAGGAGAGGGGGACTGAGGATGTTTACTATAGGAGAGGCGGAGTGGAGAGGATTACTATAGATAGATAATCGTCTTTATTCGGAAGAAATTTGGATCATAAGGTCCATTATTACATTTAACCCTTCGTCAATATCATGAATATTAAAAAGTATTAAATAAACAGTATATAAAATATACAAAACATAAAAAAATATAAGTGAAGACAGATTTAAGTTTGTGGGGAAACCCTAGGTAAAAACAGGCCTGTTCTTCCTAGTAAAACCCACGCAAGAAAACACCCACAGAGAAGGAGGGTGTGAAAAACGTGCGGAAATCCTACATAGTTTATACTCGTATATCACAATGGAAAACTACAACCAAATATAGAAAACAATAAGTACAGTAGGAAAGATTGTAAATACAACATCGCTGTATACCGTCATAAATATATATATATATATATATATATATATATAAAGTCATTTAAGCAATATACACATTAAATATATAAAATATCCTCCTATATATAGCAAGAAAATTTTGTTGGTAACGCAATCTGAAGGATCTGATTGGCTGCCGAAAAGCCAATTATATCTTGAAAAAATGCGATAAACAAATAAGAAGTTACATCTGTTTAATTTTTATATTTTAATCGCAATTTAATTTAAAAAAATGATAAAATATATCAATTTATATGCCGCACCACAATCAGAGTCTAGCATACATTTTATCACATGGTAACTATGTACAACAAAAAATAAATAAATAACCATATAGGTTATGGGCGTAAATGGAATGCTGTTTAAAGTTCTTCGTTACTACATTTTATCACATGGTAACTAATATGAACACACAATTATGTAAATTTTATATTTAATGCTTACTTTTTAAAGTTGGTTTCATTACTTACTATTTCAATTTAAACTTAACACTTAATTCACGCATACCAGTCATATTTGAAAAATTCTGCATAGCTACCTAATTGTTGTTAACGTAAATATTCTTATTGATCACTGAAGTAAATAATATCTGTTATAATTACAAACTATATTTAATTCCTTACGCGTGCATGGCAGATGGATTATCTACATCGAAGAAAAGAACATAAACGTAAATATTACATCTACTGAACTCAAGTGAGGTATGTTTTAAATAATTTTCGATTGTTTGGTTGATTAAAACCGATTAGAAAATAAATCACTTAATAGAAATATAATATTTACCTGGAATAATTTCTGAAATATTGTTTTGCAGTATTTATTTATTAAAATCGCTTGATATGTTTATTGATGCATCAATTAAGGGGGGAGAGGAAATTTTTAATAATAATAATTCTTAGTGTGGTGTTATTTGGTTTATATAGGAGGATGCGTAAGGAATACGTGCATTGAATGCTTTAATACGAGAGAGAGATAAGGAGAGAGACAGAGAGGGAGAGAGAGAAAATTAAATGTTACAAAGATTAAAAATAATTTTTGGCGTATAAGAATTGTATAGCGTAATGTATTTCTTTGTCAAACAATTTCTAATAGCCCAAAACTATTTTAACTCTCTGGAACACACAATTATGTGAATTTTATATTTATTGCTGACTTTTTAGTTCATATAAAAGTTGGTTTCATTAATTGTAATTTCAACTTTAACTTAACACTTAATTCACGCATACCCGTCATATATTACGGGCAATTACGCTAGTAGAGAAATATACATGAAATATAGATAAATATACATTAATTATATATAAAATATACATGATATATATATGATGAAGATACAGAGGATAACAAAATGCATGTAATAAAAAAGAAGGGGGAAAATATATATTTATATATAAATATCATAAAAAGGTAACATAGTCAATAGTAGTATATAGGAGAGTGGAGTGAAGAGGATTATCATAAAAGGGGAAAGTGGGGAGGTTTACTAGAGGAGGGTGTGGGGGAATATATTAAGGGAAATGGCAACGATATCGTCGCCAATGAATTGTAGGTGTTCACTCGCCTCGTCAGATTCCACGTACAATATATGGCACTAGGAAATAAAGAAACAAGAAATTTATTTGAAAAGAAAGAATTCTGAAAGGAAAGAAGGAAAATTTAAAGATAAACAACGCCTTATAATATAAACACCATTGGTGGCGCGGGCGTATATCTGTTATCGTGACATCGAGATTCGAGTTGCGAGAGAACACGCAGTGATGAGAGTTGATGAATTGGTAAAGGGAGGTGGAGGGATAAAGTGGGATGGAGATGGGATGGTGGGAGGGAGGGAGGAAGGGGGAGGGAGGAAGAGATAGCGATAGAGGGAGAGGGGTGGAGAGGGAGGGAGACGGAGGGATGGAGAGAGAGAGAGGGAGGGGGGATGGAGAGGGAGGGTTGAAGATGGATGGAGGGAGAGCGATGGAGGAGGGAGGGAGGGCGGAAGAGGGACGGATGGAGAGGTTTGGATGCGAATGGGAGGGAAAGGAGAGGGGGGGAAGTAAAAGAGAAAGTGGGAGATGGAGAGAGAGAGAGATAGAGAGAGGAAGAGATGTAAATGTTGATGGATGAAATGGATGACCGGAGGCGAGATAACTCCCCCTTTCCTCTCTCTCTTTGGGACGAAAGCCGTTGAAAAGAAGTTGATGCGAAAGAGATGACGAGATAAGACAATTATATAAAAGGGAAAGAAATAGTTATTGAAGTAAAACAAATAGTTTGGGACGGTGGGAGTTGTAAAGAACCTGAGCGACGCAGAAAATGTTCCCTTCTTATTTATTCTTTATCTTTCCGACTGGCTGTGATTTTTTTCGATAGATGAAGGTTTGAGCACCGGAAATAATAGTTCTACGTTCGATACTCGAATATTTAGGCAGGCAAAAGTGTCACTTCAAAGGTCTTTCCTAATTTTATTATCATAATAGTACATGGGAACGTTTTTTTAAGTGAAATGGTGGTCTCCGATTTAAATGGATTACTGCAAGAATGCATTTACTATTTGTTAACAGCGGTGTAAAGATCAGTGGCAGCATGTCGGACTTCAACTAATATAATACTTGTTTCTACGCAAATAAAATTATTTCTTCTCGAATGCCTTTACGATAGTAGGCATGACTTCAATATTTGTGGTTGGATGATATCACATTAGAAAATTCTGCATAAAAGATGTTTTAAAATTAATGCGGATATATAGAATTGCACAAGAGAACAGGACCAAGGCAGGCATTAGGTCGTATTGATGAGTATTTAAATGACTTGGTATCTGTATATATATTTAAGCGTGCCCGAGATATACTGTTTGATGCCTGCCAATAACCCATTATGAATCATGTAAACATCTAAAAAAGCCATAATTCAATAATCCATCTATTGATCTGCAAGTATCAAGCGACACGACAAATATTTGCCATGGATATATAAGTTAGATTTTTAGGCGCGTTTTGCTTCTAGCATGAAAGCCCATTAGCTTTGGTGTGTCCATCTGTTCGTTTGAATGTTCATTTTCGGCTTTTACTGAAAGGATTTTCATGAAATTTGATATTAAGGACTTACAGTCAAAGAAAATCGCACAAA
This sequence comes from Tanypteryx hageni, assembly GCA_028673005.1. Classification (NCBI taxonomy): domain Eukaryota; kingdom Metazoa; phylum Arthropoda; class Insecta; order Odonata; family Petaluridae; genus Tanypteryx; species Tanypteryx hageni. Next base: position 118,199,226 of record CM054115.1, read on the forward strand.
TGAATTATATAAGTTAATTAGGGGAACCAATTTACTGTAGAAAAAATGAACTTTCCGTCTTATCTCATAAAGTAAACAATCTCCGCAGTAAGTGAAGTAAATAAGATCTGCTATAATCACGAAAATACGGTTATTACCATTACGTGTGCATGCAGCATTTTTCAAGATAAGGAAATAGACTATCTACGACGAAAAAAGAAAGTAATCGTAAATATTACAACTACTGAACTCAAGTGAGGTATGTTTTAAATAATTTTCGATTGTTTGGTTGATTAAAACTGATTAGAAAATAAATCGGTGAATAAAAATTGAATATTTCTTTGCCATGGTTCTGATATATAGTTTTGCAGTATTAATCATTAAAATTACGTAATACGTTTATTAATATACCAACTCAGGGTAGGTTGAAATTTTTAGTAGACATATATAATCGGGTAGTTGCTGTTTTATTGTGTGCGTTTGTTCAAATTATATCGTTTAGTTTCAAATACTCCATTGCACGAAACGCGTCCATTTGTGGTACATTGTAAACTTTCCTAACATGTTTATGTCTCTGAAGAGCATATAGTCACCATCGACACCATTTTAGAAGTAGGTCGGTTCTTGTTACCTCTGCTGCACACTTTGGATGTCAATTTGAATAGCATACAAATTGTAATAAATTGTAAATTGCCGTGGACAGAGAACTCTCTTTTCATTTTGGTAGAATTTTCGTGCAGAAAAGACCGAAGATTCAGTTTGAAAAATATACTGTAACAGACGGGCATAAAAGGCAATGAGTATTTAATCATAATTACTCCGCTGGTTTCATCAGTGTGACAACTCCTTCAGCCATAAAAATTTACTAAAACCCCGATGCATTTCACCCACTAAGTGGGTATCATCAGGGGCGAACTTGTAACGACAGTGACTGAAGTTACAAGTTCGCCCTGAAGATGCCCACTTAGTGGGCGAAATGCATCGGGATTTTAGTAAATTTTTATGGCTGAAGGAGTTGTCACACTGATGAAAATTGAGCCATGAGTTAACCAAGCCACCAACCTTTACTCCGCTGTTTCATAAAATACAATTAAAATCGCTGCTCCTTGTCAATACACCATGCACATGCACTCAGATGACTACAATATATTTAACGTACAATTTAATCTAATATATATTTGGAATTTATCATTTAACAAACGTTCTGCGCAGTAAAATGTACCAAAAAAAAACAATTTAAATTGAAATTTTAAGACATTCTTACATATTTTCTGGCTTGAAAAATAAGTAATGGACTCATCATTAGCTTTAAAATTTTCAATCTGGCATTGCAATCTTTAAATTAGCTCTATAAAAACATTTATAGCAGATATAAAATTTTAAAAACAGCTTTTTCTTTTATAATTCTCAGCAATATATACGACTGGTATATTTTGATAAATAATTGATGCTAGATGGCAAGAAAAACACTCCATTTTTATAAATAATTGTTTTAGATAGAATATCGTTCTTTAAAAACACAAGTAGTTCGTGGGACAGCTACGCTTGTGTACATTAAAAAATACAATAGGCTGTTAACGTTTTTAAAAAATAATAGTTGGTTTTCACATTGTCATTTTAACTTATCGAAAATATTTTTTAAATCAAGGCATCATGATAAACAAGTTGTTGGTTAATGTTATTGGATAATCAGGTTAAGCAAACCGGAAATTTGCTGGGTTATTGACTCTAGAGGCAGCTACATAATGTTGCCCATGTGTAAACTAAGGTTCCTTCAGGTAGACACCAACCCTCTCCAGTGTCTGACCAAGTGCCTTGTTAACGTTTAAGTATAAGAGGCAGGTTGGGGAAGGCTGTCGCTCGGTTGGGAAGTGGGCCACCGTGCTCGAATAAGAATAAATAGTTTTTGAATTAAATCTTGTTTTCTTATTCTCCCATTTAAAACCGTTCTTTCTATGTTATATTGCTGGCACACGGACAAAACGCACTTAATATATAGACATGGTGGAAAAATAAACAGTTAAAAGTTAAATGGCCACGGTTTTACTGGTAAATAACATGACAATAAATTGTAGTAGAAGCGAAAATATCAGTACATTAATTCAAATTATGAATGGACAAATATACTAAAATTACATTTAAAATGACCTTGATGTTTCGAGAATATTAAAAAATTAAAAGCGTTGCATAACACTAACCTTTAGGAAAGACAAATATTGTCTGTAGAAAAAATCAGTGTTAGCCTTTAGCAGAAGGTTCTGCCCGCCAAATGAAAGATGTGTCCGATTTCAATCAACTCTACAATTTCTCTCTTTCTCTCTGCTAAATATTATTATAAAGTATATGCATCCAAACATACATAATTAAAACACTGTTTTCCATCTTGGAAAGAGTTAGTATAGAATAAGTTACATTAATAACAAATATATCCTTCATATATTGAAAATTTTGTTCCAAGTCTTGCTTTATAGCATTTCCTCTTCACTGTATTCCACGAATCTTTCCCTGGCTCAGTAGCAAACTAACATAGAACATCTCTCACATTACAAATTCATTCTAATTTGGATGAGATTTGGTACATTTTCGGTGGATTTCGATTACGTCACAATTTTTATCCAGAGAACCTAAATTAATTTTGTCCATCAAAATTTTGTTTTTAAACCTTCTCTATAATAGAACTCATTCCATAGAATGGTGCCCTCACTATAATATTTTTCTATTTCCTTTCAATCTATGGTTTATTTTTGTCTTTGCAATTATTTTAGTTAATTATTACTTATGCAATGAGTACTGCTAACAAATAATAATAAATTTCGGGTTTCACTTTCTTCTTCTTACAAGGACTACTACACTATGATGTCCCAAAAAACCGAAGTTTGAAAGTTTGAGGTCTCACCCCCTATATTGGTGCCAATGATGGAAAAACATTCCCCCCCTGGCAAAAAATATTTAGGGTTCGCGCAAAGGGGTTAAATATTTAATATTTGGAACATTTTTTAATGAAATGCTAAACTTTCCGAAAACAGTGTTTTTGAGCATACCAACCATCGTAAACACGTTTAAATGCAACTAGAAGTATCTCATGATAGAATACGTACACTGCTGATCAGTTGAACACTTGGAACATTTTGGTCCAATTCGATGAAAACTTTCCCTTTGACCCTATACTTCCGGCCGTCTCGTATGCGATGACGTCACGTACCCCTTACTACTCTCTCTCCAACCAGGATGCCATTTTCGCGGGATATTTAAAAGAGTTATTTTAAATATTTTTTGCATAATGAAGACGATTTAACAAAAAGATATTCACGGAGTAATTAAGTCAATTACAAATAATTTAAAAATCAATTAAATATTTTGAGTCCCCATTCATCTAGTCAACTAAAAGTAAGTACCCGTTGCGTGGGAACAGCGGTGGACACCGGGGGTCAGTCCACCGCTGTTTTCATAATACATTTCTGAAACCTATGCTCAGTTTTTGTCTATGTTTCCTTCCTACATCAACTTTGCACCAGAAGATAAGACTAATCGAGCTATTTGGAAGTCTTCGAAACTGAACACATTTTGAACACCCCATCAAACACTGTTTTCGAGAAGTTAAGCATTTTCTTAAAAAATGGTCCAAATGTTAAATATTTAACGCCTCTGCACGACCCCTAAATATTTTTTGCTAGGGCCCAAAATTTAAAGGGGAATGTTTTTCCATCACTGGCACCAATATGGTGGGACCTCAAACTTTCAAACTTCGGTTTTTTGGGACACCCTACTACTACACTGCGGTCTACTTATCTATGCGGTTTGTGTTGAGGTTGGTTTCACTCTATAACCAGTACAATTTCTAAGAAATTGTTCTTTTAGTACGACATTTATGACGTTGGCAGCACATAACGTAAAACAAAACAATTTATTTTGAAATATTTTAATATGGGCAGATCATATAATATACCCAATTCATGTAGACCACGCAGTAAATCTATAGCTATATCGCACTGTAAACGATTTTACTTGCAAGAAACACTCATTTATTTAAGAGTTAACAGAATTTAAGTAGCTGAATTTGCAGAGATAAAGAACGTGAACTGATATCCACGGAAAATAATAATGAGTGATAAGGGTTGTGAAAAGAATAGCGCATTGTTCTTTAAAAACATGATCGTAGCCAATGACCAGAAAGGAGAGAGAAAAGTTAGAAAATGAAAGAGTTTGAGTAGTGGAAATAAGAGGAAATGAATACCATTGACACTATTGCGGATAATATCATTAAAGGTATAACAAGGAGAGAAAACCGAATGAAAAATATGATTGAAAAGATCTGCTTTGTGAGCGCAAGAGGCAATTAATCCACCAAAGATTAGAAGTTCAGGAATTCTGCCATTTTTGGCGTAAAATTTTAATGGTCCATAAACACTCTAGGATTGCATGCGGAATCTCATGAAATGTTTCTTAGGTGCTCATTTCAGTTCCTATTTAGCAGGGACTTTGATTGAAGTCCTAAAGTTTTAAAGACATTGAAGGCTTGAGGGTTTGGAAACCTTCCATGCGAGTACTAGGCCCTGAGTTTGTTCTTGATGGCAATAAGTCTCGCCTTTGACCTAAAAAGGGAATTTCCTTGAGTGCTGTTTTCGGTAGGAAACGAGTTCTTTATTGAGGAGTAACCCACTCGTAAAACAAGGAGAGAGTCTCATCAATGGTTTCGAACTCAGGGAAACAAAAGGGATGAAGAATTAAAGCGTGATTGATTGGCATCTATTAGATATTTTTTTCAATTTGATAGGACCATGGAAGAGGAAACGGCATTTTCGGAAGAGGTCTCCCGCCGGGTTGCATCTCAAACTTGAGCGACTCGTGATCGTAGGAGAAGCTATTCCTTCCTAGAGAAACGATTTCGGTGGTGATGGAGGAGGCAACGTAGTCCAGGATTGACAAATATCTGGTTTTCTGTATTTTATATTGTTCTAAACAGAGTCCGATAACGAAATGATAGCTTAGGTGAACACTGTTTTCATGGGAATACCATTCAATGCTTTGATTTAAACCGATAGGAAGAATGACGTCTCCAAGGGTATTGTATAGTATTGAGCCAATGAAAGCTTCGAAGACGGGTAAATCACTCGAATGTTGCCGATAAATTACACCAACGAATATTTTGTTTGAGAAGGTGTTTTAGTGAAATACGTAGGTATTGTCACGGTTAGGAGGATATGAGGTAGGATAATGTGAGGAAGGACTGCTGATACTAGTAGCATCCTCAGCAACTTTCTGGCGCCGGAAGGAAAGAAGAAGGGGAGGAAGAATGCAACAAGAATTCCTACACATTTTGCACATTTACAGTACATATTTTCAGAAAAATTTCAGAGTGAAGATTCGTGTTTGTTTAGAAAGTAGCCGTAAGAAAAAATTGGTTCTGAAATATTGATCTATAAGATTAATGAATCAGGAATAATACTGATATAAATTGTTTATGAGAAAAACAGCAGTCCATACTTTGAAACCTTTTCGTGAAAGAGGCAATAAAGGCGTGGACCTCATATTGATCTCTTTTACATTTGGCAACGGAATCGATCGATCACATGTCCTACATCCAGAGACGATCTTTAACATCAATTACTTTGGGTTTATTAACTCTAGAATTTTTCTCTTTAATGACTGCCTCTATATTATTTTTATACATAATTTGCGCTCGATATTCCTATAACGCAGCGTTGTCCAGCCTCTTTGCCACTCATCACATATGACGAATCTGCATCAGACCTGTGGTAAATTGATTCCTATCATTAGTCACATATATTTTTACTTTCTCCATGTACGAATACTTCGTATGCTAAAAAGTGTTAGATATATGCGCAGAAGCGTTATCGTGGCGCAAGATCCAACCGTGTACAGCAAAATGGGGACGTTTTACCTTGAGTTATGCTAACAGTGGACCTATCAGCACATTAAAATAAAACTCGCCGTTCACTTCTCAACCATGGCATCAAAATGGAACCGAACCGAAAACTGAAACCGAAAAAAACCGTTATTTTAGCTGGAGTGAATCCGAACCCGAACCGAAAAAAAATATTTTTCTGAACCCGAACCGAAATCGAAAACTATTATTTATTTCGTTCTATTTTTTGGTTCGCATAAATATTGGCAGCGAAAGAAATGTTTTTATTTTTGTTTTAATATGATTCATTTTTGAAAACTTCACTTTTCAACACCGAATATGTCAAAGGTTTTCTTGAGAATACATGCTACTAAGCCTTTGGAGAGATGCATCTTTGTGATAATATCTGTCGGTTCAATGGTGGGATTTTCCATAGGCATCTCAATACATAGAGGATCAAGGATTCGTCCTGCTGAGGTTTCCTAGAACCCTGTTATACGAGGCTAGTGGAAAGGAACTTAGTGGTACTTTGAAGACAGCCGCAAATCATCTTTGTACCCTCCCCTTGAGACTACCCCGTGGAGTGTTCCGGGTAAAAATGTTTCACGATTCTTAACTTGTATTTTGCTTAAAGTTGGAGAATTGTCCACAAACACTCATCCCTTCTACATATGCATTGGACCCTCATATTCTGGTAGTCTTTCTCTAAAACTTATCCAGGAAAGATCGCTCCGCAGTCGTGCTTTTGAGTTAGTCTTACTTCTGTTATCCTTTGTTACATGTTAGTAAATTCCTATTTATATAGTGCATCTTAAACAAAATGTGCACACATATTAGCTTTGCTTAAAACTGAAGAGGGATTAAGGATTAAAGCGAATTTATTATTTTTAGTGAAGTATTTTGCCGATTGCAAAAACACACATTAGAGACTCCGCTTGAAGAAAGGCAGTTCATGACGAGCTGAATATGTAAGTCTAATTTTATTTTTGTTTATGTGTGTGTTTGATTTCAAGAGGATATTAGGACAGCAATGTTTCGTCTCCATTTCCCCTGGAAAAACGTAAAAGTCTATGTCTTGACATGCAGACATTATTGGCTATTATTTTAAACTATCGATGATATTGGCGCGCTAATTGCATGACCATAACGATCAAAAAATGTACATTCATTTTCTTATCATCGAATTTTATTTCTCAACCGCGTTTCTTCCAAGTTTTGTGTTTTTTTAAATTTTGTCATTTGAGGTCCTTGATGATCGGTACGGATCGATTCTGTTGTTGTCATTATTCTCCTGCTTAATATGTATACATTTAAAAAGGAACTATTTTTTCTAATCGCCCTAATCGTCTTCGATGAATTTCCCCGAGTTGTGAAGGAGGACGAAAAAATACGGAGAGGGAGGGGAGTACAAGTGAAAATGCGGATAAAGCAGAATGAGAATATAATATGCTACTCAAATCTAGGCTCGTAAATAATAAATCCAGCTGTTATATGTCAACTTCATTGAATTTCTCCTTCTTGGAAACGATTTACGATTTCAGCGGACATCATCTCTATTATGTACTTACATAATATCTATGTACTCCAAAATGACGGCAACGGGAATCAATTTTAATTTATTTATCTATATAGGTGCATTTAATTTCCTATATAAATATGCTTGCCCCGTTTCAAATCATCCCTTCTCACTCAATGTTTCCTCAATCCCTCGTCTCCTCCTTATTTCATTCTCTTAACCCCACTTTCCTCTTAAGTCTCTCCCTACTACTCTTCTTTACTATCTCTTTCCCGTTGTTATTTCTACCAGTCACTTATATCCATTCCGTCCTATAAATCAGTACTCAATTGGAGGGAATTTTATTAATTAAATCGAATTTTGGTTGCTAGGAGTAAATGTTACTGTGTGTATATATTTGTAATCTTTAGAAAATTTGTAATTATATATTATATGACATTTGAAATATTAACATTTAAATTATTGTATTTAAAAAATAATTAGGTAGCTCTTCTTTGGCTAATTCTCTTTGAATTACATTCTACATTCAAATGTTAATTAATATATTTGTACCTGTTCAAGTACGTGCACGAGTACTGTTGGAGTAATTTGATAAGGATAATGAGAATATCTGCTTATATTAGAATCTGGAATATTGGAATCATAAAATCAAATAAAATTTTGACTTTTGAAAGAATAACAACAATAAAAACTAAATATAAATAACATTTTTAATAGCTTTAATACGCGCTAATAAGGAAAAAATAAATTTTAAATTCCCATAGGACAGTATTAGACGGAGTGGTATAAAAGGAGCAGTTTACAAATTGAATAACGAAAAATGTAAGAAGGGAATTCATACAATTTTTTACTGTTCGTTACATGATGGGAGGGGACGCTTGCGCGTTGTTACGTGTGGATTTCTATTTTGTCATCTTGACTTGCAATAGTGAAGACGTATTTGGTTTAAATAAAAAATAACATTAATTAAAAAAGAGTATTTTGGAATTCTCTTGAGATTTTCTCAATAAAATCAGCCAGAACGAAAAAACTGATTCGAATAGGTTCAATGGTGGTTGCTAGAGCGAAACAGAAACCGAAACCGAACCGAAAGTTTTTGTTTTGTGTTAACCGGAACGAAAACCGGAGCGAAACAAATTTCAGTTCGATGCCGAGTCTTCAACCTTTTGGTACGTAATTGACGTAAAGGGCACGATTTGTCAAACAAAAACACAATATTTTACTTGCCTGGCACATTAAAAAACCTTCGTATTTAAAGTAGAGAATCTCTAGACGTTTTCACCGGTAGCTTTCAGATTTTAGCTCAGGGTTGTAGTGGTGGTACCACTACACGTAACAAGAAGCAACTTTGCCCAAAGCATTTTATCTCAAAGAAGTTTTACAGATTTTATTTGGGTGCAATGTTGCAGAGAAATGTCAGTAGGATATGTATCATAAAATGTAGGGGCCGACGGTGCATACAAGGTCGTATAATTCATGGGCAAAAAGTATAAGTGGCGTGACAAAATCAGGGGGCATTTCGTAACTCTGCCGGTATACGTTGTAGGGGTACCCGGTTGGAAGATGGATGACACAATACCAGGGGATTAGATGCATATTTGATGGCATACATTCCAGGGGAAAACATGTTGGATAGCATAAAATCTGGTTGGCGTTTGGCGTACGATTTATGACGTCGGATTCGGAGAAAAGTTGTGTGCGTTGGGTGGCGTAAAACCAGAGTCATTTTGTGTCTGATTGGAGGTGTACGTTTAGGGTCAAACTTTTGCAAGCTGCTCCACTTGGGAAGGATCGATATTATGGAAAGATTCCATAACAGAATAGGTTGTATTCTTCAGTAGTAAGTGTTACAGTTTATATACTTTTATCCAGAAAAAGCGCAAGTAGTAGTATTAATGTACTGAAAAAAGCATATATTAACAGACATTACTAAATTACAAAATTGAAAAACCGTCAGCCTTGGGATTGGTTTTTGAATTTTTCGTTACCTGAACTATTTAATTACGTATATAGCAGGGATGACCGGAAGTTAACAGGACTAAATTTTTATACCCATAGTCAGGATAGATGGCTCTTTACTAAAAGTTGTAATATGTCTCATGGATTATCAGCTTAGTAGTCGTCTTACAGGTTTCTCTCAGTTTCTATATTACGACATAGAGTGAGGCGTTGTTTAACTTACCCATCATGGATTAACGTATATTGCTACTATAAGCAGTAATGTTTTGTGTGCGTTTGAAAAAGCAGGTACAGAGAGGTTTTCAATGTGCATTCAATGCAAGGGCGGAGTCAGGAGGGGTACAGATTTCTTACAACTAGAAAAAATTAACCCCTAAATATTGTCCTACATGATGAGCAGTTTACATGCTCTTTCAACCTATTCCCCACTTCTCAATTTTCCAGTAGGGTCATACATTATGTAGAGTGCCGAGAATACCAGGTGTGTGCGGGTCTAAAACAAAACCTGGGTGTCCCATGCTCAGGCTAAAACCACAAGCGACCTTTCGGATTTTTTGTTGAAGGGATGAGTGGCGTTATGTCATCTTACTCCTAAAACCTAGAAATGCCATTGATTCTGAGTAGAAGGCATTATAGAAGAAAATGCATGAACTTTTCCGGAAAAGGGAGAGTTAGAGACATGAATCAATTTTAAGATTCAAATCGAATTTAAGTACAATTTTAGAAATTAATAGATTTTACATCAAACTGGCATGAAAGATTCATCAGTTAAACCAGAAATACTAAGGAATTCAATTACTAATCCATTTTTGTTGTAACTGTATGTGCACTTGCGGAAGTTTTAAGTAAAACTTTATTTTTAAGAAAAGTATGTATTGAAAAAAACACTAAATAAAGAATTAGCTATAATATAATTAAAAACACTATTAAAATAACAGAAAAGAAATAACAAAATGCTTTTACCATGTTAAATGCAATTTATAATGATGCAGCAAAAATACTAGATGATTTAGGATTAAAGACGTCTGTACCACGAGTTGCTGGACGGCAAACTAATTTATCTAACATCAATCACAAAATCCAGAAGATTATTATAGAATAAATGTATATATATCATCATAAGATAGCATTCTTCAGGATATGCAATATAGATTTAGTGATAAGATATTAAACATATTTAATCTAAATGTAGATGTGACTAACATATTATTGAAATAAATCTACGCTCCACTGCCCCTGAAATGTATACCACCAGGCACACGTAAAAATGCCCCTGATGTTTTGTGACCCAACTTACTCAAGTGCCCCTAAACTTAAGCCACTAACTTACACCAAATAACCCAGAATTTTAGGCAACCTGGTTAACTCTCCACTTACACTGCAACGTATACCACCAGACACGCTTTACCTGCTCCTTATGTTATGCAACTTAACTCACTCGATTGCCCCTAAACTTATGCCACCAAACTTACACCAATATCCCTGAATTTTGGCCACCCAACTTACAATCGACTCTACCTACAACGTATACCAATTTTTTCTCCAAATATCCCTATGATTTTTGTGCGACTCAAATTATAATACTTCTCCCCTGAAACATCCCGCTATGCACAAACCTACGTCCCTTACAACTTATGCCACCTAACATACTGGTATATCCTTGCAACGTATGCACCCCAAGTAACATCTTCTTCGATATCCAAAGTTTTCGACCCAAGTTGTTATTTGTTACGATTTGTGGATTCACCTCAGCAATCCTAAGATCAAGGCCCAAAGTTTCCAGTGTAAACACTAGGAGAGGCTCGAATTCAGAAATAGGAAAGTCTGTCAATGTGACGGAAAAGTAAAGCATTTTGTTTTCTATGACAAAATCGGGGTTATTTACTGCCATCTTGTTCGAGAAGGTAAGGAGTAAACCCCAATGTGCTGAGAGATCCGCTATTAGCATAACTCAAGGAGAAACTTTCCCACTTATTTTAACACGGTCTTATCTTACGCTACGATCACACGCCTGCTCATTTATTTCGGGTTTACTAAAGAACCATCAAAGATATGGGGTTAGAGATCTTGGCTACTTTTACCATAACTGGTAGTCTAGGATTATTTCTTTTATCGGAAGTTAAATGGAATTGAGATATAATAGTTTTGAATCCGATAATTAGTTGTTAGTGTTATATACAATACACCAGTGGTCTCCAACCTGGGGTACGCGTACTCCTGGGGGCACGCAAGGACTTTGCGAGGGGTACGCGGACGTTGATCCGATCGTGCTATCGGCGGTGAAAAAGTTTATTGCAAGCCGCCCTCGACTTTTAGGTTCGTAGCGCCTACTTACGAAAATGGAAAGGGGTAACTGGGAAACCAGTACAACCGAAATATTTCCTACTGCACACCCGCTGAAATGGGTATCCCCATGTGGTTAATCCCTTTTCTGGGAAAGGGAGTCGAGGGTAACCGAACAAACAAAAGGCATTTAGCAATGCATTCGTAGTGCTGGCTATGGCGTCTATGCCGCCGGTTGTTTCTACCCTACCAATTATTCTCGAGGAGCTGATGCCCCATGGAGAAATGTCTTCTTCTAACTTCCGAAAATAGTTTTTTCCAAAGCACTTGTTTCGTAAATGAAAGCTGGAAACCTAGAGGTCATCCATGATCCACATTTCTTTCCTATAGGATTTCCGTCTCTTTCCGTCAGTATGTCATTGCAAGTTGTTAGAGATATATTGTCAAGTTCTCCTCTTTCGGACTTGGCATTTATTATCCTACAGGTATGCATTTTTTCAAGAAATTTGACACATATTTCCCAAATATAACGCGATCTCAAAATTAGTATGTTATATCGGAAAAAAATTGCAAAAATTTATTATTATAGGTTCGAAAGCTACATTTATAGCAGCTAGTTTTTGTGTTTTATACACATCATATATTCACATTTTTTGGAAATTTTAATGAAAGAAAGAATTAGGAATTAATAAATACATATAGTTTTTATTGCAAAAATAGATCGTAGTATTTTTAACTGCCATTCAGAGAAACGACAACAATTCGGTGTAGTGTTGTTTTATGTAGGAGAAAGTAGCCAATTACCATTTTCTTTTTGAGCGATATATTTTTATTTATTGCAATGACAATACTTATGAATACTTGAATATACTTAAAATCTATTGCTCCTAATGTTATAATTTTTAAAATAGCAAATAAAGTCTCTAGAACAAATAAGAAAATGCTAAATAAGAAAATGCCTATTTGAATATGAACAAAAAGGGAATATGAAATACCCTTAATATGTATTTGCAATTAATTATTTACTTAGAGAATTCGCAAACGTAGTCCTTCTCGGCCCCACTGCACGCCTCATGGCACATTGCACCCACTATTCACTGTTTACGTCTTCCAAAAACTTTTTGCAAAACAAGCACTGTGCATGCTTTGTGGTATCGGATGCTCAATGCCAAAATCTTCCAAAGATACGTCGTTCCTCACACTTATTCCCGATTCGGATGTTTCTTCTTCATCTTCTGTGTTTTTTCTTAGATTTTTGTTTCTAGCCGCTACAAGATGTTTGAGAATCATTGAAAAGACATTTTTAGACTGGTCTGGTGCCTTTGCATCTGATTTTCTTCGGCAAAGATGCTTTTGAAGCTGGCGATGCTATTATCAAAGCAGCCTTTCTAGGCGCCCTTCCTCGTTGTGGCCCTTTATTCCTCACAATAGAAGGAACGGGAGAAATTTCTTCAGCGCTCACAAATGCATTAGCGAGACATGGAGCAATATCTTTTGATACCTCTCATTGGGCCTCAGCCGCTATGAAATCGCTCTCCTCGAAGACGTTTCTGTTGGGAGGGTAGATTTCTGTAACTAAAAATCTCTTCACAGCAATTGCACCAGTTTGTAATTTAAGATAGGCTCTCCCGAAAAGTTCTGCAATGTCGAACTGAGTAGCTGGCTTCCCTGTACAACTAATATAAGCTCTGATATCCTCACTCTAGTAGGCCTTTATAATTCATCCACGCACACAGAAGCTAATTGATAAATGAAAAAGAGCCCCAACCATGAATAAGATTTTCAAATAATATTTTATTTGTTAATTATCTGTACTTGATAGTTTTGCCAATTGTATATTTTTTGCTTTGTTTCCACATTTAGTAATTAAAAATGCAGTGATTATTGTAGGTTTTCAAATTTATTTTATATGTATCTTTACTTGTAGAGTTAATAATTGTTTTGCCAATTCTGTAGATTTTTTCATTAATTGATTGTATTATTTAGCAATTAATACATGTAATGAAGGTTTTCGTTTTTGTGACTCCTAAAATTTTAACTTTATAGCTCCATATAATTTATATCTAATACATATTTTAATAAAAGTGATAGTTAAAGATAACAAAGTGAAATTATACTTTATTATATATATATATATATATATATATATACATACATATAGAGAGAGAGCTGAAAAGAGGACTGTTAGCATAACAGAATTTCCAACTTCAAAATATACCAGGGGGTACGTAGTCATTCAAAAATTATTTAGGGGGTACGCAGACGAAAAAGATTAATGGCCGCTGACATACACCATACTCATCGCACAATTCCAAACGGAAATGATACAGAATTTATTATCTTGTAGCATTACTTCAACCTTTTATTGAGAAATATTGTGATGATCTACACGCACGACAATAGGCTTATGACTGTATCGAGTTAATAATGTATTGCCTTCAGCTTCTTGTTTGGAGGAATCATTTTACTTACAGGAAATCCTGAAGTCACTCTAATAAATAAATAAATAAACATATGACTGATGAAGAGCATTGATTCACCACAGGTCTGTGGCCGATTCACCACATGTGGTGAGTGTCGAAGGGGTTGGACAGCGGTGGTCTCTGATAAGGGTAGGACTTGCTGAATGTTTGGTGGTATACTTTTCAGGAACAAGCTGATGTAATGTAGCTGGCATAAAATCAGGAAACGTCTAACAAGTTTAATGGCATTCGTTTCTGGGTCAAAATTATAGGTTGTTCGGTTTCGGAAAGATTTGATTTTCGTTTAGTGTAAGTGAATAGATTGACAGATATTGGTTTGAGTGGCTCACATACGAGGAACCCTAAACTAAACTAAACAACTGGTGCTCTGCTAGACGGCAAAGGCAAAAAAATTCAGAGTGGATAAATGGCGTTATGGTCGCAATAAAAATGCTCAAGGTAGATCTTAGTAGATTGGGAGAAAGCTTTTGACCGAGTGAAATGGGATAAAATGCTGGGTATTTTAAACAAAATAGGAATAGATTGGAAAGATAAAAGACTGCTTAAAAACCTTTACTTTGATCAAAAGATTAGAGTCAGGGTTGAAGGAGAAGAAACAGAAAGTACTTCAATAGGGAGGGGAGTGAGGCAGGGTTGTCCTATTTCACCAGCGATATTTAATATTTATGCAGAAACAATAACAGAAGAAGCGTTGATGGAAGAGAAAGGATTTAAGATAGGAGGTGAAAGTATTACCACCATTAAATACGCAGATGATCAGGGCTTAATAGCAGAAGGCGAGAAAGAGCTTCAGAGTATGACAGACAGACTAGTGGAGGTTGGCCAACAATATGGAATGAAGATCAATACAGAAAAAACGAAAGTCATGGTGGTTTCAAAGGAACATAAAGAATTAAATATAATGGTAAATGGCCAAAAATTGGAACAAGTAAGTAGTTTCAAATATCTCGGCAGTATTTTAGCACAGGATGGAAGTAGTACACAGGACATCAGAAGTAGGATTGCAATGGCAAAAGCAGCATTTAACGAGAAGAAGGAGCTTCTCACAAGCAAGAAAATAAATCTAGAAACGAGGAAGAAATTAGCAAAATGCTACATATGGAGCATAGCTCTTTATGGTGCAGAGACGTGGACGATAAGGAGAAAGGAGGAAAAATATTTAGAAAGTTTTGAGATGTGGGTATGGAGAAGAATGATGAAAGTGAAATGGACAGAGAGGAAGAGAAACGAAGAAGTATTAGAAATGGTGGGAGAAGAAAGGATGCTAATAAAAACAATCAGGAAAAGAAAAGCAAATTGGATAGGGCACATATTGAGAAGACAGTGTTTACAAAGGACGATCTTAGAAGGAAAAATTAGTGGAAGAAGAGGAAGAGGGAGAAAAAGAATAGGAATATTAGATAATATAAAGCAGGGATATACTACTTATAGAGGTATAAAAGAGGCTTCTAGGGAGAGAGAGAAATGGAGGCAGCGATTCAGTTAAAACCTGTCTTCGGACAGAAGCATGATGAATGAATGAATCTGATTATGATGTGGACTTTTGGCAACTGCGGGGTTCATAATCGGTTCATTAATATATCTCATCTCATATTTATGCCACTTGGAAAATCATTCGCCATTTAATCATTTCAAATGTTTTCGTACCAGCATTGCCAAAAGCACAATAAACATATCGTAGTCGTATTCAGAAAACCATGATGGATACGTCAAACAACACTTGTGTTATTTAGAAATAGACAGAATGAAAATGTCAGACGTCTACTGAACGGATCACGCATGAGAAATATAGTGACTTGCAGTCAACTAGTATTAGGTTTGATTCCGGAGATAAAAATTCAATCAGGTTTAAAACCGATCACTACCTGTATATATGTGTCTGTATATATTTAAAAAAATGAAAATATCATAAAACCTGTTGCCTCTAGAATCTTAGGTTGTCGGTTTTTTGATTTTGTAAAGTAATAAAATTTACTATGATTTGTCTATTTGCCTGCTGGGCAACGCTAACCTATCGCAATTGTTTGAGAAATCATAACCATTTTAGTGCAAAACTTTTCAAATAATACAAAATTATCTGTACCCTCCTGATGTGGATTTATCGGTATTTCTCTATAAATCTTATTAATTTCAATCGGCCATAAAAATATCCAAATTTTATGATAATTATATCGATTCACTTAAAATCAAATGTGCCGCCAATGACAAGAGGGTACAAATCGTAAAGTACACTTTATGATTGCTCTCAATTGGCTGCCTTTCGCGGCAACCCCCACACCCATCTCTCTCCCTCACCCACTTCCCCCATCGTATCCTCGTGTGATCCAACCATGCTTTTCTCCGAGGGACTCGGGCGAATTGCGACATCGTGGAACGTACAGCACGAGTCACGTCGTAGATACGTACACTTTTGTTAGAACTGAAGAGTGGTAATCTTTTTTATTAACACACACGGGACAAACAGGATAAGTTGGATTTATTGATAGATAAAATTGGAAATTAACTTCGTGGAAGTAAAATGTTCATTCGAGAGATCAGAAAGACCAGTTCTTCAAATAAATAAAATACATCAACAGAAAATAGTTCGATAACAGGTGCCAACTTCAAAGTGAATGAGGAAGTAGAAGATTTCTACAAAGAAATTCGATCGATCATCACCGCAAACCCTCTTTGGTACGCTCAATGGGCTTCGTATTATAATTATAACTCTTTCAGTTCCAAAGAGACTATTTTCAAAGACGAACGAACTCTTTCGTGGATCGAATGGTCCAATCACCATTTATTTCGGCACGTTCGAGTGAGACTAAGGTAAGAGTCGAATGCCACCGGTTAGTAATTCCGAGTGTGCAGGAACGACAGAAACGAGTCGAGGACACGCATGCCTATCGACAAACGAATGGAAAGCAGCAGATGGGGCCAGCGCTATGCTTGATTCCCATTGGAGGGTCCATTTTGATGAGAATATCTTCATTCTAGGTTTTTTATTAGATTCGACTCGAGAATAGACGATCCTTCTCGTTGTGCGTTCGAAAAAAACCAACCTTTTATTGCATTGGGCTCACATCTAGTTCCGTTTCTCTGTCTCTCTCTCCTACCACGTCTCCACTTCCGATTCCTTTCCCACACACGCAAACACGCACGCAAGCACTCACTACACCTGTATGTCCGTCCAACGATGCGAGGGAGACGTTTCACTTCAAACAAAAGAACGAGTGAGGACGAGAGGGATAGAGAGAGATGATGGTAAAAGACAAAAAAGAGCTTCCCTCCGGAATTCCAGCGTCAAAGGATTGAGAGAGGGAGTGAGGCGGACGAGAGTGAAGATGATGGAGAGAGTGGGAGGAGAAATAGGGAGGGAGAAGGAGGAGAGGATCGGGAATGGAGAGAGGGGGTGTGGAATGGATACAGGGAGAAGTGGAGAGACAGGGAAGGGAAATGGAAAGAGAGGGGGGAATATAGAAAGGGAGGGGGAATGGAAAGATAATGGGAAAATATAGAGAGAGAATGAAGAGAGAGGGAGAAGTGGAGAGATGGAGAGAAAATGAAGACAGGGAGGGGGAATGGAGAGAGGGAGAGGGAATGGAGAGACAGGGAAGAGGAATGGAAAGAGAGAGGGGGGAATACAGAGAGGGAATATAGAGGGAGAATGGAAAAATAGGGGGAAAATATAGAGGGAATGGAGAGAGGGAGAAGTGGAGAGATGGAGAGAAAATGAAGACAGGGAGGGAGAATGGAGAGAGGGAGAGGGAATGGAGAGACAGGGAAGGAGAATGGAATGAGAGACAGAAAGGGAGAAGGAAAGAGAGAGAGAGGGGCAATGGAAAGAGAGAGAGGAAGGGGGAGTGGAGATAGGGGGAAGGAGAGTGAAGGAGGAAGAATGGGAGGGGAAGGGGTTGAGAGTTGAAAAACAGTGTATTCCTGATTAGGGAAGGGTAAGTGACAGCATCACACTCACCCCTCCCTATTTCCCAGGATCTGTGAAAGATTTTGTTCTCTGTCACTAGGAGGGGTGTTAGGAAAAATTGCTCATTACGGGTTGGAAGGGAAAATGCGTGAAAGGCATATCGCTCACGTTTCGGCTTCAATTTTCTTCAGATGGGATGGCTTTCTCCCTCCCTCCGCAACATCCTTCCATCTCTTTGCCCATTTTCTCTCTCGTCTTTCCCTGCCTTTCACTACTTTTTTTTCCCTTATTCGGAAAAAAGATAAAATTTTAACAATGAAAAATATCTACTACCTAGGCAAATTTTCCAGTACTTTTAAATGTGATTTTATAAGCTCTCTATCTTTTAGTTCCGGCAGACGCTACACAATAAAGTCATAGGGAGGAGAGAAGAAGAGTGGGAGAGAGAGAGAGGAAGAAGAGAAGGAGGGAGATAGGGAGAGATAAGGATAGAGAGGAAAGGGAGATGAAAGGAGATAGGAAGGGGAGAGAGAGAATGCGTGGGAAGGAGAGAAAAGGGGGAAAGGAAGGGAAAGATGGGGAGATAGACAGATTGACAAACGGCTTTATTACACATTCCTTATATATATATATATATATATATATATATATATATATATATATATATTAATTGGTTAGTAGAGCATAGAAAATTGCCATAATGTTAGGTATGGAGGTTGAAAAAAGTCATCCTTGTTTAAGCCAGAAGAAAGGGAGAGAGGCCGAGAGATAGGAAGGGAGAGGGTAAAGACGAGAGATTAGGAGAAGGACAAGGAGAAAGGCAAGAAGAAAGACAAGACGAGAGAAAGGCGAGAGACAATGAAAGAGAGAGAGTGAGAAAAGGCGAGAGACAAGGATAGAGTGAGGGAGTGAAAGGAGGGAAAGAGGGGGGGAGACGGAGAGAGAGAGGAAGGGAGAGAGTGAAAGAGTGAATGGGGGAGAGAGGGAGGAAGAGAGGGGGAGAGAGAGAGGGAGGGAGGCAGAGAGGGAGGGTGAGAAAGAGGGAGAGAGGTAGGGAGAGAGGGAAGGAGAGAGAGAGGGAAAGAGAGAGGGAGGGAAAGAGAGAGGGAGAATAAGAGTGAGGGGGTGGGTGAGGCAGAGATGGAGGAAGATAGAGAGGGAGGCAGAGAGGGAGGGAGGAAGAGAGGGAGGGAAGAAGAGAAGTGAGGAGAGAGGGAGGGAGAGAGGGAGGGAGTGAGGGAGGAAGAGAGAGAGGGAGGGAAGAAAAACGCCGCGAATATAGAAACCGCGAATATAAATACTGAAGGCTTATGGGATATATATTATTAGGGGAACACCTACCCCCAATTTATATAGTAATAACACTGTTAATATTTTTCTAAAATTATCTTTAGTATTAATAAGCATAACCTGTTATTCTTAAATCTTTACTTATCGACGTGGAATTAAGAAAAAATACGCAGTAGACGTAGTAACGCACCCAATGTATTATTCGCACTATTTTAAGGAAAAATTACTAGAATAATTCGAGTAAATATGGTAGTTCATTTACAATTTAAAGCATTCATAGAAACAATAAATAAATGATGACTCATACCTTTAATAACGGTGTTGATATTCCTTTAATAATAATGATAATTGCGGCCTTAGAAATGTTAGTTGGACGAGGCTCCCTCCAGTGGATCATCCATTGGCGATCCAACAAATGGTTCAAAATCCTCAAACCCATCCGCTCTAATATCATGTGCCATCCTTGCAATCATTTTCACCTCTAGATCAAGTGAAGGAAATCGAAGTTAATAAGAGATTCCTTCTACAATGTTCCCCAACATGCGTTTATAGTCAAAGGTTTCCCCTCTTCAATTGACTCTTTAATGTTTTGTATGCAATATTCAATGGTATAATGTTTCCAGCATTCGGTGACAGTCATAGTGTAGTCACGTTCCATTTCATTTAAGATATAGCGAGATGTGCGACGGGTATAGTAGCTCTTGAACGCAGCAATTACTCCTTGGTCTAAGGGATAGAGATGTGAAGTTGTATTGGGGTAGAAAGATAACTTCGATGTTCGGATGTGCAAATTGAATACCCTGCGGATGACCAGGCGCATTATCTAAAAGGAGGAGTTTAAATGCCAATTTTTTTAAGCTAAATATTTTTAAACTTCATGAACAAAACGAATATGAAACCTATCCATAAAAATTGTTTCAGTGACTTAGGCCTTCTTGTTTGAACGTCAGAATACAGGTATGTAGTTATTGCTTATTTTTCTCTTTCGACGCACGAGAATTCAGTGAACGATAAATCAACATCGGCTTAATCATGCAATCCCTGGGCACATTGGCACAGAGAAGGAGGATTAACCTGTCTTTATCTGCTTTAAATCCAGGCGCTGAACGTCCTTCTTTAAAGATGAATTTTTGCGAAGGTATCTTCTTCCAAAACAAGTCCAACTCGTCAGCATTAAAAACTTGTTTGGGTTTGTATCCCTTCTCTTCGATGAGCTTTTTAAGATACCTGGAAAAGTTTCAGCTGCTACAGTATCTGCCGATGCCGATTCTCCACTTATTTTAACATTATGTAAAGCATATCTTCTTTTAAATTTGTCCAACCATCCCTTACTTGCTGTAAATGATTTGGTGCTGCTTCCTTCAGTAGCCGATGTTGCTCTTAACCGTTCATGTAAGTAATGCGCTTTATTGCATTTCACCTGGCTATTCAATGGAACTTTTTTTCGCGGTTGATCTTCGATCCAAATATGTAGGGTATTTTCAATCTTCTCGATGAGACTATCACGAGCATAGCAGAACACTTTGGCACTTTTAGGCGCACTTCCACTTTCACTAGCCCATATACTTGCCTCCTTTTTCTTTATGTATCTCACAGTGGATTCGTTGATGTTATATACCCTATAAACGGACGCCACACTTTCGCCTTGTGACAGCTTTTCTAACAATTCATCCTTTTCATTTAATGACGACTTTTCTTGCTCTTCTCACTCTTTTATCGGCACTCATTTCATTTTCTTTGCTTTTTGTGGTTATAATATAAAATACTGTAAGCAAGAACAAAAAGATTTTTGAATCTACAGATCCTTTAAAGGCCGACCTACATCTGGCCATTTAAAAGCGCATCATTCTACGGTACTAACTGTATTTGAGAGAACATTAGGCCACTAACAAAACGACTCACAGCTCCATACTGAATGCAGAAGATACTCTCGAACGTTTTCTTTACAAAATGGGAACCCACTAGGCGAATGACCACAGATAATCTAGGATCACCAACCGTTCCTGCTTGGAAATAAAACCAAGGGTCCCGCCTTTTGTTATGCAGGACAGCAAATATCCCGATTTTTTTATTTCACTTTTACACTGTGTAACGTTCGATATCTTTTGTATAACCCATCGGAAAATTCCATTCCTTCCCTTTCTCTTTTCTTCCTCCCATTCTAACCTACCTAATCCATTTTCAAGTGGGTAAAACCTAAGCTTGCTTCGTTCTTACTTGGGTTGGATAAACATCTTCTTAGTCACCTGAATTACAGATAGCCAAGCAGAGAACAGCTGAGTCAACACTCCATGGAATCTTGATTATAAAATGCCATTTTATCTCCTGTTTGCGAATTATTTCAACAAAAAGAGGTATTTCCAATGCATAGAGATGAAGTTTTTAGTGAAAAAAGGTGTAGAATATTACTGCGTCACCTTTTATGCAGCATGTGTACCGCATGACGTTGTATCGCACGGTGTTTTAAGGTAGGCGACCGCGAATAAATGAAGTTTACCTCCCGCGAATATTGAAACTTGCTACAATAATTCCTGCGCGAATAAGCGAAACCGCGAATATGAAACTCGAAAATATGGAGGGATTACTGTATAACAGAAATGACATACCACATTACGACAGTGGTATAATAACAAATTTCCATAATACACGAGGGAGAAGAACAGAATTGTTTGTAGAAATTTAAACATGCATCTGTATATAAATTTAATATATTATTTAGCACATAAAATTGTGTTGTGAAGCTCATGGGTTCCGACATTCACTAAATAGTTATAAAATACATTTTTTAAAGCTATCCAATGAATCAGCACAATGTATACGCATTGGAATAGAATTCCAGTGATTGACAGATTTTATTAAAAATGAATTTTGGTAGGTGGTAGTACGATGTTTGCGGGTACACAAATGGTATTTGGGGATACGTGTATTACATGTGTAATACAAATAGGGGGAACAATAGGAAATAACAGGAAATATTTCGGACGATGCGTTCTGAGAAAGCCGTGTAATGTGAATCCGTGTTATGTGAACCTAGCGTTAAATAGAGAAAGGAGGGTTGTGTTCCATATCGCTTCAGTCACTCTACTCCAGACCAAAAGTTTCCAAACCTCTCTCTGATGCACTCATAACTACTCTTCAAGGAGTTAAAACCAGCTCTCTCTATTACGTGCAGCCACTGTACAACTTCTTATACCAGCGTTTCTTGCATCCATCAACACCAGGAGCCCCCAAATGCGGTTCCCGCAAAGCTTTGATGAAAAGGTGATCGGTAAAATTTGACATAGACAATTTAATATTTTTTCAGTATAATTATCGTCTCAAAACCTTATCAGGTGGAGATTTAATACTAGTAATTTATTTAGACTTGATTTTCACTAATATGAGACCACAGAATCCCTTGGTAACTTCTAATGTAAATACTCATCTGGCTCGCCAAGTTCTCGTGACTTCCAATGCAGCCCTCCGAACCATTCACAACTACAAATGCGGCACGCCATGTAAAAAGGTTGGGTTCCACTGATCTACACCTTATATCCACCTTAGCTTGGTTCTTCCCACTCCTTTTCAGCCTTTGGGCTTAATATGCGGAATATTCTTCTGAATTTCTTTGTCTGGCATCCGGATAACGCGTTCTTAACGTGCCGAAACCTTGCTGCCTTAATTTCGGTTATCGCGTCAACCTCATCAAACAAATCACATAGATCTCAATTATACTTAGTTCATCATTGCTATTATAATCGTAATGTATATTCTTTTTTACACTTTATTTTCAAAAGCGTTGATATTAAGTCAATCGGTTTTCGTTAAAACCCAATTTACTGCTGCATATGTTAATAGTGGTCTAACCAGGGCCTGTCCGAGGTACTGGGGAGCAGGACGGCGGTCCGAGGCGCTAACTCGATCATTACTACCAAGTGAATAAATTTTCGCTACAAATTTATATCGCGGGACAGGCGGAAATCTAGATGATATTCATTTTTACATTTCATTACCAATTACTTTATGGAGCAATGAGTAAATTGACAGTTTAAAAAAATACAAGTTAAGCGTGAGATGGTACTGGGGCGGTTTATCGCACGGGGCGCAAAAATATTTCGGGCCGCCTCTGGGTCTAACTTAAGCATTATAGAGCTTCAGTTTTCAATAACAGCAACTTATTGATAGACAAAATGCGCCACTATGATTATTTATTCTTTCACCTTATTGCCGCTAGTTACTGCAAAGTCAACGGACGTGAAGCTGTCTACTCTTTCACCGATGTTTATGCACGGGGGCAGGTTACTATATCCTACGAACGTGTACTTTGTTAAACTTTTATTTACTACTAAGTTCACTTTTACCTGTACTTTCCAAATCTATAAAGTAGGACATAACGTGATTTATAATTATGAAAATATGTGTCCACGTCGTTCTCTCACATAATCACATACTTTGCAAGTTATTCGATATCTCGAACTTTAGTTTCACCATCCCTGCACGCAACCTTCTGTGATTACAAGGCATTATCAGAACGCTAATGTCAATGTAAAGGTGTCGTGTGAACGCGAGTAAACTATCTTCTCCTCCACAATGTATTACTTAAGTTTCATCTGTGAAACTTTCTGTTATAAGTTTCAATAAAATTAATCATTCCTAGAGCGATACAGACTAGAATACCTTATATATAAACCTGCATCCATCACATAATTTAAAAAATATAAAAAATGCGCAGCAAGCGGGACGAATCGTAAAAGGCGGGAAATTTTCCGAGACCCATCACCATGATTGAAATCCGGGACCGTACCGCCTAATCCGACATCATTGGCCGCATTAACTTTGCGTGTATTTATTGAGTAAAAGTGAGAAGAGAAATAAAGAGAGAGAGAGAGAGAGCAAGAAAGAGGATAAGAAAATGTAAAAGAGCGAGCGAAAGGTGTAAAAATAGATTGTATGAGAATGGTAAAAGTTTTGAAGAACAGAAAAGATCGAAAAGAATGACTCAACGTTTAGTTACAATTCAATAAATACAAGAAGTTATGAATCAATAACTAGTTTACGGCGGTTATAGTATTTCACGTCATGCTCAAAATGATTGATAGTTAAATCATTGGCCATGAATAAGCTTTTCTGATGGCAGAAATTTGAAGCAAATGAATAATAACAAAAAAGATAATTCCTGAGATTCAATATAATACAATGAGTGCCTCTCTTTTCCATTTAATTTATACGTATATGATTCCTTCTATCTTATAAAAACTATTTTTTAATTTTAAATCGATACGGAATACAAAAGGAGGTTATATAACAAGATTAATTACTAATAGCCAGTCTACCAATACGACTTTTATTTGTGCGGAACAATATATTTTTGCTCCTCGGCCATGGAAAACCCTCCAAACCCTCATCGATAACCATGAAATATCAAAAACCCCTCGTCCTTCGCCCTCTCCTCTCCTTCCCCTCTTCTCCTCCCTTTCCTCTTCACCTCCTCTTCCTCTCCTCCCCTCCCTCTCCCCCACTCCTCTTCTCCCTTCTCCTGCCTTTCCTCTTCACCTCCTCTTCCTCTCCTCCCCTCCCTCTCCCCCACTCCTCTTCTCCCCTTCCCCTCTCGTCCCCCTGCTCCTCCCCCTGCTCCTCTCCTCCCCCTGCTCCCCTCCTCCCCATCCCCTCCTCCCCATCCTCTCCTCCCCCTCCTCCTCCCCTCCTCCTCCCCTCTCCCTCTTCCTCTCCTCTCCATCCTCCTCTCCTCCCCCTCCTCCTCCCTCTCCTTCCCCTCCTTATCTCCTCCCATCCTCCCTCTCCTTCCCCTCCTTAACTCCTCCCATCCTCCTCCCATCCTCCTCCCCTCTCCCTCCTCCCCTCTCCCTCCTCCCCTCTCCCTCCACCTATCCTCTCCCCCTCCTCCTCTCCCCCCTCTTCCTCTTCTCCCCTTCCTCTCCTCTCCCCCCTCCCCCCTCTCCTTCTCCTCCGCCTACTCCTCTCCCATCCTTCCTTCCACGTACACTGCCTCTCAAAAAACGAAAGGAATGAAATCGGGCGTCGGAGGAGAGATGGAGCAACCGATTCGAAGGCCGCGAATAATTGTTTCCCGCGACGGTTCATCCTTAATGTCTCAGAGGAGAGGCTGCGATAAATCTGCTGGAAGAAATTAAATCTGTCAACGCGACCCCATCCCTGAGCCGCCGCCCCATCCATCCCCTTCCGCCTCCGGGATACGCTCTCCCCTTCCCCTCCCCTCTCCACCCCATCCATGCCCCACCCACCTTTTTTTATTCCCCTTTCCATCCTTCGCCCCCGTAAGCGTGTGATTCACGTCACTTCGTATTGATTTTTTTGTGCAGAGGTTTTTTCACTACCGATGTCCCACTCTCTCTCCTAAATATTCTCCCCTCTCTCTCTCCTCTATCTTCCTCCTCCCCTCCTCTCTCTCTCTCACACACTCCCTTCCATTTTCTCACTTCTCTCCGCAAGAGGAAGGGCGCGTGCGTGTGTACGTGCGTGCGATGAGTGCGTGTGGGGAGGAGATGATCGTCTGCCGAGGGGACGGCGAAAAACCTATTCAGACGAATCCTATGACTCAAATATTTAAGAATATGATCTTTTTGGGAAAATATTTTTACATACGACGTAAATCTGGAGTTGTTTGAAAGGCAGCTGCTTTTATTTCTTCTCTTTCCTTCTCAAAATGTACGCCATGTAGTTTCTTGGTCATTACTCAACTGACACTTTAAAGATTAGTTCGACGGGATAAAGGTCATTATGTCTTTTTACAAACGGTTATTTTTAAGATACCACTATGAGACAGGATGTGCAGAAAATATTTGAACCGATTGCTTCTTTCAGAGAAGGATACATCTCTAGCAACATTTAATGTGTGGGACATTTAGAATGCTATGAGATTGCATTTTAAATGAGAAGGAATTATTTGCGACGCACCGTTATTAAGAGCAGTAGTACCCAACCTTTTAAAATGGCGGGCCATATCGGTGGTTCAGAATCCTTCAGCGGGCCGCATTGGAAGTTGCCAATTCTTTGGCGGGGCGGATTAGAGTTTAAATCGGAAGTTACCTATATATCATGAGGTGCTATATAAGTTAATATCAATTTTAAATGTTTATATGATTAATATGTCAATATTATAAGTTTTATTATGAAAAATTTCATAACAAATTATGAATTTGTGTTAAATTTTCCGGATTGCCTTTTCCTCACAACTTTGCTGGCCGAATAAAACCCTTCGCCGGGCCACATCAGGCCCGTGGGCCCTAGGTGTGGCGCAACTGCTTAACATTATTGGTTGGGGACACTAGAATGCGATCCGCACAGACGATTTTACAGGTAGCATGTGCTGGCATGAATAACAGAATTCCAAACTTTTTCTAATATCTAAAAACTTTCAAGAATGAGAAGAGACAATGTGCATCGAATCACTTTGCTCTGTATTTTAAATGCGAAGATATTGTACAATAAGATGACTGAATATTCTTAATGTCGTAAATTATGCCAATATGCATTTAATCTTTCAAAATCTGAAAATGTAGATAGATAGTACGAGAATTACAATTTTTTACGTTTTGTTATACTATACAATGGTATTATTTTGCAAATTGTGATAGTTCATTGTTTCGAAAGGATAAAGCTAGGAAAGTGTTCAGTGTATCACAAATAGGCGCGTTTCGTGCGATGGAGTATTTGAAGCTATACGATATTGTTTGACCAAACACACCATAAAACAGCAAAAAACCAAGACACGATTATATTTCTCTCTATTAAAAATTTCTTCTCCCTCCTTGAGGCATCAATAAACATATTACGTAATTCGAATGACTAAATACTGCAAAACGATATATCAGAAATGATGACAGGGAAATATTCAATTTTTATTTACAGATTTATTTTCTAAACAGTTTTAATCAACCAAACAGTCGAATATTATTTAAAACGTATCTCACCTGAGTTCAGTAGTTGTAATATTTACGTTTACGTTCTTTTCTTCGCCGTAGATAATCCATTTCCTTCCGTTTACAAAATCTGCCATGCACGCTTAAGGAATTAAATGTATTTGTAATTATCGTAATTATAGCAGATTTTATATGCTTCAGTAACCAATAAGATTATATACGTTGACAACAATTAGATAGCCATGCATGAAATTTTCTAAGCTCAAAGCAATTTCCGACTTTCTCATCCAATTTTCTTGATAACGGCTACTCCTACAATAAAAATGTATAGAAAAAGAAATACTCTACGTTATTAGTTCTACAAGTTCATTTAAAAATATTTTGGCATGGCCAAAAACTTACGAGAT
This sequence comes from Tanypteryx hageni, assembly GCA_028673005.1. NCBI lineage: Eukaryota > Metazoa > Arthropoda > Insecta > Odonata > Petaluridae > Tanypteryx > Tanypteryx hageni. The sequence continues at coordinate 118,226,793 of CM054115.1, forward strand.
ATAACGGAAAGTTAATTTTTTGTCACCAGTAAAGTGGCATCCTTGATTGGCTTACGTGATTCGTTTAAGTGATTTTCTAATCGCCGTTGACTGTGAGTCCTTAATATAAAATGTCATAAAAAATCCGTTTTGTAGAAGCCGAGAACGAACGTGCGAACGGACGGCCGCACAAACCGAAGCTAATGGGCGCTTATGCTGGAAGCGAAACGCGCCTAAAATGAAAACGACACGAATTTTTGGAAATTATTTGTTAACATTTTGGAATGACAGAGGAGGGGTAAGGTGAGGTAGGAGGAGAGTGGGTGGGGAGGAAGGAGAGTGAGTGGGGGAGGAGGGCGGGTGAGGGGGAGAAAGGGTGGGCGGGGAGGAAGGAGGGTGGGTGAGGGGCAAAGGGGTCAAATGAGCGTCAGCTGCGCCGTCCGATTGATTCCGTGTCCAAGGCAACCAGATAGAAGGAATTATCGCGATAAAAATCAACATCTCGCGGAATCTTTTACAGCTCCTTATGCTGCGTTGGCATAATATTTCTCTCGTCGTGGCGAGCATCGTGCATGCTCTTTAAATCGCCTCACGCTAACGGCGCACTAGATTATTTTTTTGCACGCCTCCGGGGCGCCCTCGCGGGACAATGCACTCTAACCCTTTCCCGTTTATCGCCATGCATCGGATAATCCATCTCTCTCTCTGCATCGCTCCGCGGGAGAGAGGCTTTCCCTCCTTTCTCTCTTTCTCCCGACGCCGCTCTCCCTCGCCTTTTTTCGCCTCGCATTTCTATTCCTATCCCATCTGCTCAAAGTGCTCCCTCGCCGAATCGCGTGCTCTAGCGCTTTGCGCTCTTTATTCTTCTCGTATTTCTCCATTTTCTGCCTTTTTTTGCTCGCCGTGATTCATTTTTTCATCGTACGGCGCAGTGTGCGCTCGGGTGTTTCTTTTTACCCGTGCCACTTTCTCGACATTTTTTTCCCAGTCGGAGAGCAGAGGACGAAATTTAATACGCACTTTTGCGAGAATTTTTCTCTTTGGTCTTGCGAGCGCTTATTTAAAAAGGAATACGCAGCGTTTTTATGTTTTCGACATCTGATAACTAATTCAGTTCCTATTTTTATGCCTAGAAATCCGTCTCGAACAAAAGAAGCTCGCTGATTTGTTGCATTGCAATTCGACTGATTTTGGCGAGTTTTTGCTTGTTTTAATAAATAATCTCCATAAAAGGAAAGCATTTTCTGCGCATTGTGAGTTTTCATTCGCAATTAAAAGTAATTTTAAACGTGTATTCTCTCTTTAAATAGAAAAGGGAGGACACACGCGATTTTAGCACATTAATTAAACCAAAGACAGCGACTAATCCTTTTTCATTATATTTCAGTATGGTAAATCTGTATATTTACCGTATTTACCGTAATTCAACCGAACAATTTGCGGAGAAAATCGTGCGAGAGCAAGGCAACGTAAAATTTTGAGTTTAATCTTGATAGTATACAGGAATCGCACACAAAGCGGCATTTGTTATCATCTGTAATAAATTTCCGAGTGAAAATGAATTTGTGACCCGGTGAATATATTTTTGGGAGTTACGCAAGGGCTAATATTAAGGCCCGCGCCCATAAAAGCAGGTTCGATAAACCGAAAATGTCGCCTCAAAATAATGCGGTCTTTTGACAGGAAGTCTATAGCACAATCCAATAAAAACTTCTCTCTCGAACAGATTCTTATCTTTCACTCTTGCGAAAGTAAATTGAGAAGTTGGATCTACCTTTCTTTCTCTATTGATCCGTGATGTATAGCACTTTAAGGAAACCTTGACGGAACGTCAGTCAAAGAAACATACTGCATACATTTTTATTCGTCTTCTGAATTTGACGGAGAGGTGTTAAGGATTACCTTTGTCTCACAAACTGATCCGAGGATTTATTTTCTTTCGCTACACCTGAAAATTCTTCGCCGAGAATTCTTAGAGATTTTTCTCCTTGAAATTTCCTACACCTAATCGGCTTATTCTCACATTGGTATTAAATAATAATTTGCGAATTCAGATAGTGGCTCGTATTGAATACTATATGGAACTTTTCAAGCCAAGAACGATTGAGTTACCGAATGAGCATTCCAACTAAACTATTCGTATTCAATCGAAGTATAGCGAACGTCGATTGTATGAAGATTTTCCGAACTATTAAGGGTAAATATAACTTTTTTGCTGAAATGGGCGCGCCTTCAGTCAACTTTTTGTTTGTATGCATTTATAAATGAAATAGCGAGCTATCTATAGCTCATAAATGAAAATAGAAGAGGCTCTCATTACAATTTTTTCAACATGCCCAGGTGGGTGCGATTCTTCCAAGACATATTGCTCTACTTTATCGATTCCCTTAAAAATCGAACCATGTTAAAACTACCTGAAGTCAAATGATATATTCATGTAATTATTTTCTCACGAGTACACAACGATATTTTCGAGAGTTTGAAGTAATTAATTGAAAATTCGCTCTCTCAGATAAAATCCAATCAAAACATCACTGCCAGAGTCGCACGCAAGACGGATTGTTTTGGCACAATGTTTGTTCCCTGAAGCCGTAAAAAGATTGATAATATCAACCGCATTAATTATGAACTCATCCAAATCATTTATTAAATTCTAGCGATAAAATGAGCTACGTAATTCGTTTACTAGTTTAAATGGAAAAAATAGGTTCGAAAGTACTATGTTGCTAGACGTCTGCTCGTTACAGCTCCACTTGCAACAAAAGACAAAACGCATAGAAATAATGAAGATTAGGAAACAAAAGAAAAGCACACAGCAGAGAATTATAAGCGTTCTTACGAAAATAAATCGAGAGGACTGCTATTTTTGCTACATCGGTTGCGAGAAAGATTGTGTTGATAATCCAACTTTGTTGGATTATATATATATTATTATATTGTATATTACAGCGATTTCTTCGACAATATGTTTCGTATCCAAGTCTGCTTTAAAGGGAAAAGAAAGTTATTGAACAATATCTTATATATATTTTTTTAAATCGCTGAATCTGAATTCAAAATCCTCCACAACTTGCTCAATTTCAGCAATATATTTCTCAGCATTAAATACAAAATCGGGGTATTTTTTCAAATGATCTTGAATATTTGGAAAGTGATCGAATATATTTTGTTGAAAGTGATTGGCTATCACCAAAAATTGTTTTTTATAGGCCGAAATACAGCCAACCATGTCACCAACAGTTCTGTTTTTTCCTTGCAAGTATAAATTCAGAGCACTTTGTTTACCTGTGAAATCTGTCAAAAAAGCCAGATCAAACAGCCAGTCCACATCCTGTAACTGCTGATAATTATCTCCCCTTTCTTTAAGGAAAGTCATAATTTCATTGAAACAAATCACGAAATCTTTGAAAAAACTTACTCCGACTCAGCCACCTAACATCTGTGTCTAATACTAGACCTGGTTGTCTTTCATCTAGTTCCATTTTGAAAAGACGCCTTTGAAGAGATTGTCCTTTGGATTGAATTCGCGATTTTGAAGGTTATGCCCATCACACTTTTTGTATTTTATCTCTTACTGGCTAATACTTGTTGACGAATGATATCATGATAGCTCAAGAAATCAGCTTTTTGGCACAATGCGATGAATCCGTTAAGATACCCTGTCATTGCTTTGGCATCGTCTGTCGTCATAGATACAAGCTTAAAGAGAGGTAATTTAATCTTATCAACGAAATTTTGGAAGGCGTTGAATATATCAAGTTGTGACGGGCTAGGGTTTCTCGGAGAGGAAAGGGCACAAATGAAAGTTACGCGTAAAAACACAAACACCTTTAATCGCCTGGGGCGCACACTACACTACGTAAGCTTCCACAAGAGAGGAGAGAACTGACGCGCTCCCTGTTGGCTGCGCGCAAAAACAAAATAAAATGAACAGCAAAGTCCGTTATCGGTCTGGTCTCGTTACAAAGTCCTCTTGTTCTCTTTTTCAAAGGAATCGTGCCCAGCATTTCTTCTCTAGTGGTAAAATCATCAAAACCATACGAATAAATACAAGCAACTGGGCTGTATCACTGATGTCTGTAAATTCATCGAGTTGAAGGAAAAAGCAAACACAGTTAACGATATCTGCATGTGACAGTCCACTCACATTTTCACTCATTTTCTTTCTCAATCCGCCGCATCACACTATTTCGAGATAATTGTAGATCTCGAAAAACAGCTTTAATTTCACTATCGTTCTTACAATTTTCAAAAAGTACTTCTGTTACTGCTTTCGATTGTAAAGTAAGTTTTGCGAACAAGGTTTGTTGTGCTGATAATCTGGATTTAAGTTCCTTCAACTTAATTTTTCTAACTTCACCGTTAGGCGGAAAGTCAATTTGATATTTGCCGTGCAGTGTTGAAGTGCCTTTCCAAATGACCTTTTTTAGGAATTGCCGCGTAAGCATTACAAATCAGGCAACAGCATTTCTCTTTTATCATTACGAAAAAGTGCTTCAGTTCCCATTCTTGATGAAAAGGATAAGTTTTACTTTTTTCGGAGCACTCATTTTAAACCAGAGGGCTTTAAAAATTGAGCAAAAACACAATTTTTAATTTGTTACAAATGTCCGAAGGAAAGATATATGACGGATAAGTGCGCTGCATTGTGCGCATCAAGACCATTTGTGTGCGTCCAACAGGGATAGGCGAAACTTTTCTTATAGCGAATATATCGACTGGTTTCATTTTGAAGCAAAGCCATCTGTTGGCCAAATGTTGGAACTACGATTTAAAAGCACGCTATAATTATAGTTGGCGTGAAACTATCTTTGCCTGAATTATCTAACTGCCTGAACATAATCTCAAATAGATCACTTTTACAGATGGATTATTAAATAATTATTTTATTTCGTGTAATATAATTCCGTCGCGATCGACCGAAATTAAAGCCGCGATCGACCAGTCGGTCGACGTGTTGGCCAGCCATCAATGAGATATCTATTAAAAATTTATCCGAATGAAAGAAAACATTTTCCACAAAATATTTAGCGAGAGCAGAGAGGTACAACTCATAGTACGTTCCGAAAGTTATACACGAAAATTCCAATGACGAAGGAAAAATTTCCTCTGGACTCAAATCCAGATACTTCGAAAAGGTGTACACAACGGTATTAAACTTCGGCCCATCCGATGGTCGCTCTGAGCATGTATACGCTTTCCTCCTAGTCTCACTCCTCCTCCCATTTTGCTTTTAAAAGCTATAGACTCGTTTTAAAATTCCTCTTAGTTAAAATTTTGAAAAATTTCCATTTTTCTGGCGATTAATGAATTTTTTGTTAATTCGGCTCGTATTCCGATTCTCTCTCCGGTATACTTCGTTCTTTTGATCATAGAACTGTCCAAGTCTCAAGTTTGTATCATGATTCTAACTAATTTGAGAAAGCAACGTTATGCATATAAATGGCGAGGCAATGTGTTTCTTATGGAAAAATGCTTATTTAAAAAAATTAAATACTTCGCCGTTATTCCACATTTCAAGTTTTTCAGATTTTTCCTTGTGCTTTCACGTTTATATTGACATACTTTCCAAGTATCATATTCTCATCTAGTAGGGACTATCACTTCCACACCGGTATGACGCACGCACGCGGCTACACCACAAAATTAATATGAAGGATTGCAATCAATTCACGTCAACAGAGATATCTCACATACAGGAACATTGTTTTTAAATAAAGATATAATTGAAAATTTAAATATTTTTATTGTTGATCTGAATCACGGTTAATATCATTAATTAACGACTTATCTTTAGATTTTTATGTGAAAAGTTTGCTGCCCTTTCGCCTCTTTCTTCGATTATTTAGATTTCCAAGATCAAATTACAACCTCAGAATTACAGAATTACATTTCCAGCAATAAAATGATTTGTTGAATGACTGATTCATTTCAAACTCATTCCTATTTGTTGTCAGTGAATGTCAATATAATGGCAATGACGTTTTGTATAACGAAGGAGGTGCAATTTGAATACACCCAAAACATATTTAATGCATTAAGTATCACTTAATTCATCGCTTTCCCAATTAGAAAGGGTAATCGATTGAAGAGACGTAAATATTTGTTTATTTGAACTTTTATTTTAGTTACCGTTGTTCATAGTAATGCGAAATATTGTTCTGTGGAAAAGGCGCCAAAAATTTCACTTCATTTTCGGCAGACGCCAACCGAAGAGGTAGAGGAGGCAAAAGGGAAACATGTTCTGAGAAAGGGCGTCTAAAGGCGCCTTTTGGAAGGAGTAGCACCTGTGGAATATGGGGGAGTGGAGGAGGATGGCCAGTCGGGGTCAGAGGGAGGGGAGGGTGAAGGGGGTGAGGGAGGAAGGGAGGGTGAATAGGGGGAGGGGGATAAGGGTCTTTCGGGATCACAGGGCGAGGGTTGTGGGAGACGCCGGGGCAGTCTGAGGTCAGATAAGTGCGAGGGGTCAAAGGAAGGGACTTTGGGGCACTCGGAGACTCTTTTCCGGGAAAATTCCTTTCACCAAGCCCGTCAGGAGATGCCACGAGATCAAGTGGATTCCTTTCAGTGGAATTTACACGCACAAATGCTTCCTTGTCCCATCTTGTTAAAACGATGGCTTATTATCCAAGTCGAGGGGATTATGTATTAACTCATTAAGGAGTCCGCAATTTATCACAATTGGTTAAATTGCGCAGATATTAAATTTAATCCAGATATTTATACCGAATCGCCTTCAGATTTTCCTAGAATGAGCGGCCCGTTCAAATAAAATTCTTCAATATAGAAGAGTGACATTTTTCGGAACTTGTTTTACTCGATGCGATATAATTTACAGCATATTTTTCTAAGCTTTAAAGCCAGGGCGAATAATTTACTATACATATATTGTTTAATGATATCATAAATAGGACTTTACGGTATTTTACAATGAGCGCAACGGCGATAACAAAGTCGAACATGCCTTCGGCAGGACTCGAACCCGCGCATTAGAATTTAGAACTAGACACACTAATCACCCCTCTATCACGAAAATACTTTGGAATTACTTCGCAGCAAATGATCAATGCATTTAAAAATCAAACGTTCAATTACCTAAATATCAACAAGATTTAAAAATAAAGCCTTGAATTAACATACGTTAAATATCCAGCAACAAATAAATATACATTTAAATTTAAAAGGATCGCGACTGACTACAGCAATAAATCAATTTGTTTTTTTATGCGAATAAATTCACCTTGAGTGCTTTGGTCTTTTTATCCATTAATATAGGTTTAAGGACGTCATTTTTATTCTTTGTAAAAAAGTCATAGTTCGTTAATAGTAAATTCGCCATAATTTTTGCGAGTATTGACACAGACTCTATCTATTTGATTGCCATAAACGATGCATTTATGATTATTAATAGACATTTAAATGTGGCAATATATACAACAATAGAAAAGTTAAATTAAGAGATTAGATGACTCATTTATATAATCGCTTAAAAAATAACCATAAACGAATATCTAAACTTATAAATAAACCAACGCGATCTCCAGAGCAAGCAATTTATAATGAATATGTATCACAGTAAAAGTAACAATAAAATAGATATAAATGGAATATTTTATGTGTTTAGATTAAGACGTTACCTAGTTGGTTGACATTAACGATATTATGTAATATAGTCCATTGATTCCCATTAAAATCATTATATCAATGCTCATGAAGTATGGAAAGATTTCTCGAAAAACTACAAAACACAACATTAAAATACTTTTCACGTTTTTCAAAATTTCGTGTGTTCGTATAATGACGTCATCATAAGTTTAAAATCAATGGCATAATGATATACAAATAAGACAATAATTTTCATTTTCCGCGAAATAAAAGAATCTATCCGGAATTTCTAGTCTCTGACAATCGGCTCGCGTACAACTTTCAAAAATTCAAGTTTCATGGCTCAGATGCCACTTTTTCAGCAATAACTATAATCATCATTAAGACAATAGGCTATATGTAAACTAAAATTCATGTAAATATTAGGATTTTTTGTGTGTTATGATTATAATGTCATCATCGAAAAACTTTTCACAATTTTATGATTAAAATAAAATATTTACGCAAATTGTGCATGGATTTGAACTTTTTCTTCAAGAAAAATAAACTTAAATCTTTCATCCACAGTATGATGCCCATCTCGACTATGTATCTTAGTTATACGTTAATTAAAAAAGCAGTTTTATATAGCCCTGCACCGTTTTCAATGCTTTTCTTATAGGTGTTTAAAATTGGAAATTGGGATTTAAAATACCCCTTAAATATAACTTTTCTGGAATTTCAGATATTTAAAGAGGTTGTACCCAATGATCTATCTTCATGCTAAATTTCAGCTCTGAAGCACTTCTAGAAGTACCTTAGGTTTTAGATGATATATATATATATATATATATATATATATATATATATATATATATATATATATATGTGTGTGTGTGTGTGTGTATGTATATCTGTCTATATTACAACCGCACTAATGTGCGTTAGGCAAACTATTTCTTACTTTCGTATGAGCTAGAATGCTGAAAAATTCAGACTGATTATTCCTGACTTACAAATAGAGGGAAAATTGCGAAAACATGAAGTTTTTAACCCAAAATTGTTGTTTTGTTCATGAAATTCTCATAAGAATAACATTGAAGGATTGTTGCCATCATGTCCACTTTGTAAATGAGTGTAAGACATCCTTCGTTTGCTTTTTAAAATTATTTATATATGTTCTAAAAATTAGAAACTTGAACCATAGTACGTACAAAAGAACACAAATTTAGTTTCCTACCGTAGATTTTCAAATACGATTCAAATTGACTCAGAAAATTGTTTTGAGGACTAAATTTTTAAGATTTTCGTGAATAAAATATTTCGCCGTCAAGAACAACCAGCATTGTTGCCGTTATCATAAAATTATATAGGATCCTATTGGGAAAACGGAGAAAGACGGGAGTGTGGGGAAAAGAAAGAAGGAGAGAGAGAAGAGAAAGAGAAGAGAAGAGAAAGAGATGGAAAGGGGAAGGGAGAGAGGGGGAGAATGAGGGGATGCGGAAGTTTGGGAAAGCGGGAGGTTTGATGGAAGGTAGGGATATAGGGAAGTAGAGAGGAAAAATAGAGAGATGGGAGGGGAATGGAAGGAAGGGAGGGAGAAACCCGAAAATAGGGCTAAATATACTTTTCTGCCTTGAATATATGCCGAAATGAGGAAGTTCAGGGTTGCACACGGACAGCAGATGAATTCACCTCGCGGAGCAAGGCACGGGGTTGACACGCGTATCGCGTAGGGGTGGAGCCCCTAGTATATGATAATAATAAAAGCCTAGATGTGTTTGTTTTTGTATAACGCTGACGTCATCAATGGCACATTTTAACGTGTTTTTAACAAACTTCCCGATTAGGTGGCAAATTAAAATTTCGCAGGAATATTTGATTTAGATATACAAATTAAATGATAAAATAAAATACGAAAAAATACACGGGTTGGACTCCAGGGGGGCGATTTCCATTTCCTGTAAAATAACACGTAAAAAGCGACTTATTAAAGTGTAGCCTTTTATTCTTTAGGAAATTAAAATTAGAAAGAATTGACGTACGATCTTTAAATTTTAACTATGTTTTAGGAAAGATTAATTTAATTTCTTTTCCTATTTATCTTTTTCTGTCTACCGTTCGGAATCTCTCATAAAATATTAAATCACATATTTAGGGTAAATATCGGCTTTTAAACGGGATGTTGCCTTGCCGACCACGTCATTGTTAAACTTCGAGAATCAATTGTTTTCTCAACCCGCATACGTGTAAAATATACGAGTGCATAGAGTGCCTTAAATTATTGTAGTATGTTTTGCTAAATTGCGTAATCCTAACGGGATTGGGATTTAGATTGGATTCTTTTGTTTATCTAAACGGCTATATAAATGTAGAGTAATGAGATAATTTTAATGCCAGAGGGCTCTTAAAAAGAAAAACATAAATATTTTTCTGTTTTGAAGAAAATCTGGGAATCTATTGCTTTTATTTTAGCAAAATCTAAAAACTGATCAAGGGAAAATATTCCTGCAAACCCATTATCAAAATATCCAAGATTCATCCTTTGCATCGCTTCACCTAACTATGAGATGGTGACACCACACTTTTATACTTTTTTCGAGAAAGAACGATTTTTATTTAAATATTTGCTATTTTATATATAAGGTTTTGAAGGAATTCACTAATTTCACTGATAAAGTCTTTCAAAAAATGATGATCAAAATTTTACACTATTCGGAGTATGAATAAAATCATATCGAAACATAATCTATGTCATCTCCATCGATAAAGAAGAAAGAGAGGAGGGGGAGTAGGGGAAGAAAAAGGAGAAGGGGTGAGAAGAGGAGGAAAGTGGAGGAGGGAAGGGAAGTGGTGGATGGGGAAGAGGAAGGGAGTGAGGAGGAGGGGTGGTAAGAGGAGAGGAGGGAAGAGGAAAAGGGAAGAACAGGAAGGGAGGGAGGAGGAAAGATGATGGAGGTAAGAGGAGTGAGAAGAGGATGAATGGGAGGGAGATGGAAGAAAGGAGTAGGGAAGGGAGGAAGAGGAGAGGAAGAACAAAGGAAGGGAGGAAGAGGGAAGGGAGGTAGAAGGGAGGGAGAGGAAAGGGGAGGCAGAAGCAGAGGAGTCAGATCATAAACGCAATAAAACTCCTCAATGTGGAGAGAAAGAGAGCGTTTGGTCGCAGCATAAGACTCATGAATACGAAAGGGACTGTTCCCTGAATTACGCGCTGATGACAAATTACAGGAAGAGCGCAGAAGGAGTCCTCTCTGAAAGGGGGAAGGGGGAGGGGGAAGACGAAAATATAACAAAATCCACGGAATTAGCCTCTTTTACCCGTTCGGCCCGAGCTGAACTTTTAAGGATAATACTCGCACCGCGTGCCCCCTTAATTCACTTTTTTCTTTTTTTTTTTAACGGTCCGGTGGTCCACCCCGCTCTTTCTCTGCACTCTCTCTGCCATCTTTCCCCTATTTATTCCCTTAGCCCCTTCTCTATTCCCTTCGCTTCTCTCTATTCCCTTAGCCCCCTATTTATTCCCTTAGCTCCCTCTCTATTCCTTAAGCCCGTTCTCTATTCCCTTAGCCCCCTCTCTATTCCCTTAGCCCCCTCTCTATTTCCTTATCCCACTCTCTATTCCCTTTGCTCCTCAGTCCTCTCTCTATTTCCTTCGCTCTCTCTCTATTTCCTTCTCCCCCTCTCTATTCCCTTCGCCCCTCACTATTCCCTTCGCCCCTCTCTATTATCTTAGGCCCCACTCTATTTCCTTCGCCCTCTCTCTCTTCCATCAGCTCCCTCTCTGTTCCCTTCACCACCTGACTATTCCATTCGCCCCTTCTATACCCTCTCTTTCTCTCTTCGTACCGCCACTTTAGCTTTAGAAGGGAGGATGGGGAGGGAGGAGAGAGAGGAATTGGAGGCAATGAGTCCAGTCGATTGCCTTTGAACCCGAACATCGCGCGGATTTATAAAAGAGGCCTCTTTTCCTCTCCATTCTAGAATATGTGCAAAAAAGAATCCGAAAAATAAAATTTGGGAATGAAGAGACGGGTCCGTGGGTGCTTTGGATCTGGCGGCAGGTGAGTCGAGGGGCGTATGGACAGAGAGAGAGAGATAGAAGGGATGCTGAAGTGAGTTGGTGTTCGGAGGTGAAGTGAGGGATCGTTGGGGTGATCCGAGAGAAGGTAAGGGACCCAGAGAGCCAAGAGTCAGATGTTGTTCCCCCTCCCCCATACCATTCCCCCATTTCACTCCCCTCCCCCTGGCCGAAGGCACGGTAACGAGGGTCATCACAGGCTCTGTGCCCCGGCGGCGCAATTAGGGGACGCGGCTCCTGCCGCCGGATGGAGGAGGGCTTGTGGGAGAGATTAAAAAAGGCTTCATGTGACTCGGGTGGGAGGGAGGTCGGTTCTTAGAGATTTTTTCATCCTAGCAACGCATGGAGGACATGGCCGAGAGAGAAAGAGAGATAGAGTTTGTGTAGTAGTGTCGCGAGGAATATCGCTCTTCGGAAGTCAATCGGACTTCTCGATTTTTCGGGCGGCCACCATCATATCGTTCTCTGAAGGCGGGTCTTGGTTGACGGAAATTCAAGATTGCTTAAACAAACACCCAAATGCAGCCTCAGGCATGCAGGCACAGATACAATCGTTTCCGATATGCATTTAATTATTTTAAGGTTAATTTCTTTCAGAGAGATGGACATACGGAAGAGTAATCAGACACAAAAATGCGGCAGAAAGGAAATTCCAAACTAACGAAAAGAATGGAATAATAAAGAGTTACGGAACACATTCATCTTGATTTTTGAAAAAGTGCAAAAAGTTTTACTGCGAATCGTTTGGTAAATGATTATTAGGTTAAATAATATCTTCTCTATACTATGTAAATAATCTCTTTAACTGAAAATAATGTTTCATAAATAAAGATTTATAAGGTCTTGCCTTATATCTTTTTATCTACCAGTTGCATTTGAAGGTTAAATTTGGTGCCGTTCCTATAAAGGCAAATCGTATTCGGTGGGCATGAAAAGAAGATTCTTCTTCGTTACGTAAGATAAATGTTCGCGTGCTAATTATTCTTCACTCTTATGCAATTATTCGAAGCGATATTTAAAAGAGATGCACCAATGCGCTGTGGAGAAGTACGGGACACAAAAAAATAATATTTTAAAGGTGGAGAGATTTAAAACTAGATATTACATTAAACTGAAAGTATTTTAAAAATCATGCAATGGCATCATTTAAAAATTGATTTGTCATTATTGTCCGGCACAACGTGATACAGATTTAATATTTATTCACCAAAGGCAGCGATGTCCTTCGAAACGGACATTTAGAATTTCTACGATACGAGACAAATTAGCTTGGAATATTCATTTCACTAACTTTTACTTTGGTACCAAGATAATTTTGACATAATAATTGAAGAAAAACTGCTCTCACTTTTAGCCAAGGAATATTATTGTTACTGAAATGCGAGCACTATATATGTATATATTTCGTTTAACAATTATTTGTTTTGTGATGGGTGTTAAAATGTTTTAAAATGCCAATTTGAGCTTAGAAGATTGTTTATTTGCAACATAAACATAATTATAGTGCATTGCACATAACAACTTAGAGAAATCCAGAATAAACTGCTTATTAGACTAATCTTGATAAATTTAGATTAAAGAATAGCTAACGTAACAGCTAAAGTTTTGTTTAGAAAATACTGATTAGTTGAAGATACTTGAGTAATCTGTTAATCGCTGATAAAATTATTTATTATATATGAAGTAGCAAATAAGAAATTAAACTGCAGAAAATTCAAACCAGGAATAGGTATACTTCACTGACAGTAACTAAATGACTATTCAGTTCCAATGTCAATGGACGTAACGATTTCAACAGTAAATTATATACTGTTGCTGTAAGGCAACGGTCTTCCGTCTAGATATATTTTGATGCCGATAATAGAACCAATCAAGTCACCATATTGGTCATGCGATCGATAGAGGATCTCGGCGAGTTGTACCTGAAATACGAATTTTGTACGCACATGGATATTATGGCTACGGGAGTGACCTAGATCATATTATTTTACCCGAATCAAGTTGATTTAATATTGCTGTTAGCTAATTTTTCCTTTAAAAATGAAATGTATATTCCACGCAATAAGGCTTTTAAAATCCTTTAAATTGTAATATTTATTCAGATGCTTTCAGTAATTCTCGGTACACTGGAAACTCCATAGGTATAAATATTTCTGGATAAGGAATCACTCGGGCTGCACTTCAGTCCAAGGAAATATCCGAAACGCTAATTACAAGAACATTTCCGAAGGTTTACGCGGTGACCACGTGATGTTTACACGAGTGGACATGAACGTGTGTAGGAGAACGTTCCTTTGGGAACTCATTTCCGTCACTGGCTAATCCGCGAATCTCCAAATCGCGGATGACCCTCACGATGACGCCTCGAACGTGCGACCTTCTGCCGTCCGTCGGATTGCGTCTTCTTCGCAAAGCGTCGAGGTTCACTAACTCGATCGATACGCCGCCGTGCTACCCTACGTACTTTTCCAAACATCTGGAAAATGCTTGGATGCCACCTTAAATCGAGCACGTTTCTCGATATCGATCTCGACGTTAGACGATAAAAGAAAGTCATTTAAAACTGAAAATGACGAGGGAACTTGTGCGGCGGACGCAATAGGACGCCCATGAAATATTCGATGAGACGCTCACAGAGATCACCTCCTCTCCACTCTCTTTACAAAAATGAAGGCCTCGAGCTTTTTTTTCCTTCACACCGGACGGATTTCTTTGCTTAGCCCTGGACTATCCGCCAATGTCTCTCGCATCCCGCAGAGTTATCGCTCGATCCCGAATACGGATTCAACGACTGCACTCGCCATTCCACCCCTTGTATTCCGCACAAAGTCATCACCCCTCCCCACCCCCACTCAGCCCATCCCCAATTTTTTTTCTTCCGCGGAAACCGTACACGACCTTTCTCTCTTTTCTCCCTCCCCATTCTCCATCCCCCTTCTCCCTCCCTTTCTCCTTCCTTTTCTCTCTACCTTTGTCCATTCTTTTCTCCCTCCCTTTCTCCCTCTCTCTTCTCCCTCCCTTTCTACCTCCCTTTCAACCTCCTTTTCTCCCTCCCTCTTCTCCCATCCCTATTCCCTCCCACTTCTCCCTCCCCATTCTCCCTCCCCATTCTCCATCCCTCTTCTCCCTCCCTTTCTCCTTATTTTTCTATCTACCTTTTTCCATTCTTTTCTCTCTCCCTTTCTCCCTTTCTACCTCCCTTTCTACCTCCCTCTTCACCCCTATTCCCTCCCACTTCTCCCTCCCCATTCTCCATACCCCTTCTCCCTCCCTTTCTGCTTCCTTTTATCTCTCCCCTTTTCCATCCCTTTCTACCTCCCTTTCTCCTACTCTCTTCTCCCTCCCTTCCTATCTCCCTTTCTTCCTTCCTTTCTTCCAACTTTAACTCCGATGAACGTTGGTTGAAAAATCCCTAATCCGCCGACTCACCTCTTCCTCCTCTCTTCCCTTCCTCTCTTCCCCTCCTCTCTTCCCTTCCTCTCTTCCCTTCCTCTCTTTCCCTCCTCTCTTACCCTTCTCTCTCCTTCTCACCCTCTCTCTCTCTTTCCCACCTGTCATCCCGTCTCCCCTTTGGAAATAAAAAAGATTCAATTTGTATACTCAATATAACTCTACTACTGTTCTCGATTCGCAAAAAAATCATTTCCGCCTCCTTCGCCCCCTCTCGCCCCACGAGCACTAGATCGACGCCTCCAGCACCATCTGCACGAGCATAGCGTGCACCAGCAGCAGCCTGCTTCTTTTCCGTGGCATTAGGCAACGGACGGTGCGAGGGGTTGGACGAAGATTCCCATAGGTTGCCGCGAGAGTGGTTTCACGTATTTGAGAGATGGTTGCTATTGATTGGCCGCCATTTAGAGCTCAAGGAGCTCCAAGTTTTGGCGCTGTAGTTGATCAATATTTTTGTTCACGGATGCATTTCAATGTAATCGTAAAAATTTAATGAAGTATGGAGCCTAAGATAAGCATGTATTACTTTTCAATTTTGGGCATGTGATTGCCTCATCATCAATTTATTTGGTTCTATTATCGCCACAGAACAAATTTACGATACATGAGAAATCAATAAAATGATCAACAGACATAAAAATGTCGAAATAAACGAAACAAATTTGAAAACACTTAAAAAGACACAATTGAATGTTTCGTGACAGAAATTCGTAGCAACAGAAATAAAAACATCTTGGAACAAAATAACGCCATTCAGAGACTCAAAGCACACTTTTAAAAGATTATATATATGAAATTAGAAACAGATCGAAGATTTTGAATAGAGGACAACTCCATCCTCTGTGAAATGTGTATCTGGTCGATTCTATCGTTTTGTGGATAAAGAATTTTGCACTTTAATTATGTATCGAATGAAAGTCCTAAGGAGAGTAGGATAATGCATACCGAATGCTCCCTAATATTTAAAAATTTTAGTTACTTTTGTCATTGTCCATGTGACGAATTTATTTATTAGAGCATTTTATTATTATATTAAAGACCGTTGAATCAACCCTGATGACGGTTGTTTTTTTAACAAAAATGCGCATTTGGTTTCCTCGATCTTATCACGGCTATTGGGGCTAATTAGCTTCTCAATGACTCATAAAGTAAGGAACATAAGTTGGGTGGATAATTATCCAATGCACCGGTAACGACGAGAAGAAGCATTCACGTCTCTAAAAGGCAAGTCTAGCAACCATTTATCAAGAAATCTAAAACAAGAAACTTGAAACGTTGAGCAATGGTCTATGAAATGGGGTCAAACGTAAGAATTTAGCAAGCGATTAAACAGGCAAACTGTATTCAACTGGATTAGTGATGTCACACGTAACAAGTTACAATGGAATGCGGACACTCACTTAAGAATAGCGCACTTATTCGAAGAAGCACATTTCGTTCTTCTAGTTTAACGTTTCAAGGTTTTTGTTTTGCCTCGGATTCTTATTCCTCCCCTTCTCCCTCCCCCTTCACTCACCATTCCATCTCCCTCCTTCCATTCTCCCTCTCTCTCAACCTCTTTATCGCCTCCTCGCCCTTTCCCTCCCGCCTCCCTCTCCCCCTCCTCAATTCCCTTCCCCTGTCACTCCCACTCTCCCTTTCCCTTCACCCACTACTCCATCCCTCTCCTCTTTCCCCTCCATTCTCCTATGAGCGCTCGTCCCATCGAGCGAGCTGTGCGTGGACCACTGCATTTCTTACTTCCGAATTGAAATAAGATTGCGTTTCTTGGAGAGCGATAGTCTGGTCGCGTGGATCTTATATCGCCAGCCTATCGTGGTGGAGAGACTCCTTACCACTCTCCCTAACTCCCCTACTCCCACAACCCTCCTCCTCCACCTATGTATGGAAGAGGAATAATAACTCGACACTTAAGATTTTCCAATTTTTATATTGGTGTTTAATGCAACCAAATGGAAACGGAAACATTTGAAAATTAGCAGATAAATTACTTTCACTTAAATCAAATAGAGGCAAGAATTTTTGGCAAATCTTGGGTCCCAAAGGGCTTTTTGACGTAATTTAAACTTCCTAGATAAATTGTGGCCGTTAATAAGGTCGACGATCAAGGAAACCATACGTTATTGGCTTTTGTAGCAACTCTAAGCATTCAATTTAATGTTAAATTTGTAAATACTTCATTTGATGAATTTTATATTCTACGATATCTTGGAATTTTAATAGTGGCTTATAGTGGCCCAGCCAAATTTTCAGCAAATTAATCTTAGATCAAATATATATACAAACCTATGAAAACCTCATTAGTAAATGATATGGTATTTAAGATTTCTCGCCAATGAAGAATAAGTAACACGTTAAAACTAATATGCTCATATTTTCTAATGATTTTTAATCGTGCCGAAATGGAAATTCAGTATTTCGTGATGTTAGAGATGCTATTTTAGTCTTGAAATTATAAAAGCACCGGTTTAATTTATCTCTGTAGGGAAAAATCTAAAAAGTTCATTAAAAACAATAATGAACAAAAATGTTACAACATTATTACGCAACCACACCTGAATATCACCAAAATCATATACTTATTTCAATTAGTACGTTTAAGTGTTTTTTTTGCAGCTTGCGTTCGGGTGGCTTCGTGAACAGATCTGAGCGAAGGTATAATACTACTTGCAACCCGCGACTCCTTAAATAAAAGAAACCTCAAGAGATATAGAGAGAGGGAGAGAGTGAAGGCTGAGGTTTTGGAGTGTATACGCTTAAGCCGATAGGAATGGAGTGGGAGTATAAGGGAGGGAGGGAGTGAGGAAGGGGGGAGGGAGTGAGGGAGGGGATGAAGAGGGTAACATGCGGAGATGGGGAAGAATCGAAACTCTATCTCTGTCAGGGCGGAAGTGGAGACGAGAGCGAGATGGGAAGAGGGGGTGACATGGAGCAGAAGGGAAGGGGGAAGGGGGGTGACGTGGGACAAGAAGGTGGAAGGAGGAGGGGGCTGTGTGGCTCGGAGCGCCGAATCGCATTGGGGAAGCGGTGAGTGGTAAAACATGTTCGGAGGAGACGACGCAAAGTCAAAGCGTTGGGACACAGGATATAGAAGGGAAGGGGAAGTAGGAAGAGGGAGGGAGCGGGTGGAGGGAGTGAGTGGAGGGAGAGGGTGGAGGGAGGGGGTGGAGGGAGAGGGTGGAGGGAGAGGGTGGAAGGAGAGGGTGGAAGGAGAGGGTGGAGGGAGAGGGTGGAGGGAGGGGGTGGAGGGAGAGGGTGGAGGGAGAGGGTGGAGGGAGAGGGTGGAGGGAGAGGGTGGAGGGAGAGAGAGGATGAGGGTGGAGGGAGAGAGAGAGAGAGAGGTAGGGAGGGAGGGAGGGTGATGGTGGTGGGAGAGGAGGGGTACGGGGATTTTAAGTAAAGTGATGCGCTGTGGCGCCGTCACCTCCTTTGCTCGCCCAAAAGTAAAACGGTCAAAATTTGAAACGCGAGAAATGAGAGAGGGAGAGGATGGAAAGAGAGAAAGAAAGATCAGTGTTGAAATCGCAAACTATATTAAAACGGCGATAGACATTTTACGATTGCCGATCCGCAGAGAAATCTGATGAAAATACAAAGCCCAGAAATGAGAAATATTCGAGAATCTTCTAAAAGATCATCGGATCGGAATGAAGATTCTTCAAAGTTTAAAGCCGGTTACACACTATCATTTTTCCCATCATTTAAAAATGTCATGGAGAAATGATGGGACGGCTTCATTTTTTTCCTCAAAGAAAAATGACCACAAAAATGATTCCAGTTTTGGTACGCGTACACACCATCATTTTTCACTTACAAGGGAACCTTACAAAATGTTCGTCGCCAATTTGGTTTAAACTTTGTGAGAATATAGTAGCAATGAAAAAATGCCAAAACAAGAAGATTCTGCAACATTCGTGAGATATTTGCGATCAAATTTAGCGAGCGTTCTAATATATACCATTCTATGAGAATGACGACGCCAAGGTCAAGCGGTGGCCTAGATGGCTAAATCCTCGTTTGCTGAAGCTAAACCAGCAATTGCAATTTCTTTTTTCAATTTTTATTATTTGAAAATTTTCCAATGTTTTATATTTTTTGAGTTTTACAATTTTCTGAAAGTTTATTTGATTTATAATTACATTTTCACTAATTATGCAAAGCGAAAAAATTT
This sequence comes from Tanypteryx hageni, assembly GCA_028673005.1. NCBI lineage: Eukaryota > Metazoa > Arthropoda > Insecta > Odonata > Petaluridae > Tanypteryx > Tanypteryx hageni. The sequence goes on from CM054115.1 coordinate 118,246,055, forward strand.
TTCTCACCATATTAAAATACAATTTAATTTGTATCTTCAACAAAAATTAAATAGTAATAACTGCTCATGGTCCGTTCATTACACCTATTCAACACTGTTTTTCTAAGAAACTAATGCTTCATTGCAAATTATAATCGTACACATTTATTTATTGATACTATTTGAAAACGTACAATGTTTCGGATGGTAGTTATCATAGAAACATGAAAAGCAAAGAGCTACACCACGCACCCGTTATTAAGCAAATCGATTGACAGGCGCAGTTATTTTTAACCGAGTTTTCTGAAAAACACACATCATTCACAATTTTGAAAACCCTCCCATCGTTGGTCAGTTTCAAAGCGAACCACACGTATCTGATCATATCACAAAATACTGGCGCCCTTAATTGGTGATGAATCAACGAATAGGGACTTCAGCATCTGCAGCATAGTAAATCTACACAATCATAATTTGCGATGAAACATTAGTTTCTTGTAAAAGCAAAGTGTTGAATATGTTTAATAAACGGACCATGAGCAGTTATTACCATTTAATTTTTGATGGTGATACAAATGAAATTCATTTTTAACTTTGTGATAATTTTTTTTTGCTTTGCAAAATTAGTGAAAATGTAATTATAAATCAAATAAACTTTCAACAAATTGTAAAACCCAAAAAATAAAAAACGCTAGAAAATTTTCAAATAATAAAATAGAAAGAAAGAAATAGCAAATGCTGGGATAGAAGTGGTGTCCCAATCTCCAGCAACCGAGAATTTACCCACCTACGCAACCGCCAGTCCTTACTACCACGCTAGAACGCTCGCCAAATTCCATCGCGAATATCTCACGATTGCTTGAGAATCTTCTTCCTTTGGCATTTTTCACCACTAAGAGGGTGCTACATGCTCACATGCACATGCACCAAAACGCGCGAAGAAAATGTCGTAAAATCCCCTTTTAAGCTGAAAAATAAACTTATAACCCGGCATTTTTACTATCGCGAGCAGCGAGAACGGGTGATAAGTATTATCAGACGTTTTTATGGGCTTTCAGTAGCTGCATGCGCGTCAGTTATTGCTCATATGAGGCAAAGAAGAACAGCTGAAAATAAAAGATGGAAAAATCGAAGATGATGGACAAAGCCATGGATATTCTTCGTCGTGATGAAAGGCACAACATTCATGACTTGTTTCACCATGAATTGCGGGAAGAAGACAAGGAAAGTTATAAAAAATACCTACGGATGGATTCATCAACATTTGATAAACTTCTGGTACTTTGTAGTTAAGAATAAAATTACCCAGCAAAACACTACGAGCGAGTATATCCGCAGAAATAATGTAATTAATTTGAATTTTATGGTTTAATTGCTAATATATGTACAATTGAAACTTATGTGATTAGTATTTAAACAATTGCACGTACTAAAAATGTTAATGTCAAATCTTTCTTTAATTTTCAGCAATTCCATCATTTTTGTATAATTTTTCACTGGAGCCATGCATGCGCTTGCGCACAACGTGTTTAAAGCGTACACACCATTTAAAAATTACAGCTTTTACGTCAGTTTTCTTGTACAAGAAAAATGATGGGAAAATGATAGTGTGTAACCGGCTTAAAAAACGTACGGATATAAAAACCCGACGCAATATTCTTACTATCGGCAAGTTTCGCATCCGATCAAATGGCGTCCAACTTCGAACAGTGAAATCAAAGAGAAGCGAGATAATAAGACGATTTGAAGACTGGGGACAGGAAGAGAGGGCGACCAGAGGACAGAGGTGGACAAAGGGTGCGACGCAGAGAAGCAATCTGACGGAATGACGAAAAAAACAAATGAAGAGCAGCAATCGTAGAGAAAGAGAGAGATGGAGGGTGCGTTCGTGGATCGCAGGATTCGTTGAGTGAGAGAAATGTAAAAGTGGAGAGTTAGATTGGAAAGCGGCGATACGAGGGGGAGTTGGGCGAAGGAGGGGGCATTGGGAGGGAGGTAGAAGGGGGAGGGGATTTGCGATGGCCCGGGCGATGAAAGGAAAGAAAGAAAGAGGACGTAGAGGGGGAGAGAGGGAGTTTGTGAAGGACTCTTCATTACCTGGCATTAAGAGAAGGGAGGTAGCCAATAGGAGATGAAGAGGGGGAGAGAGAGAGAGAGAGAGCACGATGGAGAGAGAATAAAAGATGCGTGGCGTGCAGCGACGGAGGGAACGAGAGCAGATAAGTACGAGGGGAATGAAAAAGTAATTATTAAACTTCCCGCTTCATAACTTTCGGTGAAAGGAATTGGCTATTCAAATATACTTAGTGCCGCTATGAAACATACAAAATTTCGATCGCCTTTAAAGAAGGGGATGGATTTTATGGTCCGGGGCTGCGAGGGGTTGGGTTCGAACCCCAAGGGGTTGGCGGTATTTTTCCTCCGACGCTAGATGTACGCGTGTCTCGTGATTACGATCGCACGGCGATTCTATCCGGTAGATAAGACGGTTGAGGAATATATATCGTTGTGTTTTATATTAAATGAATTCCTTATTGCGAAGAAAAAGTGGCTAGCTAAAATTTATATTTAAAAATTATGTAAATAATTAAACCGCCTTTATCTTTCGGAATTTTACTTAATTTATCGATCCATAAATCTTTCATTCATAAGTTTTGGGTTTTGAAATTTCAGTTTCATATTCAATAAAGTAACGAAATATAATTATTATATAATTTTGCACATGCTGAAGACTATGAATGAAATGAAATGAAATATATGTTTTGTGGTGTGTGCGGTTAATCCTCCGATTTACATCTATTGCAGTTATAACAAAGCCTAGGACTAAGCTTACCCCTTTATCTTTAATTGCTATAATTATATATTTTATAGTCATAAAATAAATCGCATTTTACTATAGTGTGCAAATTATTAGGATTCGAGAATAAAAAATGAAATCGTAATCTTTTCTGTTTGGAATTTATTTTAATAGCTTGCATGCACACGGTAAAATGATGACCCTAGGATACAGACAACCACTTAATAAGTTTGTTTATTGCTATAAATAGACATCGATATTTATATCTATGATAATACGAGAGAGATGATATTTGTAATTTTACAGGATGAAATGTTGCGACGAGCCAAGGAAACGGAAGAGTACGCAGAACGTATGAGTAATGATGGGAAGGTTTTAAGTTATTTTTTCGTCAGCATGTCCGGCATAAAATCTCCCCGACAGGGTCTCTGGAAACAAAGAGAGCTAAACAACAGTTTCCTAGATGAGCTGGTACCAAAGAAAAGGTTTGGACGCATACAGAATGGGAGAAATGTACACTCGGTCGTGGAGGAGAGGGCTGAATATGCAGTGAAAAGAAATACGAAGGGCTATTGTTTAAGGTGGGGTGAACGGGGTGACATCTCTTGAGACACGGCGGAAGTATTGTCTTTTTTCTGACAAAGAGTTCTAAAGAGATACGTCCAGGAATGAGTTTTTGTCAGCAAGATTTATTTTTTGCATTTGCTTGAACAAAACATACTCAACTCATTCATTTACAATCTAACGTTACATTTTTTCTGTTTTACAAACCAGTTAGCCATGATACTAAAAATTTTTAATCGATTGGAAATCTTTCGTTAAAATTTTAGCTTTGGCAAGTTTTGTCGTATTTTAATGAAGAAATTAATTTAAACGCTCAATTTAGTTTTTCCAATTTACAGCGTAGGTAAATGTACAATAGTTATAATACTGCTATTTTATTCGAAGCTGAAGGGGACGGAAGTTATACATTAAGTCGGTTATGCTTCAAACGGCGTTTTAATGCTGATTTATCAATAACGCGAGTCTCCCAAAAAGGGTGAAAATAAACACTGTCATTCTATTAACAAATACACGGGCGATCCTACAGAATACAGGAGCGTCACTGATGGAACATTAAAGGGCCTCATGTTGACACGAGTCAACTCAGTCGTGCGTTCACCCGTTAGCAGCCACGGTGTAAACGCATAAAACAACTTCCACCACACGCCCAATTGATCGATCCAAATAATAGCGAATTATCATAAGCTTAATATATCTATGCTGCTTACAAATAAAGTCACATTTTATTTAATATGCACTCACAGCCTCTGGAGTAGCACAATTACGGATTACATTGACGTATATTGACATTAACGCAAAATTTTGAAACCATATTTTTTAAACATCAACGTTATCTTCAAGGTATCCAAAAGTTCAAAAGCAGTCCCAGGTTTAGGTAGCGCAGCGCCCCTGCGCACTATGGCATTCGGATTCCCATCTGGTTTTTCTCTTATTTGTACTCTTTGACATCATCGGGGTACGTTGGTGAGGAGGGTTGGTTTTAATTCAATGTTAATATGTCTAACGAAAGGTGGCTTTGTTTACATTTCAGCCTGCATTTTTGGCAACGCCGCCATAGGTAACTGCTTAGGATACCGAGACCTAACACACGGCACTGTTAACTCTTCATGTCCCTCGGTAACTTCATGGTAATAATCAGTGCACCAATTTCCTTATATTAGCTTTCATTGGTTAATTTTTGTATTGTAACAAAAATAAATCAAATGAAACCATTATCCATGAAATATTATAAAAATGTTATATTGTTATATATTATTATTATAAAAATGCTTTACTCAGAAGAAAATAGCTAGTTAACGATAAATTTGCTTTTTGGACAAGAATTGAACCGAAAATTTTAATTTGGGCCTGCGAAATGGCTTAAATATGATGAGACTGACATCTACTCAAAATAGGTAAATGCCTACTGAAAGCTTCAATCGGATATACACGAAGCGATGGATGAGGCTAGGAAGAATCATATATATATATATATATATATATATATATATATATATATATATATATATATATATATATAAATAAAAGCAATATTTTAGCACTCCTATGTGTCAATTTAAGAATGCCCAATCTTTTCAATATTGAAAAGTTGTAGACTTATTGAATGCATTTAAAACAATTTTGAATATAGCAACGCCATAAGTATGCACAGTATTACCAAAAATTATATTATCCATTAAACTACGCGAGAATTTAAGGTAATACTGTAGATCTGATGATTATTGATTATATTCATTAGCGCAAATAAGGTACCAAATACGGTTCTATAATTATAAGTTAAATAAACAATAAAATTTCAGTGGTTCCATAATTGACAAAATGGGCATGTGTTATTTAAAGCTACTATTTAGAAGAAAGTTGCCATAAAATACTATTATATCCAAACAATTCCAAAAAAATATTTTACATTATGAACTCGCCGTTTATGATGATAGTGAGCATGAAAAACTTAATCTCCGCAAAACTTTCAGAAGAGATAACCCGAGTTGAATAATTTTTGATCGAATGGGTACAAAACGCACAGTTAATAAACTTCATGAATCAATCGAAACAATTTGTAGGACGTAGATTTCGAGGGATATTTTTTTAATGAGGCGCTAACTCTGAATAGCGAGACACCAAAAAGAACATTCTCCCGCAGTAAAGATTTCTTTTAGAAAATATGCGAGCTAAGATAAAAAACTCCCTCTCTTAGTATGAGGTATGAATGCACTCGTCGACACAAGATTTCCCTGGGACTGCCTCGTTCCACTCGCCTCCGACAAAAAATACGCGAACCTTTTCCTTCTGGGCATTGTGATTCGGATGGGAGATGCGATGGATGCGCACTTGAAGCGGGAGTGGAGTGAGGAAGAGAGTGATCTCGAGAAGGGAGTGACGGTGGGAGCTCTCGCATTGAGGGGGAGGTAGGGGCAGGGGGAGATAGGGGGAGGGGAAGATAGGGGGGGGGGCTCTCGAATTGAGGGGGAGATAGGAGAGAGGAAGAGATAGGAGAAGATAGGGGGGAAGATAAGTGGGAGGGGAGATAGGAGGGAGGGGAAGATAAGGGGGAGGGGAGATAGGAGGGAGGGGAAGATAAGGGGGAGGGAAGATAGGAGGGAGGGGAAGAGGGAGATAGGGGGGATAAGTGGGAGGGGGAACAGGACGCTCTCCTCCGAGTGTTGGAGGTGCCGAAGAGTGCTTGGGACGGGGGAAGACTTAATGGGAACCACCGTTAAGTTGAGCAGGGCGAGATACAAATGGAATTCTTGGAACGTTTCGTTTATTTTTTTTATTTCAGGAGACGCACTGGAGTTCTGCTGCTAAATCGAGCAGTTTGTAGCATCGGAAGAAAAAAATTCTGTTTTTCCCCGCCGCGAAAGTAATACGTGACGAGCGTTCATATTTGCGGCCTGTCTCTGCCCCCCTTTCCCTCAGATCGCCCCTTTCTCGCGGATAATGGGAGAAGATTTTCTCTGGCATCCATCTATTTCTATTATGTCTCTCATCCACTGAGAATTATTAATTTGATCGATTCATTAACATGTATTTAGAATATATTTTATCAGATGTACATTGAAATTAACCAATAAAATCTCTGCGAAAATCACATAAAATTAAAATTTATTTGCCATCTTTTCAATTGCATGCAAAGGAATCCAGGATCCGGGCGCTGCCATAAAAATCCATTCTCTGCATCAGGAATGCTATTGCGCCTCTCAACACATCGGTGGATTTCGGAAAATCTACGTCGAGGGTATTCGAAAGAATTAACATTAAAAAATAATTTTCCTCGTTAAAGAACAGACTTCGGTTGGCTCATAATATCAGTTTCCATTCACGGAGTAAATACGTCTGTACTCGATGTGACCGCTTTCCAATGTCTAAACCATTCATGTGCGTCATTAAACAACTTCCACTTGAAAATGATAACGAAGAACAGATACCGCATATGTTTGAAACGTCCTCTCTGGAACAACGAAAGACTTTCGTGGCTTTTCTCGGCGGATGAGTTTGCATAAAAATTGCATCAACTAAACTGATGTCCGATGCGAATCAGGATGCGAAATGAAATGGAGTCTCCGAAAGACGGAAGGATGCCATAGACGTGCGACAGGCGTGTTTGGACTATATACACGATCTTTTTCATGGAACGTTGCCGTAATTTAGCTTCAATTGTTGACTCACCATGTCGAATGATAAATCGATATTTGTTTGACAGTTCGATCGAACAGACGCCGTGAGTGAGTCGTTACTTTCCCTCTGACCATTTTCCCCTAATATTTTCTCTTGCGCTTTAAGATTCTACGAAAAAAAATAACAGTGACTTGGGGTCACTTTATTCTATTTGGCTTTGAATTCAGATCGGTGAACAATAAATTATAGTTTTTTATTGTAGATGGATTACACCCATTGCTTCTGTTTTTTCCCATTCCTTCGCTCCTTTGACCTTTTTATGACTTAATCGTCATTTGGCTTTCCTTTTACCTCAGCAACAAGAAATTCACAAGTGGTTAAAGGATTGATACTAGATTTAAATATGGACAATTGAATTTCACTCTTTCTAGAAACGCCATCCATTGCATTAACGAAATTTCCACTTTAAATAATAAATATGTTAATCACAACAAATGATTAGGGGTTATGTTTAGTAATAATATGTTCAGGAGGGTTACAAATGTTTTAGTGTCAGCTAATGTAATCAAAAGGCCATGTTAAGGATGCCGAAGTGTTCTCCTAGAGCAGGACTTTCCAAATTTTATAATTTGCGAACCATTATGAACCCAATCAGTCAAATGGTGTATCTCCTTAAAAGTTAATACTATAAACTCCTAACAAAACAATTTATTTATTAATAAATGCACAAGTTTACATTTAAAGTTAACACGACGGATGTGCCTCTTCTCACGGCATAAGGTTTCAATTTCATGTACGATTGAATATAGCTTCAGCCTTAAATCGGCCTCAACATGTAATCTTTGACGGTACATATTTGGTCTTGATTGAAGTTAAGAATGAAAATCCAATTTCCCAAAGATATACTGTTGGGAAAGGCAACGATATTTTTAAGCGTCATTTGATAGTTACCCATACTCACTTAATAATTGCACTCAGAAAGTAGCTAAAGGCAGTTTTGAGAAATTTAATTTCAGTTCACCGCCGGAAATAATATTCAAGACGTTCTCCTGCTCACGCATTGTTAGATATGAGACTGGCAGACACATCAAATGGATTGCGTGCACAGTCGTTTGAGTGGTCCATTTCACGAAAATATTTTTGAATTTGTTACACAAGTATTCTAAGCGGTACCCCTCCTTATTGGCTTTCAGCGATATGTTAATTGCTACTGCAACTACAGAGATATATTCTTGTAGTGTTGTAAAACAATCAAATACATTTATCTCTAAAAAGTAATCAGAAACATCAATTTCGTAATTATTGCTTGTTTTACCTTGTGTATTTAAAAAATTGTGTTACTGAGACCTTGAAGACTCAAATATAGGTTATTTACGTGAAAAATATATCAGACAAGTACATCAGTCTTTGGATCCAAACTGAGCCATCCATTAAGAAGATAGGTTAAAAATATTGACTACCCATTTCATTGCAAACGAAAGAAAAAAATTCTCGCATTTAAAGACTGAGCCTTTATGAAGTTAACAGTCTTCATTTGATTCACGTTTAAAGGAGTTAAATCTGAAATAGGTTATCATTTTAAAATGAAAAAGTACTTAACATATTTTGACTACATTAAATAACACAACAATACGAACAACACTGAAAGACACCAGTATTAAAACACGTTCTGCATACTATGGCGTCGTAGTAGTGTCATAGACTTCGACTCGAGTAGTATAGAGCTGCCTCTTACCAACTTTAAATTGTACTAATATTCACAGTGTTGCCAGGTGTAGGAAAATATCTCAAGGTAAAGGTAAGTTTTTGCATAAAATGAATTTAAATGAGGATATAGGAATTTTTTTGATTTAGTTTAGAAAAAACTTGACTGTATGGGCCTTCACTTGGCGGCATTCCATCTTAAAAACACGACAAATATTAACTTAGAAAAACCCAATTTATTTTTAAAAATCACGACCCAGGTTTCGATGCTTGACATCCTCATTGTGGTTTTGTAAAATTTGTGTATTTGTCGTGTTTTAGTATAGAGTTGACATGACCGTAAATAATGTCTTGCATAACCTTAAACAAAAAAAAAATAAAAATTTTGGAATATCCTCTGCCATTAACTATATTTTATCACGTACCACCTTATGCCTTCAAGTGTACCCATAGGGGTACGCGTACCACGGTCTAGGAAACCCTGCTCTAAAGTGAAGCAAATCGCATGTAATAATAAAAACTGCAACAGAATTTGGTGTCCCACCGCGGAGAAACTTGGGACTCCCAAGTGGATCAGCGTAAAGCGGCTCGTTTAGGTTAAGAGGCTGATATCAATATGGTACTATCGTAGCAAGACTAATGAGTAAACTGAGATGACAGACAATGAAGTTTAAAAGAATATAGTACAAACACACTCTTCGAAAAATTTCATATCCCCGAGATAATTGAGGATGTGAGTGACATACTTGTACTCCCTGGTGCTAATGAATGCATCATGGTGCACAAAAAAATACGAAGATTCAATTACTAGATCTAACAAGTACTGCTGGGGTTTTTCCCACATGCGACACGGTAGATTATCAAAGTTTTAATGTATGGCGCAATAGCACCCCCTTCAAACTCTTTTGACAGCTTGCGGGGTAAACATATGAATGTAAATACCGCCTCTTGCTTCCTCATCCCTTCGCCTAAAATAATCATAAATATCTCTCATCTTTGTCTCTCCCAATGTATCCCCCTCTTTCTTTCTCAGAAATACCATAACCGCAGTTTGCATGCCTTCATATTTAGTCCCATTGGCGCGTCTGATGGTTCCGTTCTACGTCTATACTCAGTAATACCGCTTCCGCATAACATCTCTAGTAACTGGATTACGATAAGAAAAAGTATATAGTTACTTCACATTCAATAATTTTCAACTACTTTAGTGTCTCCAGCATTACCTAACATGAGGTTTTACTCCTCCTTACGGATCCTCCAGAGCATTCTGAGCAACTGGTTTAAATCCATCTGAATTTTGATATACGCCACCTCTTTGCTCCAGCTTATGGATCAGGGCGCCACAGACTAATTAAACATGCCGCAACTTCATTATATGCTACTAGTTAACAGAGGCTACGGATGCTCCTTAGAAGCAAATAGTTCCCGAGTTATGAAAAAACTACATCATGCTGAAGTCAATTAGGAACACCAAATGTGGTTGTGATTGAGAGCAGTATTCTACAACGAATAACGTTTGGATGAAGCTGTGGAAAGAAATTGTCCATGACTTCAAAGGACTCGTGGAGTCTTCATCTGAAGTAGACATGATCGTGAAACTTACTCGACAATGTCGAATGGACTAGATGGGGTGCCGTCTATAATATTTTGAAACCAATTACGAAGAATTGTTCATGGGGGATCCCACATAACATAAATATCAGGAAGGAAAACCCGTTGTAAGAGGATTCAAACCTGAATCAGTTGATCCTGGAGATTGTGAATTCAAAAACTGAAATATGCAATCAACATCGATTTGGATTTGGCTATCTACGAAATGAAGTTCAGCCAACTAAAGCAGGAGAAGAAATTGGTCAACATCTCCCAAAAATAAATAAACACCGCCACTTCTACGTTATCGACATAGGCACGCCTAAATGATGCACGAGTGACACCTCTTTGGTATCTTCATTCTATGCAACGCCATCACAGACCGTGGAAGCAGAGGCCGTAACTCTAACTGCTTCCACAGCCTAAATCTTCAGCCATCGTCAACTCGCCTGCCTGCAACTAGCATAGCCATATATTTTTTGTGTGTGCGCGGTTTTTAAAAGACTTTAAAAGATGGGGTCTACAGCATTCAAATTCGCATCCGCCTTCTTTTTTCAATTATACGCGAAAACGTAACACGAGCTTACTTTTGGCCATTCCCTCGACATAAAAAACTCTCAATTACGAATTGGGGGCTTTAATCACCCCTCTCCCTCCCTTCTCTCTCTCTCGCTTCCCCAGAGAAAAATGGCAACGAGAAGAAAGCTTTTCCAAGGCTCCTCCGTAATAAATACGACGCGAATAATACGATGAATTTGAGAATAAAATAACGGAACAAAACCAGACCGCTTCCCCGTAGAAACACCGATAAAGTTCTCCGCGTGTTTATCCTGTGCAGTAGACCTGCAAAAAAGGAGGCTTAGGAGGTTGGAGGGGGGAGGGATAGATAGTGAGAGAGCTCTCATGGATTTTCGCAGATTCTCTCGCTTCCTCCCCTCTCTCCTCCCCAACGGTTTCGACAACGAATTCCCTCACACACACACACACATATGTGTGTGTGTGTATATATATATATGTATATATATATATATATATATATATATATATATATATATATATATATATATATATATGCGGGAATACGTGATACGGGAGAATGAGAGGTCTTCGTGGGTAGCAGAGTTGGAGGGGGATTGGAGGCTGCGGAATTGGTTGGAGTGGGCGCCTCCCCGTGGGGCGGAGGGAGAAAAGGTGCGAGGGGAGTGGGACGGTGGGGGAGGAGAGGAGAGTTTTTTCCAGTCGAAATAAAAAAGAGAGGAAGGAGATAGAGGCGGCGGCGCCTGTGAGGAGTGTTGTTGGCGGGAGAGGGAGAGTGGGATGGGAGTGGATCCCTCTTTGGATAGAGGCAATCTGAATGAAAGGAAGGCGCGGAGGGAGGAGAACGAAGAGTTAAAGGGAGAGAGCGTGTGTGTGTGTGCGCGTGTCGGAGAAACGGATGCGACGGAATACGGATTTCATCCTCGCCCTGCCTCCACCTACTCCACCCCGGCTGATTTTTATTTATTTATTTTTTATTCGGATACGGCGTGTAAAGAGGTTGTGCGGGGACGGAGTTTGTCAGAGGGTGGGGGAGGAGGAGGAGGAGGGGGGCGTCGGAAGAGTGAGTGGAGGAAGGGGTGTGGAGGTGGGCGGTGGTGGTGGATTGCCATCGCCACGATTCCCAGCGGAGGATTCCCTCTGCCGCATGAGAGAATCACAATGGCGTTTGCGAAAAGTGTGCGTGTGTGTCTCGCTTTGGGAGGCAAGTTGGGGGAGGGGAAGTGTCGGTTGGTTGTGCCCGGGGGAGGGGGATGGAGGGAGAAAGAGGGAGAAGACGGCGGAGAGAGGGAGGGAGAGGAGGTTTAGGATGGAGGAAGGAAAATAAAGAGGAGATAAGGAATGCGCGAATGGGTGTGTGCGTGCGTGCGTGCATGCCTACTCAGAGCGATGTGGATGTTGTTATTCATGGGCACGGGGATAAAAAACGTCGTTTTCGGGAAAGTATTAGTAAAGGTGTAGCGGTTCTTTTTAAGAACCAAAAGAACGGAGGCTTGGTCTCAATATTAGAACGGGTTTGAAGTCGAAGGAATTTTCCTATGATAATGCGATTTGATGTTGCATTGGTGAATCCGATTAGCAAAACACTTCAGTCCGGCCGACGGCAATGCATCAATGCCAAGAGTGATTCGTGTATCGCCGTTGTGCACACCCTGACATCCATTTGAAGGAATTTACCTCATTGTGTCTATTTATTAGGAAAATACTGGTTTTATTCCTTTTGTTCTGTCATTTACATTTTTATTTATAAAAAGCCATTATATCGCTGGCGCTTTGTATTGTGTCGCCAGTAAAATGCGTTCCTGATTGATCGTTTCGTTGATGTGATAAATGTTTTCCTATCCCTCGAACAACCGTGTAAGCGCGATGTCGACGTGGTTTATTAATCTGGCAATGTTGACTCAATTGATTGTTTTCATTTTAACTTTCTGTTATTTTTCACGAACGTATTCAGAAATAAGTTTCACATCAATATATTAAAATTAATTCGAAAATTTTGCTCTTCATTTTAATGACGCAAAGGAGCACTCTTTCAAATGTCATGCACCGGTAAGATTCATCAAAATATTTATATAATATATCACATTAGATATAATATATAAAAATGTATAATATATAATATTATTGCATTTGAAAGCTTAACAAATATGAAAAAGTATGAATTAGATTGCTATGAAGAACAACCATACGTATTAATAGCACACGGCAGTAGTCGACAAACTTTGCTTCTGACGGGAATCAAACTTTTACCTAAACTTTCACCAAATTACCAAACTCTTGTTTTGTTTAAAAATTTCGATGTAATTTATTCCAAGTTTTATGCGTCGCTCTCTCACAAGAGTCACATACGCGTCTCCATGTGTACGTAATTTAACTCACTTCAACTGACGTCATCACAATCGTCAGCAAATTTAATCAAGGATTACTAACAATGGAAATAAGAGTCCAGTGATTATGAAGCTCTCTATCTTTTTTAGCGTACCACCATTAAGGTAAGGTTTCATACATTGCCCCATTTACGCTCCTGCCCTTTCATTGGTGGTAGCATTTATAATTATATCAAAAGCATGAAAAGCAGTTTGCTAATTGCAAAACTGAAATATAAAACGTACCTTACGGCTGCAATTTGGTCTATAGCTAAAGTAACTTCAATAGCCACAATACGGTTAGAAAAATTACTTGGTCAACGTCGATAGAATTCGCAGTAAAGATTGGAAACAAATATAGCGGTAACTTATGGTCCAATTATCATAGGACTCTTATGGAGTAGCATTGGTAGAATGTGTACTATGACTCCATAAGAGCCGTTAAATCAATCTAATATAAAATTTCAAAATTACGATATTACATTATGTTGTTAAAGCTGAAGTTATACGCTTTTTGTATCACGGTAAACTCTAAAAGTCCTTGTATTGTATTGTAATGCTGGAAGATAATTTCAAATGTCCACGAATGCAATAATTTTCATCTCTACCGATCGCCCTCCTCACTCGACACAATTCCTTTGCTCGCCTATTGCAGCTTATATTACTCGCAATCAATTTTCGAACAAAGAGAAACTTCCGAAAAGCCCCTTTTCAAAAATCCACTCTAACTCCTCAGAAATTGAAAAATTTGTTTGCCACGATTATCCATTTAACCGTGAGGAAATATCTCGACTAACATCCTTGCAAATGTCAAACGCCGCCTAATATTCTCCAAGGATCGGCCAGCAGCGCCGCAAAAAATTACCTCTCCGATGAAAAGGCCTGCGAGACGAATAAGAAATAAAATGGAGAAACGGAAAAAGGATGAAGAAAACGCACGTGATGAATGAAAATGGCGCCTTGGAGGGAGATTAGGAGAAAGAGGAAAGTGGTAGAGAGATATGCGAGGTTTTTCTAAAGAAAATCTGGAAAAAGAGATAATAGCGAGGTGGGAGTGGAAGAGGAGTGGGAAGAAGAAGGGGTGAGGGCGGGGAATGGAAGAGGAGAGAGGAAGGAATGGAAGAGAGGAGGAAGAAGGAAGGAGAGGGATGGGGAAGAGGAAGAGAGGGAGGGGGAGGAGAGGAAAAGAGAGGAGGAAGGGCGGAGAGGGGGAGAGGAAGGGGGGAGAGAGGGCGGAAGGAGGAGAGGGGAGGAAGAGGGGAAGGGGGAAGATATGGAGGAAAGTGCGAATGACGAGGTGAAAGAGAGAGAGAGGGCGATGAATGCACCGGAGGAAAAGGAAGAAGATGAAAGGAAGAGTCGTGAGGAAAATAATCGCAAGTGGAATAAGAGAGAAGGAAGGATGGAAGGAGGGAGATATGAAGGGAGGGGTGGGGGACAGAGAGATGGAGTGAGAGATGGGTGGAGAGAGGGATGGATGGAAGGAGGGATGGAGGGAAGGATGGAGGGAGGGATGGAGGGAGGGAATGAGGGATTCATGTGTGTGGAAAGTTAGCATCGGCGAGATAACTGGGAAAGGTTTCTTAAACGTAATAATTTCAAAATGTGAAATTGGACCAAGTGATTTAAGCGGCGTTTTGGGTTGGTTTAGAGTGATGCGACGGAGGTGCAAGGAGGAATGATAATGAAGAGTGGGGAGATGAGAGTGGAGAGTGAAGAGTAGGAAATTAGTAGAGAAGTTTATGGATAATCAAATAAATTGTGCGTGGGAAAAGTACGAAGATAGAGTGGGAAGGTTGAATGATGCGAAATATTTTTTGCTAACAAAAAATATGTCGAATTTCAGGAATACGTATTAGTTGTTGCCTTATCAAAATATGCGTGCAAATATCATAGTTTATGTTTTAATTAAAAGGTAATTACGGACATAAAATTATTAAAGTTTTCCCAATTGATAAATACTTTTAAGTCAACCATAAATAGAAACTATTCGATCAGTCTGCTGGATCAAGAATAAAATACTTGCATTATTGATTTGAATGAAGGCTTAAACGAGAGAACAAACTCTAGCGTTTTATTTTAAATCAATGAGCCAAGGAAGATCTGTTGTTAGTTCTTGTGATTTGTGAAGTTTAAGAATTAAAAAATAGCTAAAAATTGGTAGTAATTTAAAAATAAATGAATGTATGAATGTCCGTGTTACATAAATATCCAAGAATACGAATATCTGCGACACTATATCAAACCACCTTCGCTAGCTTTCATAGCCTATTTCCCACCGGAAAAAGTACAATGTTGATACATAATGCCAGATTTTAGTTTCTAACACGCTTAATTTTAAGTGAACAACAGCACAGATTTCTTCAATACTGTACATATTTTTGCATTGGTTTAAGAAAGGTATAGTATCTTATTTCACAGTTTCCCCTTATTTGGCCTCGTGGTTCACTTTCAATATTTGGATACCTCGATTTCTATTCCAATTATTAGTATAAACATTGTCTTTGTAGTTAATAAAATAGTTTAAAATGTTAATTGATTTTCTGAGCTTCAATCATAAAATATTCGTTATAGCTAATATGTTTTGCAAATTATAAAGTTGATTTTCTAACTATTAGAAAAATAAGTTTGCACTGTCTTTATTTATCTGAACAGTACGTTTGATTTTGTTCAATTATATGAGCTAGATAAAATTGCTCACTTTAATTCCTTTCCATAAACCTCTTCATCATAACCGTGAAGATGATCAATTTTTAACATATGTTCATTACCGCTATATGCTGCATCGTCTTTGAGAAGGCTTTTCCTATGGTTAATGATTCAATTATGAAAGCAGATGAATACTTTTTACTCCACTGGTAACAAAAAATGAACTGATAAACAGATAAAAAGCGGCAGAGAATGAATACGAAGCTTGCTACTAAGCTACTAAACTTTGTAAAATATAATTTTATTATTAACCAGCATGGTACCGGAAGTGTATGTCAGAGATTTACATTGCGTCACAAGTACACGTTAACGAAATCCTCTATTGATTTGGAAAACCAGAGCTGTAGCTGTGGCAAATTTTAGAAAGCAACTTTCATCAAAAGCGATATATAATACTATGTTTCCTGCGTTTCAATAAGTAATAATTTATTATATATCATATTATATATAATGTCAATTAAATGACTGCAATATTTGAATATCTAATAGATATTCATTTAAGCGAAAATGTGTTATTGGCATATTTTGTGTCTTTTGGCGTCTTTTCGTCGCAACCTAGTCACGGCTAGGCATTGCAATACCGGTAAACCGGTTTACCGGTAAATTACCCAAAATCCTTACTAAATATACCGGCCATTCGTTTTTAAAACCGGGAATTCGGTAAAAGAAGAACGTATTTAATGTACATTTAAATAATTTTACCTGTTAATTATCTTTGTAAAATATATTTTTAAATAGCTCTAAATATCTGAATAATAATTTATTATGTTCAATAAAGAGACAGAATATATATTATGGTCTTGATGCTTTAGAGGTACTGTATGACGAATCCATTGATTCTTATTTAAATACTATACAAAACGTGCAGTTGAGTTCTGTGATAGCAAAGATACGAAAAGTGGTTAAAATGATCCGCAGGTCACCAAACAAAAACATGTAAAGGAGGAATTTAGCAAGGAACTTTCATTGATATTGGACTCTAAAACTAGATGGAATAAGTTGCTGGTCATGTTGGAGCGCTTCACAATGGTCAAAAATTGTATTAGAAAGTCTCATAGATGCAAAATCAGAAATGAATTTGACAGAAAATGAACTTGAATTGGTCTCTAATACAACATTAGCATTGCAACCGATAAAAGTTGCAGCAGAGGCACTATGTAACAAAAATGTAAATCTGTATATCGCTAATGTTACGTTAAAATTTATGTTCGATGAAGTAGCAAACCAAAACACACTTTTAAGCGATGAACTTAAAAAGCATTGATTATCCGTATAAAGGAAAGACGTACAATTTATTCTGATTTTCTACAGTAACTTTATGATCCCACGAAATCGAATGATTTAGATTACGGTATTTTTAATAAAACCAGCACATCCACAATAATGAAGATAATTGTGGAGCTACTTGAACGCGTTTCTAATAAAAAGGAAACAGATAATACAAATGAGTCGACTGAAGTCATTGATTCCGATTCCGTGAATGTTGCAACTTCTGTTCCGTAGACATCGGCTGCATTGTCGACGAAGAAAAAACTTCAATTGGCGATAAATAAAAATACTGATGTACCTAGGCTATGAAGATCTAACTCAAAAACAAAAAACACACGAAAGACCTAAAACATGTCGTGAGAAAGGAAATGATGTATTTTCAAGAAGAAAAAATAAGTGGAAAATATTTCAAAATGGCTTTCGATTTTCTAATGACCGTTCCACCAAAGAGTGTCGAATCAGAAAGAGCGTTTTCTACGGCAGGGTTGATATGCACAAAAATCAGGTCTCGGTTAGGAGACAGTAGTCTGGATAAATTGTTTTCTACGAGACTATTGTAACAACCAAGGAGACATTAAATAAAAGAGAATCAGCGGCAATAACTTTTATTTTAATTATTATCTTTAGTTTAATTTTTAATACATGTATATGTTACGGTAAAAGTTTAAATCGGTAAATGTGTACATTTCCCGGACTACGCACATTGCTCACAACATATATTTATCGTTTTATAATAAAAGTTAGCAGTTCTGAAAATGTCGAAAATTACCGATAAATTACCGGTTCACCGGTAATTAGGAAAACATTTACCGAATTATCGGTAAATGAATAAGTCGGTAAATTTGCAATCTCTAGTCACGGGCCTAGAAAAATGACGAGTAGCCTGTGTCCTTTTTTCCGTTTGCTGCGAATTCTTCCAAACTTTAAAGATCTCATATCTCTGAAAACTCTCATACGCTGATATAGTATCCCTTCAAAATGCAAACCTCTCCACTATTTTAAAATCCTTAGATTTGTACTCGGAGGAGGAGACTAGGAACGCTCAGAATTTTTAAGGGAAAAATGAGAGAAAAATATTGAGACTTCGAGAAAATTTATCTAAACAAATTGAAAAGGATGTGACAAGAAATATTTTTTATAAAAGTTTAGTAAAGTAACTAAAAAAACATTTTCAAACATTTCAATATCCTAAAAGTCATAAAATTAATACGATTTTATGCACAATCTAAGAAAAATTTGAGTAAAAATATTCATGATTTTTATGAAGGTGAAAAAAATATTAATTAATTGGTCGAGTTTTATCAATGAACATGGGTTAAATTAGGACCTCTTTTTCTTCTGTAATTATATTCGCTAATATTTTGTTTCATTTTGCTATGAAGATTTCTCAACCTAATTACGAACTGAGGAGACTGGAATATGATCACTTGTTATATGCATAAATTCAGCCACCACATTATACCACCACATATTCAGTCACTAGTGTATTATTTGTAAATGGCATCAATGCCTAAATATATGCTCAAAATATCATCTTTCCATCTTTTATGCCTTTGGAGATAATTAATTCATTTAATGGGCCCCTATCCGACCATGTGTGCTTTTCAAAATCCAAATCTAAAGAAAAACAAATGGCAGCGGTATAGAAATCTACACCTCAAGTTTCAGCTCTCTACCGTTTCGCCACAATTTTAATGTAAGCAAGTGTACATACAGATACCGAAACAAAAGTAAAAATTCATTTCTTTTTAAAACGCGCTAAAAATAAAAATAAAACGCAATGTGGTAGCACGATTCTTTGCTACATAAGTTTTGGGAACATTTATTAAATTAGAGCAGTTTAAAACTTACAATTGCATCACATATTGGGAGACGTTATGAATTTACTGTTATGAAAAGCATTGCAGCACACCGAAGGGCAAATTGTAGTCAGACAACCTTTTGGCGTTTGAAATGTTCACGGTCTGTCGACATGGCAACCGATATTTTTTCCACGAAATATCCGACGTTGAATAAAAACTGAAACGTGAAGTTGTAATTAGAAGGGAATATCTTTGCTCAGTTGGAAATGAGGGTTCGATACACGAAGCTGCCGACTCTGCGTTTGATTAAAACAGGAACTCGTATTCTCATTCTTCCAAGATTTCATAAAACGTGAGCGTTAAATACTTATACGGCGAAACTGCGAAGTTGAAATATTGAGTCTGGCGCACGTGCAAATAAATTTTTCGCGGAAGAGAAAATATCGAATGGATTGGAACCATTGGAAACTACGAACGGTGGAGCTGCAACGAATTTAAGAAGTTTCCATCGCAGTATACATTTTGTGGTCTCTTTATACTAACGTTAAAACAATTGAAACTTTTATTCGTATTACTCGATGCTTTGACTCTTTTCCCCAGCACTTAGGATTTTTATCTCAAGTGAATATTTCATGAGTTAAACATTTTGTTTTGTTTGAAGCAGATTAGAAATTCACAATTTGATTGTATTTTAGTTAAGGATGTGGGAACCTGAGATTTTGAAGTTTTAGACGAGCCGAGCTCGAACTATCCCATTAAATTTCACTTTGTTGTAGGTAAATACACGTTTTAATCAATTAAACAACAAATGTTTAATGAAGAAATATAGTAGGGTATATTTTCCAAAAACATTCAACAATGTTCTCCATATTTTGTGAAATCTTTTATTTTTCTCGAACATATCTCTAACTTGCTCAGATATCTTTTTGTATAGATCAAGAATTATTACTCGAGAAAATGTTGTTCTATGTGAGATTTCAAACTTGGTTCTAATTATTCCATTAGCTCCTTTAGCTCTCTGTCCTGAACTATAGAGAAGGGTTGAAAATCTATTGCAATTATTCTTCCTATTTTTTCACTAATTGCTTTAGAACGAACATCATGAGGAGTAAACTTAACTCGCTTACCTCTCCAATAAGGTTAATTTACAGGACCTCTTTTGGTTGGTAGACACTGTATTTTTTCTTTTATACTCCAAACTATTGTTCCACTAGGGTTCTTTATTTTTGCAAAGAAACGGTTGCACTCACTTATTTTGCTTTCCGTTTTTGTAAAGCACTCCCAAACAGTAACTGTTTTCTATTGTCTGCAGTACTTCCACAATCCTCATTTCCAGATCACTGTCACTAATTCTGATATAGTGTTTTTATCGATGTAGGCGATATTGTCACTAAAATATGATATAAAAACAATGATAAATGTTTAAAAGTTAGCTATGAACAGTTTGTCATCTACTAAAATTTATTAAAATCTCACTGAACGTCGTAATAACGCTTCGTAATTTATCAACTATGTAGGGAAAGAATTTTAAAGCTTACTTAGCCGAAATTATAATAATCTATGGCACTCTATTACGATTCTGTACTTATAGACAAAGTAACGAAATCACTTTGCTTTCAATATATTTTCGCAAAGGCCTTGCCCACGGAATTACTCTCATTTTGTTAAATATTATCCTTCACCAGAGATTGACATAGCTTCTTCAGTAATTCATTTATAATGGAATCATGAACAGCACTATTAAGTACTTTGTCAAGCAGTCAATTAGTTACGGCGTAATATTTTTTCATAATTGTTTGTCTCTGGAAGTAGCTACGCCGTAGTATCACTTAATGGAATTTTGAAGACATATGCAAAGTGGTCTGGGCATATTAGATCGTAAATACTAAAGATATTATTTCCGTGAAGATTTCTTTATCTTTTCAAATGTTTCCTGCAGATAGCAGGTCACTGAGTTGTCAATTAGTGCTATTTTAAGCCAGACAGTTCTGATAAAGTTTCGCTGGCTGCGCCTTCCGAATGGCGTATCCTAGTAAAAGGAAGATGCAAGATGAAGAGGTTGCCTTTGTTTGATAGGAGTTCAGGAAATAAAGACAGAAAAAGTGAGGACACAAAGCTTTTATCGCTTCGCCATGTTTTAAAATATGCCATACAGCTGTAAAATACTAAAAATAACATTAAATATTTTACTATCTGAGTTGGTTGCTTAACTTTTAGATAAAATTTTGGTTTTTATAATAAATATAATACTTGTTCCACAGAAAATATGTACATTTTTTATTTCTCAATAGCTCACAAACAGCATTTTACGGCCTTTTACAATAAGCGTAACAACAAAAAAACGAACACATACGACTATACCCTCACTAGGATTCGAACCGGCGACCATAGCACTGAGAAATAGATATGCTAACCACATATCTACCACGAAGCTCGAGTACTCACCCATGCCTAATTGTAATTAAAGTTCCGAATAAGAAATTTTAACAAATTAGTTTCATCCGAGATACATGTAAAAACGATAATATCAAAGAAACGTTTTTTTTTTCGTTTTTCCTAGAAATAAAATCTATTAAAATGTTAGGATATTATCATATACACCACCTTTTTGAACTTCGCGTGCTCGTGGTTTGCGAATTCGCAATTCGCGACATTTTTATGACCATTACTTCTGTTTCGTGCCGACCATTTGCATTTCGCGTCATGTGTTTGCGATGAGAAGTCTACTTTTTTGTTTTGAAATTCAGTTGAAACTTTGGCGTCCTAGAAAAGGACTTATTACTATTGTATTATATTTATAATGCTCATTATTAGCAGTTTTCTAAGTAAACAAACGTGATAACTCTCAACTTAATTACTTTATAGCTCAGTTTGAACTTCATCCACGACGCCGCTATTTTCAATAATGAAGCTGTAGTTTAAAATTGAAAGAAACGCCATCATTTTTGAATGTAAGGTTTTCATTTGCTATTATCTTTGTACATATTTTGAAAGTAATTTAAGGAAATGTTATTTTGTTTCGTTAAGGTTTCATCTTTTATTACGAATTTTTAATGTATATCTAACAATTAACGTAAGATTTTCTGCCGCATATGCTTTGTTTGTCGTGACGTATTTTGAACAATTAAAAGAAATTTTATCACCTTCTTACGCTATGTTTTGATTTTCTGTTACGCATTTCGAAAGTAATTAATAAAATATATGTTACAACTTTATAATGCATGATTTTTGCGGGTTGGAAATGCTTTTTTCAGAACATAAGAAAACATCCGTGCATCACGTACTCAACACATTCCATTTCAGCAGTTAATCCATTATAATTAAAGAAATTTATTGGAATGAACAAAAGAAGATAAAAAATCGCATGCGAAAATGTGCTGGAGGTAAACTGCACAGTTGCCGAAAGAAGTGGCATCGTTTTGTAATACTGAATTTCCATTTGCCATTACGCGTTTTGAAAGTAATTAAAAGAATTTTTTTGGTACTTCGGTATTAACGGGGCTCCACCTCCATAGCGCCTCTAGGGGCGAGATATGGAACTACAAGGTGCTGAAAGTGGCGAGATTTGGAATTACGTGGAGCAGTACTCCACTGGAACTAGGCTGGGCCAGGGAAGGGAAATTTTAACATGAAGGATAATTTTACTCGGCCCCATCGGGTTGGGTAAGTTAGTCGAAGTGTTTTTGGTTTCTCCTCACGTTCACTTTGTTCCCCCCTCGGGTTGGGAAGCGTTCATCTTAATATATACCAGTCGTACACACGGAACGCTTCGTCGCCAAATGAATTTACTGTTCATTTGCAGGTGTTGTTTGCATTGAAGAAATGGCAATAACTTAAGTCGAATTGAAAATTATTATTAACTGATCTGAAAACAAAATTAGAGCCAGAAAATGTTGTTTTTAATATAAAGTTAAAATATCATCAAATATTTTTAAATGGAAACTAGTTGTGAGAAATAATTTATATTATTTGAATAAATATTTATGCTGAAGAAATTGTTAAATAAGCGTGGGAATGCTATCAATTCACTAGGAGAAGAGGGAAGCTTAATAAGAGTATTGCGGAATAGAGAGACGAAATGGGTGGGTACAATTTTGAGAAGCGACGATCTTTTGAAAGAAGTCACGGATGGAGAATGCCAGGAAAGAGGCAAAGAGGTAGGAAGAGAGAAGGAATATTAGATTTCTTAAAATAAGGCGTTGATATGAAAAGATGAATAGAAAGGCCTTGGTTGGGATGAGCGTGAAGCCGACTGAAAGGTATATTAATTGCTACAAGGCTACAAAAACTGACTAATGTAAAAAAACTCAGATATAACTGCGAAAATAAAAAATCAAACATTTCATAAGTTATAACAAAATTATAAAATGCCGACTAAAGTATCTAAATGCAATTACTTGTGCCAATTCTTTAAACTAAAATAATATGTATTAATTTACTAAATCCCTCAAACATGATACGAAAGCAATGAAAATATTTTCCATATTGCTACCACTGGAAATAGCATTTATTTTGATAAACACACTATTTTACTAATCAGATAAAAACTGTCTTAATTAAGATCCAGATTCAAAATTTAATTCGAACCTGCTACAATTTACCACAAATAATGCAACTACCGTATTTACCTAATCCATGATGACCCCGAATCTAAGACTGTCAAAACAAAGAAAAGATTTTATGACAATTTCTCACTGACTGTATTTGTTATATATTTCGAACACATATATTCAGTATAGGTATATTAGTTCATTCGTTAAATGAAATGGTTTGTTGCAAATTTTTGTCTGAAAAAAAAATTGTTAAATGTATTTTTAAAATTAAGACTATTAATTGAATTCCGGATCGTAAGTTTGCAATAAAAATTTTCAATATACAATTATTTTATCTTGTTTCATTTGTTTAAAAAACATCTATTTAACGCGTAACCATACGTCCTACGGTTCTAACAACTCGTCGCGATCAGTTTGTCGCGCGTAAATTCGTCACTAACACCTCTTTATAAACAATATTCTTCGTTTTTCCTTTCATTATCACTACTGATTCTGGAGCATCCAACATAGAGTTGGTCATGTGCAAAACAGGTTAATTCTAAATTTAGAACAACCTGAAATGACTGACCTTGACCATTATTAATTGAAATATGCCAAAGCTTAATTTTACCGGATACTGAAGTCTCTTAAAGTCAAAAGGAAGATCAAAAGGAATAATGGGGAATGGGAATGAGCACATATTCTACTTTGTGGTTTCCAGTCAAAATGGTACCCTCAATAATATGTGGTATCAGTTTTTTTATAATTAACCTTGTTCCATTACAGTCCTGATTATAGGTGCATCAACTTTGAGCAACAGATTGTGGTGGCACTTCTGGTGGTTATCAAGAGTCAAGGAATTCAGCTGGATATTGAATAACTTGGTTTGGATCAGAGACACTATCAATACCTTTGTTAGAAAGTGATGATCCAGGTAACTAGTGAAGTAACCTTTAATTTAGCTGATCAACAGCCTATTTTTAGGTACCAAAGTAGCCTTTTCACTCAGCCATTCAACATTTCTATAATCTTGACTCACATTGGGAAATACCTGAGCTGTTAAACTGACAATAGAAGGAACTAAATGTACTGTTCTTTGTCTATGTTTTCTCTCCTCCTGAGATTCCCTTGTTCTGAAATGAGTTATTGCTGTTGCTCTGAGTCTGTGTTGCCTCTCCTCCTGAGATTCCTTTTCTCTTGCTGCAGCGGAATGAAGTTGGTTTCCTTTCATCCGATGACCACGTTGCTTTTGGCTCGTTAGCTCGCGCAGTAGCCATCAAATTGCGTCTTTTCCTATTTTTGTCTCAAGTCAATTCCTCCTCTACTTCTACGTGGCATAATTGGTACAAATTGTTTTTAGTTAAAAATAACTTTAAATACCGATTCTAGGGCGCATGCGGGATACAATAAACATTTTTCTTAACAACAATCAGAATTGTTCAAAAACTAACCACGAAAACCGATATCCAATGGTGGAAGGAACCACCAGAAGAGCAAGAGAAGAAACTGTGACAAACGATGAACGAACAATAAGAACCAATGATCGAAGTTAAACACGAACAAGAATAAAAAACGAAACAAAAAGAAGCGAAGGATAGTGGTTAAAAGTTATATTTTGGAAAAATTTGAAAATATTGGAAAATTTACAGTAAGAAAATGAAACCATATTTTTCTTCATTCATGGGTGCAAGTTTAACCCTCGAGCGGGTGCGCTGGCGTATAAAGTACGCCATTTTACTAATCGCAATGTGGCAACACTGTTTTGTGTCTGACATTATCTAGACTTCGTGTATTCCTTCAGTGTCATTTTGACTTCCAATTAAAAAAAGTGTCACAATTCAAAGAGCTGTAGCAACGTTTAAAATCGGAGCGATATAAGTGGAAGTCATCCCTGTCGTACAGAATACGCGGCGCGCCTGGTCTTGCAAATCTTTTTTTGCATTATTTTCATTCTTCGAACAGACGCAGCTGTGGATACAATAACCTATTTCATTAATTCGAATTGACCAAAAGTGTACTTGCCTAATCCCTGTTGATCTTCGTGTATTCTTTAAATCTTATTTTTTTTGTTTTGTTTTTTGATAAAGGTGTCATTTTTTCAAAGTGCTATTCTATCGTCATTTATTAGACACAACTGTTAAATGTGATTCTTTCAATCATTTTTCTGCGTGTTAAATCGACGTATATTTGTGATACATGTAATACTGAAGACAGCACTTCAGATTAATAATGGTAGTTTTGTAACGGATACTAAGATTTGTTTGTTATAATATTAAATTATTTTTAATCGGAGTTCAATTTATATTTAATCAAGAATTCCCATCGTGAGTAATAGTAATGAGAAATAAAACATAATTTTGATAAAAATAAACCAATACTTCCTTCAAACACAAGAGTTATTTAGCAAAAAATACGCCGTGTACGAAGTACGCCGCGCGCCCGGTCGTGTAAAAAGGGCGCGCCTGCTCGAGGGTTAAAATCCGTACGATGATTTTAAATAATTTTAAAATGCAAAAGAAAATTGACATACCATTCCCCATGTTATTTAAATAGAGAAAAATAAAAAAGGAATATATTTAAAAAATTAAAATGGTCAATCAAAACGGTTTAAAAACTCGACTACACCAAATTACTCTGTAGTGTAATTAAAATGATACCTTCTTCTTGTTTCTACGTTCTGTAGTTTTTGAACTATAAAATCACATACATGCAAACATTTTCTTTTATAGAGGTAGTAGATAATGTATGGGATATTTTCGAATATTTATCTCCAAAACTATAAGTCGTAATTATGTCGTCTCCATGGCGACACACAGGACACGATTTTAAGGGCTATGCAGTAATTCTGACAATAAATAACGAAGCCTTTTGGATCTTTAAGAATAAAATACGAAATATCGAAAAAGAGTTCTATCTCATATTATAAAATTCTTATTTTTAAAGATTAACTATATTATATCTTTTGAACTACACGACATTGGTTCTCAGATTGTCACCATCATCAGAAGAAACATTTTTCTCAGAAACCCGAGAGAAATTTTATCGGTGGAATAAGCGGTTAAATAACATTAAATATTTACATATAAGAATTGAGCACAAGCTAAGATAATGCGCGTTTAAATCAACCGCCATTTCTCCTTCCGATATTTTTGTAGTAAATTTTTCACTTGAAATAATATGCCGACATAATCAAGAGAAAAGAGACATGAATAGGCGGGATAAGTGGAACCAATTCGGAGGAGGAGGAGAAGGGAAGGGGTAAAAGAAGAAAAGAGCAACCGAGGTAAAAAGGATTCCGAAGCCAAAGAGCAGCACAAGCTAACTGTGAGGCAAACGCTCGGCTCGGAAGAAACTTATTCGGTTCCAAACACACACACGCACATCAGAACATGTACAAAAGAACCAATATTTGTTCGCGGCATAGGAGCGAGGGTTTAGGGCAGGGTGGGGCCAAAGGTTTATATGAAACATCTTCAAAGCGAGGACTCCTTGCTCCAAGCACCACTCTCTCTCTCTCCTTTCCCCCTCTCTCTCTCTCTCCGTCCCCTTCTTTGCCCCGAGGCTGAAAATCCTCCCCCTCCTCCATTTACCCCTTCTAGAAACTCTTACGACAGTCTTAGGAGGGTGTGGTTGTATTTTTTAAATTCTTCAGGAAAAATCGATGTTTTTTTTTATTTCCCGCAAAAGTTTTTTTTTACATTTCCACAGACTTGCCTCGAGGGAGCTTCTCCGGTGTTTGGTGTGCGGTTGGTTGTGGTCGTAGAAGAGGAGTAGAGGAGAGAAGGAAAAGGGAGAAAAGTGGGGGAGCAGGTATGAGATCGAACGCTCTTTACTGCATCATCAACGTAATGTAGACAAATTTGATTTGGGATTGCTTTTCTTTCGTTCTGTACTTGTTAGATGTCTCATATACAATGCGTGGGAGAGTTTTTTATTTGAATATGCCCATTGTAAAATATGTCTTAAAAAATCCCGAGTAATCAATGCTTTGCGGTGACCTAGCGCTCGTCAATTTTCTGAAGGTTAAAATAGCAGTTAACTTATTCTGAGTTGATACTTTAAGAAATGTACAGATTATTTGTTTTCAAGCGACAATATATCAAAGCTACTAACAATGGGACGAAGAAAAACGAGATCTTACATAATTTGGTTGCGTGTGTCTCGAGTAATACATGTAATGGCATGCGGCAATGAGGGAAATCTTTTCATTGTATAGACTTTAATATATCGCATTTACCTAAATCCATGGCGAGGCATTTTTTATGCAATAAAGGCTAAGTTTGTCTTAAAATCTCAAACATGAAGAATTAATCATAAGGTTTTTAATTTAAATTACCATAATAGTTTCGATTCTCGAATCTTCTTTCATCCAATGATTTGAAGCAGAAATAAAGTCAAAACATGGGTAATAATGGTGGATTTTGTATTTACTATTTAGTAATGGCTATTCGTCTGCTGTTAACACCGCATCAGGCTGTTTCCTATTACTCTATCTTACTAAACACAATCAATTATATATTAGATACATGATAAAAATAAGGAAATGTATTGCCGCTTATGGAATCGCGACATTCTCAAATGGAATAATATCAAAGAGTAAAACTAAACGGATTGCACACGTAAACATAACTATAGTTTCTCAAATTATGCTAAATGAAAGCAAATACGAGAATTAAATCATGAATTACTGATGTTACTAAAACTTCGCGATTTACTTTGCAAATGTAAAATAATTTTAGTGAAATTCGATTTTAACTTTGCAGATGAGAGTAGAACCCGTCAAATATAAAAATGTATCACCAATATCGCGACAAAGAAAATGGATCATATAGAATTTAAGTCAATTTCATTGTCCGCTCACAGAAACCATTGATTTTTATCACATATTCATTAATTTACTCGGCTAAAATCAGCAAACACTTTACAATGCATCATTAAACGACTCGGTTCTATATAATCCGAAATTAAATTTTAAAACAGAATATTTTTGCAGACGTTGAAAAATTTATGAAATAACGAAAATTTGTCAGAGGACCAAAAGGTGCGATATGGTGTCCTGCGGCGCGTATTCCGAGGGAGGTGTAGGAGAGCGGTAGATGGAGGGGGAGGGAGGGAGTGGGTGGTGGAGTGAAGGATGTGGTGAAGGGAGGAGGGAGAGGAAGGGAGGAAGGCAGGGGTTGGGGGAGAACCTCTCTGTACGCGGTGGCGCGCGCGCACACGCACACACACTGCGCATTAAATTGAAATGAATACGGTTGTGGATGGCAGACTTACGGAGAGAGGAAGGGGATAGGGGAGGAGAAGGGGAGGGAGAGTGTGGAAGGGGGAGAGGGTGGAAAGTCACACCAGGATGGAAAGAATGCCCGTAAACACGACAGAGGGTAAAAATGCAGCGAATCGATGAAAATACGCTCGCGCTGGCTCAGCCATTTGCATCCTCTTCGCATCTTTCCATTTCGCGAACAAACCGTTTTGCAGATTTCCGTTATCAATGGCCACGTTGCTGAAAGGAAATCGAGTATTTGCGAAAGTTTTTTGGGCTTTTTACGACTTTTGCGTGAATGGCTGTTGCGTTACCGGAGTAAATCGTCCGCGTTTGCCCGACCTCAGCCTTACGTTTGAGATAGATAGACAGATATTCGTCTTTATTTGGGTGAGATTGAGACTAAACAGTCCCTTCTTCCATCTAACCCATTTTCAATTACTGACAAAAAGTAAGTTACAAAGAATAAAAATAAAAAATACATAAAATAAAATACTACATAAATACAATACCAAGTTAGCGTTTTTGGAAATGAAAAGGGATGGAGATTTGTTTGTGGGAAAAAACTTAAAAAAATTAAAATACAATACCCTAAGAAAAAACCCATTACAGGAAATACCCACACAAGAAGTAATATGCTTAAACCAGCAAAACCTACTGATAGCAATATTTTAAGATTGAGAGGATCACAAAAGATAAGTATACAAAATGAAATTCACAGTAATGTATATGTATATGTATATATATATATATATATATATATATATATATATATATATATATATGCAGATATTTAAATATATTTGACAACCTGAAAGAGAAAATAATTGCTTGTCAGTTCATGTTTATGAAGGGTAATGGGATAGGAGATGTTTGTGGTACGAGTGTTTGAAGGTACATCAGGATGAAGTGTGTTTTATTTCGGATGGGAGGCTATTCCATAATCTGCATGGTGTAACAGTGAAGGATCTGTTGTAGATCTCTGTTCTGTGATGCAGAGTCAAAAGTTTATGGAACCCTCTAATGTTACATTTTTAAATTGTTCTAATGGCGATAAACTCTGTGGATAGATATTGCAGGACGTTTGTATTAATGATTTGATATAATATCGAAGGAGAGACAATTTTCTAAGCGGTATAAGGTTTAGCCAAGACAGTCTACAGAAATATTCCGAATTTTGATCTTCATAACATTAAGATTGTTATGAGTATGCTGGCGAGATTCTTTGATATATAAATATCACAGTAGTTGAAGTGTGGATCGATTAAAGAAGGGACTAGCTTTATTTTTAGGCAAGAAAAAGCAGTCGCCTACGTGAGTGTAGGGAAAGTTTTATCGTCTTGCACATTATATTAGTCCAGAAGAATGTTTTATTTGTTGAAATACCGAGACTTTTAAAGATTTAAAGTAGTGTTTTGAAAACAATTAACAAACAACGCCATGAATTAAATATATGGTTTGGTTATTTTTTAATATTATTCGTTGAAATCGGATATTTCAGACGGTGGGCATCGGAACATCGTAGCTTGGAAAACATTTTGGACTGTTGGCTTTGCACCGGGGCGGAGGGGAGGGCGTGAGGAGGAGCAGAAGGGGCTAAAATGGAGGAAGAAGGGCGTATCTGTAAACAAATAGCATTTAATGTTAGTAAAAAAGGAGTTTATTTATTTTCCAAAGTTTCAGCTTAAAAATATGAACTTGGTTGTACGTAAAGAAATATTCTCAAATTAATTACTGAAAGCGAATTTTGAATATTTTTTCTCGTTCATAAATCAAGTAATTTTATTAAAATGGATTTGAAATTAACAAAACTTTTAATTAAAGGGCTCTTTTAAAATATTGAATTCGTGGCAATGAGCGTGACAGATTAACCCATCACCTCGTCATTATTAAATCGATTAAGAGCGCGGGTGAAGGAAATTTAGGTGAAGTACCCAGCAATTAACATAATATCTCTCGGCATCTGTTCGCGTCAAAGATTGATATCTTACTGAAACGTGTTCCTAAATTCTAAATGAGAATTGAATTTTCCTCTTACTGAAGGATTCATTCTCACTCAGATCAACGGCATAGAGAATCTAAGGTAAGATTTGCTTTGGAATTTTGAGTTGATGGTGATGGAGAAGTAAAGCCGCCTCTGGAATTTAGAAAAACTTTACTCTAGATGAATTAATCTTTATCAGTCAGTATAAATATGGCGAAATGGATGATAAACAACTCCAGTAGCAACGAAACTGGTGAGAGCTGTTTTGTAGCGTATCTGGTTTTTTTAACCGTTTCGATGATACAATAGTTAAATTCATCATCAGTTGAGTCACAGGCAATCGGGTGAACTCGATATATGACTTTGGTATCATTATAAATAGCTTCTTACTTATATAAGGTATATAATATATGAAATAGGGTATATGATATAGGATACATGATATATGTATATGTATATTAACTTAAGGAAAAGAAAAGGTAGTGATGTGGGTGGCAACAAGGTGTTGAAGGAAGCCCAGCGGACACACACACACACACACACATATATCATATTTAACCTAAGATACTTCGAGAAGTGCTACAGAGCTGAAATTTGGCATGAAGATAGGTCATTGGGTACAATCTCTGGAAAATCCAAAATTTTGAAAAAGTATATTTCCAATTTCCAATTTTAAACACCCATAAGAAAAGCAATGAAAATGGTTCAGGACTATATAAAATTGCCTTTTTAAATTATTTACAATTAAGATATAAAGTCAAAAGATGCACCATACTATGGTTGAAAAAATGAGGCTTTTTTTTAAGAAAAAAATTGAAATTTATGCTGAATTTGCGTAAAAAGTTGACTCTAATCATAAAATTATGAAAAGTAATTCGATTTTCAACAATGAAAAATATTAACTACCATAGCAACGACTCCAATGCCTTTCAATAGGAATTGATTACCCATAATTCAACAGCATAGATTTAATGTTTCGACTACATTACAATCTAATAGATTTCAGTCAGTAGTGACGTGATAATTTTAAATTAATTTTTTTTATCCGGATACGAACTAAAAGCCACGGATGATGTCGCCATAATTCTAATACACAAAATATCCTAATTTTTACATACATTATAGTGTAACTTATAGGCTATTGTCTTAATGACGATTACAGTTATTGCTGAAACAGGGCGATCTGAGCCATTAAAATTCGAAAACTTGGACGCGAGCCAATTGCCAGAGAATATACAAATTCCGGATATATGCTTTAATATCGCAGAAAATGAAAATTATTGCCTTACTTATATATTATTATGCAATTGATTTTAAATTACAAAAAAACTTATTCTTACGTCATTATCCTAACTCACGAAATTTAGTAAAGTGTGAAAAGTATTTTAATGTTGTGTTTCGTAATTTTTTGATAAATCTGAACTCTTTTCAGTTGTTAAATATAATGGCGACATACCTAATTCACGTAATGATGATTATTCTTATTGCTCATGCAGGGCGATCTGAGTCACGAAACTTAAAATACGAAAACTGTGACACGAGCCAATTGCCAGAGAATTAGTAAATTACGGATAGTTCCTTAATTTCGCGGAAAATTATAAATATTCTGCTATACCTCATGGAATGCATTGTCTAATACATATAGGCTCCACGTGGCTGAAGTACTGTTGCCGTGGAGATCACATTGGTTTATTTAGGAGTTTAAATATTAGCGTATGGTGATTATTTAAGCGCTTGCAGTATGCAAGCACCGACAACTCGTACAATGAATAAATGTACATTAGCGTGATTACAGTTTTTGCATATTTTGATATAGAGGTGCATTGAGCGCACATATTTCATTTGACATTTAGTTTCTTCTCTCTTCTCAAGAGACCAGCTATAAGACACGTGAGTGGAAGATGCCACCCTTGCGGGAATATTTTACTCCTTTACTTTTCATTTGAAAAAATTATCACAAAAACATACATGTAAGGCATTACTGTATAAGATTAATAATCGGTAAGTTATTTAAATTGCATAAAAATGTTAGAATGAAAGAACCCTCATGAGGTCCTGAGCCTCCGACAAAACTCAGGTGGTGGCAGCACCATATTAGAGGCCGCCCGCTACATTTGGTGGCAGCGGTGGGATGCTCTCTGTATCGATACGGGGGCCTGGGCACGGTGGCGCTCACTTACGATCGCGCCCCAGTGCTTAAAAGAGAGAGAGGGAGCGGTTAAGAGGGAGAGGTAAGAGTAGTGCCTGATACCTGTCGCTCCTGAGCGATCGCCTAGTTTAACATTGATCAGCGAAAAATTAATAAAAAAATGACGGAGACCTCCGGAATGGCCCCGAATATCGGCGGGCTTATCCACCTGGTGGATAAC
Organism: Tanypteryx hageni; assembly: GCA_028673005.1. NCBI lineage: Eukaryota > Metazoa > Arthropoda > Insecta > Odonata > Petaluridae > Tanypteryx > Tanypteryx hageni. The sequence goes on from CM054115.1 coordinate 118,279,135, forward strand.
TTCTCAGGCGAAGGAGATGTTAACCGAGTTGGCAATTTCCTCGAGACGGTGGAGCAGGCAGCGGTGCTGGGACGATGGACGGACGCCCAGAAAGCCATTATCGTCCGTCTGAAGCTGAAAGGAAGCGCGCAGCTCTACCTCAACTCCATGCCGATGTTAAAAGAGGGCGGCAACTGGAAGCTGCTGAAAGAGTCACTGTTGGAACGCTTCCAGACTAAGGAACCCCAGTCGGTTGTGCTACGGCGGTTCTTGGATTGCACCCAGAAGCCGAGAGAGAACGTCCGAGTGTATGCAGCCCATCTTCGGATGCTAGGACACCAGACCCTGCGAACAACCGGGACCGACGCGCAGGAATATGCCCTCCGCTATAAGGTCCTAGAGGAGACCCTGTTGACGCAGTACCTGAAGGGGCTACGGGAAGAAATCCGACGCTACGTGATGTCCCGTGATCCTCCGACCTTTGATGAGGCAGTCCGCGTAGCCGTCCTGGAGGAGCAGAACGAGGCATTGGCCCAGCCGCGCCGATGGATTGCGGTTACAAAAGAGGAAGATACGGAAACGAAGGGCCGCCCGGGCCCAAGGATTCAGCATTCGGGATGCTTCACCTGCCATAGGACAGGCCCCTTCGCGCGTGAGTGCCCATCGAGGCCGAGCCTGATTTTCTTCCGTTGCGGCCGACAAGGGCATATGACGCGAGAATGCCGAGGGTCAGCGGAAGCCACACCCCAAAGGATTCAACCCAAACAGCAGCATGCCCCAAACGAAACCACCTCTGCGCCACGCCCCCTCTTCGCAGAGGTAAGCCACCGCCCAAGACAAATGTAACGCGGCTGGAGGGGCAAGAAATATTGGTACCATCGATAGCCGAGGGAAGTAGTTCCATGCACATGGTCGAGCTACCAGCCCCACAGTGTGTCCGCGGAAAAGTGACCTTATTGATTGATACCGGCGCAATGCATTCCATCATCAAAAAGTGTTCCTTACGGGATATAGGTAGGATATTCGCCAGCGGCACCCGCCTTGTAGGCGTCACCGGACACCCACTTCCCATAATTGGAGCTATCGACCTCTCGCTAATCGTGAAGGGTGATACCCTCACCCACCCCTTTCACGTCTGTGGAAAGGAGATGAGCCTACCTACCGATGGGATCCTAGGTTGGGATGGGTTGTGTCGATTAGGGGCCATAATAAATACCCGCGAGAACCTGATTGAGCTGAACGGGAGAACTTTGCCTATGGGAAAACCTCGATTAAAATTAAATGAGGTGAGTGCGGTTCGAAACGAGGAAAGCCGGAAGGCCGCGACCGAGCAAGGACCGCAGATCCCGCCGAAAGGCAAGTCAAATATCTTCCGCCGAAGAGAGAAGAATGGCTGCGTATTGAAGGAGTCTCCCACGGTGGTGCGTGTGAGAGGGAAGAAGCCGGCTGCAGAGGTCGAGTGCGTGTGTGTGAGCTGGAGGCGGTCGAAAGGCGGCGCTGAGGTCGCCGTTTGTAGGGCGGAGGCCGAGGGAGGTGGGGCGACCAGCGGCAGGCGCCGGGGGAAGTGCAAGTGGTTCAACGTGGCCAAGGGCTGGGGGTTCATAACCCCAGACGACGGAGGACAAAAAGTATTCGTCCATCAGAGTGTTATACAGATGAGTGGATTTAGAAGTTTAGGAGATGAGGAAGAGGTGGAGTTCTCGTGCAAGACTTCTGAGAAGGGTTTGGAGGCGACGGTCGTGACAGGCTCCAGGGGCGCCGACTGCCACGGATCCCACAGAAGACCAATGGCCAAAAAGCGATTCCGAAAAATAAGGTGCTACAACTGCGGCGAATTCGCCAATCACATCGCAGCCAAGTGCACGATGGGACCGCAGCCCAAGAGATGCCACCACTGCAAGTCTGAAAGCCATTTTGGTGGCGGAGTGCTCTTTGAGGAAGGGTCCATACCGTATTGTGGCCCGGCAAGGGGGAGTTAATTTCGAAATCCAGCACATACTTTATCCCAGAGACCGTCAACTAGTACATGCCAACCGACTCAAACCTTTTAACGAATTTGCAACCCCCAATACCTTCCCCAGAACCAGAAACTCCTTCAGGTATCCAGCTCCCAGCATTACCATCACCCCCTGACCCACCATCATTTATCGAGGACGACGCACCCTACCCCTCTTGCTCATCTCCACCAGCCCCGGCACCAATACCTATCCATTGTCCTTATTATCTAAGAATCCGTGGGCCAATCACTCCAAGCCCAAGTACCTCAGTTCCTCACCTTTGATTGCGGATTGCGGAAAGAGCACGACAACCCTCACAATGATCCTGCTTTTGGTAACCATAATCTTTCTGATGCTGACATCCGCCGAACCAAATACAAAATTATTTGAGTGAAGAAGCAAGTGATAAAAGTGCTGTGGTTAAGAGTGATGAGTGATTCAATGATTTGACTTGTGGAAAAAGACTAGGAGGGAAGGTGCAATTATGGAGTGGTCTTTTTCAGGATGAGGACAGAGTACCTGGAAAGAGAGATTGAAAACCTGAACGGTCATATTAAAAACTGCACAATCAGATGATCATGTGGTAGGTTTGGTGTGGAGTTTGTGCATAGTAAACAGGAACAAGTTCATTCACCAAGTGCGATTAAAATGTTGAGAAGATTAAAATGTAGCGGGCGGCCTCTAATATGGTGCTGCCACCACCTGAGTTTTGTCGGAGGCTCAGGACCTCATGAGGGGCAATAAGAGAGAGAGCTTCTCCAATACTTAGTTGTTGCTACAATAAAAGTTCTGGCGGGTTATGAATGTATTGTTTCATTAATCTTTCAAATAAGAACACGTACAATTAATCGTTCTTTTTAGGTAAACATATTATGTAATCAAGGTATGTAAACAATAACGTCCTGATCTTTGATTGGCTGGCCAGTCAACCAATAGAAACCTGCCAAAACTGTCCGCCGACGATTACGGCAATCTCTCTATAATATAACCGCACTAATGTGTGTTACAGAAATTATTTCTTACTTTCGTATGTGCTAGAATGCTGAAAATTTTCAGACTGATTATTCATGATTTCGTAAAAATTTGCGAAAATGGGAATTTTTTAAGTTCAAGAGCCCAAAAAAATTTTATTCAAGAAAATCCTATAAGATTAACATTGGAGGATTGTTGCCATCTTGTCCGCTTTGAAAGCAGAAGACGTAAATGGGTGTAGGATATCTTTCGTTTGCTTTTCAAAATTACTTATTATTGTCCTAGAAATTAGAAACATAAACCATAGTACGTGCAAAAGAGCGCTAATTTATTTTCCTACCGTAGATTTTCAAATACGATTCGAATTGACTCAGAAAATTGCTTTGAAGGCGAAGTTTTTAAGATTTTCGTGAATAAAATATTTTGTTGCCAAGAACAACCATCCAAGTTGTCATACTCATAAAATTATATAGGACCCTATTTGGAAAACGGAGGAAGACGGGAGTGTGGGAAGAGAAATAATGAACGAGAAAAGGAAGGAGAGAGAGAGAGAAGAGAAAGAGAGGGAAGGGGGAGGGAGAGAATGAGGGGAAGCGGAAGTTTGGGAAAGCAGGAGGTTTGGTGGGAGGTAGGAATATAGGGAAGTAGAGAGGGAGGTCGAGAGAGAGAGAGAGAGAGAGAGAGAGAGAGAGAGAGAGAGAGAGAGAGACAGAGAGAGAGAGATAGGGAGGTAGATAGGGAGGTAGATAGATAGATAGATAGATAGATAATCGTCTTTATTCGGGCGAAATTTAGACCAGAAGGTCCAATCTTACATTTAACCCTTCGTCATTATAATAAATACAAGAAAAAGAATAAAATAAGGTATAACAAAATACATTATATAAACATTATGTACCTAAATCATACAAATTAAAAAGATAAAATTGAATACAGATTTGTGTTTGTGGGGAAAACCTAGGTAAAAACAGACATGTCCTCCCTAGTAAAACCCACGCAGGAAAACACCCACTAAGAAGGGGGGTGTGAAAAACCTGCGAAAACCCTAGATAGTGTACATATGGTAATACAAAACTACAACATTAAATAGAAAGGAGTATGTACAGTGGGAGAGTTCGTATATACAGCGTAATTATATACCGTCATAAAAAAAGTACACGTAAAGGTAATAACGTAATGTAAACAAGAAATATACAAGTATGCAGAATGCGATGAAATATACATGAAATATATACAATGAATGAATATAAAGAATGTTGTTGGGGCATGCATATTATAAGAAAGCAGGAAATGATATAAAATACATAAATAATATAATACAATACAAAATAAGGGAGAGGAATGGGGAGAAGGGAGAGAGAAGCCCGAAAATAGAGCTAAATATAATTTTTTACCTTAAATATATGCCGAAATGAGGAGGTTCATTCAGGGTTGCACACGGGCAAAAGATTAATTCACCTCGCGAAGAGAGGTTCGAGGTTGACGCGCGTAGGGGCGGAGCCCCTTGTATAATATAAGAGAGATAATAAAGTAAGATATTCGGTAATATACAAATTTTATTACATTAATAAAACACGCGAAAAAATAATAATCAACATACTACAACATGAAATACTTTTTACATATATGTACAATGTCGTCCGAGTCTTCTTCGTGTCCTTCGTAAGAGTATGATTCCATTGTTTTTATTTTGCCAATGTTATAATTAGAAAAATCTTCCACAGCGTCTCATTCCACATCGGATTTTTAATGGCGGACGGCAATATGAGCATATAGCTAACTATTGAAATGAATTTTCAATAACAGTATTTCAATAATGCATAATTTCTCAAAAATGTCTGATTGTTTTTTTATTTCACTTAATTAGTGTAATATTTTCTTATAGTGTTTCTATCTCCGTTGTTAAATTATCAAGCAATTTAAACTTGAAAAATAAATCCAGTATTGGCTCCTTTAAAAGTGGTAAAACATTGCCACCTGTTAAAAGAATCACTTTTATGTAAATTTCTTGTTATCATGTAATCGTTGTTGCAATATTTTTTAAAATTAAATGATAAAATTGTTGCGACTTATGAGCAAATTTTTTTCTTATTCTGCATTCAAATTTTTGTGGCATTTTAGTTCTTTTAACTTATGAAAATGAAAACCACATAAGGTATTGGTTCGATATGATTTTCAAAATCAGCTTCTTGATACTTTATTTGCAAACGTTGCATCTCGAGAGTCGGTCCACTGTGTATCGATTGGGAGAATTCTCGGGATACAATGTTTTTAGTATCAGGTTTCGCATTTGCGATGGTAAATATCTAACAAAGTTTCCAGGTCTAAGGTTATGTGGGTTAAAGATCGAGTCTCTCACATGCACATTACCCGTACCAGCAGGATTTCTATCAGAATCCGTTTTTTTTAATGTACTCCACGATTACATAACCGGGGCCTCTGAAGCCCTTATGCTAAATATATATTCAGTTCCAAACGAATCAATATGTAAATTACTGTAAATACCTTACAGTGCAAGTAGTGCACCATAACGGATAAAATTCAAATTACGAGCTACTTTTTCCTGTAGAGGAACATGCAAATTTCTGCAATATATGCCAAGCAAGTCGGCGGAAAAGGTTTTTGTATAGGTTCGATATTTATGGTTTGGATTATGTAGGACCTCAACTGGTGAACCAACACACAAAAATTATGAATACAATGTATACATAATCTTTTATTGTAAATATGTATTCATTTCCACGCGAAGCGATACGAAAGCTATTGTAATCACTTTGAAGCAATTCTAGACGCGTTATTTTCTTCTTCTCAACTGAGCCTGTATCATTTACACTCCTATATAAGACTGTAGCGTGATAGGCGCAATCATTTGAAACGAACACTACAGAGGTGTTGCGTGTTGCTGTGTTTCGAATAAATGCCACCAAAGAAAAATAATTCAAAAAGTTTTCATTATAGTGAGAAAAAAATTGAAGATACATTATTACAGTGGGTAGAGGAATGTGAAGATATGCCGTCTGGAGAAAGTGAAATTTTCGAACCTGAAGAAGATGACGTCGCCGAAAAAGATTTTGAAGCAGTTAGTGATGAAGGCTCTAGTTCAAGTGGTGATGAGAATGACGGTGTTGATGATTCTGTGAGCTTCAGTTGCCCGGATAATTCTATTGTGTGTTCATCTCTCAGTGCATATGTTGCTCCGAGTGGTCTAGATCGAAAAGTTGTACCTCCACCACCAAGTAAAATTCCAAACCTCAATATTATTCGGCGAGCACCAGGCCTAACAAACAAAACATATCGGCCACACCAAAAGAGGCGTTTCAGGTTTTTATTACAGATATTTCGAAGCTGGGATGTTCCGGTAAGAGAATTGTTTTCTGGCGAATTTGCTAATCCTATTCATCGAGCCACTATGTCGGTTTGTCGATTTGGGGAAATAAGAAGATTTCTAAGATTTGACGCTAAAATAACTCGAGAAGCTTGCTCACAGACTGGTAAGTTAGCAATGGTATCTTATATTTGGAAACTTTTCATTGAACAGTGTAGGGCATGTATTATACCTGATAAAAATGTAACAATAGTCGAACGACTTGTTCCCTTTAGAGGAAGATGCAAATTTGTGCCTAGCAAACCAGCAAAGTACGGCATAAATTTTTTTTGGATGTGCGTGTCTAAATCAGTTTATGCCATTGACGGATTAGTTTATGTAGGACGTCGACCTGGTGAACCAGCACAAAAATTTAGGACTAGAAAAAATCTTAGTACAAAGTATCCACAACTCTGGGCTAAATCTAACATAGATAATTTTTTTACAAGTGTACCTTTAGCTCTCTCCCTTCTGGAAAAAACATTGCCGTTGTTGGCACACTGCGTCAAAGCAAAAGAGATGAAGTCATCAAAAAACAGGGCTGCGTTTTCTTCATTATTCTGTTTTAGAAATAACGCGAGCCTTGTAAGTTACGTGCCTAAAAAAAATAAGTGCGTTATTTTATTGAGTACTATGCACCATGACACTACTGTCAACAATGACTCTAAGAAAAAGCCAGAAATAGTTATGTATTATAAAGAAACGAAGGGTGGCGTTGGCGTTATGGACCAAAAGGTATCGAACTACACATGTAAAAGACAAACCAAACGTTGGCCTATGGCTTTATTTTCCAATATGATAGACGTAGCTGCTTCGAATGCATTTACTATATTTATCAAAGAACACCCTAACTACCATCAAAGTTTGACTCATAACCGTAGGTTATTTTTGAAAGAATTAGAAAAAGATCTGGTAAAACCATATATGCAAAGAAGATCCACAAACCCTGCATTACGGCGCCGTATTTTGGAATGTATGGCAAAATCTATAATTCTCCCTCCTCCATCGACGGCTCAAACATTCACCTAAAAGAAAAAGGTGCTGATTGTGTGTATACCTAAAATTGACCGCAAAAGCAAAATGACTTGTGAATCATGCAAAAAGAGCATTTGTAATGAAGATAGTATTAGAATTTGTAGAATATGTTATAATAAGCATTAAATATTGATCAACAAATAAAAATGATTTATATATATGTAAATGTGTTTTAACAATTATACTGAGCGTAAAACCAAAATGATTTTTGTACCTTGCGAAATCAACATAGGTAATGACTACCATGTGTTTAAATTTGTGCAATATATTAAAATATGCAAACATAATTTATCAATAAATACCTATGATTTACGGATAATTTATGTATATGTGAACGTTATTTTATGAATTAAACATTATAAGAAAATATTTAAAGTGCTGTTCTTGGTGTAAACAAAGTTTTAAAGCTTAAAACGTCGCTCGGGTCTGCGAAGCCCGGATTATGTAAATCTGTATATAAAACACGATCTGCATCTTAGGGTTAACTATTTTTCTGCATTTATTTCGTTCTGAAAAAGTTAATTCGCAACATTATCCTCCATATAGACGTTTTTACATATGACATATTTTAATAAACATCCCGACTAGATGGAAGATTGAAATTTGGAAGAAATACTTCAATCACGGTTGGGTTGCGTGGGGATATTTTGTCCTAGTTTGCGTTTGGGGACATTATATCCGATGCCGTTTTGTCCTACACCCGCTTAAAAGACACTATGCCTCTTCACGTTTTATTATTATCTTTAAAATCCCTTGGAACTCTGTAGCTTAGTAAATTACTTATTATACATACATTAAATCGTCTTATAAAGTTGAATTCTGTTCTTCTTCGGATCCGACTGCCTCAGCAGTCGGGGGATCGCATTTCCCGCAAACATGCTTAATGCGCCCTGGTGAAGTCTTCACTCCTGGCTTAGATTCTTCTGCTCTGTGTCCGAAGAGGAGCACACTAAAACCCCGTCAGTCGGGGACGTTTCCCCTGGGGCAGGGATTCGATGGTATCCAGGCTGGCGATGGGGCGTGAAAATATCGGCATTAATAATTTAATTGAGATGTTTAATTTCAGGAAATGTGTCGTTTCCATCATGATGAGATAAATAATTGACGATTTCAAGCATATGCATGAGAATGTTTACTTCTGTTAACGTATAAATTCTCACATTTTGGCGATGAAATTGATCCTTGTTGTCGCTATGCAAATAAATAGGAGTTTGGATCCTAATTGCATAACAAACAGCGATCTTTGCGACATCTGTGGTGATGCTTGAATGGAATATTTAGGATTTAATGTTATTTTCCGGTTCCTTGGAACGATTATGCATACGTACCTCAAAGATCTTACGCCGTCTTTCGTAAATTATTCCCGTTCCCACAAGTTTTTATTTTTGCAATTTTAGAATGGATTCATTAGAATTTATGTTCAATTGGAATAATGGACGCGCACTATTTCACCTCCTGACTAATTATTTCTCCCTAATTCGCAGAGGATAGAAAATTCTCTGATTCTTTGAGTGATTATGGGCTTATATCAGGAAGATTTTAATGTGCGCGTGAGACGAAAGATAAAAAGACCATAAAAATTCCCCTTTGAAATGTTAGAAAAGGGCGATTCCTGAATCACGCCGTTTTGTTTCCTCATCTTCTGATCAAGTTTTTTTAACGACACACATCTCACACCCGCTTTGTCGCACGTCCTTTGAACTTCTCATTTTTCGCCTTTTTATCATTTGACGCACACATATAAAAGAATATCTTCGATCGCTGCCTTCCTCACCTCCTTTATCGCTACCCATTGCGATTCCCTCTTATCTTTCCTTCTCTTCTTTATGCACCATGTGTCTATTCTCTCCCCTATTCCCATCTCCCTCCTCTATTTCCAATCTCTCTCTCTCTATCTCTCCTATTCACAATTTTTCCCTTTCCCCTATCTCTCCTCCCTCTTCCCAATCTCTCTCCCTCTCCAAATCTCTCTCCCCTCTTCCCAATCTCTCTCCCTCTCCTCTATCTCCCTCTTCTCTTTCCAATCTCTTTTCATCTCTCTCTCTCTACTACCTTCCTTCCCTCTTCCGAATCACTCTACCTCTTCAAATCTCTCTTCCTCTTTCCAATTTCTCTCCCTCTCTCCTATCTCCCTCTCCTCTTCCAAATCCCTCTACCTCTCTTCAAATCTCTCTCTCTCCCCAATCACTTTCCCTCTCTCCCATCTCCCTCCCCTCTTCCCTATCTCCCTTTTTTCTTTCCAATCTGTCTTCCTCTCTCCCATCTCCCACTCCTCTCTCGAATTACTCTGTTTCTCTTAAAATCTCTTTCCTTCTTTCCAATCTCTCTACTGGATTTCAGTAAAGCTAAAGCTAGATAGACAAATATGTTCTGCTGTCTAAACTGCTCGCAATGAATTTATCGCCTTCTGCCATAAATTGGATATCTTCTTATTTAAGCGATCGTTTCCAACAAGTGATTTCCATTCATTCTTCCTCTGATTGGCTTAACAACGGGAGAGGCGTCCCAAAGGGCTCAATTCTGGGTCTCCTACTATTTTCTTTATACATAAATGACTGCTCCTTGTCCCTTAAATACTGCGATCATCACCTTTATTCAGATGAATTGAAAATATACTCAACTTCTACCGCAAACGATCTCGCGAGAGCCCTAAAAAATATCAATAAGGATTTAGAAATGCTAGAGATCTGGAGCAATAAAAACTTTCTTAGTATCAATCCAGAAAAATCACAGGCTATCTTAATTGGTTACCCTAAAATATTAGCCGCTATTAATCAATCCCAAAGAGAGAGCAAATTCAAATATACCTTATTGTAAAGTGGTAAAATATCTAGGATTGTTTATAGATGAAACCCTCTCTTGTTCTCCACATGCTCTAAATGTGTGTAGAACAGTAAACTCATCTCTTCACTTACTTAGGAAGTTAAGTAGCAGTACTCCAGTTTCTCTAAAGAAGCATCTGGTAACTTCACTCATTATTCCGCATTTTGACTATGTTGATATAGCGTACCAAGATTTATCTCAAGAGTTGTCGTTCAAGATTCAGAGAACACATAACGCGTGCATTAGATATATTTTTAATCTGAAGAAATCAGACCACATTTCTGATTAACTCGTGAAATTAAACTGGTTAAATTTGGAGTCCCGAAGATGCCTCCACTTGCTTTTCTTACTTTACCAATTACTTACTTCTAACAATCCAAATTATCTTTCCAAGGAACTCAGGCGTATAGACACTGTACGTAACTGTAATACCAGAGAGAGCCATAAACTCCTTATTTCTCATCACAGAACAGTAATATGCAACAAGCTCTTCATTGTAACCGCTTGCACACTATGGAACGAACTTCCTCAAACAATAAAAAATTTGGACTCGCTCTCATCATTCAAATGACATTGCCATCAATTTCTCTTATCCTTTCAAAGGGACAGTTAAACACGCTTAATGCTTCAATGTTTCTTGATCTTGACTTTGACAAAATAATACTTAATGTGCATGATTTATACTTTGTTATTTTATTTTATTCATTTTTTCCCCTCTATTTTGTTTAGTCATAACAATGTTAATATCTATCAATTTTGTCATTTTTATATGTTCATTCCACCAATGATCTATTCGTACTGTGCCAAATTTTCCCTGATGTATAGCTTTCTGTTTTACATGCATTTATCTTTTGTTCTAAATTTCACTTATTGATGTCTTTAGCAAATCTCAGTAGGTTTCGCAGGTTTTTCACACCCCCTTCTTGTGTGTGTGTTTACCTGCAGTGGGGTTTCTTTTACATGGATTTCATTATTCAGCAGTCCTTATTTTTCCCCACAAAATTACATCTTTTCTTTTCCAATACTTGTATTTTATTGTTACTTGTATTTAAGTACATAATTGTATTGTTGTGTTTCATGATGAGAGGTTAGGTGGAAGATGGGACCTCTTAGTATCAATCTCGCCCCAAATAAAGACCACATCAATCAATCAATCCCTCTCTCCTATCTCCCTCTCCTCTTCATAATCCCTCTACCTCTCTTGAAAACTCTCCCTCTCCCCAATCACTCTCCCTCTCTCCTATCTACCTCCCCTCTTCCCAATCACTCTGCCTCTTTCCTACCTCCCTCTCCTCTCCCTCAATCATATCTTCCTCCCCTCTTCCCAATCTCTCTCCCTCTTTCCTATCTCCCTCTTTTCTTTCCAATCTCTCTCCCTCTCTCTTATCTCCCTCCTCTCTTTCCAATCCCTCCCCCTCTGCCCTCCTCCCTTCCTGCTCTATCCCCCACCCTCCCTCCTTGACCGCTTTCGTTTGAAAACGAACACCAACAAATCAACTCGCACATATACACTGCCGCACGCGCGTATCGGCTGCAAAAAATTATTTTTTCGACGCTTTCCCCTCCTCAGGATACGAACCGGTAACCGTAGGTAGGAGCTTCAGAAATAATTGCAGCAGGAGAGAATGGAGAGATGCGCGCGGGTGGCGCTATTTTTTCGTATTTTCAGGGCGCGGAAGTGGGCGCTCGCTAAGGTTTTTGCTGGCATTCGGAGAAGGGAGAGAAAGGGAGCGAGAGAAAGGGAAAGAGAGGATGATAAAAGGAGATGGAGAAAGAGCGATGTAGACGGTGACGTCTGTGCGGCAGCAAGCGTGGGAAGCACGGGCCGGGAAAGTTTCGAGGATAGACCGCCGGAGGGCAGCACGGATCCGGCTTTTAAAATGGATGGCGGAGCGGAATGGGGCGGGAATCGGGGGGATCGGAGCTCGTGGTGATGTCGTAACCGAAGAGCCTACAATGTCTGAAAAAACGGATCCAAAACGTTTGGGAGAAAGGAGAATGTACTTTTGAGCTAATCTATGAAAAGGAGGCTTTTTTTACAGTCGAAAGAAAAACGTGCGAGCCGTAGCCAATGAATGCGAGAACAAATGAAAATTCCGCAGGATGTGAAACTTGATATTGCACGGGTTAAAAGAGATGTTGAAGGGAACAATGGTCTGCATAGAGGAGAGTGTGTGTGACGTTGTGAAATCTGAGACTCGATTCTTTGACACAATGTTTTTCCGCGTAATCAATCGCGCTCCATGATGCGTGCTGCGTTGTTCTCTCCTCTTCCACAAAGTCATAAAAATCGGACGGAAGAGCGTCAGTGGCTCGCACGAGGCCGCCTCTTAGTTAAGTGCTAACAGATTTTGCATATTTCTACGAGAAGCATGGCTTGTAATTCACTCAGACCGCTTCAGAAAAAGGCAATTTTTCCCTTTCCTTTGAAACACTCGCGTACCTATTGGCGAGGATTTTTCGGGCGAATTCCTCTCTTGGTGCTTTTTGCGGACGTTCAAGGCGATAGGCCAGCCGTGCGCAAACATTTCAAGCCGCGTCCCTTTTCACCGCTGAAAACGGTGTCGCCCCCTATTTTAATTGAACATTAACTCATGTTTGTAATAAATTATTATAAAATGAGAATTGTGAAAGCGTCAAATTCGATATTCTCTGATAAAGAAAAACCAAATAGCCACCAGGTCGGTCTCGGTCGAGTAAACTTGCTCGGAATTGCGTTCCAATTTGACAGAAGAACCGATCGCGGCCCCCCGTCAAATCTTTCGCGCCCCCAGTTTGCGCACCTCTGCGATAGGCGATCGTCCGTCTTCGCTTCCTATTCCTCTTTCACGCCGGTGCACTACCAAGGCGTTCAGTGTCTTAATGGTGCTGGCGTCTTCAGTAACGCGACTTCCTGTGTAAATCGTGATTTGACTACGTTTCCAAGAGATCAAATGGAGTGATTCACAGAAGATGGTAGGGAGGGAAGAGAAGGAAGGGAGAGGGTGGGAGGAAAAGGAGGGGAGCGATGTGTTACGCGCTAAATGATTGCAAAATATTACTTTTTAACCCAGTTCATATCAAGACCTCAGAGGTAGCCTTTGTCAAAATCGTCAAGTTTTATTGCAGAACAATGGGAAACATTCTGCACTGGCAACTATATCTCGTCATATCTTGGTCATTTTGTTATATGTGACTATGTATAAATATGTATTTGTTAAAATTTTTTCCCTGGAGTATTCTGTGATAATTGTTCGCTAATATTTTGTGAATTGTTAAAGTGATTCAATGGAATCAATTATGTTCGATGCTTCGCGCTTTAAGTATATTCTTGTATCTGCTCGTCTTGAGGCAATGGATTCAATTCTATGTAAGAGTTGTTGGTGTGCGCATAAAAAATCACCATACACAAAGGTCTAAACTCGTAATCTTTCCATATTCGTGGAGGTTACGTTCCTGGAAAATGTCGCGAAAATAGAAACCGCAAACATAGATATTAAAAGCTTGTGAAAAAATTATTGTTTTAAAACTTATCTTTAGTAATTATAAGAATAGAAATTCTTTTAAGAATAATATTTCAAGTTCACCCCAATCCGTCATTAAGGCAGCGAGAATAATTCGAGTAAATACGGTGGTTCAGTTATAATATAAAGAATTAATAAAAATGTGCCGCTTTACTGTTCTAAAAATCTGGCAACCCTACCAAAATCACTCATGAATTAGATGAGTTCTCTCTCTTCTTAGGAGCGTCTGAAAATATCTTCCTTATTACTGCGTTGCAAGAGAAACTAAACTGCCAGGAAACAAATACGGCCGGATGGTCCCTATAGGGATCACTCACGAATACATATAGTGATCCATGCAATGTTTGCTGCGGTGGGCGAGCGCGAATAAGTGAAATTTGCCTTCCGCGAACATTGAAATTTGCTACAATAATTTCTCAGCGAATGCGCGAAACCGCGAATATGAAACCCGCGAATATGGGTGGATTACTGTGTAAGCCAACGTGAACCACGCGGAGCCCATATATAAAAGATAATAAATTGCAAGAGTTCTCGCTGAATATATCTCATTTTCCGCGAAATAAAGGCACATATCCGAAGTTTCCAATTTCTCTCGCAATCGGCTCGTGTACAAGTTTCGTATTTTAAGCTTCATTGCTCGGAACGTCCTGCATTAGCAATAACAATAACCATCATTAAGACAATAGCCTGTTACAGTAATGTTTATGAAAAAATCAGGATGCCTTGTGTGTGTATTATGACGTCACCATCTGTCTGTTAGTACGTTTCCAGATAAAAAAATCGCGAAATATGCATGACGTCATTATATTTTTTGTTGTTAGTAATGGAAGTTCAAGAGCAAGCATTTAAAAAACACTTGTCTCATGTATAGATAACAGATTAATATATTTGATAGTACTCCCACGCTTGTAGTCGGATATATTTTTACTTTCTCCATATACGAAGTATAGAGAAAGTACCTATTGTTTTCATGAAAAAAATAGAATTCGAAATTTCAACGGAAGAACATGTTTTAAGGTCTGAAGAGGTTTTGACTATCTTCTCGATTATGTCTGTGGGTGAGTCTGTGTGTCTGTGACCGGAATTTTGTGTACTCTAACTCAAAAACTATTAATCAGGTCAACGCTAACATTATATTTGACATTTCTGTTAAAGGTACAAGAAGTGATTAGTTTTTGGTAAAAATCGGTCACTCGGAAGTGAGTGTTTACTCTTGTCACTTATCCGTTTTTTTAAATATTTGCTTTAATATTTGATTAATGTAAAAATGTACTAAAATAAAAGTTGTAAGTAATTTAATTTTCTATAACGTTCGTTCGTAACATTTTCCCATATAATGCATTGTTTAAGAGATATTTTAAAATATATTTTTTTTAGTTGCAACCACCACACCACCTACCGGTGACTATTGTAAACACTTTACGCTTAGTTACGTCTTACAATCTATTAGTAACGCTCCTTTTTTTCTTAGTCGTTGGAGTTTCCTGGCTATATGCAATATCAGAAGGCTACGATTTGAGTTTATTTCTGTTCATTGTAGTCTTTAAAATTTTCTCACAGTTCCTTATAATATTTATTATCATTTAACCTATTTGGAATTTTAAGAAATATTACAAGTATGGAGAAAGTCATGCGGTGGCCACATAAGATTAAAAAAATGCATTTTAGGCTATTATTCGTAGCTCCCATTTTGTTTACATGAAAATATAATTATATTAATATCCAGAGAGCCAGATAGTAGTTGTCAGCGAGAAATAACTAAATATCAACTGCTAGACCTAACCACTAACCAAAGCCAAAATACTTAATGATTGTTAAAATGGCCCTAACTGATTACAATTTTGGAGATAAACTAATCCATCGATTTGTTGATATGTACGTAAATTTATTTTACGCTTTTTAGTGTATTTGAAAAGTTTATATTAAAAATGTTTTTTATTTCCTATCTACCAATACCAGTTCCATTAGAATTACGTAGTTTCGCGAAAAATATACTTATGATGGTTTTTAGGACGTGAACGATTTTTTCTTCAAAAAGCGTGAAATTTGGACGTTAAAAACGAATTTGAAGATTTGTGGAAATTTCTTGGTTTTTCTGCCATTAACTGCCATATCCTTTAAAATAATCGAAATAACAAAATTGACTTAAAGATTTGATTGACTAAGTTTTTGCTAATGTAATTTCCCTGGATCATATTGTATTTATTCATAAAAAATCAAATTACAGCTGGAGATCAATCACAGCAGATTGATTGATAAAATATAAATCAATCATGGAAAGGACAAAATGAGGTGACGAAATATAATATAATGACAACAATGGTAAATTTTAGCATAACGTTATTTATAAATGATGTCAATTAATTTTAATTTGCAATATCATTCAAGTATGTTCTCTTCAATTTTTTATGATTAAGGGCTTCAAATTAAAAATTTCATTTAAATGCTTGGGGTGGCATAGAACCTGATACATTGGCACAAGCAGACGCGTAGACATAATAATTTCAATTTTTCTCAAAGAAATGCAACTCAACGTTATTTCTGTAGTCATTTCCAAAAGTTTTCCAACAATTCGCGGCAGACTGAATTTTAACTTCATATCTACGTGAATGTTATGCCAGTCGGTGACTATGTACCTATTCCTGTCGTGACGCCACCTCATCCTTCAAGGTATATTACTGTATAAAATACGACGTATTCTTTCGTATCGATCGGAGTTAACTAAGATTATTCCGCGTCTTGGGCGATCGTTTGAACGTATATATTATTATAATTCGCCATTGTTATTTAACAGTCATTCTTGCATCATGTTGATAGCGTGAGCAGGCCCATGGAATTGTTTTTTTTGTCCAAGTGGCGGGTTGTTTGGGGAGGGCTGAAGCAAACTCGCTGCGTAATTAGTTCTAATAGTAGAAGTACGAGTGGATTTACGAATTTCGAATCGACGATTTCATCAGTTTTATCAAATTCCCCGGTTCGATCGTATTTGTTACATGACGGAAATAGCAAAAGTGGCAAGGCCCAACTTTCAAAAACAGTGATATATATATGCGTTTACAAAAGTAAAAAAACATTTTTGCAGAGTTTCTTCTTCCATTACTTGCTACTTGATAGCATTTTCCATGTATTCCACGTTAAACACTGACGTAAAAAGTCGGTTTGGCTGACGGAATGCACGAGACTGTAATGCGATATATCTTTTTTATAATTCATTGAGTTAAATTGCTGTTGCAACCATCATAATTTCGTTTCACTTCGTTATTAAGTGAACCTCATTTTCAAAGACGAGTAGTAGGTAATTGCGAGATAAATCAATCTCCGAAACATGTGTGACTGCTCGGTTAAACATGCAGATTTCTGACTGACTTCGCAGACGTTTTTGAGGATTTTTGCGTGCGCATGCAACATTTGGAAAATGAAGGGAAATAGAGTATCTACGTCGAAGAAATGAACGTAAATACGTCTATTTTCTTTACGTATACACAGCGTTTGTAAGTGAAAAGAAATGGATAATTTACGACGAAGGTATTACGTGAACATACAGATTATATTACAACTATTCGAGTAAGATATGTTTTAAGTAATAGTCGATTGCATTATTAATTAAAAATGACAAGGAAATTAATTATACTAAGCCATTAATATTTTCTTTTTTATATACATAATATCCTCATTCTGTCCGTCCATTTGTTGGTCCTTCCGTTGGCCCGTCCGCCGGAACGCTCTATACAAACTAACTAAACACTTAAAAATCTCTTTTTTCACTTGCAGGCATTTTTTCTTTTGCAAAATTAAATTAGAAGTAATTGACCTACTATCATTAAACAGGGACTATATTAAAGAAAAATAAACATAAATTCTTATTCTTATCGTCGATTTTTGACTTCCGTTCGAAATCGCTCAAGTTATACTTTTAAATTATATTTATTGGAAAACTTTAATTTTTTAACGATATGTTGCCTTGATGAACGTGTCATTTTTATACCTCGAGACTTTACTGTCGTCCTCATACTATATGCATAAGGAAAGCGTTCTTTGAATGCATTAGTTAGAGAGAAGGCGCCAGAATTATTACTTTCTGCGAGAATGACTGTTAAATAACTGGCGAATTATAATAGTATATATGTTCAAACGATCGCCCAAGACGCGGAATAATCTTTGTTAACTCCGGACGATACGAAAGAATACGTCGTGTTTTATACAGTAATAAACCTTGAAGGATGAGGTGGCGTCACGACAGTAGTAGGCACATAGTCACCGACTGAAATAACATTCACGTAGATATGAAGTTAAAATTAAGTCTGCCGCGAAAGCGGCGCCACTCAAATTGATGGAATTCTTTGGGAAATGACTGTTCCATGGACCGTTACAGAATTTACCAGTTTATAAAGATGCAGACTTTAATTTCCTATATATAAACAACGTCACAATTTTCTCTTAAAGCACCTTTAGAATGGTAATTATTGCAAAATGCCTTAATTCCGTTTTTTTCTTTATTTTTCGTCCACATCTGCCTCTTTGAAAACAATCTACAGCCATCACAGTTTTTAAAACACATACAACTACAACAGTTATCGAACTTTGCCAGAGGGTCTTTGAAAAGCGAGTCACAATTGGTTCAATTCACGCTTCGCTCAATCGGAAGAGACAAATGAGGACGATTTGAGCAAAGACTGTGTTTAGGCGCCAAACAGACACACCTGGATTGGGAATTAGAGGGAAATTGCTGGGATGGGAAGAGGATAGTGAAGAGGGGAGAAGAAGAGAAGGAGAGGGGAGGAAGAGAGAGGAAGGAAAGAGAGGAGGCGAGAGGAGGAGAGAGGTGGCAATCAAGTCAGGCAACCATGGAAACCGAGGAAAGTGCAATGCTCACAAATTTCGTGTTCCGACACCGAAAGTTTCCATCGGAGCACGTCGAGAGGAAGAGGGTAGGGTGAGAATTCAAAGAGAGAGAGAGGAATGAGAATGTAGAATGTGAGATGGTTGGGGATCGAGTACTGGATCCGCTCAACCCTTCTATCCTTCGACTCCGCCTATGCGCGCGGCGACCGGAGTTATTCCTTTGTTTGCGACTCTTCCGTACCGCCTCTCACTCCGGTGCGTTCCTGTGCACGGTAAGATGGAGCCGCGATTTGGAAGACCCAAATCTCTAAACGAAGCGTCGAAAAATTTACCGTGGGGAGAATAAGAAGGGGCGAAAGATGGAAGAGCTCTCACTCGCCTCACGTGGGAAGAGAAAGGGAGTATGTAGTGTTAAGGGAGTAAAGAGGTGGGATTGGGGAAGGAGGAGAATAGGGAGAGTGGGCGGAAGAGTGGAGGGGAAGAGAAGGAGGATGGAGGATGCTCAAATTGCTTCACGCGATCATTCGATGGTGGGGGGAGGGGAGAAGGAGATGGGGAGCGAGATGGATGGGGAAGAAGAGAGGGAATGTGGGAGAGGGAGAGGAGAGGGAGGGAGAGGGAGGGAGAGGGGAGGGGGGAGAGGAATATGGAGAGAGGGGTGGGAAGGAGGGTAGGAGACGAGAGGGGAAGAAGGGAGAGGTGGGAGGGAGGGAGGAAGCGTGGAGGAGAGCGAACGAGTGGAGAGGAAGGGAGAGATGGGAGGGAGGGATGGAGAGGGGAGCGGGCGAGGTGCCTCAGCGGTTCCCCATTGGACATATTTCCGATGACAAATGGTGAGACTGGCCGTTAGAGCAATCTGGAGCCTTGGTTGTGAAATGACCAATTCCTATGTCGACTTCTGCACTTTTGAGTTTAAATATTGTATTGATCTTTAACCGCACTTATCTTCTGTTTTTGTAATATTTTCTCATGTTAAATTAATCTTTGAATTCGGCGAGAATTTTTTTCCCAGCATAATTATGTAGTAATTCAGCTAATCCTATTTATATGTCGTATCAAACTTATTTTGCATGCACATGCACCATACACTAGATTAGGGATACGTGTTGTTTGGGAAGCATAACAACCAGGATAAAAAGTATTCGTAACCTAGGATTTTACTTGTATAGTATAGCGTCAGAAATAAGTCATTTAAAATCATGACTTGCAAAATTTGGTAAATATCATTAATAATATGATATAACCTAATTATAATCGGATATTTACTTCTCAACTTAAGATTTCTATAAAATTTAATGATATTATAAACAAATTGATATTTCTTTTGTTTCAGATTTCATGAAAATATTATGAATCCTAAACGATAAAATGGAATAAGGAATGGAATTAGGGCTCAACGAATCATAAAGAAACACAGGAAAAAGAAAACAAATTGTGCGAAAATTTTCCACGGAACATTCCATTTCGGGGTCAATAAGATACCAACAAAAGAAAGAATTATGATCTTAGCCGTAAAGGACAGATGCGGCGCTTCGGCGAGAACACCAACAACAGTGGAAAAGAAGAAACCTTATCGCTATTTAAAGGCGTCCCGGTGTGAGTCCACATAGCATTTCGGAGCGACGTCTCGCTCGGTCGGGAAGGCTGTATTCACATAAAATGCGAATGGCCAAGAGGAAAGAGGCACGCTTCCGCGAATTTTTACCACTCCGATGAATGAACAGCTGGCTGAAGTCTCAAAAACCGTAATGCGGAAAATTAATTCTGTTGAAAAATATCACCTAGCATTGTTATTGAAGAATGTTTTAAGGATGTCAGAGTTGATAGCAAAAGCGCAATCTTCACAAGAGATTGAAAATTCAGATATAAAACTATTTTTGAGCGCCTGTACGCAGGGATGTCCTATTTCAACAGAGATATTTAATATTTACGCAGAAACAATAACAGAAGAAGCGTTCATGAAAGAGAAATGATTTAAGATAGGAGGTGAAAGGATTACCAACATTAAATATGCAGATGATTAGGAATTAATAACAGAAGACGAGAAAGAAAGACAGACAGACTAATGGAGGTTGGCCAACAATATAGAATGGAGATCAATGCCGAAAAACGAAAGTCATAGTTTCAAAGGAACATAAAGAATTAAATGTAATGGTAAATGGCCAAAAATCTTGGCAGTATCTTAAGGCAGAATGGAAGTAGCACACAGGACATCAGAAGTAAGATTGCAGAGTGTACGACAGCTCGCCGCCGCCGATTCGCCGCAAGGGCAATTCGCCGCAGGACGATTTGCCGAAGGACGATTCGTCCTAGGACGATCAGTCGCAGTACGATTCTCCGCTAAATCAAACTTGAAAATACAATTATTTTGTAAAATTTTCGAATAAAAACTAAAACAGTAGGTAGGTTGAATAAATAAAAATATGATGACTAATGCAGTAACATAAAAATCAAGAAAATATGTAATGTGGATGTATTTATACACAATATATTTAAGAGAATCAACTACATGGCTTGTATACGGAACTTTCAAGATAGCACCTGATATATTTTCTCAAGTTTATGTTGTGATGGTGGAAAAATATGGAGAAGTTCATCCTATACCCTACGGTTTGCTTCCGAATAAGCAACGGGTGACATATGTTAAATTTGTTGACATGATAAAACGTATCAAAAATAATGTAATACCACATTCATATCCTGTGATTTTGAATTAGCAGCAATTCGAAGTATCGAGGAAGTATTTCCCCATGCTGATATTCGTGAGTGCTTTTTTCATTTAAACCATAACATGAAAAAGCATATTGGTGCACTAGGTTTAACTATGAGGTATAATACCGATAGTAACATTTATTTACACGCTAAAATGATAGCAGCATTAGCATTTGTACCCGATGATGATTTGGATGAAGCTCTGAATGCATTAGCTGGGGATTTGTCAGAAAAATTGCCACCATTATTGGATTGGTTCGAATACACATATGTTGGAAGAATTAATCGACGAGGGTAAGGAAAACGTGCACCTCTTTTTAGACCGACAATTTGGAATGTTTACAGGCGTACTTTGTCTGATGATGCAAGAACAAATAGTTATGCCGAAGCAGCTCACAGACGCCTGCAAATAGAGTTGGGTGTAAGTCATCCGTCAATTTGGAAATTTATAGATGGATTGCAAACAGTGCAGAAAGGAAGAGATGTCTTCTAAACTAAGAAAATATCGAGAAGCCGATGAGCGAATTAAGAATATAGTAAGTGATTATCAGCACCGGACCAAGATTGAATATTTAAGTGGAATTTCACATACTTTTAATATGGATTAAATTGATAATGCGCATTCTTGTTATTTAGTGTGTATGTATGAGTGTGTGAATTTAGTTTGTGATTACTTCAATTATATGTATTTTTAAAAATGTATTTCTGTTTATTAACGAGCAAATATATTTTGTAATTTGATTCAGTAATAATATCATATTATATTGAATACAGTAACATGTTCGTATTTTTAACTATATTGTGTAAAAATACATCCATATTACAAATTTTGTGGTTTTTTATTTTACTACATAAGTCAACATATTTGTATTTATTCAAGCTACCTGCAGTTTTAGTCTTTATTCGACAATTTTACCAAATAATTTTATATTCAAATTTGGTTTAGCAGCGAATCGTCCTGCAGCGAATCGTCCGGTGGCAAATTGTCCTTCCGGCGAATCGGTGGCGGCGAATCGGCGGCGGCGAGTTGACCCATCCCGAGGATTGCAATGGCAAAATCAGCATTTAACGAGAAGAAGCAGCTTCTCACAAGCAAGAAAATAAATTTAGAAACAAGGAAGAATTTAGCAAAATGCTACATATGGAGCATAGTTCTTTATGGCACAGAGACAGGTGGTAAGAAGAAAGGAGGAAATATATTTAGAAAGTTTTGAGATGTGGGTATGGAAGAGGATGATGAAAGTGACAGAGAGGAAGAGAAACGAAGAAATATTAGAAATGGTGGAGGAAGACAGTGTTTATAAAGAACTATCTTGGAAGTCAAAATTAGCGAAAGAAGGGGAAGAGGGAGAAAAAGAATAGGAATATCAGAATTTAAAGGAGGAATATAATACCTAATAGAGATATAAAAGAGGCTTCCGAGGAGAGAGAAAATGGAGGCAGCGATCAGCTGAAACCAGTCTTTGTACAGCAGCATGATGACGATGGTGATGCACAAGTATATATTTCAAAATCATCGGTCCTAAGTTAGAATTTTGACTACAATTTCCAAAGGGAATCTTGAAACTCAACGTAAACCTTTAAATCAGATGTCGAAGCGACAGTATTTCCAAAACTTTCGCTCTATTCTTATGTCCTCTCGAGCACCTATTCCTATGGAAGCTAATAATTCCTCCCTCGCCCCCTCCTGCTCGTAGCATTTTCCCATTTTCTCCATCCCTTCCCCTACCACCTTTTCCATATATTTCCTTCACTCTTCAATCCTCCGACTCAGGGCCGATGCTCACAACACTCCGCGGACAGCAACAGTAGTAGCAGCCTCATTAAACAGACGCCAGAGGGCAAATATCCAGACTTTTTCGCCAGTTCCATATACTACACCCTCACCCCTCCCTTCCTTCCTCTCCCGAATCTTTCTCTCCATCTCTCTCTCCACGCCTCAACACTCTCCATTCTTTCCTTCCTCTATCGCTTAACTCCCTCCCCTCCCAACCGCATGCCCTCTCCCCTTCCCTCTTCCACTCCCCTCCCCTCCCTCCCCTCCCTCCTCTCCCTCCCTCCTCTCCCTCCCTCCCTCCTCTCCCTCCCTCCTCTCCCTCCCTCCTCTCCCTCCCTCCTCTCCCTCCCTCCTCTCCCTCCCTCCTCTCCCTCCCTCCTCTCCCTCCCTCCTCTCCCTTCCACCTCTCCCTTCCACCTCTCCCTTCCTCCTCTCCCTCCCTCCTCACCCTCCCTCCTCTCCCTCCCTCCTCTCCCTCCCTCCTCTCCCTCCCTCCTCTCCCTCCCTCCTCTCCCTCCCTCCTCTCCCTCCCTCCTCTCCCTCCCTCCTCTCCCTCCCTCCTCTCCCTCCCTCCTCTCCCTCCCTCCTCTCCCTCCCTCCTCTCCCTCCCTCTTCTCCCCCCCTCCTCTCTCTCCCTCCTCTCCCTCCCTCCTCTCCCTCCTCTGCCTCCCTTCTCCCTCTCTCTCCTCTCCCTTCCTCCTCCAGCTGCCTCTCTCTCCCTCTATTTCGTTCTTATTCCCCCCCACATCGCTTTCGCCATACTTATCACTGCTCTCATATATTTGATACTGATAGCGCAATACGCTATGAGAAAATGGAAACGGTACTTCATCGATGACGAGTTGGTTGGACGATTTTAATGTAGCAAGCAGAAGACACGCTGTTTACATGGGAAATTTCGCCATTTTCCAGTTCTTTGACTAAAAATCAAGAGATCGCCGTTATACCTTCCTTATTTCACGCGTCCTTTGGAATGTGAATGTTATTTCGAGTCGTGGAGTCATTTTTCTCTTTCTTTCGATAAATTCTGATGTTTGAATAACAATCACATGCATACGAAAACACGCGCACGCATATAACTTTCACTTTCACAAGATTCAATATTAAACGAGCTTGATCGGATTGTGGAGATGCGTGTGTGTGTGTGTTTGTGAGGGAGAGAGAGAGAGGAGTTTCAAATTCCGTTCTCTCTTGCACTTACTCGGATAAAAAAATGTCTATTTTACGCAAACATTACCAAATAAGAGATTGAAATTCCATTCCATTGAGGATAGAGTTTATTTTTAAATGCCTTAAATAAAAATTTGTTAAATCACCCGCTACAGACCAATACACAGTGCCGTCGCGATGGCAAAATTCTCATAAATGGAAATAGCGGATAAATATATTCCACAATTTGCAATTAGATTTATATAGCAAAATATAATCTTGTAATACAAAATTTAATCAAAAGCAAGGTAAAAACTATTTTTGTGTACATCTGGTATAGAATGGATAACGTACGTATCAATATCTACGATTCTGAAAAATATTTGTTCAGAGTCGTTTTATTTTCCTCTATTAAGGATCTCTTACTCTATTTTTAGCGGTTAAAAAAATCCACTTATGTGTTTCTGTCTGACGCGCTAACAGACACCTGTCTTTCCTCTTATAGAAAATCAGCTAGAGACTTCGTTTTTCTCCAATCGATTCAGTATTCAGCCTCGTTGTGCACGTTATCTCGGTTTGTTCATCTTTTTCCCTGTTCATCCAAATTGTATTTGATGAAACCTCTATTTACTGTTTGTTTTAGCAGCTCTTTCCTTGCATGTTATCATTATTATTCTAATAAAACTGAACTCTGCGTTGATATATCGCTTAGGTATGTGTGGAATTATTTTCTAGGAAATAAAGGGTCAGAAATATTCTTTTCAGATCCTTTTTCTAGATTGCAATAGTTATAACGAAGGAACCACAAGATTTCTAATTCTGATGTTTTCTCCAAAACTATAAAGATATAATTTTTGAAGAAAAATAAAGCATTGAATTTTATGTTTTGATTCTATAGCAGTCATTTTCGAAATATATGTATTTTACATATATTATGCATGCATACACAGTGCAGAACAGTAATTATGTATATTTTCTGTAAAATTACATTGTTGTTACTAAGATATTTTCATGTCGAGTTAGCATAGAAAATGCTTAACTTGGTATTTATCGTACAACAATTTTATTTTAACGTACATTTCACTGCCATTACAACCAATAAATTTCTGAAGAGAAATACATTTTAAATCAAAATAAATAGGTATGTTTTTATTCTTTAGAGGACGTAAAAAATGAAATTTACTTTTTCATAGCATTGCACAAATGTACAATGTATTAAATACATTTTGCGTCCAACATCACCAAATAGGTTTTCATGCAGATAGAAGCGGATGTAAGGGATGCGAGGCCCCAAGCGATTGTGGTTTTCTAGTTGCACAGCTCGCGATTTCTGAAGATATTTGGTTAAATTCAGTAGCGAATTCTGATATTTTTGATACGCAAGAAATTTATTATAAAATTAGATCTTATCTAGTTATTTTAAATGCAGAAGAATTCTTCTTTCCTTCTTTGCGAATTCTGCAATGTTACCATAGAATACGGGTTTTTGAGAAAGTTCTTTAATGAGGGCTTTTTCGATTGTTAGAATTGATAATTTAGAGTCTTTCTTGATTTGTGGAATTCCTCACGTTCAGTTGAGGCACTGGTCGCAGGTATTGTCAAAACTAATTCACATAATTTTGTCACTTGACTAAACCCTTTTATTTAATGAAATGATATAAATCTCTAACGCTGTTTTTATCAATATCTTCTATTTGATATATAACCGAAAGTTCATAATGCAAAGCAGTTACGCATGTCAAAATAATTTCCGTAACTGTTCTTGAGGGATTCGAACGCATTTTGAGGAAAAGTCTTGTTTAATTTTTTGCAGTGCGACTAGGGCAACACAAAAAATTAATTCATTCTGTATCGCACTGAACGTGCCGCGAAACACTGTGGAATTGTACAAATGGTTTCCCAAAGCTTCGACGTATTTAGCAACCGATTCGACCAAGTCCATGTAATTACCTTTATTTACAGAGTCACTTGATTCGTCATGATCACAAAAGCCAAGTTCATGCTCTCCCAAAAAACAAACAATTTCAATGTATTTTTAACATTTTCCGATTTTTCTTTATTGCTTCGTTGTGCAGGCGATGAGTAATTTCCAACTGCTTATCTAAAACATGTTCTATTCGAGTTCTTCCATATATTTTTTCTGGAAGAATTGACTATAAATGTTCTTTACTTATCGAATGTCTCTTTATTATCTTATAAAGATTATTTAAATCAGAAAATTCCGTTTTAGTCTAAACATCTTTTCGTTTGAAAAAAATAAGCTCGGCCAACAAAATAATTTTGCTGTTTTGCCTGTTTTTCTCCATAAAATTTAACTTAAATTTTATGGAGAAAAATAGGCTACCAAATCCTTAATAATTTATTTGCATGTATATTATAATATAGTTTTTGGGTTCCTGAGGTCGATGTTAATCACAGCTCTAAGTCTTTTAATAAGGAAAATTTATTTTTTCAATGGTTCTCGTCAGTTCAGGTTGGTTTTCGCTCATTATCGTTTACGTTGATCGTCTTCATCTTCTAGAATGTACGACTGCTTCATTGCGTTTGGAATTTTTACACTCCATCTATACATTTCTTTACCCTCTTGCAATAACCTCCTGATTCTGAAAACACTGACTCTCTAGCGGCTCTAAGCGCGAGTTCCTAGGCCAGTGGTTTCCAAACTGAGTGCCGTGGCGCACTGGGGAGTCGCAGCTATTTTCAGAAATTCTGCAAATATCCTTTATCAAGAAATAAACAAATGATTTGGAAGTGTAGATAAGGTGATCATTTTCCCTATAATAGTTTAATTATGGTGTAGTACCAACAAATTGATGCGTCCAAAGGATGTAAAAACCGTATATAAAAATATAGAATCTTGCTTCAAAGATAGGGTGCCGTAAAATTCTGTTTACCTTTGAAAGGGTGCCGTCCCTGCACATAGCTTGGGAACTACTTTCCTAGGCCGTCGCCTAGATCGACTGGCCCTATATCAGCCTTTGAATGCGGAAGTAAGGCGTCAGGACGTCTCTTCCCTTCCCTCAGTCTTTCAATGCCGTTTTGTTGCGCTATACTGCATTGGTAAAGCGAGAAATTCTTTTACTAAATTAAGACGTTATTTCTCATTATTAATTCATAATTATGGCTTCTAAACGCTATCCTCAGCTACAAGCGGAAAACAATGCCAAATACCAAATAGGTAGGTTATGTAAAAAATAAAATATAGAGAGAATTTTTATATGTTGTTCTTGTCCCATCCTCATGCATATTCTGGATTAAAAATTTGTTTTAGGCAAGCATTTCTTTATTTTATTACTAAGTATACGGGAAAAGCGCTCTCGGTGTACGCACTACTTTTCAGGAACGAATGGTGTTCGTAAATACAGCAAGTATGTATGAGCATATATGCTTGTACGTGTGTATATATGTATGTATATGCATGTATGCACCTATGAGTATGTGTGTACGTATGTGTTGGTCTGTGACTTATTTATAAACAAGAATAGACAGAGTCACAAACATTTCCCAGCAGCCTTCCTCCCAATCTCACTCTCCAAAGTTTTTTATTCGTTTGTTTGACACCCACTCTTCGCGCTAAAAAAAGAAAGAATTTTGACATTCGTAGCGAAGAGAGGAGGTCGGAGGGGAGCGACCACCGCTCTTTTCCCCTTTCCTACCCTTCCTCTCTCTCCCTCCCTTCCTCTCTCTCTCTCCTTTCCACTCTCCCTCCTTTCCTCCCTACCCCCCCTCTCCATCGCCTCCATACTTTTCCGCACTTGATGAACGCGAAATTAAATAAATAAATAAATACCGAATTCTATGTGTATGCACGTGTGAGGACGTGGGGACTGGGAGGGGAAAGAGGAGGAAGGGAAAGGGGGAGAATGGAAAGGGGTTAGAGAGACGGTTGGAGAGGGGGAAGTGGTGACGGTGAAGCGGGAGGCGGTGGGGAGGAAAGGTATCGGGAGCAGAGTGGGTCGGAGAGGGCGAAAATACGCGAGTTGTGAGGAAAAGTGCGGGAATAAACAGGACAGAGAGTTGGTAAGTGTTGCAGAGAGAGGGAGGAGGAGAAAGAGGAATGGAGGAGGAGGAGAGGGCGGACCGTGGACATCGCAAACTCGTAAAACATCCTCCACTCTCACCACTCCCTCATTTGCTCCTCCCTCGCCACGCCACTTCGCCACGCCATCTCCCGTATGGACGCCATCCCACCCCGCACCCCATTCAAACCGAACGAATATGTTCCGAAGGAAAAATACCGCAAAAAACGGGGATTTTTTGCATTCCTTTCTCACTGCCCGCAACTCGAATTGACACTAACAAGACAATTGAACAGAGAGAGGAGAGAGAAGGAGAGTATCTCTTCCGCGAACAAAAAAAAAACAAAGCGGCGGCATAAAAACACACGAATGCGTTCCCAACAATAATGGGCGCTAGACCGATGGGAAATCATCTATGGAGAATAAATAAATCATTACATAATTACACACACACACATGAAAAATAAGGGCGTAGAGATAGCGTTATGCAGGTCTCGATCCCAAGTACACCTTTGGCATTGATGTTTGGTGCAAAGTTTGAAAACGAATGAAGCAAGCAGAAGAAAATAATAATATTTTGAGAAGAGGGAAGTTTATTTCAGCACCTGACAGGGAGAAAAAGTGCGTGATAAGAATGTAGACATTTGAATGAACGAACAGATATACATTTGTTTGCTTCTATCCATAGTTATTTAAATATTAAACATATTCACTTGAATTCCTAAGAAAAGAGAGCGTAGAAAATGTGAACTCCATATGCGATTGCCGTCGGAATTTTTTCCCTAGTTTTATTTTTATATTTAATTCTCGAACTTGGTGACGCTTAGTTTTCATTTCTGCGCGCTCCACGAACCTCTGATGGATATTTTGGTCCGCTCGAATGAACCGCCCTCCGGCTTCTCTCATCGATTGGACAATCAAGAATATTTCCCAATATCATTAAACAAGATGATCTCGGTGCGAGAGTAAGGTAAGCATTTCAAAATGTTTCCGTCATATTTTAAATCGATTTTATCTTAGAGGGTTGCATAGGAATACAGATTTGTGCTTCCGTGGTCATATGAGATCACATACAGACAACTCAGTTACAATAAAGCATTCGTCTTTCGCTACAAGTCCTTCTTTTGATGTAGTCCTAAAATTTCTTTCTACAATAATTTCGCAATAGCGGCGTAATTCATAAATAGAGGCAGCAGAATAATGCCATAGAAAAGCGGTCATGGCTAATGATATCTTCTGCCCGAGCGTCTGTGCACATTGATTCGTTTGATTCTCCCAATTCACGATAGGATATCAAGCGCAACTTGCATCGTCAGGAAATCGAACTAGGTGATTCCTCTCGGATCAAAATTTAGATAAAATTAACGCTAATGCTATTCCGCCCGTTGTAACTGTACTTGCAATGTTGATGCAGCGCCGATAGAAAATAGAAAAAGGGGCTAAATAACATAAATTTTACAAGTAATTAATCTCCGCCAAGAACTTGGCAATAGAGTTAAGGGATTTTATATTGTAAGACTGCCTATATCATGGATGATTTTTTATCTACATACCTGCCTAGTTTAAGATTCTCAACTATTTCAGATCAACCACTTCTGCACCGGTGTGTCACACGCACGCACCCAGATACTGTGCAAGATTTATGTATAGGATTATTCTTGCCTCCGAGATAAAATAATCTACGAACTTACAATAAAATCTTCCTTGCTTTAACAGACCAAATTCTCCATAAAGGCACTTAGATATAGTCGTTCAAATAAAACTCGTTGATTGCATCTTACAAAAGTTATAATAATTTAATATGACTTTGAAATATTTATGATAAAATTTTTGAACACTACTTTTAAAAAAGTTATGGTTCTAATCGGTTAGGATATAAATAAAAATTATTTTTGTTGTGTATGAAATTATGGGTATTATAAATAACAATATGCGATATTAAATTCAAAAAGCTACACAACATATTGTCATTTTCTACCAAAACTATTTTATGTACATAGGAATAGTATAACTTATTAGTATATTTGATCACATTGAAAGAATCAATATTCAATTGAAACGTTTATAATTTACGCAAAATATTGCGTATTCGATGAACTAATGTAATTACAATTTATAAGGCAGCCAAAATGTTTGCAATATCAAGGTGTTACATCAAAATACTTGGAGTGAGTTACATCTTTTATGCGAAACGAAGTAATGCAAACTTGAACGTATAATGGAATTGGAGATGATAACTTAAACTTTCCGGAGTGCTCGATGTTTAACGTTGCCAGACTATACATTGCTGTGATTTGTTGCATTAACATTCTTTTAAGAGCACCAAATAAAGTTTTCAAATTACCTGGATGCAAGTAAAGTTCTACGACCTTTGAAAGATTGCTAATCCCCAATGAATATTTCAAATAGAGCGCATAGAGATAAATATTTTGACGGTCCAAAATTCTAGAAAGCGATTCATCTGATTTGCATAACGCAACGTATTCTATGAATACAGCGTCAGCTGTCGATGACTGACTCGAAAAAGAATCTTTTAAAATAAAAGCTGGTTCCGCTCGAAAGAAATGCTCTCCAGGCTTGATCCTAAAGCCATAGTCCGCTTCACTTGGAATTTTTATTCCATTGAGATATCGTGCAGAGCGCGCAAATTCGGAGGGAAGATGTAATTGGTAACGATGGAAACAAAGTGACGCGAGTTCATTCGAAGTCAAATCACATTAGGATCACCCAGTTCAGTTTTAATCCTCTTTTGGCCTCCAATTTCGATCTCACCTATATGCACCCCCTCCCCCCCCATCTCCCGTCCTCCCTCCCCAAACCTCCCCCGTCCAATCCCCCTAACCCGCCCCCTCACCCGCACTCCCCATTCACGGTTTCCATTTGCACTCCGCCGGAGCCCTGGCTCGCAAACTCGGTCACATTGGGATGATTGGGGCGTTGAGGGAGTGAGGGGGAACGGAGGATCGGGACGAGATGCGGGGAGAGGAGAGGAGGCACTGGGGAGGGGGGCGGGTCACTCTCCTCTCCTATTGCTCCGTGATTCGGGAGGTGCGGAATAAAAAGCGCAGAACAGGTATGCTTGCTCGAAAGATTTCGCCGTTCCCGCTTTTCAAATTCACATCCTATGCTTGCACTTCACAAGATTTTTGCAGCGCTACAATAATCTCTACAACGTTACGACGCATCTGTTAATTTTAGAATGAATAGATAAAAATCAAATTAACATATTTTATAAGATACTATGTATCGCTATTTCTTTTATTTTAGAACAAGGTGGTCCAAACAGAACTTACGATGCTTACTCTCCCTTTAGTCATTTATTTAATACTTATATTGCCTTTAATAGCTTTAAAAACACCGCGAACATGTTGCTTTTTGTGTTACCAAATTTCATAATTTAGCGTTCTAAAATATTACAAACACATTCGCACGGAATATTAAATCGATCACGCGTATTTGTGCGGCATAAATAACGCGTGTTTGTATCAGACTACTTCGAATCCGAGTCGAACAATAATCGTTGCCATGGCAACACTAGTAATGAGTGACAAAATCTGCAAAAACGCCAGTATTTACGCGATAATCTAAGAAATACAATCCATAAGCTAAATTCTACGATAAAAATTAGAATCTTCGTTCCTTTCCTCAGAAAATAGTACAAAACTCACCCGGTGTTACAATACTAACATTTTAATATGCAAGAGAAAATTGCCTTGCACAATGGATTAGAGATTTCTCATGTAAATCAAATGGGAATGATAGTTCCTGGAATAGAACCCGGGATTTCAATCTTTGCGACAGAAACTATGATCGGGAGCCCGACCCATGTAGAAAGAGATTTCCACCAAGTGTCATGAAAATTGGTCTATTGATTCAGAAGTTATTAGGGGGGACGGACAGACAGACAGACACAACGACGAAACTATAAGCCTATTTCCAATCTGGAAAAGGCTAAAAATGTGGCGACGTAAACGTTACACTAGTGGTGGGCAACCTTCAGCCATAGGGCCGCATGAGGCTCTTGAGAGCATTTTATGATTCCTGAGAAGCTTTAATCAAAAAGAGATTTAGCATAAATTCATATCATGTAAATTCAAAATACGACAATAAAACATTTGATATTGAAATGTTAACCCTAAAAACGCACTTTAGACTTGATTTTCACTAATATGATACCTCAGAGTCTCTAGTTAACGTCCGATTTAAAGTCCAACCTGGCCCGCGGAAGATTGACAATTTGCAATTCGGCACGCCGAGAAATTCGCAACCACCAATGTCTATTTCATAATGAACTAATTGCTCTATCAGGTTTTAAATCACTCAAGATAATCAATCATACAATCAATGTACAGCTGAACATTCCCGTTAAAATGCGTTTGATTTTTAGCTGTGGATCAGGAAAATGAATTGCATTTAAAACTCGACGGATTTTAATTTGTAATCTAGTGTTTAAAAAAGATACTTGAATAAACTTTTATTTAAATCGAATGTATTATTTGTGGATATAGTTGCTATTTTTTATTTCATGCAAAAAAACTTATTGTTCTTGATTTTTGTCACATAAATAGTGCATGGTAGCATTATCATTATTAACATTTCTCAACGAAACATACAGCAGTTTTTTCTTAAGGGTCACCAAAAACCCATTATGTATATTCGACCCGTCTTTAGTCGTTAACTAGGCTTTTGATTAAATTTAGCATTCACCCAAATTTATTCTTCGCCAATTGAAGACGCATATAATGCATTGCAACTGATCGAAGCTTCTAATAATGATTTAGTTGCGCCACGGGTCCTATATAACAGCCAAGTCATGTTGCATGTCGGGGGTCATTGATAGGAATCATGTCTCAAGAGATCCGGGTTATCGAACATATGGAAACACGCCCAAGAGTGCTAGAGGTAAAAATTACGAGGAATACGACGAGATTGAAGCAGAATGGCGGACATAGTATAGAAGAACTCAGAGAATAGTTGAATAAACCGGCGAAGCGGAAGGCGCGCCAGTGAAGAAGAACGATGTCAAACGTCTGTTCTTATCGATATTGCGACATTTTTACGCAGCGCCATAAATGTAGCAACTCGGCATAAACTTTGAAAAATATCAAGATAATAAAATTCATATATGCATCGGTCAAAGAAATGGCGTGTCAATCGAATTTGTCGTGCGTTTCATTTTGAGCAGGCGCGACAAGGAATCGCCATCCGCGTTCCGCCATTTTTATCCCCAGATTGGCAAACACCTAATAGTGCCATAGTAAGGGAGAGATGAGCGAAACGATCGCCCCGGGCGCTGAAGCGAAGACAAGAAGCAAGTTGCGAGTGGATATTTTCTCATAAATATTTAGAGAAATTTTGTAGCTGGTTAGAAATTTAGTAATGTGGCAATAACTGAAATATATTTATTATTTGTCCCTCAATTTTATTTAGTATTTTTATACTTAAGGATGTTTAGAACGGTGTATTTTTGTCTTGCCCCGGGCGCCAAACGACTTCCTTACGGTACTGCATGGACCATTCAGCATTCGACAGAGTTTTTAATAACGAATGGCATAAATACACAGTCTAAATTATGACGGAGGTAATTTTTTATGTTACTACTTGATTACTTTTTAATTATAATTTAAATGAAGAGCGGTATTGCATTTGGACAATAGAAATATAGCATGCAACGCTAATTCGAAAATTAAATGCGGCAATTCTTTCCAATTTTGGAAAATGTTTTGGATTATCTCCTCTATCCTTCGAGTGCTTCCGTGTCAGATCAAGAAAGGCTATAGCCCAAGTGAAAGAGCTACGAAAACGTATTGTGACACTCGAGAGAACCGCGCCATGCAGCAAATTGGAAATTGCGAAAAAAAAACATTCTATCAAGATGGCCACTCTTCCAATAATGGGTTGATTTATTCCCTTCAAGTGGCGCAATTTTCGACGACCAGAAGACATTGCGCCTCCGACGCAATAATATACGAAGTTTTGGGCTCAGATTGGCAAAAAAGCTCACGGACGCATCCTGCCTACGCGCGTTCATCTACGCCGTCGACCTGAGAATCCCTCGGGGCGAACTAAAATATTCCAGAAATCCTCGTGGCCCCCTTTTTCATGCAATCGACGGCTTGTACATTCCTCCGCCCATCTCCCCCGCCCCCACCCACCGCCCCTCGGCGTTGAATTTTTTAACCTTTGGCCTCGGACGCGTCACAGTGCGGAGGGGGGCGTGTTTGACCGCCGCCTCCTCCGCCTAAAACCACCTCCCGTCACTCCCTGGGCATGTGTGTGCGAATGCCTCCACCCCCCACTCCTCCCCCAACCTCCACCTTCCCCCTCCCACCCTCCTCCCAGCGGGATATAACGCGTATTCCAAAGCACGCACGCCGACCGACTCTCCCAGCTGAAAAATTCACAGGGTAACGCCGAAAAAAAGGTGGACGGGGAGGAAATTGGGGAGCGTATGGAGAAGAGCTCTCTCCCCTTCCACGCCTCTGTTTCTCTTCCTAGTCCTTCCGCCCCTGCCCCTCTCCACCGCGCTGCCCCTTTGCCCCTCACCTCGCCCCTCTCCACCACGCTGCCCCTTTGCCCCTTTCGCTTGCCTTTGGGTATTCGTCTCCAGAGCGAGGAGGAACCCGAACGAGTTAAAAATAGGACCTTTATTATTCATTTTTTTGGCACGAAGCGAAGGAGACGAGATGAAAAAATCGTGGATGGGTCGAGATCATGATTGTCGTCGAGCTGACAAAAAATTCACATGTTTAATTCCGTCGTAGGAAGGAAGAAAGGAAGGCAAAAATCGCATTGTACACGGCGACTGAAAATAACCACGGTTTTTCCGCGGCTTTGGATATGGAGAGGAAGGGATTTTAGGGGAGAAGGTTGATAGGGAGATGCCTTCCCTTTGCAAGAGAGAGAGGTTCTAGGGAGATTAAGGAAAAACAGCAAGGGTTGGAGGATGATTATTTCGAGGGTTGAGAGGGTGGAAAACACCTGTCTCCATTGACAGAGAGCGCCGGGAAATTTTTAGATGGACCCTGTCCAAATTGACAGAGGTGGAAGGAATGAAAGGAGTGAAGGAAGAAAAGATGAAGAGCGATGTGCGGAATGATAGGTGGATGGAGAGATCTAGGGGAAAGAGTATAGGTGGAGCGAGAGAGGCATGAAGGATATTGCCTAGGAAGGGTTTAAGAATGGAATTCATAGATTCAAGAGTGATCTAGAAATTTGCGCCTGAATATATATATATATATATATATATATATATATATATATATATATATATATATATTCAGCACTTATTGGAAGATTTCTATCATAACAAGATGGAAAAGTATACTCTATAAATTGAACAAAAAGAATTTCAAATGCGTTCCTTATGAGAAATACTTAAGAAACGAGATCGAAAGGTTGTACGATTCTCAAATTTTAAATATTTCATTCTATGCTTTACACATCATATATGAGCATGGGAGTGAAAAATGTGGATTTTCAATTGATTTTTGCCGAGACTATCGTTTAGCGGAAGTTACATCAATGTGAAATAAGTGACCAATGTAAAACAATTAATTTGTATAACTCTGCGGTAACTATGAAATAATTTAACGCCGCAACGGTTTCATTATTTTTAAGCCACAACGTTGCAGGTGCTGCATTAATTTGCAACTTTTCTCCTTCAGCGAATGTTTATTGCGTTCGATTCTAAATGGAATATTACGGCAGTGAGAGCTAAAAAACCTTTTGACAAGTACCGAGAACGTAATGTGACGTCGGCGGCCGCTACAGTGTCATCCGAGCTGAAGGTAACATTCCGTCAGAAACCGCTAAGGTATTAAATTTCCACGAAAAATATACGCAATTTTAGAGCTGGAATTTTCACCGATATTTATGGATATCATAGGGAGAAAAGGAATTCAGACGCATAAGCGAACCTCCCAAGTTATTCCACAAAACCTAGAAGCTCGATTAACATTAAAGAAATATCATTTAAAGCAAGGGTTAGAGCGCCGAAAATAAGTGTCCGAATAGCATATTTCGAAGCGCAAAGGGCGAGTTCGAGAAACGTCGAAATATATTTCGAAAGAAGTCGATGATGGGTGTTGGGAGCGAGAGTGAGGTCCTCGAACACAAAGTGTGGGGTTCATCATAATGGGATTGTCGCACCCTTTTCCCCCCGCCTCCTTCCCCCCACCCACCTCTCCCCCTACTCCCACTCCCCCAACTCTCCTCTCAAATGATGAGAGCCCTTGTTGTGCACGCCGAACATCGCGAGAACACAGTCGCGCATCGTAGCCGCCAGCGCAGAAATTTCGCGCCTTTCGGATCGAGCGAGCGCCACCTGCGACGACCTCGCCTCGCGCCCGCGATCGCACACACGCACGTAATGGGACGCACATACACACACCTGTTCTCAAAACCGGCCGTTAATGTGCGAACGCGCAGTTTTTCCAAGAGGGTGAAATTAAGGGGCGGTGGGAAGAGGAAAGGGATGGGAGACGAAGGAAGGAGAGGGAGGAAGTGGAGAGAAGAGGTTGAGCCATAATGGAAAAAAAATGGTCGCAAAAATTATCCCAAGAAAAATGTAATACCTCAGTCTCATTTTTTACGCCGAACGCTTGTGTGCTGTTTTTGTTTTCCTTTCGTTTTTTTCCGTCGCAAGTACCCGTTGTTTCCCTGAGAAGGCGAGCTTTTCCACCGTCTGTTTTTATCAAAATAATACCTGTGCGCACAAAACGCTGGTTTATTCTTTCGTTTTTAAATAGTCCTGCCTACGCTTGTCAATCATGTTTTGAAAACCGTTACAGTTCCTAAAATTAAAATAAAAACGTCGTGGCTATTTTATTCAAGAAGAGAAGAAATTGTCCAACGTGGGTACTCTCGGACGCTGCGGCGGAATTTAATTCGCATACATTTATTTGAAAGGTTATCCAATTTTCATTGAAAGCTTTATTTATAGGATTCCTTGAAAATTGGAAGGATAGATGATTGCAGAATGTTGCATTCAGGGATTTATGCAGTCATTGCAAAAACAACTACATGACACAAACGGAGAGAAATATTAATAGCAGCCTGCTTATAAGGAAATGTCTCCCGAAACCATAGTTTATTTTTCCCTTACAGATTAGGTTTTAATTGTTTTCAGTGCGAACAAAAGTTCCAGGAATTTTTTCTTTTCCTTAGATAGTTAATATACGAAATTTTGAAATAGCCTAATTTTCGTTTTTTAAAATCTAATCTCATTTCTTCATCCGACACCGCTTAAATACGGCTTTTGTTTAGTTAGTAAGTTGGCATCAACTTCGCTCACATGCAAAATGTGCAGAATAAACTATTCATTCACAACTCCGTTCGCAATATGGGATTCGCAAAAGAATGCTTTCATAACTGGTCGACGTTATTTTCGAAGCATTAAAAAAACAGAGGGACACGAAGTGAAGCAAAATAGTTATTTATGCATCAAACGGTGAAACTTCTAAAATATTCTTTCAGGCCAGACCACATTTCGTAAACATAAGCAAAGAGTTATTTTCTTTTGAGTTTGTTTATGGGCAAAACGCACCAATTCACAGAGAGCGAAAGAGAGAGATTGAGTGAGAAAAATAACATTATTTTCTTTCACTCAAAAATGACAAACGAAGTTTCCATCGCCCGAACTTTTTGTCCCCTTCCCGATCATCGCATTCAAAATAAAACGCAAGCCGTGCGCAAGCGCAAATTTGCGCTTTCCGAAATCACACAGAATACATACATACACGGGTTCGACGAAAATATATAAGATGGACTATACTTCTGTTCCGTAAAAAAGGGCCACTTTTATTTTAACACCGCGCCGGCCTTCACTGCGAGAAATGAAAAAAATATAGTCTTCTGGAGCGACGGTGCGTCGGTGGTCAGCGAGGGAGGGAGGGGGAGAAGGGAGAGAGGGAGGGCGGGAGAGAGGGAGGGAGAGAGGGAGGGAGAGAGGGAGGGAGAAAGGGAGGGAGAGAGGGAGGGAGAAAGGGAGGGAGAGAGGGAGGAAGAGAGGGAGGGAGAGAGGGAGGGAAAGAGGGAAGGAGAGAAAAAAAGGGCAGCGCTCAGTAGTATGACGGGAGGTCGATAGATGGGAGATTATAAGCGAAGGGTATGGAAACAACCGAAGGGGGAGATGCGTCGGGGGGTAAAAATAAAATAACCAAAAGACTAGACTGCAGCCGAATCCGCCCTCTTCACACCCCTCTTCTCCCTCCTACTCTCTCTCTCTCTCTCTTCGAATTCTCTCCCCCAATGCCGGTGCTCAGATATGACGAGGATGGTGCGTTAAAAATATATCAGGATAAAAAAATGAGGCAATGGAGAAGGGAGGTGAGAGGGAGGTCCAGAGAGGAGAGCGAAAGAGGAGGGAGAGGGAGGAGGCAAGTGTGAGTGCGAGGGAGGGAGAGAGAGAGAGAGAGAGAGGAGGCTGTTCTCAATTAAAAATCAATACAGGCATGTCTCGACCCTCGGAGGGGCTAATCAAAAATCAACTCCATTCTCCCACATGGTCCTACACCCCTTTCCCCCTCCGCCGAGATAAGCCCTACGACATCCTTTCCTCATATTCACTTATTTTCCTCCTCCGCACAGCCTCTCCCCATTCCCCTCTATCCCCTTCCCTCCCTCCCCTCCTCTCTCTCTCTCTCTCTCCATTTCTCTGAAATTCCTCCTCCTTTCCCTTCGCATTCCATTCTCCGCATATCAAAAGGAAATCAGCTTTTTTGCGTCGATATTCCTAGAGGGTCAAAGTGAGGCGTCTGGGTCGGCTACCTGTGTCCCTCTATGTTGCCATGTAAGTTAAGAGATAGAAAAGGTGAAATATACTGATATATGTATTTTGGAGTTCCTCATAAAAATATTACTTTCATTGTGTGTTGTGGCTAGTTATTAATGCGAGAGATATTTTTGATGATTTATTATTATTTAATCCATTTTGCTATGGATGCAGATATGATGTCACGTTTTGCATTTAATTACGATTAATATATTTCGATAAAGATAATCGTATAAAGAACACCCAAAAATTCGTATCAGTAAAGATACAGGGACAATAACAATAAGAGCAATCATTGCGCGGTAAGAAATCAATCGGTCATCTTATTAATCATTGTTGACTAAAATTTCAAGAACAAGCGTTTAAAAAAACTTGTCTCAGGTACCTCTAATAGCCACAACATGGTTATAAAAAACCTTATTGTTTTGTGGCTATTGGAGATACCCTAAACAAGTATTTTTAAAATGGTTGTTCTTGAATGTTTTTCAGCCATAGTTGTGCTCAATAGTTTCCTGTTGAATTAATGTCGAATAAGTTAATTTTCATCAGATGTCATGTAAAACGAAGTATACTTTTCTGCCAGACTGCACGCGACGATAGCTCCGAGATACGATTACGAACGAAGATCTGTTTTATTGAACGGTTAACAGGGCAGGCGGCTTTTACGTCAAACTCTATGCAAATGGCAGACATTGAAATGCGTTAGAGGTTACTTAAGAAAACTTCCAGAACATGAAGGAGGGAATATATTAAAAATTGAGTCTGATAACAACTCCAAATATGTATTCTCCGCCTGAAGAAATCTTATTTTCCCCTCCTCCATCTTTCCCCGACCTATTGTCGTCAGGACACAATGACGCGATAATCGACGCCCGCTACTCTCGCGTGGAAATTCCCACTTCATCTCGCATGGCGTTTGTCAACTTATTCCACTCTATTCCCTTCCTCTCCCTCCTCCCCCTCCGTTCCCTCCATCTTCCGTCTCACTCTATTCTATCCCCCTCCCCTTCCTTCTCTCTCCCCCTTCCTCCCTCTTCACCTTCCTCCCTCTTCCCCTTCCTCCCTCTTCCCCTTCCTCCCTCTTCCCCTTCCTCCCTCTTCCCCGTCCTCCATCTTCCCTTCCCTCCATCTTCCCCTCCATCCTTCTCTCCCTTTCTCCCTCTGCCTTCCTCTTCCCCTCAATCCTTTTCCTTCATCTCCCCTCTGCTCCTTTTTGCCTTCCGATTTTTCAACCAGAAAAGGAAAGCACCAATCCGTGCGGAACGCTTTTGAAATCGCGAGAGAAAGATTTCTCGAGCCAAAGAAGGAATTAATACAATATTTCCCACCATTTTCGCGAGATCTGAAAAAATAACGCCACTTGGTGCTGAAATGCGGTTGAATTATGGCTGCGAGGGCGGGGGAGGAGGGGGATGAAGAGAGAAAAATCTTTCGCCAGGCTCTTTTTTTCGGAAAGAAGTACTTTCATTGTTATCCGTAGAGGGAGCCTCGGTCGCTAAATTAGGTTCGCCGAGGAATAATAATAATAATAAGGAAACGGCGAGGAGGAGGGCGTTGGGCGTGGATTCGAATGGATCTTACTTAGAGAGAGCAATGCGTTAATGAAATACGTTTCCACATAAAGGCGAGAGCGAGGAATTGGAAATCAAATGGGTTTCGGGCGTGATTTAACGCTTCGCTGAGTCCACGATGAGTTGTGAGCGATTTAAACGACATATGTCTTTTGCGTATATAATTGCCTCCGCTAATAGGCCGTGCCGGGAAGTTTCGCCCCGGTAAAAATATTTTAAGAACGTTTCGAAAGAATGATTTCACGCAGGTTCTAGATCCGTTTGTATAATTGAATTATCGGGTCGTATCTTTCCTTGATTCCTATTTCAAATTTAATTTTTGTATATTTTTTATGGATTATTCCGCATCCAAAGTCTCCATATATGAACGTAGAAGACAGTAAAATAATTTACAAATGCGTTATTGACACTTTCTAACCTGACAAGTGACCCTTTTGTAGCCATAATGATGCTATTAGAGGCACTTCCAACATTCGTAAGCATAAATTTATCGAGACAAACAATGCGCAATAAGAATCTATATATAAGAGAGCGAGTGTAAATTTTCCGAAAGTCCAATTTTTGCAACATCTATCAAATAATTACGCATTGATGTGTTCAATATACAAATTGGGTGATTCAATTATCACTCGAACCCAGTTAATTGCTCATTTTTTATTTTCAGTGGTATCATTTATAATGGCGAAATTTTCTGACAAAGGGATTAATGATACAATTAAAAAGTTCGAAAGTATCTCCCGAGCAACGGATAATTTCACCAGCGCATTCATATATGACTCATTTGAGGTTGTTTACGCGAATTGAAATATGCAAAATTAGAATGATTTGGCAAGTTCATTTGGTCTCTGCTGGCGTAATTTTGAATCACTATGTAATAAAAAATTAAAATTTGTAAAATACATTTTTTCTTATGTTGCTAATAATAAAACTTATTTTCGAAAAATTACACCCAAAACTTTAGCCCGCTGTGCGCTTAACAGTTAAACACATCAAGTGTTTGAATCGCTCCATCCTTTATTCATACCATTCAGAATGCCTTGTTAGGCATTTATAAGATTTCTCCACAAAAACACGAACTATTATTATTCCATATACTGGTTTCCCTCTCTTTATGCTTGGGTTGCGTTGCAGGAAAGTGACGCATAAAGCGAGTTCGCACGAACAGAACCCATATTCACATGTAACAGGTAGGGATACGTTCCACAAGCAATCCTAACTCCCCTCCAAGATGCTCTTCGTTCGCTCCATAACAACTTCTTATGCGCTAAATACAAACTTAAAACAATTAACACTGTAAATTATACTCGCCAATAAAAGGAAGCAGATGAGCACAAGTGGTGGCTGTTGTGAGTGACATAATAGTAGTAGAGTAATAGTGCTGGAGGGTTGTCTTGGTCCAACGCAAGCTCTGCGGACGAGGAGACAGAACTTCTAGTGTGCTCAAACAGTATCACACGAAATCTCCTTCTCACCTCCACTCCAATATGCACAGCATAAGAGACGATGTGAGTCTGAATGGTCGCCTTGTGGTGTAATGGAGAATTTTCTTGCATCAATATTGTAACAAAAGCGAATCAAAGACGCATAAAAAGAAATTCGGGCAGCGATAAGTATGTCGCATAATACATGATGAATTCTCATAAAGCTAACCCGCAAAAAGAGAGGGAAACCTGTATATACCTTTTTTCTATTTAAGAAAAACTGCCAGAACAGCCGAGCGCGGAAATTATCGCTCTCGCGCCGGGCTCTCCCAAGAATTCGACGCCTCCGATGAGACCACTCCCTCCACTTCGACCGTAGGAGACGTTCGATCGCGCGTCAAATCGTCAACAGTTTTATTTTGCGGTGGCGAGCGAGGGCCGTTTCGAATCTTCCTACGCCGCTGTCCCTGCTTCCAATTCGCCTCGAATGGCCACCCTGCAAAAGTGTATGCTTTACTAAACTCGCTCGAATCTATATCCGCACAACTCGGCAAGGAAAGATTAAAATTCGGAAGAAAAATCCGAACCACGCAACGTTACGAATCTTCATCGATTCCACGTGCCCATTAGAAAAGCGGTTCTCGACCGAAAGTTCATCGCGGGCCGGTGTAATAACAGATAGTTTACCGCGGACCGGTGTGCTATCTGAATAATCCATTAAGGATCGGGAAAATCAATTTTAAACCGCCAATCATTTGACAATGTTAGACTTTGACAACTGAAAATACAAGCCCTTCATTAACCAGTGCTGTCCATTATAAAACCTTTATGAAAAAAATGGTATATCACGGACCGGCCACCTAAGGACCTAGACAGTCCCTCGCTCTACGATCGCCGTCTTTCTCCCATTCTTTTCCCCTCCACCTCCACCGCCAACCTCCCCCATTCCACCACCCCATCCGCCCCCTCTCTCACCCTCTCCTCTCTACACTTCGACTTGAGGACTTCCAGAAAAAGGGACGATCCAAACCCTTATATCGTTGCTCTTCTTTTTTTCCTTCGGGACCCACAGAGCGGAAGAATGAGACGAGGCGACGGTGTTAAGGGGGGATGGGAGGGTTTTTGTGAGAAAGATGGAGAAGAGGAAGGGGGGAGGATGGAAAGGGGAGGAGGGGGAGGAGAGGGAAGGGGAGGAGGGGAACGGGAGGAGGGGAACGGGAGGAGGGAAAGGGGAGGAGAGGATGGGGAGGAGGGGAAGGGGAGGAGGGGAAGGGGAGGAGGGGAAGGGGAGGAGGGGAGGGGGAATAGTGTAGGGAGGAGGGGAAGGGGAGGAGGGGAAGGGGAGGAGGGGAAGGGGAGGAGGGAAAGGGGAGGAGGGAAAGGGGAGGAGGGGAGGGGGAATAGTGTAGGGAGGAGGGGAAGGGGAGAGAGAGGTGGGGCAAGGGAAGGGGGAGGACGCAGATTTATAATGGAGGTGGTGGTTACGGGAGGGAATCGCTTTGGAGTGTTGGCTCGAAAGGACACTCGAAGGACAGCGATGACAAAGAGTTGTCTGATTCATTGCTTCCGCAATTAGGGTATCCGCGTATCTCAAGTAATCTGGCCACGAATTCACTTTTGGCTTATTTATTAGGAATTGAAATCTAAACACTTAAAATTAATATATATTGAAAATATTTATTTATTCGTCCAATAAAATGTTTATAGCTTACGAGTCGCAAATGAGTAGGAATACAAAAGGACTGCTGTATTAGGTTTATTAATAGAAGAGAATAAAACCAAACAATAACCACTTAAAAATTACGCTCGTGGATAATTTTTATACACTTCGAATAATTTTCACATTGAAAAGTACTTCAAAACTCATTTCAGATTGAAAAAAAAACAATAAGTAAACGAAATTATTATCTCTTGCTGTGGATAACCAAATATCGATAGGCGATTAAAATTACCGCTAGTGACGCTGGGATCGCTGCTAATATTACCAAGATACCTTGTTTAAAATTTATGACGCTTGATGGCAATGGAATAATTTGGACAGAAATTGAAATTACCCTTGGCAGCGTTGACATCGCAATTGACAATTA
Organism: Tanypteryx hageni; assembly: GCA_028673005.1. Taxonomy (NCBI): domain Eukaryota; kingdom Metazoa; phylum Arthropoda; class Insecta; order Odonata; family Petaluridae; genus Tanypteryx; species Tanypteryx hageni. The sequence continues at coordinate 118,323,160 of CM054115.1, forward strand.
GAAAATTTTATCACAGCAACGGAAGAAGAGGTATCACTTAACGACGTATATAACTAACTCAGACAAATGATCAAAATATCCCTTAAACAAGCCATTCTATGAAAAAATGTTTCCGAAAACACTTGTAGAAAATTATGCTGTCTACAATTTTAATAATAGCAATTATTTGCATAAATTAAGTAATAACGGAGATATAGGGTAAAAAAGATAAGAACAGTAAATCTACGCTTAGGTTTGACCATATTCAGTCCAAACCTATTCAAACCTTGACATACTAATACAAATCTTAAATGTAAAGTTTTGTGTTGATCTGATTTGAGATAGAGCGCGCACAAAATTTCTATCATACACGCACGTGTGTGCACACAATTCTCGAATTCGATTTTTTTTACGAACGCATTATTCTCTCCTATACGACGTATTGAGAAATTAATAAGCTCTTTCCCCATTTAAGGGCTATAAAATTCCAAATGAGCGGTATTAACCCATTGTAGATTATAACTGAAGGGGAATATTCCGTTGGGTCAGCCTAAACCTACCGATAGGTATAAAACTTATAAGTGTGAGCAGAATAATGAAAATGCTTATTCCAAAACTTATTTTTCTATGTCCGAACATTGGTAAATAAGTACATAATCCTCAAAAAATAAAAATCGACCAAGAAAAAGCAAAGGACTACTTTGCTTCTTCATTTATAAGACATACAGAATTTAATCTTGGTGTGATATAAATAAAAATATGATGTAATTTAAATACAACCTTCAAAATTCACATGTTGATTGTTTGTAATCCTTCATAAAACCACAACAAGGAACTGCGGAATTTCAAAAGTGCCCCGTAGTGATTATATTTCTAAGGATATTTGATAAACCATATTTTTTGGCCCATGCAGCATTCACCACGTGCATATAATCTCGAGAATTGTAATGAAACGTTCACGATACTTTTCCTGCATGACTGTTAACGTTATTGCTCTTTAATACGTAATATTATTTTTCCCCGAAGACGTAACATAAACAAATGAAACAATATAATTGTGGCAGTAACAATTTTTTTAACTTGCTGAGATATGAATAGCAGCTCCATGTGTCACTGAAGACTTTATCGCCGGAAAGGTAATGTTTCAATGAAAATGCTTGACATTAGTCGCTTATAAATGTATTCATACAATCCATTGAACGATAGTTCTTAACCCACAAACTCCATTTATTTATTTTAAACGATATTTATTAATTCTTTTATATTTTAGAGAAAAATGCAATAGAGAACAATAGTTTGATGTGTGCAAGCAATGTTATCCTAATACATATATGGTATTCTTTCATGGCTCGTGGGGATAATTAATTTATCAATATATCATGTTTTCTGAATTCTGTATTAGCCAAGAAATGATACAGCACAGGAACTTCGATAGGTGTAGTGAAACGTGCACTTGCGGCACTAGAATCGCTCGTTTCTTCGCATTTTAATTACTCGCGAATATTTGGAAAATAAATGTATTCGAGAAAGACGGTAAGAGCCGGAGAGAGGGCGCATCTCGCGTTTTGAATGGCCTCCACGTTTTAATGCTACAGATGGAACTATCAAGAGGATACGATTGGACTTTTCGAGAGCGTGAGGAAGTATAAGAAAATAATAAATGGCGAAGGCGAGGAAAGAGGCGTGGGCGAAGTGGAGTGGCTGGCGATACGGCGGGGCTGCAAGTGGCGTCGCTCCGAATTCGAATATACTCGGAGAGTCGGTTACGCCTGAACTGCTTTCCTCGTTAAGGCGAACTTCGGGAGGTAGACAATGACGTCACGGCGATGCCCCGCTGAGGGAAGACCAATTATTCCGAACGCGGGAGAGGTGTGGCGTGGTTTTGACATAGTAGTGGATTGCTTGCAAATAGTGAAAGGCCTTAGATGAGAGGGGTGGGGAGAAGTGGGGGAGGAAGTGGGTGGGTAGTAGCGGGGGAGAGAGGGCCTGGAAAGTAATGGAGGAGGGAGGGGATATCGTCTCGCCACCATTGGTTAGACTCTTCGCGGACGATACGATCCTACGGGGAAAATAAATGCTCAGGACGATCAGAATTCTCTGCATAAATATCTTGAAGCGACATCCGAATGGTGTAAGAAATGGCTGTTGGATATCAACCTCAAAAGGTCCTCGGTTATGAATATCTGGAATGGCAGGAACGAATCGATAGAATTACCGCAAAAAATCGATGTACTAGATGTACTTATAATCGGCTCTGTATAGTGTCTATGAATTAGCATTTGCCGCAGTCTGTCGCTGGGTACATATATTCACCGGATGGTCGGAGAAATCAACAGGAAATCAGCTTCCATGAGAAAAGTTGTGCGTAGGACTTCCAAACCGGTTGTTACCGCACCCAGTTAACCGGTTATTTTTCGAATTTTCTTACTATTCGTTAACCGATTAATTGTTTCCGATTAACCGAATTTTTTAATAATCAATTTTCAAAAATTCGAGTGAAAAGAATTTGTTGGAATAAATAGGTGTTCTTAGAGGCCCCCTCCAGACCTGTTATTTCATAAAAAAAAAAAAACAAAATATAATTTAAAACGCCAGGCTTTGTGAACCGTTCGAATGAATTGTTAGGGGAACAACGAAAAACTATTTTTAAGATAGTTTATTTGTTTTTTGGTGCATCACGGAACTGGTGGGTTAGTAGAGGGGTAGGGATAGTCAAAGTTAAGGCGGGAGCTTCCCCTACACGCGCCGCATTCTTCGCGCATCGACTTGTATCGCCGTCTCCAGCGGCCGCTGTCAATCAAAAGCTTCCAGTTGACTTTCGGCTGTCAGTTGGAGAACATTTTCAACGAAATTGCACGTATTCAGCCTACTTCTACAGTCAGTGAACGAGTTTTTTTTTCTGTGGCCAATAAACTTTCGACCACAATTCGTAGTTCTATGAAATACGAAACACTTTATGCTCTGGTGTTCCTGAAATATTATTTTTTTAAACATTAACAAATATTTTTTCTTGTATTCTTTTGTGCCTTTGTGCAAACAATAATTTTTTGTACTTGCATACGAAACATTGAATGCCGTTTGTTTATAAAGCTTTATATTTAAGTCATAAAATAACTTGTTTTTCTTGTAAGTATTCCGTTCAAAATTTTGTTATATCAAACATTGAATGAGCATCAATTTCTTAAAAAATGTATTCGCAGCAAACACTAAGTAGTTTTTCTTTATTTCTTTGAAATTTATTTTAATAAACATGTCTAAAAATTAATTGAGGGTTTCTATTTTTACCGGTTAATTACCGGTTAACCGATTAGCTGACGATATTTTAACCAAATCACGTTAGCAAAAAATCCGGTTAATTGGAAGCCCTAGTTGTGCGTAAATGTTCTAGAAACGTTACCTATCTTTGATTAGGACGTTGATCGAGTGGTCGAATACTCTTCTAGCAGTTAGACTGCATGGGAATGACCAAATAATTTTTTGGGAATAAGTGGAGCATAGGGCAGCAAGAATCGTAAAACAAAGTTATGATCCTATGTATTATTAAGGAATTAGAATTGAATGACCCCGAAGGAACGCTGAATGATCGCTAGATTGAAATTTCAGGAGAAATATGGATCGAAAGGCGTAGCTAATGATATAGTCGAAATAACTGAAGCACTCAATTAAATAGGAAGGCAAAACCACATTGATAAAATAAGCGAGGTTGACTGTAGGGTAGAGCGATATTGAGAAATTTTTTCTGAGAACGACTACAGATCGAAACAGAATAATGTAATACTGAATTTTGAGGTTTTTGGGCAGTCAGACGCACTGCACCCTCTGACACCTGCCTGTTTTGGTGAATTGCAGGGTATCTTGTAGTTCGGCTCGCGAGAAGGAGACCAGCGATTGCTGACGGAACACAAAGGTAGAATTGGAATTGGCGGTGGCAGACGCATCGTCAAACGCTTTTGATATTAATTTTCTGAAAGTGTACGCGTTTAGCTGTTTTTTACGAATAAAATTCATGATTAAGCCTTTGCGTCTAAAGGTATCTGGATAGCAACGCGAGAACTCATTTCAGATTGCTAAACCTTAGAAAAGTGATTTACGCTATTTTTTCAAACAAGATGGAAAGTATGTTTCATAATTGGAATGCACAGAGATTTCAAAGGCGTTTTTAATGGGAAATACGTATGGAACGGTATCGAAAGATTGGGCGATTCTCGCATTTTTAACCCCGAAACTATAGTCTCGGGGACTATTTTGTAGTAATTGTTGTTCTCTATCCAAATAAATTTTTTAATCTATACTTCGCGGATCATATAAGAGAATGGGAGAGAAATATATGAATTTTTAATTGTTGATTGCTGAGAGCACCGTCTTCGCGATCGATGTGAACAAAATATGCGATGTTTTACTGGGGATTTTCTCGAATTTTCATCTCCAAAACTATGATATAAGTAGTAATTTTGTGGTCTCTAGACCATCTTGTAGTAAATGTTGTTCTCCATCCGAATTAATTTTTTAATCTATACCTCGCAGATCATATATGAGAATAGGAGAGAAATATATAGATTTTTAATAGTTGTTTGTTGAGAGAACCATCTTAGCGATCGATGTAAACAAAATATGCTATCTTCTGCTCGGTATTTTCTCGAATTTTTATCTCTGAAACCATAACTCGTAATTACGTAGTCTCGTGGACTTTCTTGTAGTAAATGTTGTTCCCTATACGAATAATATTTTGAATCTATACCTTACGGATCATATAAGAGCTAGGGAGATAAATGTTTGATATTTCATTGTTTCTTGACGGATGCCATTTAACGAGATACGAGTATAAGTTTATTAAAGTAATTATGTAAAGTGGAAATTCTAATTGACGGATTCAGTTGAAAATCAAAATTGGGCGATAAATTTTAATAACGATCACTCATACCCAATTAAATTAAAATCCGACCAGCGGTTTAGGGGATGAAAATTACGACGGACGGACGGACCAGACGTGCCCATAAGGCGTTCCGCTATTACCGCTTCGCTGGTAAATAACGCCTAAAACTGCTTCGCCAGATTGAAATTCGTAACCTTCGCTTTCACAGTTTTACATCCAATGACCCCGTAATAAATGACCTATTTATGTCGACAATCAATATTTAATACGTAGAATAAAATATTTATTTATATTGAGATCGATGTATTTAACATGGCGACGTATAGTTCAGTGAAATTTTGGAAAAGTACTAGAAGTAGGAGGCCACTCCAGCGAAGAATCCCTTCCTCTTTCAACACTCAATTGCTAAGAAAAATGAGCGCGTGGCTCTCCCGTGCGGGACTTCAATTGACGACGCCACTCGTCCGTACAGCTCCTGCAGCGTGAATGCGCTCACGAAACCCAACAATCAAAACAGTTTCTGTTCGTCCGACACCTGCGCCGTATCTCATTATCAGAGGCATCCGGGTATCTCGCGACACTCGAGGGAAAAGGCGTCACTCGACGAAGTCGACTCCTTTATTCTTTAACAAACCAAACTCCTTGAATTTGCAGTGCGCGGGGCGGGAGTCCTCGACGGTACCCGAAAGATCCACAAGAAACGTTTCCCAGGCAACCGCAAGAGACTAACCTCGTCCCAAGAGAATTGGATGGGAAGAGATGAGAGGATGAGATTCTTGTGAATGAGACCCGAAACGATCCAGGTAGATTAATGTTTACCAATCCATTTGTGAGGAATGGTGTAGGAGTTTGCTTTCGAGAAGAAGAGGAGGGAAGGAGAGATGAGAGGGAGGGAGAGATGGAAGGGAGGAAGAGATGGGAGGGAGGGAAAGATGGGAGGGAGGGAGAGTTGGGAGGGAGGGAGAGATGGGAGGGAGGGAGAGTTGGGAGGGAGGGAGAGATGGGAGGGAGGGAGAGTTGGGAGGGAGGGAGAGATGGGAGAGAGGGAGAGATGGGAGAGAGGGAGGGAGAGATAGGAGAGAGAGTTGGGAGGGAGAGATGGGAGGGAGAGATGGGAGGGAGAGATGGGAGGGAGGGAGGGAGAGATAGGAGAGAGAGTTGGGAGGGAGAGATGGGAGGGAGAGGTGGGAGGGAGAGGCGGGAAGAAGAGATGGGAGGGAGAGATGGGAGGGAGGGATGGGAGGGAGGAGAACCGAGGGGAATGGAGAGCGTGGTTAATAATGAGAGGCAAAGAAAAGAAAAAGTTGGGAAACTGAGGGATTGCTTGATGAGGAGGTTGAAGGCGATTATTCAGCAGTAGCAGCAGTGTTTCAACATAATTAATCCAAAACGCTCGGAATACAGACAAATGTAAACGATTCTGTAAAAAATGGAAAAAATATGGCTCCTATTTTAAACGATTGAAATCGGGCATTGCGTAAACGTTTTAAATGGTATTGAGGAATAAATGAAACTCGGCAAACAGAGTCCAGTTCACTATGCAAGGAGAATAAAGTACAAATTCGAATCCAGGCGCAGAATGATTAAAGGAGCGCATAACTGAAAATCCATTTGCTGTTTTATTTCAACAATATATATCGATCTAAATATTACGTATTAACTATTAACAGATATGAAAGACTTTTTGTGGAAACGGAAAATTGTTTAATATTTAATTTTTCCATTCTCACGTCAACATACAACAGTCAAGCACTATATTCAATTAATTTAATCCGACCAAAATGAGAAATAATCACGTCTTTGAAAGCAACATAAGCGTTGCATGTGACGCTGTTTACTAATTTTAAATTTCATCGTCCCCTATGTAGAATATTTAGGGACGGAAATACTTCTTTTCTGTACTAATAAGGAGCTGGGAAGAATGAAGGAATGCCTTGTAACAGAGAGGGAAGTACAAAAAACACTTCCAACATTTCAGTCATTGGTTGAGCGCAACTTCGTATGCGGGGTATGAATTAAAAGACAAATTAGATGAAAATATCAGGTCATGAGCACATCACGGTCATCCCATCCATTGAAAGCTCTTTAGGTTGAGACAGCATTTGGCGAGGTAGTAAATACAACGAGATAAATTTCGTAATCGCGATTTAACACTACATGCGATTTTAAAGATTGATAACACGTTGGCGAGAAATTGCATCATAATTGATTCATGTAATTGAATCTCTCAAATTTACTGTCGAATATGAGTAGAAATGAAATTGGCATCTGTGCATAATTGATAGCACTGTGCTTAGAGACCAATACGATTTATTTTCCATAAGAAAAATAATGACAAATTTGGACGGAGGAAGTATTAATAGAGGCAGCGCGATTCGTATTTTGGTGAAGAGGTCTCTGTTCGCTGCTGACCAACCCATTCCACACTCCCTGTCCGCTGCTCCCGACCCATTCTATCTACCCTCTTGCCCCCTCCTCTGCTTACAAACCAAACCCCTCTCCCATCCCCTACCCTCCTCACAGGGTCATTGCCTAAACTTGGCGGCATCTCCCTCGACATCTAAAAATTACGACTCAGAAATATAAGGGCGATAAATAGATAGATAAAATTGGAATATGTTATGAGACAGAAACGGGAGAAAACAGAGCGAACGCCAATAGCAATCACAACTCTCCGATGCATGGCTCAAATATAGAGCTTCAATTGGAGCGAGATGACGCATTCCACGTTTCCTGTCGCATCCGTTGTTATTTTATTTTCGATTCGAAAACATCTGCTATCGAGCTCCTGCGGGGCATTGAATCCAATCAATGGTTTATTAATAAGTTTCAGAGTTAGGATTACGCCATCGAAACTCCTCTCGCCGATACGATATCTACGCCCTTTCGTCATAAAGAGTTGCGAAAGATGTAATTGACATTTTATTTTACGAGGAGAGAATGAATTGTTAAGCGCACACATATTCTAGCAACCCTTACTTTGGGTTGTTTCACGAAGCGCATTTCTTCTTTACGGGACAAGACATTCGATTTGCGCGCAGTGCTGTCGAGCTATTTACAACTTCGATTGGTTTGAAAACGACTAATTTAACTCTGTAACGAGCACACATAACTGTAAAAACTGATTCTTTAATTTGCATTTATTTATTATTCATTTATAATCATTTAATATATAGAGTGAAACACTGAACTGAAATTCTTAGGTTTTTAAAGTTAAATAAATTTATTTTATTATTGTGCCAACCGTATCTTGATAGCATAGTTTAGTGAAAGCTTGTGGTATTTATATGGTCTTCTTCCTTCAAGATGGTCGCTTTTTACGAGCAAGTCCCTTCCCGCTTTTGCGGATTTGCGCTGAATGACACGGTAAACAGGATAAATTAAATTCAACAGTTTCCGATCAGTAGAGTCGCGATTGGCGATGGCAATTTCATTAATCAGACGAATCATTCATTATAATTCCCCCCAAATGGCAGTATATTATTTTGTTAAAACGGGATTTAAAGAGGAGGGGCAGAAAGCCTTCCAGTGTTGAACGGAAAACTATCTTACCGCGGTAACTTGTTTGCTGAATGAATACCTTCTTCAACCTTCAAAACCTACTGAGGATTGAAGGGATATTATGCGGCGTCTACTTTATACCTAGATATCTGCTCTGTTTTTCGCAGTAAAATCAGACTTTTCGCAGATGATACCGTCGTATGTAGAGAGACAACTAGGATGAAAATCAGTCACTTCAGGAAGATTTCAAAGCTATTTCGACAAAGAATGGAAAATTGAAATTAATTACCGTTAATCGTCCGTCGTAACTTTCTGGAAAGGCAAACAGATTTCATGCGTAAATCGACGAAGTGAATATCCAAGCAGCTGAGCAAATGAAATATTAATGTTTGTCGCGATCTTTCAGGGGGCATGCATATTGGATTTTATAGGCAGAATAGTACGGAATAGTACAGAAGCACGAGAAAAATGTTATTTGTCACTAGTTAGACAAGAAGTCGAATATATTTCAAGTTTAAGGGGTCCGTATGAGAAGGTCCACGTAAATGAGTTAGAGAGTCCAACGCAGAACAGCTAGATTCGTAAAACAAATATATGATGGAAAGCAAAGCGTGATATTACTATTATCTGTGGATGACCGCAGAATGAACTCTAGTTTAAGGCATCTGGAGAATTATCCGTCGGAATGTTTAGCATAGGAGGTTTTTGGAATAGTTGAAGCTCCAACGCACATAGGTAGAGAGAATCATGAGGATAAAATACGTGCAATTAATTGTATGAGAGCGTTGTCGAGGGTAGTTTTCCTCCGAGAAGAATGCGAGATCATACATGCGATAGAAATTTGTTAGGTATGCTTTGGTGCATTGCACTCCCTGCCACCCACCACTTTGGTGAATTGCAAGGTGGATACGTACCTAGATTCTTCCGCGATGAGAGATCTCCACTCTCGGTGACCCAGGCAGATGGACGCACACGTACAAAAACGATCCACTACCCCACGGCACTGCACTTGGTAAGGAGCGTGCTACACGTCGAGTTGGCCACATGCGCCCGCAGCTGACCTCGAGCGGAGTGGAACGCAGAGCGCGACCCTCGGAACGCGGATGAAATAACCGCTGTTCCGTTCGATCGCAACATTAGACGCATTCGACGCCTTCCGTTAATGCGATCAGGAAGAAAGAGTTCCTATGGAGCGAGTGCGAGGAACGGAAGGAAAAAATGCAACCTTAACGAATCGGTCTTAAAATAGCCCACGAGTTCAGTTGCGAAACTTAATGTAGTCCTTAGAGAATTCTTAGGAGCTTAGAAGCGACCTCTCGTGACCACTGCTTTGAGGATGACCCAAGGATTTCAAAAGCCATTTGCAGCGAAACTGAATGGGAAATTTTCAAGGGACGACAGACAAGAAATTGTGCCCATAGATCAATGATAACGATTGCAATGGTTTGAGGTGAAAACTTCTAGGAGAGGCATTGGGAGGTCTTTTTAGGTATACGTTGCAGATGTGCTTTCGTGGCATAAACTTTAACTATATCGATTTATGATTTTATTATCCAATTATAAAGAAAGTTTTAATCTCAAGAAAACCAGCACATCTCCCTGCTTACACATTTTCTTAATAGAAGTCGAATGTTGTACACGTATTTGTAATTTTCGCACAAGGCGATGTTTTTGAAGATAAACTTACCTGCGCAATGCACTCGATGCTGCTCTATGAATTCACACTCAGATGTTGTAGTTTCTGCCAAGATTCACTTTTTAAAAAACTTTTTCTCGTTTTATAAGGGAATTAACGGGAAAGTACGGGTTTTTATTATTTTAGCTATAGTTTAGTTGAACCAAGTTGAATAAAAGATAAACCTACCATCATCTCTTGATGGCAATTTATTATTTCATTTCGCAACTCAAGCATTCAATGTTTCGAAAAATTGTAGCTATCCGTAAAACGAGCGCGTTATCAATAAATCCATTTCCCTTAGAAGAGAGACGAAGAGAAAGAGAGAGAGATGAAGTGAGAGAGAGATAAGCTTGAAAAAACAGCCAACTCGGAGATTAATACTTAGATTTCGGAGCGAAGCGAATAAAACAAAAATGCTGCTAATACGAAAACAATTGCCACTCGAACAATTTATTTTTAGGGTCTCTAAATAGCCGTCGGCTATGATGGAAGGGAGAGAGAACGTATGGAGAGAAGGGAAGTGGGGATGGAGATAAAGAGGGGGAGAACAGAGAGAGTCCATGGAGGAGCGGACACTCGAAAATGGAAAGGAGGGAAAATATGAGCGGCGCGCATTTATAAAAAAATGAAAAAAGCCGCTGGACCGCTTATCTTCTGATCGCAGCCCACGAGGCCTGCTTAGGGCGACAGAAATTTACGGTCATAATGCAAACACGCGCCTCTTTCTCCTCCCTTCCTCCCACTCCTCCCCTTTCAAAAAATCTCCAAAGTCTCCCCATCTCCAATATCTCCGTCGCTCAGCACGCAAAATATCCCTCTCCCCCGCGCCCTCTCTCCTGGAAAATATCCTATGGCAAACCGAAAAATGTAACGCTTCTCACCAAATATCCACCAACAACACGACGGAATTATAAAAAATCCAACACTCGGTCTAACCTCCGCCCCACCCCAGCATTCTCTATCCCTCCACCTCCTCCTCCCCTCTCCCTCCACCACCTCCTCCTTCCCTCTCCCTCCACCCCCCCCCCCCCACGCTCTCTTCACCACCTCTCTCTCCCGATTTTGTAGTAAAAATAATCCCTCCCTCTCCAGGTGTAAGGGAAACTAGAAAACCTTTGGAGACCTCGCATACAGAGACGCACACTGCTCTCCTCCCACTCCCCTCCGTCTCCCCTTCGACCCACTCTCCCCTTCTACCTTCCACCTCCACTCAACTCTCCGCTCCTTAAAAATATTTAAATCAAAACAAGCGAGAGGCGATTTTTTCGCGCAACTCTTATTTTTTCGAAAATCCGGAAAATGGAGGATTAGTGAGAAATGGGTACGCTTAAAAAAAAAAACAAAAGATATAGTAAACTCGAGCAGAAGAAAGAGAGATGGGACGAGGCAGTTTTAATATTTTTTTACGCGGAACGGTGAAACGGTAAAAAAATATAAAAAATGAAGAGACGTCAAAAATCTCAGATTTTGTAGCGCAAACACTCGATCGAGATTGTTTGGAATGAGTAATAAAGTTTCGAAAAAAAGCGGCGAAATTTCATTAATTCTTCGAAAGTATTTTACGCTTCACCCAATGAGTTCCGTGCAATGAAACGCTGCAGGAACATCAGTATCCTTCTAAAAAACTGCAATTGCGTCCATGATTTGCGTTTTGAAAAAACCTTCGACCCTAACCTCAGACTGAATTTTTTCCAACCCCCTTTTCCGTATCACGAGTGCGCAATTTAGTGATTTAAAATTCCATTTTAACGCATTTTATCTATGAAATTTTATGTTGGGCGAAATAGAATCTCATTGTTAAATAAGGCATCCTAACCAAAGTGAGGCACCAATTCACGAAATTATCAATTGAATATTCATCAAGATTGGCGCAGCATGCGTTTTCATATTCTCGCTCCGTGGGAATGGATTAAGCATCGCGATTACCACTATCACCCCGGAGCCAGTTTAAGCTTGCTTCACAGGGAACGTCCTTTAATTTATTCTTGTAGTAATATAAATTCGGAAGAAATTAAAGTCGCCTTCAATCATTAAAAAATGGCATAATTGCATCTAAAGGAAAGAAAAGTGGAGTTGTATGAAACAATTAAATTTCTCGCTTTTAGAGTCGTTAATGTTTGTTTGATTAATTTTTATTAAATACGATTTTTTTATTGTGACGAAATTGGTATTCATTTTCTCAAAGAGGAAATTAATATCTAAGAGGAGATTAATTTTTCATGTCATGTGATATTCAAACACGTTGAATTTGAGCTATTTTCATGTTGGAGTAGCTTTCTTTCCATACAGTATAATGACAGTATAATGTTAATTAAAAAAATAATTGTAGTTTCACTCAAGCATTTTAACTAACATTGTATTCGAAATGATCAGAGAGTGTTTTGTTTTTTACTTCATTTACAATGCAGTAAGGCTCTAGGCTTGGTGGAAAGTTCAGTGCAACGATAGAACAGGTGAAACAAAGGAAGTAGGTAATATAGCAAAAAATATAGCCATATCGTGCGTTTATTGAAATCGCCCAGCATATCTGTCCCTCCTTGCTGTGCGAAAGTTAATTTTTTGTTCGGCCGCTTATAAAACCGATAACACAGATTTTCAAATAACAAAAATGGCATTTTATACACAATTTCCTTCTATGTATGAATTATTTTACAATGATTGGAACGCAATCGAAAAGTACTTATTTTAGAGTATCCGAGACGCCTTCATATGAAGAAATGGTCAACCGTTTCCAAGGAAGCTCATCCGATTTCCGCTCTTTTATTTTCTAAGATATTTATAAATTAATTCCCTATAAAGATGCTTAAAAGCACTTTCTTAAAACTGCCAAATATCTTTTTACTTTTCATTTACCGAACTGCGTCTTCTCCATCAAATCATTTGATACTATAATTTGATGCTACGAAACAATGCATATGTTAAGTGGCTCCTCTTTCATAATGGACTTCTCCTCTTCAAAACATTAGGCTTTCGGTGCGAAATAACTTCCCATCTCGCTTCCAAGGATTAAGCTGCAGCTGAAAATGAGGAGGTAAGCAGATTTTGTTTTTCTTGGCTCTCTCTCCCTTGGAATACACGCCGTCTGCTTCTCGCTGTGGCGTGTCTCGATGGCGTGTTCTCCTTCATATAATCTATAGCTATTTTCTCAGACCAAAATTATCTTTGAGAGTTTCACATTTTTAATCGTCTTTACTGAAGCAGCTAATTGGAAGTTCCGTTAAACCAGTTATAGGTTTGAAGTTTAATAATAAGCCGAGTAAGGGATCAAGTATAGAGACATTGTCTATAGCTTTATGTTTAAAAATTAATCTCAAGCCTTTATTCATATTTAATTTTCTGTTCATTTGGTTGCCCATACATCGATTCTGAGTAAATTTATGAAAGATGGAAGCTTTTTAAATGATAAACATATATTTAAAACACAATTTCTGCATTTATCACCTTATAAAACTATAGTTAAAAAATTATACACCTATAGTAAAACTTTTTCTTCTTAATATTATTTTGTGCTGAGGTAAAATTACTTATGATATCATCTTAAAGAAATTTATTTAGTGGAAGGAATGTTTTCAATTAATTAATATTTGCAATCAAGTTAATATGTTCTTACAGAGTCAATGTAGCGCTGCCATTCTGTAATACTGTAACTGTATTACAATTGTTATCTCATGATAAATTGACTTCTAAAACGTTCAAAATTACATTATTTATTACGAGGTGTAAAGTAGAAACCAGAAAAGACTTAAAGCAGTTTATCTGCTAAGACGGCGTCTATCGAAAGCATACACACAAGTAACAAAACGACACCCACATCAGTAAAACTCTTACAATTCCCTTCGTTGACATTTCAATGTGAATATTATATGTAGTTTCCAGAATATTAACGATTACCAACACACCATACTCACAGAAAATTTACAAAATGCTTTAAACCAAAACAAATTGAAAATTAATGACATAAACATGGATGATAATAAATGAAATTTGATTCAGGATTTTAAAATTTTATTTTCATTTCCAAGATTAAAACGTAACACTTTGCCGTGGCAAAACAACAAAATAACGAAAATAATTTTTGTTTGAATGTACTAATTGCAGGCAAGCATAACACAATCCAATCATCTCAGCGTCATCTTCTTCTTATAATCTTCTTCAACAGATGGACCTGCGCGGACGCATTTTCCCTCGAAGCACGAAAACTCATATATTACTCACACACACAACCATAAGTGCAAACCAGACGCACGCGATTCACCGGAATTGGCGAGAAATAGGGGAAGAGGGAAGGAGTGGGGGTGGGTGCGACCCTTTCCATAGCTCAATGGGGTTAAGTGCACCCCATCTCCAACCGAGGGGTTCTTCCTTGGGGATGATGATGGCGAGAGAGCCGCTCTCAAGGGCTCTACATAAAATGATAAACGAACAAGAAGAATACTTAAACACAACCGCCGCGGACCAATTAGGGCTTGGTATGCATGGCTGCGGAGCGTCTTACTTACTCGCTGGCATATGTCTCGGGGGATTCCGCTGCGGGTGCTAACGGGTGCTCACATATTACTGTGCTGGCTGTCAATTGTACATACGTCGAGATGTGTCAAACTGTAGTATAGACGCGCTATTCTCAGTTGCAGAGACGAGGATTATCAACGGGGAAATATATTAGTCCTCCGCGAGGCAATGTTCGGCTTTTAGTTTACGATCAACGGTCGAGGGATTTTGGGTCTGAAGAAACATGAACTAGAAATAATGTAATCTTTCAGTTAATATTAAAATGTTGAAATTATTCATTCAAGTAGTTGGACCACAAGGTTAGTTTCTGTTAAAATGATAGTTTGTTATTTCTTAGAACGTGCTACAAATGCAAGTAATCCTTAATGTTAGAAATTTTATTTAGAAATCCTCAGTATATAGTTGTCTAACGAGAAGTTTAACCTCACTGTTTATAAGATGTCTATTAAAGTCTATAAGTCAACGACTAGGTAGTCGTCGTCCAGCTGGGAGTTGCAATTGTGCCGAATGACTGCTGTTGCGAGATATTTATAAATTAGCTAAAGTGTACAACTCTGGAAATATTCTATTTATAGAATACACATTAATAAGGTATATTCAAATCCGCCTACGATCATTTTATGAAAATTGTCGCCATTCATCGGAAATTTTGAGAGCTATACATTGTTCTTAACCGATGGATAGAGTCTAGAGAGATAATATATGACTACAGACAGAGCGCATTACAGTTGTATAAAATGGGAGAAAAATATATTGAAAATATTCTCCGTCATTTCGATTTTCTGCTTTAAAATTTATAGCATTTAATAAATGGAAACTAATTGGAACTATAATAAATGAAGAAAAGTGCGACCTGCTATTCAAGAATGACGCTGCACGTACGCTAGAATTCAGTCAAAAGTGGAATAGATTGTTATAATATTTAAAATGAATAATTATGTCGGTTAGATATCAGAGTCTGGACGCAAAGTGGACATAAAAAAAGCAAATTATTTTAACCAGTAATGGAAAATTTACGTGATGCTTAATAATAAAATCAATTACAACAATTATCAATCACTTCGTAAAGGCTAATTCGACATTTTTAATATTGCCATGACGAGAGCCATTTGTTAAGTTCCAATGTCTGTCTTTCCGGGTTTTTCTTCCAGCCGAACCTTAATTGAACCAAAAAAATTATTTGTATTACCAATAAATTTCCGTTAATCATTCGATCAATTAATATATTAAAATTTTATCCATAAGTGGAGACTAACCACGGTCAATAAATAAGCGCGCAAAAATTATAAAATATGGTTTCACAAAATAAAACATGCTAGTTATATATAAACTTAAGAGCAGTTGCGGATAAAATTCTAAATTCTGCAGACATTGGCTGATAGGAAAAGTGGGAATAAGCAATAATTTTTCAATCCGAGAGGAAAATTTAATTAATGATGAGGTATACGAGCGAAATATGGGAAGAAGGGCTTTTTTTCACCAGGCCCTCATTAAGCCAAAGAAAACAAACGCCGTCCGATTTCCTCGCTTCCAGAATCGACTCCTGCTCATCTTCTCTTCTGGGTTCTCGATTCAATGGAATGGAAATGGGGAAGGCGGCATCTCTTCCCCTCCTCGCCCCTTCCGCCCTCTGCCCCGCCCTCCCCGCACCCACCTGAGTTTCCCTCGCCATTCTCTCCGCGTAATTTTCTCCGCTTCAATTACGCGGTGACGGGTTTCTGCCGGTGTCAGCACCTCTAGCGAGCACTTAAAGAACTGGATCTAGGCACGCATGCACACGCAAACACGCACGCACGCAAAATCCCCCACCTCCGAATCTTTCGATTGCGATTCGGGCGACGCACTTGGAAGGCGCGCGACTACGCGTCCTGCGCCTACGACGCGCTCTTAAAAGGTGACTCCGTTATGTGGTTCGCGTGGCAGAGTTGCGCAACTTGCTAATTGAGGAATATTATAGAACGATAAAGAGCAGTTTCTTTACCTTTGATGGAGAGATGTGGTCTGCGAAAAGGTTTGTTAATGAAATTGCCTATGAAAAGTACTTCTTTTGTGTCACGTTTGACCATCATTTAAACCAAAATACCAATCGCAACGAGTTATGAGAATTATATCAGTGTAGACGGAAAACGTACACTTCTTCTACGACCATAGAGTGAGAAATAATTATACATCAAATAGACATCTGGTTGGATACGTCAATATGACTGTCGATAGTCATCTATGGAACGAATTGAGAGAATGACCGATTCCGCAACACCGAATTCTCATTTCTCTAACGTGGTCTAACAATTTAATAAACCCTTCGTTATCAACTGTGGACTAATTGATCGATAAATGATTCGAGAGGAAGGTGGACACAACTTAATTGACAACGACAAAGAATAACAAGATTGATTTTAGACGATCAAAACATACAGCACAACCCAAGCAGAGTGATGATTTTTCACAATAAATTTGAGCACGACATTTTCACTCCACCGAATATTTAAATATCTCCTAAGGTCATTAAAAAGTGCCTACGAATCACTTTTTCATATATATATATATATATATATATATATATATATATATATATATATATATACCCCACCATACTAAGCTTTGGCGAGAAGAAAAAATGAAACGATCGGCCTCAATAGTCCTCATCAAGCCGTTACAGAACATTCAATAGCACACCACTATTTAATAAAAAGTATAATTTTATACAAGAAAATTTACACGGATAGATCCGAAGGAATGTGTAACGCGATACGATTATTAACGACGGATTGATTGATTCATTTTAAGAGCACGCCGACATCCTTCGAGAGATATTCCGACGCCATATCCGAACAAATCGGATGCATCGAAGTATCAACCCTCAATGGACGCTCCTCGGAGGCTGCGGCATTGAAGGGATCGCAAGCGACGCGATCTCTTCCTCCTCGGAGGCGGATCAAGGGTCGATCATCTCCTCGGCCGCCTCCCCCGCCTCCGCCGTGACCCCCGGAGACGAGCTCCTTTTCCTGCCCCCCTTCCCGTCGTGCTTCACGTAATCCACGACCAGTTCGAGGCCGATCAAGGCCGGGAGGTCCTTTACGGGAGCCTCCCCCTCCTCTCCTCCGGAAGATTCCCTTTTCGCTTCCTCGCCTCCCGAATCCCTCCTCGCTTCCTCTTCCTCTTCCCTCTCCTCCTTCTTGGGCACCGGCACCACCGCAGAGGAGGCTGCCGCGACCGCTGCAGCCTCCCTCCTCCCCTGCACCTCTCTGTATATCCTGGACAGGTTCTGCAGCACGTAGTTGGCCGTGGGCGACGTTCTGCATCCGGGATCCCTCCTAGGGTGCTCGTCTGCGGGTGGCGCTCCCATCCGCCTCCTGTCCCTCGCCTCTGGCACCGTGAACGCGGAGCAGTGCTTGCTCTGATGCACGCCGGCGTGGAAGGCGTTGGGGTCGGAGGAGGTGGAGGAACCGGGAGACACCTGTCCTTCCTCTAGAGCCCTCCTGCCTCCGGAATCCCCGTCGTTCGCATCCTCTTCTACCCCTTTGTCGCCTCGGGAGTGGTTCTGCTGCTTCCGGTCCCATATGTGGCCGGACACCCTGAGGTCGATGAAGAAATGAAGGGGGTCGATGCCGCCGAAAGGAGGCTGAGGGGGCGGGGGAGGCGGGGGCGGAGGTAGTCCGGGATACAGGGAGGGAAACCAGAGGGGAGGTGGAGGAAAGGGGGCGGTGGGGCCCGGGAGAAGGGCCGGGAGAAGGTCGGACGGAGGAGGTATGCCGTCCGCGAGGCCGGGGGGCAGCATTCCGCAATGATGCATGCCGGGAAGTAGCAGCGGGTGAGGGGGCATCGGGGGCGGGGGAGTGGAGGCGGGAGTGGCGGTGGCGGCCGGGGGATCGGGTGTCCCTCTCGTCGCCGGCGAAGAGGACGCCCTCGGACACTTCTCCTCCGAGGAACGGTTCGTGGTGGTCAGCTCGAGGGGCTTGTCCGGCATACACATATTGATGGGCGAGGCGGAGATCTTCCTCGGGGGCTCCCCGAGATCCCTCCATGACCTCTTCCTCCGCCGATGGGGAGGCCTCGAGGGCATTAGCAACATGTCCTTGCCGACGGGGCTAACGAGGTCGAGGGGCGGCGGAGGTATGCCCGACATCGGAGGCGGCTGTTGATGCTGCTGCTCCTTGGGCGGAGTGGGGGCTGAGGGAGGAGGCGGGCCGAGGTCCGGTGGAGGCGCGGGAGGCTTGCCGGTCACGAAGCTCTTGAGCATGTCGCTGAAGAAGAATGAGTGAGGCAAGAGAGGCATGCTGTAGAGATACGGAGGCGTGGCGGCCAGGAGGCGGTGGAGGAAGTCCCCGTTGCGGAAGTCCGGCGGGAGGAGGCGGTTTGGAGGCGGCGGCGGAGGGGGAGGCGGCTTCATTCCGTGCAACCCGAGGGGCGGCGGTTCAGGAGAGGCGCCGGCCGACAGGGGAGGAGAGGTGCCCAAGTGTCGGGACTCGAACCCGGCACCCACCCCACCGCTGGATGTCATGGTCCCGCCGCGGCGAGGGCTCCTAGAAGCAGAAAGAGCTCAAGTTTAGACTTTTTGCTGCGTTTCCGGTGGCGCAGAATTCATTCCAATCAAGCAAAGATCGACTCGAGCGAAATCAGAGTAAACGAAAATCTATGCACAAAAATCTCTACTTCATGCACACAAACATCCCTCCATCACCGCTAGCCAAGGGATCAGTTTCCGTAATCAAGGAAAGTAAAAGTTTTTAAAGATACCAAGAGTGGAAGGATGATTATGACCATTAAGGACATAACAAATACTTGAACAAAATATCATCGACTGCCACAGGCAGGGCCAGCCAAGTGGGGGGTGCAGCGGATGCAAGGCATCCGCGCCCCGGATTTCTAGGGGCCCCTAAATGTTGAGTATAAATAATATATTTACATCTTAAAACAAATTTTTGCTTTTTTATTAAATTAATTATCATTATAGTTACTTTATAATTATAAGTACATGTTCTCTCTAAGCTGTAACATTTATTTGTACAAAATGGCAAGTTTTGTTGGCATAGGGAAACTTGCTTGCATTCGGGCCCCCAGAAGTACTTGGCCGGCCATGGCCACAAGACGCAGCCTTTAAGCGCATCCACACACTCTGAGGCGTTCAGAGGAGCAGCGAGGCGAGGAGGAAGAAATTAAAAAGTAAAAAAACACTTTTAGCGTCACTAAGGAGACTTCGCGAAAGGACAATAACCCGCGGGAAAACTCTTTTGCCGCCACGCGTCCGACAAGTGGCTAGGCAGGGAAGATGCGTCCACGAGAGGATTGCTCGGAAAAGGTAGGGGGAGGGAAGGAGGGAGGCTGGGAAAGAGAGAGGGAGAAGAGGCTTGAATGGAAGACATTGAAAGTGATTGAGAAATCAGAGGGAGGAGAGAATAAGCGAAGCCTCTAGGAGATAAGGCAATGTAGGAGGGATCGGCTTTGATAGAGATCGCGTTTTTCGCAATCTGGTTCTTGAGTGCGAATCGCGTTTTTGCCCATTCCCTTCTCTCCTCTTCCTCTTGTCTCCCCTCCCCTTTAATCCCTCCACTTTTCCCCATCCCCCTTTCTCCTCCACTTTCCTCCTCCACTTTCCCCCTCCGCTCCCCTCTTTTTCGCTTTTCTCCTTATCTCTTCCTCGCCGAAGAGCTACAATTTTAAACACGAATTCTCTCGAGGAAGAAAGGGTGACTGTGGGAGATATAAACGCCATTTCAGTCGTTACAGTAATCTTTTCATCCACGCCATCTCTCTCTCTCTATCTCTATATATATATCATCATCATCATAGGTAGTCTGTCCGTAGACAGGTCCGTGATTATTCATGGTTAAACCTGGTTCTCCATATACTCCTATTTTCCGCTGTCCTCTTTATATCTTGATAACTCTCTTTCCCTTTCAAATCGTCTATCAGCTGAAACCTTTTCCTACCTCTTTCCCTTTTCCCATCTAGTTTTCCTTCTAACACGTCTTTAATCATACTCTCTCTCCTCAGGTAATGTCCAACCCAGTTAGCCTTCCTATATATATATATATATATATATATATATATATATATATATATATATATATATAATAAAGGAATTGGGGTGATATTTGCGTCTCTTTCATCCCAAACACTTTTTCTCCCCTTTCAACCTTCTCCCTTTCACTCCCCACTTTTAACTTATTTCATTTTACTACTTCTCTACTTCTCTGCTTCTGATCATTTTCTTCATCCGACTATCTCTCGCCTCACCCCAGATCAGATTACGCAACGAACAAAATTCTCCCATCCTCTCTCACTACCTACTCTTCATTCCAATCCTGCTCACCTTCTTGCTAGCTCTTTTTCCCTCCCCCCTCTCTCTCTCCCTCCCTCCCCTCTCCCACCCACTCCTCAAGCTCACTCTCTTCCTCTTTACTTACATTTTATTCCCACGCAGCGATTTCAACCATGGAAACATAATTCGCGAATTTACTTTCGCTCATTCAACTATCTTAATGCGTCATATATTTCAGAAAAAGGCACGTTCTACACAGTGTTTTAACGAAGGTTGTTGTTTTTAAAATACTGAATAGTCGATGTACGTTTAATTTCAATTGATTCACTGAAAGCAAAATGTGAAAATAGTCAAGGAAGAAAAAATATTGCACAATATGAGTTCCGAGTGGACGGCATAATGAATATGTTATGGAACTATGAATATCGTGTTTTCGAAAACGTGTAAAAACAGGTTAATTTTATCGAATGCTTAGCGATAATCTTGAAGATGTTTGATTTTTGTTCAGAAATGATTAATAAAATTTTTAAATTATTTGGTTAATAACTCGACGCAGAGTTTAGGTTATGATATATATTTCATTTCCATGTAATTTCGCTCGGGATATATATTATGTGAAAGAAAATTATACTAACAGAAAAAATACAAATTATTGAATGCCATAAAAATCATACAATTTTAGGCTTTGTGGATTTAATTACTCACAAGATTCACTATATATTTAATTATTCTCGTTTTACAAGTGATTATCTTTGAGTTAAACTTTTTGAAATATTTTTGGCAAATATTATTTCCGGGATAAAATCTTGCCATCCGTGTTAATTGTCATCCAGCGACGATAAAAAGACTTTTCAACCCAATCCCACTCGAATCTCGCCGTCTGTAAGGATTACACTTCGGATTGGCCTCTCGCTTACCACTCGATAACATTAGATCTTCTTTCTCCCTTTTAATAAAAGATTTCCCCCTTCTCTTCGGAAAACAGATTTCGCCGTTGTCTTGGAAACGCTGTTGGTGCCCAAAAACCGAGGACGCAGCTAATGAAAGAGGCTTGCTCGCTCAAAAACTGCCACCGCCCCTCTTATACTCCACTCCTTTTCTTCTCCTCCTCCCCGCCGCCGCCAATCCCCCTCCAACCATTAGGATACATTTAACATTTGGATTGTGGCGGAGGGGAGAAGGAGAGAGAAGGGGAGGAGAGGGAAGGGGAGAAAGAGAAGAGGGAAAAGAAGAGAGAGGAAGGAAAGTGGAAATTTGAACGAATTTTCCAATGATTAATCTCGGAGGAGTAATCTTCCCTCGAAAGGGCTTTTTAAGTAGGTTGGCGCAGGGATTGGGTCGCACCACTGTATTTCGGCGCTCGGATTCTTCCGATTTTAATGAGATCGCGCAACCGTTGAAAATCCCGCTCCTTTGAAGAAAGCATTTCTGAAAGCACCCGCCATTTCCTTACGATTCGAAAAAAGTGATTTTCGAAGTGGCATCGCTTTGATCCCCCCTCTTCGGGTTTGGGAGGCGCATTCATACGATGCAGGAGGTAATTCTGTTATGTGCCGATTTTGGCGTATCCGAAACCACTTAAATGTCTCTGGAAACCCATTAGAACCAATAAAAACTTTATCATTTATCGAGAGATGAATTTTTAATGTCGTAAATGCGATGTCCTGCAACAGATTTTATTTCTTCGAGAAAAAAATTCAATTTGTTTCTAATGTTAATATTATGATACAAAATTTTACTCTTCGATGTCGTTTAAAATAATTTCCACCCTACCTTGTAAACGCTTAGTTTTTGAGTTATTCTTGAAAAATTAAGAGCGGATATTTAATTAAAATCCTAAATTTAAGTGCAAAGCCCCCGTAATTACAAATACAAAATACAATCGGTGATGTCCACAATATGGTCCAGGAAGTAACGCGTATTTTGACTGCAAAGCATTCGATTTCATCGGTGATCACCGACTGCCAAGCATTTTGTGGGAAATGGAGTTATCTTCATCGTCAATTCAATATTTTCAAACGAGTAAAACTTTAAAGTACCCACTTAATGAAAAAGTCAAACAAGATGGAATTTTGGATTTAAAACTGAAAAATATCATCTATTGAGTAAAGTTATTAAAAGCAAAATTTGTTTGTTATAAACGCTGCCCTCCAGAAGGTTCTTCTCCATTAAAATTGATAATGATATTATTTCTAAAATTACACACTTGGGGAATAAATATGAGAAAATGCCATGGAAACGAGATGAGTAATGCGGGGTCGGATTCCATTCGGATCAGGAAAATGGGCGCTGGACCACGCGTCCTTGCAGAGAGGGGCCCAAGAGCGGTGACACGTGGGAGGGCCAAGGGCAGATAAACACATTGGTAATTACATTCGTTTCTCGCGTTCACCGCATCGTTCCAGTCATCGGAGACTCAAGTACTTACACCGCGTTGTGGGAATTGACTTCATATTAAAGCGGAGCGCAGACAAAATACTTACCGGAAAAGAGAAATGTAGGGATTGCGCGAATAACGATTTACATTTTATGCCATCTTTGTGCATTTTTCAGCAAAAGAAAACTTGAAAATCGAGACGAATTCGAGCAATATTTAAGTTATACAACAAAATGAAATGTTTCCATAATCCTCTCAGCTGCCGTTCTCACTTGGTTCATTTCAAACGCATCAAATTCCGTCAACGAAGCCTCCGTAAAGAGGAAAAGAAGAGATTTTGGCCGAGAGAGCGGATTCCGAAGCAAATTAATTTTGCGAGATTATAATTAATAATTTACATACTTATTTCCTTGTAAAAAACTGAAACATGACATGTTAACTCCGATTACTCTCCTCTCTGATGAACTCATTCTACCCATTGCTCGACTATACTTTTGTAATAAATGACAACCTTAATGTTAAATTGATCATTTTGTTTCCGTTGTATCATGCGAATACATCCCGTAGTTTATCCTAATGTCTGATATTCCTTTAGATTGCGATGAACCTCGTCTCTTTCCGTCATAGTATTTCATCCTCTTAATATTTAGGCGGTATTTTCCCTTCAAATTCTCATTCTTCTCTCCCTCTTTCTGACTACCAGATTCTCCTCTCCCTTGCTCTCTCTCTCCTCCCTCTCTATCCATCCCTTTTCGCGTACCATCTTCTTCGAATCTTCCACTCCAAATGTTGAAAACAAACGCGGCATAGTGCCTCAAGCGATTCGGACTTCCTTCCGCTCCTCTACACTCCCTATCCCATCTCCCTCCCCCTCCCATCTCCCTCCCCTTCCCATCTCCCTCCTCCTCCCTTCCCCTCCATCTTTCTCCTACTTCCATTTCCCTCTCATCTCCCTCTCCCTCCCATCTCCCACCCACTCCCATCTCCCACCCACTCCCCTCTCCCACCCACTCCCATCTCCCTCCCCCTACTTTTCCCACCTCCACACCTCTTCCTCCTTTGCATTCCGCCCCAATCCGCGGCTGTGTCTCTCCATCTTCCATCTCCCCCATTGCTACCTAACGACTACGCGCTTCTCGAATTCTTCTCATAAACTCCGCGAGGAGACACTCCGACGCGTTTCATATTTCGATTGTTTTCTTCTCTGGAGGAGCCTCGGTGTTTTTAAACCTCCCCCTGCACGCCTCCTCTGGCATGGCAACATAAAGGAAATCTGCCCGCATAGCGGAATGTTAATGTATATAGATACTATTATGTAGGACGTTTGTTTTTCAAGAGCGTGTGACAGGTTCGACGAAGTATGTCTATTCAGAAAAAGTCATTCCCCGCCCTTGCGTCAGGTGATAGTCAATAGAACTGTCAGCGGCTGAAAATTCCCAATTGACGCATGAGAAACCTAAAACGTTAGAAATTTTTCTTCGGAAAATTAATCTGCAAGCTTTAAATTTATACCATAGGACAGAGGTTAGCAAACGTTTTACTGAAAGGGACCCATACAAGACACATACCATTGTGTGGTCTACATGCGACCTTTCAAATCACCGTGTGTGCATTTAAAAGCTGGTTTTAAGATTCTTTGATTGTTTAATTCCAACGAGAAATTTTTGAAAGACAATGACCATAACTTTTCTAGCAGCATTATTATATTAACCGAAAAACCTTTTACACCAAACTGAAATTATTAAGAACGATATACAATTTTGGAGATCGTACTACCGAATTTAAGAGAAGTATTTCTGAATTCCTTTGTTTGCAGGAGCACTCCAAAAGCCCCACGGTTATGTCTCTTAATCTTCTGATAAATAACGATTTCTATAAGTTTTATAAAATAACATTTGACGATTATATCTTACAATTTTCGGTGAAGATTTACATCACTTCATGTCAGCCAAATTAACGCCAAAAGTGAGCAGGCGAGTGCGTCACATTGGAAGATCATCTATTTCCAACCTGTTCCATTAATCCCCATTCCGCCGCCTTCCACTCTCATGTCTTTTCGCAGTCGCTCCCTTTTCTCCCTCTTTCTCTCTCCCTCTCCCCCTCGCAAATCGATTGCACCACCATTCAAGAGCCGCCCCTTGGCGCGCTTCACCAGACGTATCCAGGAATCACACGCGACAGCAACATCTTGTCAAAATTGCAGCTTCCCTTAATTAATTACGCTCTCCCTCCTCACTATCTCTCTCTCTCTTGCCACCCCTCCTTTACCCACACCATCTTCCCATCAAACAGACTCCTCCCCCCCTCTCCCGCACCCTCCTCCCCCATTCACTTTCGGCACAAATTCTCAAGCTTTTCCAAAACGAGAAGGATAGGGGGAGCACCACAACACCAAGTAGGGTATCTCTCATCCCCCTTTCATGCCTAACCGACACCCTCCTCGCACCCTCGAAAAGAATCTTCCCCAAACCCTTCCCCCGGCTCCCATTCTCCTCTTTCCCAGCCACAGAAACTTCTCCCAAAGCGTCTTGAATGGTTGAGAAAGAGCTCCTTGGGGATTGTGCGGAGGTGGAGGATTCTCCTCTCTCTCCCACGGAGATCCTTCCCTTTGCTCCCTTCCCATCTCCCCCTCCCATTCCCCACTCCCCTTCCCCCTCCCATTCCCCACTCCCCTTCCCCCTCCCCTTCCCCACTCCCCTTCCCCACTCCCCTTCCCCACTCCCCTTCCCCACTCCCCTTCCCCACTCCCCTTCCCCACTCCCTCCACAACCGCTCTCCCTCTCTCAGATCCATATCCCGTGATTCCCTCTCCCAAACCGCCTATCATTTCGCGCCGACGACCGACATCGTGGCAACCTGTCGTCGATCAGAGATTCGCCTAAAACTTTATTCGAAGGAATTCCTTTTTTTTTCTCGTCGTAACGGATAAGTTCTTCCCTTTTTCCCTCCGACATCCAAGCGTTCTCTCCTTTCATTCCTTCACTCTCTACTTCTTCTTCTTTAAAAGACGTTTATCTCTTTTCGCCCTTACCCAGAAGAAAGCTAACTTACGACACCTTTAAGAATTAGAATTTCCTTACCGCGGCTCCCCATTCCTCCATTTCCTTCTCGCAAAAGCGAAGTCATATGATCGAGGGACGGCTTGAGTGTATCCACGCTATGCGAGGGGAAATAAAGAGAGATATCTGGAGTTCAGTTTTGGAACGGAATCTATCGTTTGCTTCCCGTCATTCGTTATTATTTCTAATTTATATAAACGATATCAACTCAGTAGTCAAAAGTAAAATTAGGCTTTTCGCGGACGACACCGTCATCTATAGAGAAATAAGCAATCCGGAAGACCACCAGTATCTCCAAAATGACCTAGAAGCTATTTCTGCATGGTGTAAAGAATGGCAGTTAGAGATCAACCAAAAGAAAAGCTGCGTCATCAACTTTTGAAGAACCAAGAGTGTCTCGTTGGAGATTAATTATTCGTTGGACGGAGTAGAGATTCCAGTTTCAGACTCGATTAAATATCTTGTAGTCACAATCCATCGTGATCTCTCGTGGGACACCCACATTCGCCGATTGATAGGTGCCGCTAACAAAAAGCTGGTCTTTATAGGGAGAATAGTTTGAAATAGCTCCGAAAAAGTGAAAGAATTATGTTATTTATCCTTGGTTCGACCGCAGGTCGAATATGCTTCAGCTGTGTGGGATCCCTACAAAAAGGGACTCACTAACGAGATAGAAAAGGTTCAGCGCAGGGCAGCTAGATTTGTAAAGAGGAATTACGATAGTAATCAAAGCGTAACATCATTAATAGAAAATCTGAAATGGACATCGTTAGAGGAACGTAGGCTGCAGGCTAGATTTAAACTACTGGAAAAATTTATGCCGAAGGGACTAGCGAATGAAGTAGTAGGACTTATCAGAAGGCAGGACAGTGAGGATAAGATTCGCGAGATCGACTGTAGAACGGAGCGATATAGAGGATCGTTTTTCCCTAGGGCGATAAGAGAACATAATAGGAAAAGATAACCTAGGAAAACTATGGACCCTTGGTGCACTGCAACCCCTGCCATCCACCAAAAAGGTGACTTGCAGTGTATCATGTAGATGTTTGCGAAATTATTTTCGAGTGAATCATATCGCTCATCGCTGAGCAGTATGTGGTATACGCATGCAGACATGAAAAAATGACATAAAATTTACATTTACATTACAACTCTTCAAATCTTAGGTAGCGTTTGGCAGGGGATGTCCCTGCAACAAAGATATGGTCTAGCTCAGTAGTTTCCAAACTGTGTGACGCGGCCCCCCGAGGGGGAGCGTGGGATAGATCGGGAGGGCAGAGGGGCGCAAAATAGAACACGTATATTTGCCATCCGTTTAGTCATCCTAACTGTAAGACCTACTAAATGCAACAGTTAAATCCTAGCCCTCAATTTGCTAGGACGTGTCGTTTGCCTCCTTGTTTTTCTTAAGGTGGTTATATTAATTACAATTGTTGGTCCAGTAGGTATTGTTTATGAATTTTGACAAAACATGATATAGAGGGAGGCGCAAAGACAGTTTTCTTAGGTGAGGGGCCCCGTGGCTTTATAATGTTTGAAAACCGATGCTCTAGCTAAAGGCTCTATTGGCCTGTCTTATCGCGTCTGTAGCATTTTTCTGTTTTAGTGACTATTTTGACCTATTTTCTGGTACGACCTGAGCCCTACGCTTACTTTTTCCGACGGGTACAACTATGCCGCGTACGTCCTCAATGATTTTGAAGCCATTAAACATTTCCAATAGTTTCCGCTTGTATTCCATTCCACTACTCTTCATTGTCGCTTATTATTTTAAAAGACGATATGATCTCAGTCCGTCTATATCTGTCTAAGTTTAACAATTTTTTATATTGTTGGTTAAATAAATTACGGTCAAATTGAGAACTCGTGTCTTGGACGTTCGCACGCCGAGGACATGATACGAATCCGAGCGGGATTTTTCCGAGAAAAAATTATTCTAATAGGAAGTATAGGTGCAACAGCTTCATTTATCCAGTTTTGCTATAAAAATACAGTTTAATAAAAAGATGATGTAAGTAGTCTTCAGAATTAAAGAAGGATCAATTTCACCCATGGTGATTCGCGCGCTTTCATTTATTTTTAGCTGTCGCAGAAAAATGGCGAATACGTCAACATTCGCTCCTATCAACACGTAGAAACCGATATCTTTCCTTAATTTTTCTGAAGTGTCACTGCTGACTCTGCGCCAATGTTACTTAAAATAATACCTTATAAAAAAGAGTTTCTACTTTACTATTAATTCTGCCGATGTTATCAGACGGCCAAGTACGTAATGGATGTCTACGGACAGCCAGAAATCATTACTCGAGGATTAGGAGATAGACACCGTTAAGGATTATTACCATAGTCTTTAGTAGGCGTGTGGCGTTCACATGCTATGTTCGTTACCTCATTATCGCTATAGCAAGCGCATGAACGCTTTTCTTGATTCTATAGCAGCCTTTCATTGATACACTGGCATACACTAACACTCACACAACCTTGAAATGATTGGTGATATACGGAAACTTTGGAGAATAACATTGGAAAATGACTCGAATGATTTGTTAACATCCTTGGATCTCACCGTTCGTCTAATCATTCTGGAGAATTATTAGTCGCGGATTTGTCCGTGTTCCAGAGTGAGGTTCCCTAGATGTGCTTTGTCTTCCCAAGTCACTCGCCCTCGTGTTTAACCACCACAGTACAAAATCGCACTATGTGTTTACCAAGAAGTTTTCAACAACAATAGTCTTGTCCTTTACATTAAAACTATAAAAATTGACCAACCTCTAACGGGTGTATTGTATACGATTCCGATAAGAATGCAGAACGGCGTAAATTCTTACTAAAATTTCAAATAAAATCGATGGAATGCAAATCTCCGATATCACAGCTCTATCTCTTTCACATCCTTTAAGACTCGTTTCTCAAAGGAGTTACAGTCAATACACTTGCCGTTGGTCTATTTGAGGACGCAAAGAATCACTCCTCCATCCGTCGCTTGCAGTTCTAATAGTAAAGAAAAATATACATAGATTCTTATTCTTATCGTCGACTTTTGCCTTCGGTTCCAAATCGCTCAAGTTCAAATCCCATTTATTGGAAAATTTTAAGCTTTTTAAAGATATGTTGTCTTACCGACCGTGTCATTGTTAAACCTCGAGATTTTATTGTCGTCCTTATACTATATGCGTAAGGAAACTAGGTTTTGAATGCTTTAGTAGGAGAGAAAGGGCGCCCGAATTATTTATAATTAAAATCGTGTTTTTCATTAATTTCTTTTAAGTTAGCTTCCTATTGAAAATATTGGCAATGAACTATTTTTATAGTTATTTTCATAGTGTTTTTGCAGTGCATCTTATTATTAACTGGAGCTATAAATTTGCATCGCATATATGAATCACGCAAAAAGCCATTCCTTAACATGCAGACCTTTTTCGTTTACATTTAAAAATATTACAAGGATGAGGTATTTAACTTACATTAGTTATACGAAGAGAAGAATTTAAATCATTCGTATATCTCCAAAAATTACGTTTTAATACGATTTTTCACGTTTTCACACATTTTGTTTATATTAGAACACTGTTGTCCCAATTGTTGAATTCTATTCTTGGCCTCATAATAAATACACCAATTTAATGCTTTAACATGGGTCAGACTTTTATACATGGGTATAAATTATTTACTGAATCTATTAAATAATTAGAGGGAGGAAGGAAAAGAAAATGGGAATGAGCAGATACTGAGAAAGAGGAAGAGGACGTAGCACTTGTATAGGATTAAAAGGAGCTGCAGTACAAAAATAACAATAATAAATTATAATTGATTATAAAAAATGTTATACTATTGAATCATGCGCCATTGCCAAATGGTGGAAATTCATAAAACTAAATATAGGTCACGTCATTTTCAATGGATTTCTTTAACGATAATACAGCAAATATTTCGAACCGAATTCCAAATAGGATTGAAAAATAACATTTTATGACTTTTATTTAAATGTCTTTAACTAAAGTGATTTTTCTGGACAAATTTCAAAACTAATATAGTTAAAAGAAAAATGTGATCTTAAAATATAGTTAAACTCATTGCGGTTCATGTAAGTATTTAGTTAATAGTAAGTAAGTTACTAAACAATTTTCCTTTGATGGTAAACTGTCAGTTCGTTCACATTTTATCCTGTTTTCACGAGTTAATAAGAATAAAATAATTCATTTATTAAGTTAAAGTAAATAGGTTTTAAATAACTTATAATTTGTTCAAATATTTCAAGTAAACCTCAGCTACTTCTTTATGCATTATATCTTATTATTTCGATTTTCATCTTATTTTCAGCAAATATTTGGATAATCATTTGGCCTCTCTACTAATAATTACTTAAACAGTATAATTAAAACAAAGATAACTTTCAAAAAATACTGATTTGATTGTGCATGAAAGCCAAATCAGATCATAGCATATCTTACTGATTTTTCATATCGAAATCATATATATTTGGAATACTTTTATGATAATCCCGTCATATTTGACGGGCAATTACGCTAATTTTTATCATAAAAGAACATCGTTTTTGTGTGTGTCTAAACACACACACACCATTGTCGCTACTTATTCTTGTCGCGCTTCTGTGAAGTGTTGTGGGATAAAAATCCTTCGGTCGACAAATACCTTCTCCTTTGGGCTCGCGCCTCTTTCAGCGCTCCTGCTTCCTCCCTCTCTCCCTCCCTGCTGACCGTCTAGCTCTTGAAGAACTACAACGGCCTTGGAACTGTCTCCTGTGTCGCGCAAATGTGGTCCAACCGGGGAGATGGCACGCCAGTGAATAGCGCTATCTACGATGAGGGGAACCTCTTAGAATGAAACAGGTCCTATGCTGAGGGAGCTGCTAAGCCGAGTAATAAACTAACGGGATGAACAGGCTGAGGTAATAAAGTCTCTTACTTGGTGCCAAGACGCAATAGGCGGTATTAGCAAGTCACTCGATAAAGTGAATAGTGCCATTGTTGCTGTGAGTGAGAGGGTTGATAGTTTAGTGAGTTGGCTCTCATATAAACTCGTGTGTCCGAGGCCCGCCTGAACTTAATCGAGCAAGATACCTTGAGTAATGTCGTAGAAATCCATGGGGTCCCAATTATAGATGGTGAACCAAGCGAGGCAACCGTATGTCAAGTGGATTTGGCGCAGGGCATAAAACTCGAGGCTCAATATATAGACTTTAACTATCGAATTAAACCTCTGAAAGAACAATCACGTGACTCAGTGATTATAGATAGATTTGTAGGGCAATGTATTGTAAAAGACTTGGTCAATGTCCGGAGGGTGAAGAGAAGTTTAGAAACTCGGGATATTGGGCTGAATTTGTACTCCAAGTCCACTAATTTACGTAAATGAAGCACTCACCCAAAACAACAGAATTATATACGCAGAAGCTAGAGAGCTCAAAGGTAAAATAAATTTAAATACCTATTGATCAGAGGCGGCAAAATTTACATTAAGCGAAGTGATGGTAGTGATCGTTATTTAATAAGCTGTGTTGATGATTTAAAATCATTTTGTTAGTACATATGTTCAGCTCTTGTGACTTATGTATGTATATATACACATACACAAACACACACACATATATACCATGTTAACGCTCAGTCTCTTTTGTACCATACTGATGAGATTAGAGATTAGACTTTTCTGGCCAGTAATATCATATTATAGCCGTTTCAGAAACTTGGTCAAACATTCACATTTCCAAAGTCCACTTGGGTACCATTTCCTCTGAAGCAGTCAAATTGAATGGCTCTGCAATGGTGCGTAATGATCAAATTGTCCGAGCTGGCGGTGGTGTGTGTGTTTATGTAAGCTCTGGTCTAACTTGTAATATTTTGAAGACATCTGATGGTGCCCCGTTTAGACCTGAATACATGTTCCTGAAATTCCTAGATGCTCTTAGAAAAATATTTGAATATTTGAACGAAGACTTTGAGACTGCTTTGACTACCTTCCTGCCCACCCACAAAAGCATTGTGATCTCTGGTGATTTTAACTGTGACATGCTGAGGCAGTCATATGATAGTGTTTATCTGAGGAATCTACCTGACAGTTGCAACCTTTCCCTGGTCCCATTCCTGCCAACTCATAACTTAGTTAATAGTAATATTTTTATTGATTTATTTATTATTGATGACTTGACTAGGGTGATAGAATATGGTCAACACCCTGTCCCCTTCTTATCCGAGCACGACTTAATATATATTAATTATTAGTTTAAAGTCCGCATTAACAGCCCAAAGGAAATGTGCTTCCGAGATTATGTGCATCTCGATAAAAATTAACTTCAAGCTCATATCGTGAGCTCAATTTATATCATTCATCAATCACTTGACATTTATGACCCCTTAAAAACATTTACACCCAAGCGCTGCCCAGCTCCGTGGATTACAAGTGATTAACGTAGTATGATGAAACAAAGAGACCGTCTACGTCAAAGTTACGGAAAAACTAAAATTCCCGCTCTATTTTTAGACTATAAAACTCTTCGTAACAGAGTCCAGCAACTGCTTCGTAACGCCAAGCATAAGTACTATTACTCGTATTTTACAGAAAAATGGGATGCCAAGTCTACCTGGCAGAAAATTCGACGTCTGGTTCTTGGTAAAAATGACCGTAATCCTCCGAGTGTCAATTTTCCTCTTGATGACCTCAATACTTATTTTCTAAAGCAGCCATTCACGGACGAAAGTTTCGAGGAACATAGGCCATCTACTGGTTCTTCTTCCGTGACAGATAAGTTAACACTATTCTGAACGCAGTATCACGGGTTAGTTTTAACTCTGAAAGATTGTATTTCTCTCACTGTACGCCCAACATGGTTCATAAATACATTAATACGATAAAATCCAATGCTTCTGGAATTGATAATATCAGCATCAAAGACATTAAAATCATGCCCCTAGTCGTTATGCCTTAGGTATTAGACATTTATAATTGTTCATTAAACTATTCCATTTTCGCAACCCTCGGAAAATCCGCACTTATTAGCTCAATTATGAAAATTAGCTATCCCAAAGTAATGTCCGACTTTCGGACCATAGCGCTTCTTGCGCCCTTTCCAAACTATTAGAGCGCCTGGTTTATAATGCCACAATCTTGGTTCCATTCATATCTCTTTGATCGGCAGCAGGCGGTTAAAAGCACCGATGGTAAAATCTCAAGCTTTTCATGTTATTATCTGCTGTGTTCCACAAGGGTCCATACTCGGGCCACTGTTTTTCTCAATATATATCCAAGACCTTCCCAATTCAATTAAGAACTGTAAATACCTTTTTATGCCGATGATCTACAAATTTATCTTGATTGTTTTCTTATATATATATATATATATATATATATATATATATATATATATATATATGGATGTCAACAAGGTGTTGGGATGAGGATGAGTTCTCTCTCTGTAGCTGAAGAAGGAGTAGTTCCGAAAGCTTCTACGTTTGTGATGTTTCTGTGTTTTAGTGTTATTTTACGTGTGTCGCTTCGACATCCTCGGGGCCTCGCCAACCTGAAGTCGTCTGATTGGTGAGTGTCCACTGGGTTTCCTCATCCCAACACCTTGTTGACATCCATATATCTATTTTACCTTTCCTTTTCCGTAAGTTGTTATATATATATATATATATATATATATATATATATATATATATATATCATCATCATAGGTAGTCTGTCCTTAGACAGGTCCGTGATTATTCTTGGTTAAACCTGGTTCTCCATATACTCCTATTTTCCGCTGTCCTCTTTATATCTTGATAACTCTCTTTCCCTTTCAAATCGTCCATCAGCTGAAACCTTTTCCTACCTCTTTCCCTTTTCCCATCTAGTTTTCCTTCTAACACGTCTTTAATCATACTCTCTCTCCTCAGGTAATGTCCAACCCAGTTAGCCTTCCTCTTTCTGATAGTCTGTATAATCATTCGCTTCTCTCCTATTCTTCGTAGCACTTCATCGTTTTTCATCCTATCTGTCCATTTTATCTTCAGCATTCTCCTCCAAGTCCACATTTCAAAGCTTTCCAAGTATTTGATGTCATTTTTCCTTAGCGTCCATGTTTCTGCCCCATACAATGCTATACTCCATACGTAGCATTTTATCAACTTCTTGCGGATATCTTCCCTTATATTCCCTGTAAGTAGTTGTTTCTTTCTCCTGAAAGCCGCTTTTGCTTTTCCTATTCTAGTTTTGATCTCATCCGTACATTTTGCCTCTCGTGTTATGATACTTCCAAGGTATTTATATTCTGAAACTTGTTCTAATGGCTTTCCCCCAGTAGTTATGTTCAGATTCTCTTCATTACCCGATATTCGAATGACCTTGGATTTTTCTGTATTTATTTCCATACCGTATTTTCTACCTGTTATCACTAGTCTATTTATCATTTTTTGTAGCTCCTCTTCCTTTCTTGCTAGAAGTACTTGATCATCTGCGTATTTCACTGTTCTTATAATCCTTCCTCCAATTTTGAAATCCCCTGTGCATTCTAAAGCTTCTTGCATTAGACTTTCTCCATATATATTGAATAGGGTTGGCGATAGGCAGCAGCCTTGTCTTACTCCTCTACCGATATTTATTCCGCAGGTGTCCACATTCTCAAACCTGACCTTTACAACTTGATTCTCATATAGATTCCTAATCAGTCTCCTGTCTTTCCAGTCTACATCTATATCCTTTAATATCTTCATCAACTTTACCCAATTTACTCTATCAAAGGCCTTCTGCCAGTCTACGAAACATGCGCAGATATCTTGACTGTATTCTATTGCCCTTTCTGATATGATTCTAACTACTCCTATTGCATCTCTAGTTCCTCGTCCTTTTCTGAAACAGAATTGATCTTCCGCTATTATTTCTTCTACCTTTTTCTCCAGCCTTTTATTAAGAATCCTCGTGATGATCTTCGATGTGTGTGACAGAAGGCTTATCGTTCTGTAATCTTTACACTGCATTGCCTTTGGCTTCTTCTTTAGAGAGATCATTGTTACTTCTAGGAAATCCTGAGGCCACTCTCCTGTGTCGTAAATCTTATATATATATATATATATATATATATATATATATATGTCGCTATTGCCAATATAAATGAAGATATAACTTCCATCTGCAATTGGGCAGCCGAAAATTTACTGAGGTTGAATCCAACCAAGACGAAATCTATATCATTGGTATTGCTAAGTACGTAAATAGCGTAATGATTGTTAACTTACCTAAAGTAATGGTTCAAAACGTGGAAATAGAATATCCAGATATTGTAACCATTCTTGGAGTGACACTTAACAGAACAATGACGTGGAATGATCACGTTAGCTCCATTTTTAATAGAGTTAACAGAACATTATATCAACTAAACAATTCAGGAGCCTTATTCCTACCCCCCGGCAAAGACTAGTTAGTATGTTAGTGCTTCCGCATATAGATTACTGCTCTACTTTATAATCTGACCTTTCAAAAGACCTTAACCTAAAATTGCAGAGACTGCAGAACTCAGGTATGCGGTTTATTTTTTATATTGGCTTTGATGAGCATGTAACACCATTTTACGACAAATTAAAATGGCTAAAAGTCCAACAATGACGAGAACTACAAAAGGCAACGTTTACTTTTAAACTCATTAAAACGAATTTACCTCATTACCTACACGATAATGTAAGAACCAATGCAAATACCGAAAAGTACTTAACCCGCTGTACGGAAGAATTAAACATCCCACATTATCGAACCGTTAAATATAATCATTTGTGTCATGTCACTTCCTGTAAATTGTGGAACTCCTTATCCAATACCATAAAAAATTCTGTTAATGAAAGTTTAAAATAGGATGATACATTATCTACTAATAGATTGCATAAGGGTATAAAATTTACTTTGTATAATTTTGGTAACATTATTATCATTTGTTTTTTGTATTGTTGTATGGAAATATTGTTAATTATTTATGCATACCTGTTCTTTTGTTTATTGTTCCCAATCTGTTTGAATATATTGTGTAAAACTGTGTATAAAATGTAAGTTCTATGGGACTATCTGGTCCCAGAACAATAAATAAATTCTATTCTATTCTGTTCTATTCTATTCTATTCTATTCTATTCTCTCTCTCTCCCCCCTCCCTCTCGCACTCCCACTCTCTTTCTCACCACCTCTACCTCCCGCCATCTCTACATCTCTCTCTCTCTCTCTTTCACGTGAAAGCAATCTCGTGCGATTTTCCATTCATTGAAAACTCAGAGAAGCACTTCTCATGCTCCGTATCACGCGGATGAGGAGCACTACACGGCTATCTCCAGCCGTCTACATCCTCTATCTACCTTCTCCCACCGTCCCACGCTTTCATCGTTCTGGAGACCCCGAATATCTCCTCCACTCTCCTCCTCCCATTTCACTCTCTTCCCTCCCCCTCCTCCCTCGCCTTCCTCCATCCCCCTCTTCCATCCCCCTCCTCCCTCCCCCTCCTT
This sequence comes from Tanypteryx hageni, assembly GCA_028673005.1. Classification (NCBI taxonomy): domain Eukaryota; kingdom Metazoa; phylum Arthropoda; class Insecta; order Odonata; family Petaluridae; genus Tanypteryx; species Tanypteryx hageni. The sequence continues at coordinate 118,359,880 of CM054115.1, forward strand.
CCTCCCTACTTCCTCTCCCTCCCCTCCCTCCTCCATCTCCTTTCTCCCCCCCCTCTTCTACGCGAATCTCCTTCCGCGAATTCGAATCACAGGCTCGAAACGGCGCTGAACTGCTTTTCACATCCATCCGACAGCGACTCGAACTGTACGTATACAGAGGAATTCAGGAATTCGCCCCTCGTGACAATAAATCCGCGTCCATATAACACCCTTCAGTTGAAATTGGGTGTACTGGTCGTGGCTAATTAGAGCTTATTCAAGAGTGCCTAATACAAGTCTGCAAATCAATCGAATGCTAAGATAATGCTACAACGCTCCATCATTCTCCAGATTCGTTCATACCGTCCTTCAACCCGAGCATTGAAGCATCTGCATTGACGTTCCTAAATTTATCTCAAATCTCGAAACTAAATGAGAAGACATCGATCGGCATCGTCATCCAGATTGCAACCAACAAAAGTGAACATCACTCCAAAAGGATTTCTCAAAATTTACTCAAGTGTGTTCAAACATAAACGTTTATTTCCCAGTCCAACTGTCATATCATGCCTCTATTAAATCGTGAAAATATTTATAGGTCGAGGCCATGGCCGATTGTGTTCGTCTTTTTAATCGCCTTAATTGCAAAAGGACTTTCAGCTCTGTTTGTGAAATAGTTGAAAATAAGAAAATATTTTCTTTCCAACGAATCAGAAGTTCTCTTCAGTTTATCATCAAAATCCCAGCGTCTACACCCTATCATAGGTAAATATTTAGGAAAAAGGTTACTTCCAAAGCGACGAGATCCGCCTCAATAGGTCACGGTTCTTTCCTTCAATCAAAGCCAGCATCGCCCTTTACTTCTTTCGGTTCAACGTCACATCGATGCTCGTTCAAATCGTTACCAATTGGTGCCGCACCAAACAAAAGACAGCCGTCTCGCGTACTGCGACGACTTCAATCACAGCCTCCGGAACTCAGTCTCCCCCATGCCAGCCTTTTTCCTTCCAGCCTTTCCCATTTCAGCAACTTTCCTTCCAGTCTCTCTCTTTCCAGCCTCCACCAGTCCAGCCTACCTCTTTCCAGTCTCCCCATTCCAGTCTCCCTCCTTCCAGCCTATCTCCTTCCAGCCTCTACTATTCCAGCCTCTACCATTCCAGCCTCGACCATTCCAGCCTCCCCATTCCAGCCTCCCCATCCCTGCCTCCCCATCCCAGCCTCACCATCCCAGCCTCCCCATCCCAGCCTTCCCATCCCAGCCTCACCATCCCAGCCTCCCCATCCCAGCCTCCCCATTCCAGTCTCCCAATTTCAGCCTCCCAATTTCAGCCTCCCCATTCCTGCCTCCCCATTCCTGCCTCCCAATTCCTGCCTCCCAATTCCTGCCTCCCCATTCCTGCCTCCCCATTCCGGCCTCCCCATTCCGGCCTCCCCATTCCGGCCTCCCCATTCCGGCCTCCCCATTCCGGCCTCTCCATTCCGGCCTCCCCATTCCGGCCTCTCCATTCCATCCTCCCCATTCCAGTCTCCCCATTCCAGCCTCCCCATTCCCGCCTCCCCATTCCAGCCTCCCCATTCTAGCCTCCCCATTCCAGCCTCCCAATTTCAGCCTCCCCATTTCAGCCTCCCCATTCCAGCCTCCCCATTCCAGCATCCGCATTCCAGCCTCCCCATTCCTGTCTCCCTATTTCTGCCTCCCCATTCCGGCCTCCCCATTCCGGCCTCTCCATTCCAGCCTCCCCATTCCAGCCTCTTTACATCCAGGCTCCCTCCTTCCAGCTTCCTCCATTCCAGCCTCTTTACTTCCAGCCTCCCTCCTTCCAGCTTCCTCCATTCCAGCCTCTTTACTTTCAACCTCTTTCCTTCCATCCTCTTTCCTTATACCCTTCCCCCCTTACAGCCCACTCCACGTTCACTCTGGGCATCCTACTTCGACTCTGAACAACGAGAGCCCATCCGGAATGTCGTTCTACCCTCTCCCTCCAGCAATTAACGTGCACCCGCATCTCTTTTGTTACTTGCTCCTCGTCGCCTTTCACCATAAAAAAATCTCTATCTCGTTTTCGATGGTCGCACGCAGCAAAACTCGTTTGTCCGTGTCTATCATATTCTCGAGGCAGGTTTTATGCAAGTCGCGTGTGTTCTAGTCTTCTGTCTCCAGTTCCGACTTTTTGTCGACATTTTCCTCGTGAAGACTACTTTAAGGACGAAAAGGCATAAAAGACACGTCTTGTTCGCGATCTTTGGAAATTATTCTGCGAGGTTACAAGTTTGTTGAGACTGCAGGTGGTGCGAAGCCTTGTCCCTTGCAATTGGATTGATTCAGTCCTTCATTATCATCATATATTTGATAGAATTGCTTAAAATTAGTATTTTTCACATTTTGTTGTCTTCATCAGGGTAAGGATAGATCATTTATACTGGAATTCATTAAATAAGACTCCACAGGCTAAATCGCTATATACATGATTTGACGTTCGAGTAGATTCAAAAAAATGTCCACATTAGCGATAAATGACGACATTTTTATCAAATTTAGAATGCTTTTAGGGTTCTTTCCAGAAGTCAACCTGATAAGCTTTGAAAGAAAATGAATCACCAAGCAATCTGTAAAACTAGGTTGAGTGACAAACAGAAGGCAATATAAAGATAATTAAAGTCTTCGAGAACCGCAGTGCTTCGATTTGAATCGAAATCGAAAGTAGATAATTATTCATCGTTGGCTTCGATTCAATCGGAGCGCTAGGTAACCAACGGACGTCCTACTCTCATAACAAAGGGTAGTTAGTGGCAACCCATCGTGAAGAACCCATTAATGACAAAAGAGAAAAACAGGCGAAGAACGAGCTCTCCTATTTATTAATCTGGGACACACAAGGGAAGAGGAAGGAGACAAAAGGACCTCTCCCTTCCAATCCCCCTCTCTCTCTCCCTCCTCTCTCTCTTTTTCTCCTCCCCCGCTTTTGCCTTTCAACGCGCCCATCTATAAATAGCAGGCGTGAGTCGGAATAATTACTCCACTAAGTCGGTTGCAGGGAAGAAAGAATAAGAGGTTTTGCTGGCCACAGAGCGAGACAAGGAAGAACCTCCGCCCCAACCACCTCCCTTCCTTTCCTTCCATCATCATCCTTTTTCGGTCACGAGTCGCAACACTGCGAGAGAGAGAGAGAGACACACACACAGCGCCTCTGGCGGCAAACGAAGGAGCCTAAAACTTCCTCCCTCTTCGCGTGATTGAAAAGCGCGCAGTCACATCTCCTTCATCCGAAGACTTCCCTCCTTTTTGTACGTATATCTGAGTGGGAGAGATAGAGAGAGGGAGAGCCGGGGATTAAAGCAAGTAGGCGTAATGCAAGTTAAACGAAAGAGACAGTGCGAGGGGAGGGTGTCAAGGGAGAGGGTGCGAGGAAGGGTAAAAGGGAGGCGAGAAAAAAACCCGGGTGTGAGAAAAATTAAAAAAAAATAGCGCGAGGGGCAGGGAGGAGGCGGAGTGGGCGAAGCGAGGCGGGAAAACATCGCCAGGGGGCGCGTTGTCAGGGTGAGAGAAGGGCAGAGGGAGACAAAAAAACTCCGCCAAGAGGCCCTGCCTCTTTATTATTATCGCCACACCACACCCGACTCCAACCCCCATATCCGACGTCTCGCCATCATCCAGAACAGATACCCTCTTCTCTCTCACCTCTCCCCTTCCCCCTTATCTCCCCCCCTCTCCGTCCCCTTTCCTTTTATTCCCCTCCCCTCAGTCCCCTTTGTCCCCCTTCCCCGCATCCCTTCCCCTCCCTCTCTCATTCCCTCGGGGCGCGCGACTTCGCACTTCCTTTCCCCCTCTCCCTCTTCTACAGACCTATGTCACTGCACGCATCGGATACACGATCGCGGATCAACATTTAAGCGAACCATCTGGGCGATGCTCGGTGTCGAGTTTTAAATCAAGTATGACTGCGACCAATATGCGATTCGACGTAAGAAGACCGCGTCGGTGAGAGTAGGAGGAAATGAGGGGTGGGAGAAAGGGAGGGGGGAGGAGCGGAGAAGGGGGAGGGTGCGAAATTAGTACGTGCCTTTTGTTGAACTAAATTGCAAATTTATTTACATTATGGTCGGACGATTTGCGAGGAGCGCACAAAACGCCCAGTAAGCGTTTATATATTCGCACAAAATTAGAAAGTTATTTCCATTAATATTTTCTTCTATAAAGACATTGTTTGCAAGTTTAAAAAGCATGATAAAGGCGTTATAGGCGAAGTTGTACATTTTTATTGAGTTCTACCACATTAAATTGCAGTTCTATTACTATTTATTGCGTCTTATAGTTATAAAACTCTGGATATATTATCCTGTAATTAATAGAGGAAGTGCAAAGTGCAAGTTAAAAACACAGGAAAATGAATAGAAGTGCCTGAAAATCTTCAAAACCCGAGTGGCAACCATCAATTGTCTGAAGTAAAAATCTGTGATTCGTGCGTCATTCTTGTATTTTGCAGTCCCCGAAAGCAAAAGTCAACAGCAGCAGTTTACTGATAACACATACGTTAGCACTCATCACTTCTATCAAAAAATCCTACATGCGATAAGAAATAATTCAATGCGCCGCAACTTTGTAGAAATTCATAAGTAACTCTTAAGGAGAAAACAAAACAACATTTCACTGCACATTGAAAAGTCGTTTTATTTTTTACTCAAGTGTAAAAAAATCTTTTGAATACCGACACATTACTAAACCATTTAACGATAGCCACTAGCTCCCTTAAATGTTGTAGTGTTCTTGATACATCCCAATGAATTTCAAGTAAGCAGTAAACAAATAAAGATGCATTTTTAATGTTTTTCTTGTGCCTAAATGTTTTCGCAAAACCTGTGTCTATGAGACACACATTAATGAGTTGAGGCAAATGGTTTTAAATACTCAAAACGGTCATTAACTACTGTAGGTTTTATATGTTGTTAATATTTGAGGAAACTAAGACAGAAAGTTAAAACTTTTTTGAAAAGTCCTAATCCGGAATGGAGAGGCTAAACCGTTCTACCTAAGCTCTTGTCCGCTCTCCCGAATTTAGCTTCGGCAATGTTTCGGCTAACGTCGACGCAATTCCCCTCCCACGCTTCCCTTTCCACTCTCCCCCACCCCATCTCCTTCTGTTCTCCCCTCCCCACCCTCCTTCTCTCCTCCCTCTCCTCCTACGATTCCCTTTTCGCTCTCCCCCACCCCCTGCCATAACTCCTCCTCCTATTCCCTTTCTTACCACCGCCCTTCGAGTCCCTCTCTGTTTCTCTCTCTCTCGGCCCCGGGCGACAAGGACTCCGCCCCGTGACGCCACCCTCCCCTCCCCCTCTAACTTCCCCCTTCCCTCTCTCCATTTACCGCTCGTCTCGTGGTCTGACAATATTCAAGCAGAGGCGAAGAGATGGTACTCAACATTCCGCTCATTAGGTTCAAAATCTTTTGAAAAAGGCACGTCCGTCTAAATTTTCCTATCGATCGATCCGTTTATTTTACGGAATGTTTTATGCTTCGCAATAGATCGGGATTTAGTTTTATGCGTATTTGCAGAAAAAAAATAAGAGAAGAGAAAAGCCTCTAGAATTTTTCAAAATCCATCATTGAGTCGCGAAACATTCCAAATGAACATGAGGAGACGCTCCAAGAAATTTTACTGCCGCAGTCTCAATAAAATGTGCTTCTAGATACTACATAATTGTATTTAAAATATTAAACTAACTATCTACCAGTGAAAAAAATAACTTCAATACATAGGAAATATTTTACGAGGTAAAATTCTTTACCGATTTTCTTGGGCTCAGAGATAAAATTTTGAAAAACCAAGCATTACTGTAATGATGAGAGTTGATATCAAAGAACTGCTGCAGCACTGACCAAAGATTCAAGGTGATTATTTTGGCTCCTTTTACCAGCAAACAATCATCCAGGGCGGCTAATTTGTCTCTCATGAGAAGCGAAAATTTTAAACTCACATATTCGATATTGTTCGTGATGACTACTCTTATTATTTGAATGCATTAAATGTTGCTTCTAATATTCGTTTAAAATTCATGCATTGCATGCATACGAAGTATACAGAAAGTTATTGTTTTCATGAAAAAAATTGAATTCGAGATTTCAACGTAAATACATACATGTTTTAAGGTCCCCTGTGAGTGCTTAACTCAAAAACTATTAATCAGATTAACGCGAAATTTTATATTTGACATTTTTGTTAAAGGTACAAGAACAAATTAGTCTTTCGTAAAAATCGGTCAAACGAGAGTATGTGTTTACTCTTGTCACATTCGTTTTTAGTGCTTTTCGTCAATGCTGAAAAGCACTATTATCTTCGTGATGTCCGTCCGTCCGTACGTATATATCAGGGAAGAATTGGCAGAACCGATTTCAACCAAATTTGGTACATAAAATATTCACATAAATTAGTGACCAAAGCGACATATTTGGACCGTATCGACTATGCAGGGGTGCCACAATTACGAAGTTAAACCTTTCGGTAATTATGAATTTGAAGGAATTGGCTCAATTGATTTCTATGAAATTTTGTAGGAAGGAGGCGTGTAACATAAAAAAAACAAAATCAAGATGTATAGTATAGATATAGAAAGCAGGTCTGCCACAATACAAGAAACTAAAAAAAACATTAATTTTAGACATATTTGTGTTGAAATGTCTGCATCAATTTGAACCTAATTATAATATTTATAATTTACACATATATAGAAAACCATAATAGCATATTTAAACTGAATCAGCCAAACAGAGATGCCACAATTACAAATAAGATTATTTCAGCAATTAAGGATTTGGATTTGGTAGAACGGATTTTAATTAAATTTTGTATGCAAGATTTATACAACATACCACAATTCAAGATATTTAAAGCTGAGCTAAAGAACAGGGCTACCACAGTAAAAAGTAAAATAATATTTCTTCTACACTTAATTCTACAGAACTGACGGCATGGATTTTAACCAAATATGATGTATATAATCTTTTTATAAATAAATAACAGAATTATTACTTTCATACCGGGTCGACTAAACAGTGCTACAACAATATCAAAGTTAGAATTTGTCTGTAACTATTAATTTCGAAGGTATTGGCTGAACGGATTTCAAAGAAATTTCGTCTGTAGTATAGTAGTAATAGTATAGAATGAGAAAACGAAATGAACATGTTTAAAACGGATCTAAAAAGCAGAGTTGCCACAATATAAGGAAAAATAATTTTTTCATTTCATAGCAAATATATTAGTCTACGATTATACTACGACGAATTTGACGAAAAGCACTCCTGTACAACGGGAAACCCGTGTACATCCCTACTTGTTTTGAGATATTTGCCTTAATCTTAATATATAAAACAGAGTGGAAATATATTTGTATGTCCAAAATGTTTAACCCACTTTCAGAAGACCTTGAAAGTTGAAATTTGGCACTGGTAGCTTTTAGCTCACAATTGACAGGAAAAATCCGAAACCCAGAGATTTTGGCTTTTAAGGATCCGAGATCGGGGTTGCAAAATTTCCGGAAAATCCACGCCGTAGAGGAAGAATAGCCAACGCCAAGATAAAGGGTACAAATGGATTCATGCCTAAATATGGTCTATGAATTTTTTTTAAGTGAGTCAAATGATTTTTCAGGAATATTAGAACATTGTTACCTTTTACCATTAGCAATGAAAGATTTATCGCAACATAAATCTATACATCTATTTAAATTTGTTCGGTAACCAAGATGTTGTTTACGTTTTGACATAATCCACATAATTTTATTGCTGCTTTAAAGGCTTCGGTGCATCTAGCCATGTGAATATTAAGTAAGGCGTTAATGCGTAATTATATTAATGGTAAAACTTTAGAATACAATACATAAAATAGTAAATGTTAATGTAATCATCGCTTGCGTAATTAAGGAATGGGGCACGTTTGGTAAAGTTTGTATCTTCTTTGTGGGGGCTCCGCCCCCAAACCCCTGAACCAGCAATTCAAAACTTGGGGTACCCAATAGCAAAAGTAAGTAAATTTCAAAATTTATTGTAATATGGCATCAAAAGTGATATATTAAGCGAAGCCCGGCGTTTCTGCTAGTATGTGATACATGTAAAAAAGTACTGGAATAAAAGATATAGGAAAGTTTATTTTCTACAATGTTTGTTTGAAACATTTTCCATATAACACATTTTTAAGAGATATTTTAAAATCTATATTTTTTAGCTGCCACCACCACACCACCTACCGGAAACTATTTTAAACACTTTACGAATTGTTATGTCTTAGTAACAGTCCTTTTTATGCGTTATTTGCCAGTAAAGCTGTAATAGCTAAACGCCTTATGGCCACGTCTGGTCCGTCTGTCGAAACTTTCATCTCCTAAACCGCTGGACAAATTTTAATTATGTATGAGTGATCGTTATTAAAATTCATAACTCAATTGTGATTTTTAACTGAATCCGTCAATTAGAACTTCCACTTTACATAATAACTTTAATAAACTTATATTCGTATCTCGTTAAATGGCATCCGTCAAGCAACGATGAAATACCAAACTTTTCTCTCCCTAGCTCTTATATGACGAGTAAGGTACGAATTAAAAACTTTATTCGGATAGAGAACAACATTTACTACTAGAAAGTCCACGAGACTATATACTAATGAGTTATAGTTTCGGAAATAGAGATTCTAGAAAATCCCGCGAAAAACATCGCATATTTTGTTTACATCGATCACTAAGGCGGTTCTCTCGGCAAACAACAATTAAAATCCATGTTTTCTATCCCACGCCTTTATATGGTTTGTGAGGTATAGTTTAGAAAATTTATTCCGATATAGGACAATATTTACGACAAGTTAGTCCCCGAGGCTATACAATTACGAGTTATGGCTTCGGAGATAAAAAATCGAGATAATCCCAAATAAAACATCGCATATTTTGTTTACATCGATCAGCAAACTACAATTAAAAATTCATATATTTCTCTCCTATGCTCTTATATGATGTGTGTGGATTAAATTTAAAAAACTATTTGGATAGAGAACAACATTTAGGTACTAAAAGATAGTTCCCGAGACCATATAATTACGACTTATAGTTTCGGAGATAAAAATTCGAGAATCGCCCAATCTTTCGATACCGTTTCATAAGTCTTTCCCATTAAGAAATTTTGAAATCTCTATGTATTCCATTTATGGAGTATACTTTTCCTATTCCTGGCAATATCCAATATCAGAAGACTACGGTTTGATTATTTCTGTTCTTTGTAGTCTTTAAATTTTCTCGCAGTTGCTTAAAATATTTATTATCATTTAACGTATTTGGAATTTTTAGAAATATTACGGGTATGGAGAAAGTCATGTGGTGGCCACATCAGATTTTTAGCATAGTTTAATAATAAAAAGCAAACATGTTTGTGACAAATGTGAATAATTGAACGAAAATCGATCTTTTATTATGTAAGGATCATTTTTACAATTTTTTCCTCTTACTTATTGATTATTTAACTTTTAGACATAAATAGTATAATTTAACTAACGGATGACTAAAAAAAATCACTAATTTTTTATATTGGCAAGTGATATAAATTTCACCATAAAACATTAACCGTAGATTTAACTGTATAAGCAGCTACATAATGTTTTGTTTGTGAAAATTAAATTGCTTAAAAATTTGAATAAATTGAATTAGTTGCGAAATATAGTTCACTACATTTCCATCACAAAATGACTTAATATAAAATTATCGAATTATGTATTATGGTTGACTTTGATTGGTCAAATAACGCTACATTAATAAAAAAGCAATGCGAAGTAACATTTTAAATAAAATTAATCGCCTCTTTATTCGATGTCTTACATTCAACAGCTGACACCGAAGGCACTTTGTAAAAGCAAAAATAAATATCTCCCCACATGGAACCACGAATCCCTTTGAATTTGCAAGACTGAAACAATGGAACAACGAAATTTAAAAAATGAGCATGGAAATGGATTTTGATCGAAATGGTTCGACTGCGGCTTCGTAGCTATTGGTTGGGGAAGCACCTGGAGGCCATTGGGGAAGGGAATGATGGGTAGATGCGACTGGAGTGAATGAGAGATGGAGAGAGAGGGACAAATTAAGAAATGTCCCCGGGGAATGAGCGCGCGGAAGAAAAGTTGCGAAGGAAAAAGGGATCGTGGCGGTGAAATAGCGAACTGATGTGTGGAACCAAAAGACAAGTCATTCAGAGTCTGCAGATTTCATTCTCTTTTCTAGGATTCGATTATTACGCAATGCAAACATTTAATATAACCGCAATACCGCGATACGATCTTAAACATAACGTTTACTGTCTAAAAGAATCAAATATTTTCAAGTTCGAGATTATTGCGTCAAAAGAATTTATCGCTTACCGCAAAACTTAATCTCGAACAGAAAGTGAAAGGCCATTTAAAGCTCTTAACTAATTTCTACTAGGAAAACAAAATTCCCGATTCCTAAAATATTAAGTAGGAATACTCTGATGATATAGGTTCTTTCTAAAAAGATCCTGATCGATTCGTATGTGGAGGGTCCTATGACTCTTATTCCTCGCTCTCAACCATTGCAACTATTTTAAGGAAATTCTTAAAGTCTCAAGTATACCGTAATAATAGTTTAAATTACTTAACGCGATAAACGTGGTGGAATATAGTTAGGTATGTTTGGAAGTAAGTTCTAAGTATATTTGATTTGTCTATGAGGCATTAATATCTTGTTCACAAGAAATAACACTTTCGAAAAACTTTAAATATCGCTATTTGATGAGAATAGTTTTATTGAAATTATTAATTCTACAGTAAAAGTCAGGCGACCGAATATACGCGACAGTTTTCGTAGATCTTACGCTGCACTTGGGTGATTAAAATTCATTTTCTAATTTTGGAATAACCCAAGCACAAAAATTAATCGGACCGGAATCTGGCTACTTGGTGATTAAAATAGAAAAAGTTGTTTTAGAAATCTGTCGGTTAAAACGCATTGAAAAATCGCTTATTTGAGACACAAAGGTGTTGTTAATCTAAGCGTTAAAGGTACACGACGGACTTTTTTTGTTCCTGGCAATCTGTTGAAGATTCAAAAAGTGAGGACAGAAAGATATCGGCTAAAGTTTAAGCAACACCCGATACAAAGAGAGGCAATCACTAACCGACAAAAAAAAGAGTCAATGATCGGGAGTGGGATACTACTATTCGACTCGGCGACACCATTTATGTATCTCATACTCTTTAATCCCTCAGGATAACTCGCGGACATTCGGTAAGGTCTCACGTGACGAAATTACGAAACGGAGACGTGTTACACACATGTCGGACGAGCGCACTGGTTGCTTAAGGGCTAGAGGAGAAGATGGGGCGAGGAAAGGGCGAGGAGGAGGTAGAGGGGGAGGGAGAGGAAGAAGGCGAGGAGGAGGAGATTGTGATGAGGAAAGGGGAACGCAGAAAGATTAGGGATCGCCCTTCATAGCGTGGAAACGGAAGGAAAGACAGAGAGAGAAGAAAGGAGCGAGAGAACGATAGTGGTTCACACAGCCACCCACGCGTACACGCACACACACACAAAGACACGGGGAAAGGAGGATAGGACGGTGGCCGGGGTAGTGCCACAAACGAGGTAGGACCCAAAGGGGTAGACGGAGGAGAGGGGGGCGGTGGGGAGAGGGCGGAGGGGTTTCATGCCAGATTACCCTGACATAGGATGCCGTCTCATCTCCGTTTCTGAGCCCCCGCCCCCGAGATCGCTGCTCTCAAACCACACACACCACCCCGGCGTAGCCACCTCCCCCCCCCAGCCCCTCAAACCTCGGTCCCCTCTGGAAGTGCGAACTGCGGGACAATGGCGACAAGAATTCAATTCCTATCCCTCTCTCATCCTCCTCTCTTTCTTTCTCTCTCTCTCTGTCTCTCACTCCATCGTGTGCTTCTTGCTCCCATTCACCCCCGGCTCCTCCTCGCCATCCTCTCCCGCCACGCCGTCATCAGGGTCCCTCGCAACGCTTTGGGAAAAGTGTTCTCTCTCTCTCTCTTCTCGCCTCCTCTCTTCCCCCCTCTCCCTCCCCCAAAGCGTCGAAACAGAAGAGAAAGCCCTCCCTCGAATATTTACCCTCCACCGCGTCCCCTCCTCCTCTCTCCCTCTATCTCTTCCACACTCCATCTCCTCTCTCTCTCTCTCGACATCCTATTTCCTCCTCCATCACTCTCTTTACCTCTTCAATCCTACTTCTAATCCTTTTTCCACATTTTTCCCTCATCCTCCTTCTTCCTTTTCATTCTTAATCCGTTGTCCTGTTAAATGCAATAGCTATATCAAAAGAACACAGTATCCGTATTCAATTACGTATCCCAGTTAAATGAATTTCTCCTTCTTCTCTATCTCAAAAAGGAACTTACACAATTTACACAATATAATATTTAGTTAAGAAATCCGATTCATACCTTATATAATTTCTCACGTCCTTTAATGTATTTTTTTCTATTCCCGCTCGATTCTCTTTCGACCATGTTATTCTTTCTCTTGCTGTTATCTCGGCCCTTACTCCTTTCGCTAATCCTACTCTTCTACTGCCGCTTTCTTCAATTTTCTCTCTTTCCTTCTATTTTAAGATATCTCCTCTTTTCCTCCCTTCTTCCCTCTTTATCTTCTCGCGATCTTTCTCTGCACTTTCTTAACCTTCTCGACCGAAAGTTAAACTCCACTCGCATCGCCAAAACCCAACTCCAATTCTATTTTTCACCTATCTCCTCCCATCTTTCTTTCTCTCTCCCTCCCTCTCTTCATTTCTCTCTCTCTTCATTTCTCTCTCTCTGACCATTTCTCCCTCCCACTCTCTCTCTCTCCCTCCTTCTCCCTCTTTCTCTCCGTGGACACGGAACAGCATTTATTCCGAATCCAGATTGGATTACACGCAGCCGGATGTCCCTACAGAGGTTGAGCACGGTCTTTCCCGAGGATTTATTTATTTTTTGGGGGTGGGGTTGGAGCGAAGCGGTGAAGGGGGGAGGTGGAGATGATACGGCGTTAGGCAAGGAAGGGGGATAGTGAATTCTGAAGTGGGTGACTCTTTCTCTCTTCCACTTTCACGTACGAGAGGAATGAGAAAAACGCGTTGAGCTGCGCATCTTCGGCGTCGAGAAGAAATTTCAATTAGATAATTGAATTCGAAGGAAGAGAGGAAATTATTGTTTTGCATTATTCTTCTGGTTTGAGGTGAGGCGCTCGGCAGGTGTGGCAATTGCTCGAGGTTATATTCATGAAGAGCCAAAAAGGGCGATGGATAGAGTTTTTATATTCTTCCGAAATCAAAAGGAAAATTCAATTAATTAATTGATGTCCTCGGAAAGCCAAAGATTTTGCGTGGAAGCTCTCGTTTCGGATGGCGGTAAATCCGCGATAGCATTTCAAAACGGTAGAGATCTCAGTGGATGCTGGGAAAAATCACACTTGAATATCGCGCAATATTAATTACGATTACATATTGTTTCGAAATTGTTATTGAAATAAGAGGATGAGATTGGAATTAAATCAAGAACGATTATTTAATTTAGTATGATAAGAAACTCGTTGTTCCTAGGAGTAGACCATAAGACATTAAAAAGTTACGCCATTCAGGTGGAGTAAAGAAACAATAAATTAAAATTAGCTGTTATAAATTACCATCGTTAGAATAATGACGCTCTGTGAGCATTCTGAATAGGAAACAAAAATTCAATTCTTCTTCGATAGTTTTACAAAGATGTTAGGTTCCAATTTATATTAGTTACACTTAAATCAATAAAGTGGCTCCTCAGCAATCATATATTTCTCGTCGTTAAGACTTTATACACTGCATTATATTCTAATGGTTAAATATATTTCATGTTTATGATAAGAGCACATAGCATAAAACAACGAATTTTGAAAATTAAATCATCATAGCTGAGTTGAGGATCAAGCTCGGAGATTTAAACAGCAGAGGTATCTGTGATAACATAAAAATTAATTTGAAACGGAGGCTCAAATTCTTTGGCATTCCAAGAGAATCTCACACCTATCTTGCCTCAACCGAAACCTCGAATAGAAGTTTCCCTAAATCGTTTACGCTGATGAGACACTTATTAAGCCTTTTCGCCACTCCGATGACCGGAGAGTGAGATCTAGAAAAAACCTCGAAAGGAAAGGACACACAATAGCTGCGAGAGAGAGGGAGGGGAGGGAGGGAGGGGCACCGTGGTAAAAAAAGAGGAAGGGTGGAAAGAGGAGTACCTCGAGGGAAGGTTCTGGGACCCAAAAGACTAATGGGAATTCATGTGACCACTGACGCGGAAGTTTTCCACTGGCCGAACGCTTCTGATGAGGACTGCCTAGCTCCGTCTCACCTCCAACATCCAAGAGACCCTCTTCTGCCCCCTCCCTCTCCATCCCCATCCCTTTCTCTCTCTCCCCTCCCCCCGAGCACTACAACCCTCTATCACCACACATCCTCTCCCTCCCTCTCTTTGCATTCGCCGCCTGAGGCTTTCCCTTCACAGTCAGAGCATCCGCCGCCGTTCGCCGTCCGAATATTCATGGCCCCGGAGGGCAGTGGACGTGTTTGAGTAACCAATTACACCCTCTGCCGCCTGCTGGAGGCTCCGGGAAGTACGTACAACGGCGGGGAGGCGGCTGCCTTCTCCTCTCCCCGCCACACCCCTCCCTATCGCCTTAGGCTCGCAATGCGCTTTAAGAGTCGTCCGTGTGACGTGTCGCTTTTTACCCGGACACAATGTTCACGTCTCACCCGAGGGCACCAAAGGGGTTGGTTTCCAACGCGAAACGAAGGAGGCCTTCAAAAAGCTGGACGGTGATTTTTGCAGTCCTCAATTTTTTTGATTTCTTTATGGATGGAAAGGTAAGCCCTCTATAATGCTCATGTTTGGTCTCTGTGTCCGGCGCCATTTTTACGATGGAAGCATTTGATGTGAATACATCTTTCCTCGGGTGCAGAAAAATCATTTTATAAAATAGGTGATCATTTTTCTTCCTGTCTTTCCCTTTTGGTAGGAATATTTTGCTTTTAAACGCCTCTATTGTTTTGGAGAAATTTAAAACAATTTCTAAAAAAGGAAATATTTTGGAATTTGATAAGGTACAAATCAATATCAGAACGAATAGTATAATACTTTGTGAAAGAAAAAACAGCGTAACGCAACACTGGATTTGTATTTGACTGTAGGACACTTCGGACGATTGGAAGAGAGTAGACAATAATTATACTGTTAAGCAAACCTGATATTTTTCGTTGCAATGCAGTTATAACATCAATATTAATGAAGAGAAAATAATAAAAATTATCGATTAAGTATTCTTTAAATACAATGGAAATAAATTTACAAAAATAAATGAAGATATTAAAAACCGATTTCTCGCTTTAGCTTTTTAAGCTTCTTATTTCAGTATTTATTGGATCAAGGCTTTTCGTATTCGCCATAACAGATTGCCTGAAAACGTGGTCATAAGGCACGCCCAAATCGCCCCTTTCTCCCTATTTCGACTACTTCTTGGCATATTCAATACCCTTACCACACAATGCCCCGTTCGCTGACCCTGCTAGCCCCTATCCATCCGCGTGAAACTCACGGTGACCTCATAAACCCCTTCTCGCACGCACCCCAAGCAATCCTACTCTGAACCAATACCACGCCTCCTCCCCAGTCCCCCTCTTTCTATCCAGGATGGCGGCCCTAGTTGTTGCGCCGTATGACGCAAAACCGACCTTTTGAAGTCGTGAGTGGGAAGCTGCCACTGCATCAATTTTTTCCCTGATCGTGCGAAGCGGTCGCTGATTGAAGCTTTTATTTCTGTTTGGAGGATGTGATGGCGAGAGAAAATTTGTCGTTACGTAGAAAATCTCAGAATTCGTAGCGAAAAGGTAATTATTTGATTTAACTCCGAATCTCGCACTTTGATATGACTAGTATGAAATAGCAAAGTGTTTCAAATAAATTCTGAGTTTATCTCATGAATATTCGTACAGAAATTAATGAAAGATTAAAATCTTCTTTTGGGTATACAGTATTTAGTCGTTTTAATCTGTTTTAGTGATTTTCTGTTTAAAAATGGCCGTATTCCCGTTGAGGACGATGCAAACGCAGGCTGCCCATCAATACCACTCACTCTGGTATTCGTGAGAATTCGTGCTGACAGTCGAGAAGGGTCCGAAGGAGTTTCTATTTCTTGAGGTTCGTGCGGGAACATTCTTAGAGAATGTTTAGGAAGGAGACAGCTATAAAGTAGATTTCCCGGACGCTTACTTCGGAACACCGTATGAGAGCGTCACGACAATATATTAATGCATCTTATGAGGATGAAATTTTTTCAGGCATTGTTACAGGCGATTAGACGTATGGTGACTTCTCCCCTATCCTGGATTTACAGTAACATTGACAGGAAAAAGATTTCAGGATGTGTCAGTCAGGATTGTAAATGCGATGATCGAACCGAAAAATATCACCAAGGAGTTGCTGAGAAACACCCCCGTGAGAGGAATGAACTCCAATGTTTCTTCGTCCAACCACTAGGGGGCTGAAGTTTTCGGTGTTTTGGTGTCGTCGCAATAAATTCGGTTGCGGAACATTTTTGATCGCGCCTCGCCTGTCGCTCAAACGAACAGAAAACGTTGCCATTTTTGTTCTCGATATAAAGCTGCCGCAATTTTAAAGGATCGGAGGGGGCAGGATGACCTGCGACGAAATGGAAGTTGATGAGAATCCAAAAGTGGCAGGATTTGTCCGGGGATCTATTACAACTGAGCAGACGAATGACGGAGGCGTGATCACATTTATTTTCGAAGAGACAAAATTCCTACGGACAACAGGGAACCCGCAAAACCGCGTATTCTAAACGTCTCCAACTTAAAACAAAGCTTCGAGCGACAGATGGCATAGTACTTTGGAACTGCGGGAGTTATCGATCAGAATACTTGGAGATCGATCGCCACACGCTGAGAACAACTAGTGTGCGATGAAAATTTGGTGGATCTTAAATTTATGCCAAATGTTAGAGCCTGAAAAAGGATAGCAAAGTAAAAAATAACGATTAAAAAAACCATTTGTGATTGGAAATAATATGAATGTCTAAATCTAAATTTTATGCTTTTAATGCAAACGTCTGGATACCACAAAAATGTCTACAAGTAAAATTTCAGGCAAATCATCGAATGATGTAGGCATTCTTCAAGTAGAGAACCGCAACATAAAAACCGATGCGCGAATTAAACACTAAACAGAACCGTCAAAGGGACAACGGAAGGAATAAACCATCTCCAGCAATGAAAACGCGCGGCGGCCTTCCCCGTTCAGCGTGCAATCATTCTCGCGGAATACGCTGCATCAAACACGAGCACTACTTGGCGTTAAAAAAACTGATGTCAACCGAATCGACCGAAGGAAAGTATTCGTCGAAAGATCGATGGCACGGTTAAGTCTAAATGTCGAATCGTCGCGTGGAGGCGTGAGTCACGCGCGTTCGTTTCGCTGCCTGCGCGCCCTCCGTGGGCCTTCGATGTCGCGGCGACGCCAGCGACGCCCCGTGCGACGCGCTCTGCCGCCAAAGGATGACGGAATCGAGGCTCGTTAAAGTTCTCTCCCGGGGCCCTCGGAGCCTTCGTCGCGCGCCCTCGCCTCCTCCAACCCCTCCCCCGCCCTCAACTTTACCCTTCCACCGCAATCTACACCCGACGCCTCCCATCCATCCCGAGTCGGTGATCTTTGGCTCTTCCGGTGGAGCCCAGAGGCGGCGGAGGAATCGGGGAAAGGCGAAAGAAATTGCGGGGGTGGAGTGGTGAAGGTCGGTTGGTGCGGTGGAGTGTGGGGAGAGCCGGGATTACAAGAGCGTGGGGGCGGAGGGAGAGGCAACGGGTGGATGTGTGAGGGAGGTCGACCATTCTCTGAATGGCTTGAGTCGGAGTTTTGGAGATCGTGGAGAGAGGGGAAGAAGAGGAAGAACAAGAGGGATGGAGGAGAGGAAAGAGGAGAGAAGAGAGGATAGGAGGGATGGAAAATAAAGAGAGGATAGGAGGGATGGAAAGAGAAGGGAGGATAGGAGGGATGGAAAGAGAAGAGAGGATAGAAGGGATGGAAAGAAAAGAGAGGATAGGAGGGATGGAAAGAAAAGAGAGGATAGGAGGGATGGAAAGAGAAGAGAGGATAGAAGGGATGGAAAGAGAAGGGAGGATAGGAGGGATGGAAAGAGAAGAGAGGATAGGAGGGATGGAAAGAGAAGGGAGGATAGGAGGGATGGAAAGAGAAGGGAGGATAGAAGGGATGGAAGGAGGAGAGATGAGAGGAGAAAGGAAAGAAGAGATCGCCCTCCTCGGTGGCATTTCGCGGCCGTTTACGACGCCATGGGAAAGCGACGGCGCTGGCAATAGACTAGGATTATTAAGAGGGCGTGGAGAAAAGGGGATTGGGTAGGATAATATTATTATGATAAGAAGCCTCTTATACTCGTAGCTTTTCAAAAACTATAAACATAAACCCTACACAATGTACCTACCTAAATATGATGTAAACCGATAACGCAGAAATTCTAAAGTTAAATAAATATTAATTGCATCCTTAGTTTTTACAAAACTTATCATATGCACGAAATACTTTTTAAGAATAATTTTGTTCAGATTGTAACACGTGCATCCCATTTCTGTTAAATTGTACTTTAGTATATAGCCAATATATACAAATTAACACATCAATACAATGATAGAGGTTTTTATTAATTTCTGGCTATAACAGTTATCCTTGTTATAAATAAAATCTTTGTTTATAAGGACATTTCAGTAAGATGACCTTTGCAGCCATGTAGTCTTGTGGGAATCATTTTGCTTCCACTTTTCTTACAACAGTACAACGCTTTTTGAATACATCAATTATCCTTCATTAATAGGGGATTTGCTTTGCAACTGCATGAGCTTCACCCTACCTCGCCAATGGCATGGGTTCCCAACCTGGCGTCCACGAGCACCACTGTGCTAGTCGACAGTCTGACCATTACCTTCTACGATGCTAAAACACGCCTTTTCTCGCATAAGTAATTTAATTTTCTAGCTTTTTTCTATCTAAACCCATAAAAACATAACTATGGTTAGATTTGATAATGGTCATTCCCATTTTGCAAAACTATATAGCGGTGCTCGCCTGACAATATAGTAAATAAATAGATGCTCGCAACACCTAAAATGTTAGAAACCCCTGATCTACGGGCTACCACTTCCCAATCCACCGATTTCTTGACACCACCATAACAGTTACCATTTGGGGCTCCTGTTTCTTCATCCTTAAAATGCCTTGCACTTTCACGCCCTTCGCTCCTAAACCCCATTCCTTATACGGAAATGCAAGAGGGTCTGCTGCCTCGAGCAGGAATGGATTCCTGGAAAGGTCATCTCCCTCTCTGATTCATAACATTAAAATGTATGCCATTTTCTTTAATATTTCTCACTTTTATGACAGCTGCCTATAAAATCTTAATGTTATTGAAGTAGCGGCATTTATAACATTTGAGTAAACCAAAAACAAAGCTAATGGAAGAATTCTTACATATTTTCTACACATATAATTAAACTAAGAAGCTCGCTTCCACAGGAAACAATCGAGCTCGTTTTACGTCTGAAAAAAATTCTAGAACAAGCTATTTAAAAATGTACTTGCTTTAGGTATCTTCAATAGCCACAACAAGGTTAAACGCCATATGCGCATTTCGGCAGAAATGCGCATGATTTTTTACCCTTGTTGTGGCTATTGAAGATATTTAAGGCTAGTACATTTTTAAATTGCTTGTTCTTGAATTAAGAATTTATTATAAATTGACTCTGAAACAATATTTTTTCATGACATTCACTATCTCAAAGTATATTGAAATGGTCCAATAGGCTGCATTAAAATAGAAAGAGATTTATTCGTACAAAATATCATACTTAGTTGCTCAAATCTAAAGCATTAAATTTTATTGCATCAAATTTTATACCGCAAAACTTAAAATTGAGTTTCCATACTATTCCGTTATGATTACCGAGGAAAATTATAAAAGTAAAATTGAGCGGGCGAAGAAAAATCACAACAAACCTATGCTAATACGTACATCAGGAAATTCGACCAAAATAAATTACTAACGAAAAATTTTCAGAGCTGCTCGGCAAGAGTCTCCGGTACGATCTTCGGCGCTGCTTCTGCAGAGGCAAAGGAAAGTCAAACGAAACCACCCTGGTGGAGTATATGAGAAAGAGCGTCGAAAGATAAAGCATCAGAAAGAAGCAGTTGAAAGGGAAGAGGAGACTGCGGTGTCACTGAAGGAGGACATCTGCTGAGGTGAGAGATCCACGCAAACAAAAACGAAACGATACGTCGTATTCATCGCGAGATTTTATATTTTCGCGGCATCGAGTCGCGATGAATAAAATGGAAGGGGTGCAGATAGGGAAGGAAGAGGGGGAGAGAGCAAGAGGGGAGTTGGAAGGAAGGGAGGGAGAAAGGAGGGGTGGGGGAGAGAGTGAAGGGGGAAGGAAGAGAGGAAAAAGAAGGGGAGGGGAGAGAGCAGAGGAGGAAGCAAGGGAGGAAAAAGGGATGGGGAGAGGGGGGAAGGGGAAGGAAGGGATTGAGAAAGGAGGGGGGTGGGAGAGAGAGAAAGGAGGGAGAAAGGAGAGAAGTGGGATCGAAGGGGAGGGGAAACACACGAGTGAAGGATACCACGCGGCGACAAAGGGGCTGGCGTCCTTTCGACGCACACATGAATCCGCCTCCTCTCTCTTTCTCTCTCTCTCTCACGACTTTCCCGCCCCTTCTTCCGCGCCTCATTTTCCTCTCCACTCCTCAACCTCCCTTCCTCCTCCTTTCCACTTCCGCGAGATCGGTTTTGCTCGGGTCGGGCCGAGACACCTTAACTCCGCCCCCGTTCCTTTCGGGGGCCGGCGCCTGCCCCACGGCGCTGGACGCCTCGCCCGGGGCGGAAGCGGGGAGAGCGGCGAGCGGGTTTCGAGGGCGGAGTAACGAGCAACCAACGCCACCACTTGGCGAAAAATTAAAACAAAAACACTGGAAAAGTGCGCGTGAGAAATAATGACGAATGTGTATTTTGGAGAGAAAGAAGGGATCGCCGAGTCGGAGAGAAAGGAGGAAGGGAGAGAGAGAGAGATTGGGAGGAGGGAAAAGGGAGAGAGAGAGACAGGGGGCGGGAGAGAGACAGGGGGTGGGAGAGAGACAGGGGGGTGGGAGAGAAAGACAGGGGGGTGGAAGAGGAGGGGAAAAAGGAGAGCGAGTGGGAGAGAGACGGAAGGAGAGGGGAGGAGAAAAAGGAGAGAGAGGGTGGGAAGGAAAGGGAGAGAAAGAGATTGGAGGGAGAGGGAGATAGAGGAAGGGGGAAAGTAGAGAGTGAGAGGGAGAGAGAGACGGAGGGAGAGGGTGGAAGGGAGAGGGAGAGAGAGGAAAAAGGAGAGTGAGAGGGGGAGAGAGACAGAGGGAGAGGGTGGAAGGGAGAGGGAGAGAGGAGGGGGAAAAGAAGAGATAGGAGGAAGGGAGAGAGAGAGAGGGTGGGAGGGAGAGAGAGGAAAATGGAGAGTGAGAGGGGGAGAGAGACAGAGGGAGAGAGGAGGGGGAAAAAGGAGGGATAGGAGGAAGGGAGAGAGAGAGAGAGGGTGGGAGAGAGAGAGTAAGAGAGGGGAAGGGAGGAGAAAAAGGGGAGAGACGGAGAGAGAGATGGTGCGGGAAAGAATGATGTGCGACCTCGCAGAATGAGAAATCACGCTCCGTTGACCGAGGGGGCGTATCTGGTCCGCAATCGGGTTTCCTCGGCGACTCTTCTGATGCGATAATCATTAGTGGAGGGAATGGAATCGCACATAAAAGGACACTCGGCCCTTGGGTACGATCGCACTCTGACGAGAAACCCGCATCGGTCAAGGGTCGTATTGATGGCGCACACTTTCCTTGGAAGCGCGCGTCACTTGTTTTGAATATCGGATCGCGAGACGAAAAGATGTTATTAAGGGCGTTTCGAAGGAAGGGCATAAAAATTGAGACGCGAGATGAAAGCACTGGTCCTCAGGCAGTGTACGACGGAGTCGTTCGAGAGGGAAACAAACATCCATTGCGCGAGTGAGACGCTCAAGTAGACGCGAATAGAAAAATTGTATGGAACGAGGGAACATCCGTGGGACTTAAGTCACTCCGATTCGACTTTTTTGGAACGGATTGCAGTATGAATAAATGTCCCCGCAAAAGAATATTCCTTAAAGCTAAGGCATTAATTGGAATGTCACCTTTCTTCGTAAAATTTTTAACTGACCAGCTGTTCATTGCACTACCTCTCAGACACCCATTGCGCGTAGGCCAGAGAGAATCAGCAGGTCGTAAAACACGGAAAAAATTAAAATCCATATCTTAGGCGTTTTAATATATGTACTAGGATAAACTTATTAAACTTTTAATAGTATCGATAAGACGTTACTGACAAGATAATGTAAAATTGATTAAAGTCATTTACATTTTAAATTCCTGTTAACATTTATATAAAAAGGTTAATTTATATTTGGTTTCTTCTTGAAAGAATCTCACATTTTCGCATTTGTTACTTTTGTCGACAATCTCCGTTTACAGGAAGGACTTAATTAATTTCAAATTTTTGGCTTCCTACTTCATATTTTACTTCGAGGTCTGCTTAAGAATACTAATAGGTAAACTACGAATGTTCATTGGTCTAGCAATGAAATTTGTGATTGTAAATCAATCTAATATGCAGACGGAATGTAAGTTGCACATTGAATTTAACTGGATTCGCGTTTTATCCAATTCGGTTAGTCGATAACATCGACGTTCGAGGATTCACACATTCATTCTTTTATTTTTATGATGATCAGCTATTGGGGCCTTTATACAGATACTAGCGTAATTGCCCGTCAAATATGACAGGTTTATCATAAAAGTAGTCTAAATATATATGATTTCGATATGAAAAATCAGTAAGATATATTATGATCTGTTTGGCTTTCATGCTCAATCAAATCAGTGTTTTTGAAATCTATCTTTGTTTTAATTATATTATTTATGCAATTATTAGTAGAGAAGCCAAATGATTATCCAAATATTTGCTGAAAATAAGAGGAAAATTGTATAAAGAAGTAGCTGAAATTTACTTGAAATATTTAAGCAAATTATAAGTTATTTAAAACGTATAGAAATTAACTTAATAAATGAATTATTTCACTCTTATTAACTCGTAAAAAACAGGATAAAATATGAACAAACTGTCAATTTACCATAAAAGGAAAAATGTGTAGTAACTTACTATTAACTAAATACTTACATGAACTATATTTTAAGATCGCACTTTTCTTTAACTATTTTAGTTTTGAAAATTTGCCAGAAAAATCACTTTAGTTACAGAAATTTAAATAAAAGTCATAAAATGTTATTTTTCACTCCTATTTGAAATTTATATTATATTGTATATTAAATTATAAATAATTTTGGCGCCTTCTCTCTCTTTCGTACTAAAGCATTCAAAACACTTTCCTTGCGCATATAGTATAAGGACGAAAATACAATCTCGAGGTTTAATGATGACACGTTCGGCAAGACAACATATCCTTAAAAATCTTAAAATTTTCCAATATATGTGATTTAAGCGTATAACTTCAGCGATTTTGAACCGAAGGCAAAAGTCAACGATAAGAATAAAATTTATATTTATTTTTCTTTAAAATGGTCAAGGTTCGAAGGTCCTAGGTCAATTACTTCTTGTTTAATTGTACAAAATAAAAAAAGACTGCAAGTGAAAAAAGGTATTTTTAAGTGTTCTCTTATGGGGATTTCTATAGAGCGTTCCGGCGGATCGACGGACGGACAGATGGACAGACGGACGGACCAACGTACAGAATAAGGATATTATTTATATAATTGATTTCCGAAATTATGGTAATAAAGATGAATCCCGAAAGAAAACAAGCGCTATGAAATGAGGTACGGGACATATTATGCGGTATGGCGCACTGAAAAAGCCTCTGAAACATTTTCCGCTGAAGACGTCTCTTATTAAGAAAGG
Organism: Tanypteryx hageni; assembly: GCA_028673005.1. NCBI lineage: Eukaryota > Metazoa > Arthropoda > Insecta > Odonata > Petaluridae > Tanypteryx > Tanypteryx hageni. Next base: position 118,383,925 of record CM054115.1, read on the forward strand.
AAGATAAAACGAAGATGAATGCATCACAAATTAGAAACATTTTTCTACAATAGGATATATAAAAAAGAAATCAACTCCTATGCCGTAAAATAATAAATAGAGTGTCACACAAAGATAGATGACGAGGAAAAAATAATTGGAAGGTTAAATAATAATAAAAGAAAGAAATTAACACAGTTTTCAATGAGCCCTGGAGCCCACTTCCAACACACGCACTTCAACAATAAAGTTCTGCACCCCCTGACCGTAACACAACTTATAGACGCTACTGAACACACGATTGGTTTTTATTTTTCAATAGTCGCGTGTTTGTGTTATTGCGACTATAATTCGTGCTGCGGTTAGGAGACGGTTGACTTTTGTGTTGGAGTACGTGTGTCGGAAGTGGGCTCCTGGGCCCCTTGTAAACTGTGAGTGTAAATTTATTTCCTATATTTTTATTTAACCTTCCTTTTTATTTTTTCCTCTCCCTCTACTTTTGTGCAACATTACATTTATTAAATTACGGCATAGGAGTCGTTTCCTGTCTTTATTTTATCTTCGCCATAGTCTCCGCTCATTATTACAATAGAAGAGACTCTTGGCTAATATTAGTGCTATTGCAACAGGAGCGGGGTAACTTATTGATAGACGGAGTGAAATCGAAGTTATCTAAGCTCGTTAATGTGACGCGCGGATGGGAAAACTGAGAACGCTCCAAGGCTGAAAACAAGTCTAAACCTTTTCAGGTGAGTATAGAAACATATTGCGTTCCCTAAGAGAATCATATGACACACGTTCCACTCTCTCTCTCCTCTTCTGAGCTGTATAATCCTTCAATCTGCGTGAGAGAGAAAGGGAGAGAGAGGGACGAGAAGTGTGGGTGGAAAAGATGAGGGAGTCGGATAAAAAAGAGAAACAGGTAAAGAATGGGGCATTACGGTAAGCGAGGCGAAGAGAGTAAATGGGGAGGAGGGGGGGGAGGAGAGGGCGGAGGGGAGGGGGAAGGGAGTGAAAGAGAACCGTGGAAGCGTAAAGGAGACTTAGTTTGCTCCTCGGAGCCGACATAACGCTCTGACGCCCTCCAGCATCAGTCGGGAGACAATCGGTCGTGGGGTGCGGAGAGCTCGACGCCTGAATGAGAGAAGAGGGTGTCTTCCTCGCAGGAGAAAGGGACGCGCTAAGCAAAAATAAATCACTCGACGCGGAAGTAATATTTGGAGAAGAGGGATTTTCTTGGTGACATGCGGCATCGATATCGCGGGCGAGCAATCTCCTTGGTGGGCCGCCGCTGCGCTTCCCATGGAGATTGGCCCGATGTGCTGTGAAGAGGGAGGCGGCCGCTGGGATGCGGGCGGCCGAGGTATGGGGGCGGCCGAGGTATGGGGGCGGCCGAGGTATGGGGGCGGCCGAGGTATAGGGGCGGCCGAGTGGTGGGGGCGAGGCGCAATTATTCCCGGATTCATTCCTCTTCTCCGTCCCTCCCTCTCACTTGCGCGATTAGGGCGTCCAACCACGGACCGATGGAACATTCATTATTTACGCCAGTTCAGGCGTTGTTATTGAAAAGTTGAAGTAAACCCGTCTCTTAAGTAGCGCGGAGTGTTTGTTTGGCAGTGTTCACGAAATAACTCCGGATGACTGCACTTAATCGAGGTGTTTTTGACGCAGATAAGAATGTTCGCCTATCTGGTCATTAAAAAAATATTGAAGGTGATATATGTTTTACTTTCTATGTAAGATTTCACTAGAAATAATAACATTATTTCCAAATAGATATTTTTGTAGCTCAACGTTACTCAACTTCAAAATAGATCGCGGTCGAGAATCATGTTATAAAGAGGCTACGTAAACCAACAGTTGCTCAGAAAAGGAGAACATTTTATTTTTAAGTGTAATATTTCCTAAATTTTAAGACTTCAGAACGACATATAAGATTTTTATGAGTAAAAACACACCAAATTCGAAGAATAACGAAGAGTATTTTTGTTCATCACATCATACAATACAAAAACAATTATTAATAGGCTATTCCATTCTCATCTATTGCTAAATAACATCAAGATAAAGTCTAGAAAGAACCTAAAAAGCTGCAACACTCATAACTCCACATGAATGCTGAAAGAGATGAAAATGTTTATCGCGAGCAACAGGCATTAGAAATTCAGTGCAAATCTCTTTGGCACGCATCATACACTCGTAATACTAAGGATCCTACACACTGCGAATCTATTCGAACGAGCGGAATAAACCCCATATCACATTCTCCCCTCCTCTCTCATCCTTCCTCGCCCCTCCCCGTCCTCCCCCACACTTCCCTCAGCGACAGACTGTCCTCCCCCAGCCATGGGGTCGAATCAGCTCCCGCCCCCTCACCACCACTCCGCCATCCTCACTTAGGATGGATCGCAGATCGCGTTCACTCCTCACAGCCTCCCCCTCTCCCTCCTTCCTCCCTCTCCCTCCTTCCCCCTCCTTCTCCCTCCTCCCCCACGACTTCCGTACGGATTGCACGGAACATAACAAAGGGTGGATGTCGCCGTGGGAGATACGGGAGCAGGCGAGGGAAGTGGGAGGGGGGAAAGGCGTAGAGGAAGGGAAGATGGGTGTGAGGTTCCCACTGTGGCAAGCCTCACGCTTTGTCGGATGAAATCGATTAATCGATCTTCGCTGCGTCTTTCCGCGAACGATATTCCAAACGTTTTCAGGTTTCCCTCGCTTCTCTCCCTTCGACTGTTTTTATCTCTTTCTCTTCTGAAGGTACTCAGGCGTCGTTTTATTGTGAAATGGATTTGGACGGCGCGAGAGGGGCGCGGGTATTTAGTTAAGGGGAAGTTGGGTACCTCGGAATCGCGCTTTTTATATCTACAGCGGGAAATTGGAATTTTTTAAAAATCCATTTCCTCGGATATATACGTAGGTATATGAATATATGTATAGGGATGGAGGATTCTAATACACCAGTTGGCGATAAATTCCGAAGAATGGAAAAATGATATACAGGAGGATTAGAAGTTATTAGACGTAATAAAAAGGTGAGTAAGATAAAAAAGAAAACCAACCGAAATATCTTGAATGGAGTTTAAAAAACTTCGAACAAAAAATCAAAATAACTGAAGAATGATCATAGACAGAATCTAAGAATGAATGGTTGAGGTCATCGACAGAATCTAAAATGACACAAAAGGCTATATTTGCTTTCAACAGGATGCAATATTATTATATCAAGTAGTGTGTGTACTTTTTACTAATACACAAAGCTACTAAATAAATAAGAGAAAAATAATTGCGCAATTAGCACAGAAACAAATCCAGAATGTAATGCCACTGCAAATTTAAAAAGATACTGATGGGTTTTTCATCATTCCGACAATAATCAAAACGTGTATGCCGACCAATATAGAATATTCCTGATTTATTGCCTCCATGAGTTTATACGTAAACATAATTTCTTTCATTCTGTAGCGATCTAACTCATAACCCACTTTTTGAAATCCCTAAGCTATAATTTCTAATCGATTAATACATATATTCATTTCGCTTTATAAATAGAAAGGCTCGCTATCTATGTTTCTAATTTAAGTTCCAACTAATAATTTTTCTATACATCGCCCGAAATGTAGCCGCAGACCCTTCGTAAACGCTTCGCAGACCAGAATGATAGCCTTAAAATAAATAAATTTCCCAAGAGAAATCACCAATTTCTACATGAATATGACCACAGCATAAGAGGTGATGGTTTCATCGCGGCCGTCCTTAATTTTCATTATGAAAAATGTTCTCATAAATTACAAATTTAATACTGACCGCATGAAATTGTTGGTAGTTATTTCTCAAAGTATAGCAGCGAATTCGCAACAAGAATTATCTTCAGAGAGGCAAACGCTTCCATCGCATGTGCTTCCTAAAAGACGGAGGTCAAAATCGTCCCGCGGTGGCGCTATTTGGAGATGATGTCAAAATTCTCGGCGTAAGGCGATGACGAAGAGAGCCGCGTAATGATGACGGGAGATAGAGGAGGAGGTAGGATAGGAGAGAATAAAGGAGGGAGAGGGGTGCGGAGAAGGATCGGAGGAGGAGGAGGAGGGAGTGGGAGTCGGAGGGAAGGGGCGCGAAGGAGGAGTAAATGCGCGTGCCTGTGTGTGTGTGTGTGCGTGTAAGTTTCGCCTGAGGCTTACGAGACCGGAGATATTACCGCCCTCCCTCGCCGCATGGAATTGGTAAATGGAGATTTGAAAGGATGAAGGAGGGAGAACAAGGAGATCGGAAAAAAAGCAAAGAGAGGGAAAAATGTCTCGTAAAAAGTCTGAGATTGAGACGTTAGCCGGGGAAAGGAAAAATGGAGCGCGTATCTGAGAGAAGAGGAGTTAAGGAAAGGAAATGAGAGACGGAGTGGGAGGGAGAGAGAAAGGGAGGGAGAGAAAGGGGGAGAGAAAGGGAGGGAGAAAGGGAAAGAGAAAGGGAGAGAGAGAAAGGGATGGAGAAAGTAAGAGAGAGAAAGAGAGGGAAAAGGGAGGGCGAAAGGATGGAGAGAAAGATAGGGATGGAGATAGAAAGGGAGGGAGGGAGAGAATGGGAGGGAGAAAGGGAAGGAGAGAGGGAAACCTGTTCCTCTTAAAGGGGACACGGGGCGTAAGGATATTGGTTTGGAAAGAAAGGTGATCTCAAGAAGCGGAACAAATCCGAATAGAAAAATATGCTATTAAAATAACCTGCGAGGATCTGAGTTGAGGAAGAACCTGAAAACACAAATTCAAATTAAGACAAGGTGAAAGGTGATGAACGAAACAATATAACCTGGACTTATACGTTTTAAATGCGAGAATAATCATTAACAAGATGATCCCAACGGAACTTATGACGCCTATTTTCCACATCATATTTATTTAATACTTATATTGGCTTCAATAGCTTTAAAACCACCGCGGATGAGTTAATCTTTGTGTTCTCAAATTAAAAATTTATCGATAAGCAAAATGCTACGGTAAAAATTAGAATTTCCATTCCTTTATTCAGAGAAGAGTACAACTCCCGCTCCGATATTATAATTATATGATATTTTAATGTGCAAGAGAAAATTACCATGCACGATGGTTTTCAGATTTTTCATGTAAATCAAATGGGAAAGATAGTTACTGGAATCGAACCCGGGACTTTCAATATTCGCAACAAAAACTATTCTCGGGAGCTCGGTTACAGTAGCATTAGATTTCCACCAAGTTTCTTGAAAATCAGTCTATTGATGCCCAAGTTAATAGGCGGAGGGGGGACAGATAGACAACGACAAAAGTATAAGCCTATTTTCATTCTGGAAAGTAGACTAAGAATGAATAATAGATTTCAGAAAAAGTTAGATGGTGTGGATTCAAACATGATTTTGACTGCGTATAAAAATTATGACAATATAAAAAAGCATAGACATTAAGGAATTCTTTTGGAAACTAAGAAAAATTCGCGAATTTTATTTTCACTAGGGAGGTGTTTCACCCGTAAGGATAAGAGGTTTGAGTCAGAAGATGAGAGCCACTGGTGGCGCGAAGGATGCCAAGTAGTATAATGATCGGAGGAGTACGAAAGACGACATCGTAAGAGAGATGGAAAACGATCGGTAAGGATGGTTTTGAGAAGCAAATCGGAAAAGAGAAATATGCTAAAAAGGAGGAAAGAGGAAGATCTTATGCAAAGCGGAGTATGGGAGTGAGGGTTGAGTTGGAGGAGGAATAGTGGGGAAGAGAGGGTGGAGGGGGAAGAAGAGAGCGTGGGGGAGGGATGGAGATACGGGGAAGGGAGGGATGTGGGATGATGGAGAGGAAGGGTGGGGAGAGAGGGAGGGAAGGAGTAAGGGAAGGAGGGAGGGAAGGAGGGAGGGTTGGGGAGGGTGGGAGTGAGAGAGAGAGTGAGGGTTGGGCGAAGAAGGTTGGCGGACAGATGAAGAAGAGCAGTGTGGGCGAGGAATTTTCCAGTCGGGCGGATTCGGTTTCGCCGAACGCATATCTTTATTTTATTTCATTCCAGGAGTAACCTCCTCCCTACTGTAGGTTTTCGGCATGGTAATACGAGATTTTTAGTCCAAGCTATTGCATCGTGAAGAAGGTAAGAACAAAATAATCCCTTTGTCTGGATTTTTAAACCGAAAAATTATTGTTTATTTTCGATCGATTCTCATGGTTCAGAAGATGGAGAAAAAATCATTTCCGATTCAGAGTTCCATTCACAGGTCTTAAATGGCGGAATCTTTTCACGCTGGAGACTATTTGTAATCGTTGACGTTACTGTTGACGTCAGTAGCACGTACGAGAGGAGATACCTTTTTTATTGTTAGGTCGAGGAACCAAATTCACCCTTAATACTATCACGTCATTTTCATAGCATTCGCCAATAATCTATCCGATTACAAAACATAAATGAGGAGGTTCGACTCGAGTTTTCGCGCTCTAAGAAAAAGAGTTCTCTTCGCTCTCTAAGTCATTCTATCGTGCTCCTTCACCTAGTCTATCGATGATCTAACCAATCGGCTCACATACGCTGTTGGGCGGACTTTTATCTTCAATAAACCACTCAATCACGGGCTGCGAAATTAGATTCCCAAGAATTACGAAAATTTTGGCGGCGTCATTTGCATTGTCGAGAATCCAGAGATGCCTTTCTTCCCACGCTCCATTTTTTCCCGTAATCTGTGTCTCCTTTTCACTTTTCTGTTTCCATAATCGCTTCCTCTCCCCCTCTCTCCCTCCGCCCGACCTATCTCCAGTTCTCCAGCCAATCCCCCTCTCCCCCCACTTTGCTATCTCCACACCACAAGCCCTATCAATCACACCGACCGTTATCATCCACTCAAAGCCTATCACCTCCTCCCACTCTTCCCCTATCCACCGCATCTACCCCCCCCATATTCCCCTCATTCTTCCTCATCTCATTCCCCTTTCTCTTCACCGCTTCCATTTCCCCATGCTCACTCTCCCTACCTCGCTACCCGCGTACTTCACTCCTCGTCTCCCAGCCATTCCTTCGTTGCCACCTGCTCGCCCTCCTCTCCTGGACGCTCTCCCCTCCACTCCCACCGCACGCCCCCTCCCTCCTACACTCCAGTCTCCTTAAAGTCACCCACCCTCCCTCCCTCAATTTTTTTCACTTAACTCCATCATCTCTCTCCTCGGGTGTCGTATTCAATCAGGTTCCGGACTCCTCCGATGTATTCTTAACTCTAGAATACAAATTTGCATTAATTATCATAATGAGAATCGGCACTCTGTTTAGCTGGAATAAATTAAACTCTCGGGAGAACATTTTTCGTATCTGCGCGTGGCAATCAATTTCAGGAGACCAACTAACGTCCTTTTATATCTTCAAACGCCATCCTACGAGTGTTAATATGTTATTTAGCCGGAATACCTCTGGATTTGTTAAATCAAATTGTTTACCATTTTCAAATCTATCTCTTAATCTCTTTAAATAATGAGCTAAGAAATCCAGTCACGCTTGACTAATAAGAACTATTTATGACTGACTGTAATGCTATTTTTAACAAACTTTCCGAGTAGGTAGAAGATTGAAATTTGGTAGGAATGTTTTATTCATATAGTAAAAGCCATTTACAAAAAATCCTCATAAAAATCCAGGTTAGACTCCAGTAGATAATTTCTGTTTTCCATAAGATGACACGTAAAAATCGATTTTTTGACTTAAAGGCTTTTACTCTTTTGCATATTAAAATTAGAAAGAAGTGATCTTCGGACCTGACCGTTTTAAAGAAAAATAAATAAGGTTTCTTATTATCATCGTCACATTTCGCCTACGATTCGAAATCGCTCATGTAATACATTCGAATCATATTTATTGGAAAATTTAAACTTTTTAACGATATGTTGCCTTGCCGACCATGTCATTATTAAGCTTTCAGATTTTATAGTCGTCTCAATCCTTATACTATATACGTCAGAAAAGCATGCTTTGAATGATTTAATAGGAGAGAGAAGGAGAGAGAGGAAGAAAAAAGGAGAGAGGGAGTGAGACAGAAGGAGGGAGAGATATATAGATAATTTTCCTTATTAGGGCGAGATTGAGACTAGGAAGTCTATTTTTCCAGAGAGGAGGAGAGGGAGGGAGAACGGAGGGAGGAGGATGGAAGAGAGGAAGAGAGAAAAGGTGGAAGAATAGGAAGTGCCTTAAATTTAATACATAATCCACGCATAACCGTCATATTGAACGGGAAATTATGCTAGTATAGAAATAGCCCGTATATGTCACACCGCAACGCTTTCTTCGTGAGGGACAACCGCCTTGTTGCTATATTCTTGATACCCACTTCCTGAACCATTTTTACGATGACAGTGGTAATATAATTTTACTCTTTTTATTCCCTTTGTATGTAGTTTTTGTTTCATTTTTCAATTTATTTTGCAAAAAAAATGACGACTTCGTTATGGAGGAACTTCGTTCCCAGAGGTTGCATTAACTGAGGCATTACTGTACTATGATGTTGCGTTGAATGCTATTTCTAGAGTCGTTCAGATTAGACTTAAGCCGAAATGGATGTATTTGTGTATTGTTTAGACGCGCGTCAATAGCACTATAGTTAATAGCAGTGGCGGCTCGAGAAATTTTGGCGCCCCGAAAGAGATAGCTCTCCAGCGCCCCCCTCTGTAAATGTTTGTTGAGATATTTACAAAGTACATGTTAACATATTCATCGCACTGTAAAAATTATTGTTAATGAAAAATTAAAAAGAATGCTATCAAGATTCAAACCTGTTCCTCTATATAAATTGATATCCAATATTTATTCACTTGTAAGTAATGCATAAATACATGATCGGTATAGCGCCTCCAAAACTTTGGCGCTCCGGGCAGCCGTCCGGCTCGCCCGTAGCTCGGGCCGACCCTGGTTATTAAGGTAAATTATAACGAAAGAAATAATTGATGTATTTGCATTGGAATTTTAAAAAATAATTTTTATACTGCTATATTAGAATTCTATAATAAATTTGATACTTTGTTTATATTGGGAACTGTAATACCGTTTTTCAGTTATTGTATACAATTTAGTTTAACAACAAAAAAGTTGGGAATAATTTTGAAACGAGAAAGAAGTCTGCTATGACCGGGAATCGAACCCGGGTCTTCCACTTGCCGGGCGGATATTCTACTACTGAACTATTGTAGCAGATCAATTTTCTCGTTTCTGAACGCGGATGTTCTCTTAGTTGGGACGGAACTAGCCAAGCTAGTATCAAACTGCCCCAACGGATGTCCTCGAAGAGATACACCGAAGAAAACTCCTCCCTCTCAAATGGTAAGATTGCCAAGCAAGAAATTGATGGAATGGAGCGATCCGAAGATCCTATGCAGACAGGCATAAGCTGTAAAGTTGGGAATAATTTTGAAACGAGAAAAAAGTCAACAACGTTTTTTGTTGATTTTGTTTTTAAGTTATCTGCTGTGTTGTGTTAAGGTGTTCAAAGGAAACGGTCTAGAAAACTATTCAATTTTAATCAAATTTAAAATCATCAAAGTATAATATACATAATTGACAATCAAAATCCACTTGAGAAGGCTGCACCTTTGTGGAAAGATTCCATAATAAAAATAGGCAATTACAATAAGTGTTTTATTTCTATAATTGACATGTATTTTGTAAGATTCGATAAATGTTAGAATTAACTCATAGATTTTTATATTCACGCTGTTATTTTGAATGATTGATTAGTTATGGCATAGAAAGTGAATTGTTTTGATTTTTATTCAATATTTCACGCATGTTTACCTGTGAAATTAATTCCATAAATATTTCCTAAGAAATAGGCAAAAGTCTTTATGTTCTATTTACAACCGCGGAGTTACTGTTATGCAAATTGAGAGGTATCGAGTGGTCTAGGATAAAGAATTATGGCTCGTAAATACAGTTACTCGAGCAAAGCGAGTGAAAAGCACGAATATTTGTTCTCACTTCGCTCGGAAATATGAGTCTGATGAAAAATAAAATTTTATGGAGCTGAAAGAATAGGTAGGATTGCTTGGAGTGAGCGCAAATCGTTAAAGAGAAAACCACTGTTTAAGCCATCCTTTAGAGCAGATAAAACGTAATAACACAAAAATTAAATCTTTTGATAATTTCTCAAATCGCTATCCATTGTAGTCCCGCTTCTTAGCCGTCTCATCCCATTCGAATAAAACGCCGTAAATCGCGCAAGCCGTCAAAAAGCACAAAATGAATCTTCTTCGTACAATAATCACGACAAGAGACGGCGGATTCGCGTCCACTCGGCGGTCCCCACACACACACTCACGCACACACACACAGCCATTGACAGAGAGATATGGAATCGAGGTTCAATGCCTCTAAACACCTCTCGAAGCAGCCGGGAAATCTCTCCTCCGGGAAAGAAAGAATCTCAGCAAACCCTCCTTGGGCATCCACTCCTTCGCATCGCTCCTCCAATAGCTCTCCCCTTCCCCCTCCCCTCTTCCCCCTCTCTCCCGTTCGCTCGGGCGCCCATCAAAGTGTAAAATGAGTCTAAAACCAATTTAGCTTAATCGCCGCTGGTATCGGAGACGAAAGACATCGCGGCGGGGAAGAGTGGGTTGCCGCGCAGAAGATGAAAGGAGGAAGGAGGAGGAGAATGAGGAGAGAGAGAAAGAAAGAGAGAGAGAGAACGCAAGGAGGGATTACTGGAGAGGGTTTCGACCTTCGAGAGACGCGAGACAAAAGGAGCAATGGATGATGGCAGGGAGTGCAAGATTTGGAAAGAGAGAGAGAGGAATGTAAGATCGGAGAGCGAGTGGGATAGAAAGAGAGAGTGAGTGATAGACAAGGAGTGGGCTAAAGGGTTTTTATCGGAGTGGCAGTGAAGGAGAAAGAGAAAGGGAGTGAGTGGAGGGTATGGGAAGAAGAGAGTGGGATAAAGAGAGGAAGCCGAAGCACTTACTTAAGGGCGTTGAGAACAGAGGGAAAGAGAGAGGAAGAGGGGGCTTGAGAAATCTAGAAAGTCAGTAAGGAGACGTGCTTAACTTTGAGATGTGGGTTTAGAAATTTGACTTTTGGATGTTAATGGCAATAAAACGATGCCAAAAATACAATTATTAGAAATTCTTCATAGCTGGAATGCATCCATTTTCCCCACATATTTTAGCAACTAAGATGTGGCGACCCGAATAAATGAAGTCACCGAATTTTGTATCTATCGCAGATTCCTGCGGAGAAAAATGTTGGTGACAAGCAAATATTACATGTTTCGCAGAATTTACACCGAACGATAAAATCGATTACCCTTTTTGTCATTGTTACCCACTGAGTTAACTAATCAAACCGGAATTATCCCTCGTCTCTTTTAAATGGCAAATATTAAAAAAGAAAATTATGATTAATAAAATATTATTATATTAATTTTATTTTCATAATTTGCATATAACATTTTGAACGAAGTGAAATGATCCTTACTATATTGTAGATGTGAAATTCAGAAAATTAAACGCACGACAAGTTAAATTTTAGATATGAAATTATCAGTGTGAGGGTTGACACTCCTGCTCGCTAGATAAGAGATGCGAGGCTTTCTCACAGCTTCTGCATATTGCAAATTATGAGTAAGATCCAATATATTCCTTTTCTTGGTTTTAATGTTGAGAGTCATTAGGTTCCTCTAAGGCAGAAGCATTCAAAGTGTACTACAGGAACCACAAATGGTACCAGACGACTCTCTCAGCCAGTGGTGCTCAAACTACGGCCCGCGGGCCACAGTGTCTTCATCCGACCCACAATGAAACAAAATATGTAAAATAGGAAATTACAAAAACAATATTTGTTGTATTTGCCTCTCTGTCCCTATGATAAATGAACATATTTGAAACAAATCAGGAAATAATGACCAAAAATTTAACTCTTTAGTTTCCTTAAATGACTCTTCAACGCTATTTATCGTCTTGGTGTGGCCGGCGAAGAGAGCGGAAGTTAACTATGTGGCCCACGGTGAGAGCAGCAATGGGGAATGAGGCCCTCGAGCCGGTAAGTTTGGACATCACTGCTCTAAGCGGCGACAACAAGATTGATTTTGTGTATTTGTCTCGCAAGCGATTTTTATCTCTTTGTTGCCAGCTCCACTAACCTAAAGAGGCGATTTCAACCGCGTCTATCTGTGTTACTCGTCGTTTTACGCACCTCACGTATGCAAGGTCAATAAAATGGTCATCTGGAGAGATTCATATTCGACTCACGTCGCATTTAAACACATTCCTAGGGTCAAATTTCATAATATCCATATAATACCTCCGAATGTCATTGCTGTCGATTGTCTCACCGACGGGAACACGGATGGAACGTGATGTCGTTTCGAAACGTTAATACACATGGGTGTCCGCCGGCGGTCATTTTCAGTAACAATTTCACCTAAGTAGACGGAATTCCTAATTTGAGATTGCGAAATTTGGTTGAACCGTTAGAGTTAGCACGCAGAGTATGCGAGGCGTCGCGTTGTGCGGTGGCTGTCGTGCCGACTATTTGACTCGGCTGAGTTGCACTTGCGAGGATATTGGTCACCCAAAAGCTCATGGAAAGTTCCCCTTCTGTCCCACTGAGGACAAAGGGCGTGTAGATGAACTTAACACGAGTGCTCGATTTATTCATATGCTGTTGTTTAGATTTTTTCTTCGTTATCGCATTGTCGCGATCTTAGGCGACCGCTTTTACATTAGAATGAATAAATATTTTGCAATAGAGTTTGGTGAGATTTTGGAGGCGAGGCTGTCGAGAAGTAAGAAAAGAGAATCAATGGAAATATAATAGAGTTGAGAGAGTGAGATGCGGTGGTGAATGATGAAGTCGTTACGCAAATCCAATAACGTTTCCATGTAATCGCCCTCTGAATTTTTAGCTCTCTTGGAAAATGCGTTTTATGTCATTATAGTCTTCCAAACGGTGAGGAAATTTTAACGAGAATAAAAAAGTTATTCCAACGGAACTCATCGCAAAAATGCCATTTTGTGGACGATTTGATAATTTTCGTCTCGTAAGGATATTTTGAGGTAAGGGATAATTTTTATTAAATCCAATTAGACACACCCTGTTAAACATAACCATGAAACGACGGCTGTTTTCACAAAATATAATTTATATTATACATCACATTCATCGAATAACTTTTTAAAGTTTTAGCGGATTTTCTAATTAATTACCAAGAAAGTAACGGAAATTTTTCCAATTGCTTAACCCCTCAAGCCCGGAGGAGATTTATTAAATCCCACCCTTGCGGCCGAATGAGGTTTATAAATCTTCACGATTGTGTTGCAAAAACGGTCGAAAATATTAAAATAATCATAACTTTAGAAGTTTTCTCCAGATTATTCTGAATTTTTTGTGGATTTACGAAAAACATGAAATTTGTAAATATCTATTTTGCGTATCATATTTTACATACAAAGATTGTTGGGGTAGAAGAGAATGCACACCAATCGCTAATTTTCCGGCGCGCGTTCGCTCTCTATATATAACATTCAGCACCGGAAAATCTATGGAAGATATTGATGTGCAATCTTAATAAAAAATAGCTTAAATTAGTAACTATTTTATTATGCAAGTCTACCCATCTAAACCAATTGCGTGAAAAGTTTTACGCATCTCAACTTTTCTATGTCTTGCCTGGAAATTTTTATGTAAATGTATTGTTATTGATTTATTAAAAGATGATTTATTTATAATACAACGTTTTAGTTATACAGTCATTATTCTTAGTCATTACAGAAGTCATATAGAATAAATAGTTACATTTCGTTCATTGGAAAGGGAGATATGACGTATACATCAGAAATGAATTTAGATGCAAAACACGGAAAACTTGAGCTTATAGTTCCTTTCCAAATATTTTCAGAAAATTTACACATGCGTAATTGGATTCAGCAAGAAATGCCTTATAGCTTAGTAAACACTTCTAGTAATCTATTGTGTAAATATATGCTGACTTGTCCTCTTCTTGCCTACTCACTTCATCGCTGCTTTGGCCCTACTAGCACAACAGAGAAGCACTTATCTGAAGAGGAAAACAGACCTCATCTTCTTTCAAATGTCAAAGAAAAGGAACCCAATTTGGTGGGTTCCCTTTCCTCAGGTATTTTTGGGTCAACTTTAGAAACCGAAAACCCGTAGGTCCGTGGTAAAAACTAAAATTCTATCACAAAACTAAACGTATATTATATGTAAATATATGCATACAAATAGATATACACAATTCCTCGCAATTCCCCTCCAAGAATAACAAGGGCTCCTTCTCAACTAACTTGCTTTGGGGATGCAATAAACCTTAGTAATCCCATCCGCCTTGAAGAGGGCGAAATAAAAGATATTAGTTGGCGTTGATGCTTTCCTATGAAGCGATGAACGAAGGATTGCGCGGTAATGGAAGGGAATGTTTGCAGAAATTTTTTTACTCAACCTAATTCCATTCTTCATGAATTGCATTGTAAACATTTGCAATAAGCTGTGCATAGACAGACATAAGATGTTTTCCTTTCTTTCTTTACATACCAACGAAGACCTTTGTCGCATGATATATGGCTCCACCAGGAAAAAAGAGAAGAAAAAAACGTGCTCTCCTTTGAAATGATACACAGTGCCTACATTGTGTTTCAATCACCAGGGAAAGGTTCCTTGCTGCATTGAAAATTTTTATTCGGAGAAACACCGTCATATCATAGCAAAATTGAAAATTCTATCGCAAAATTCAACGTTGTTTATATATTTTTTAAACAGAAACAAAATACAAGACAAACATAGATAGGAAGTCCAAAGCTTCCTCTTTCAAAATATATATAGGTTATTTAGATTTAAAGAAGTCTCTAGCGTCAAAAGATAAAATAAATTAGGGCTGACGCAGGACGTAATAGTACGCCTGACGGCCAATTGGACAGTTTTTGCAGGACGTAATAGTACGTCTGACGGCGTTTACGGGTTAAATATACGCCTAATGTTTAACATTTCCTGTCATCTCTAAACTGATGGTTTTTGGCAAGGGAAAAAATCATAAATTCAATGCTTCAAAATTTTAAATATCTAAAAGGAAAGAAACGAAATTTAATTCGGAAAATGTTTGGTTTAATTACCATTAAAAATTTATACAACAATGCGATCTATGTTTTTTCACTTATATGGAGAGGACGCGGTAGTGGGATCACGGATTTATATGAAACTTGGTAAGTGTATAGCTCTAGATTCCAGGATCACTGCAAATTCCCCTTTTGGGCCTATACGGCCGATAGTATTTTCGAAAAATCACGATTAAATATTGCAATTTCTCGTCAACTGGAATAAATTTCTTAATGCACGCTTAAATGATGGGGAGAGTTAGAAGGGAAACTTTCATGTGCTTATGCCTCGACAGGTAACGGAGCTTTTGTTATATGTTTGTAAATTTCTTCGCAATTTCCTGGATGATAAGAGTCATAGTAATATTGGAAACAGAAAAAATTTCTGCACCAAAAACATTTTGCAAAACTCTGCCCCTTGCAAATTCATTGTCCATGTAATACGTCATCTGGAAAATAACTTGGTTAACTTTGAAAAAGACCTATTTTATCGGTGAGCTTGGATGCGAATATATATATATATATATATATATATATATATGAATTTACGCGTGTATTTTAATTACATCAACACGGCTAGTGATTTCCCTATTTTTCCGGAGCAACTGTCCAACATTGTGCAGCCGCGAAATGAAAATTTTAACCTCCAGATAAAAGTATACATTGAGAGGTACATTTTGGAGGAATAACTTTGACGCCGCAAGTTGGCTCGTTGTTCACATCCATGAATCGTTCGTCGTACAAGGCCTGGCTTGTCTCTCCTGATCACGAATCTATAAGAAGCAAGGACTTTCTGTCCGTCACATACAATCTCAATACTTTGTCCAAATACATTTTATAATTGATAATATGCAACTTCCCCGACTTCGTACAAGTCACGAACGCATTCTTATAGCGGATGATAGCGTCGCTAACCTCCAGCTGCACTTTAGGTCCAAATCTCTCCATAGGTTGAGGTTAGGGAATATTGGGCCGTATACGAATGCATCATTTTGTTCAATTAACTGACATAAATTTCCGTCGCTTTTTCACTCTGATGGGATAGAATACCCTCGATCCGGACCACCACCTAACTATAGAAAAAATAAATAAAAATATGAACGTGGCTGCCCAGTTAAATTTTAATGCAAAATACGAAAGAGGATTTGTAGAAGGAGGAGGAATGAAAGAAAAATAAGTTACCCACGAGGGAATCAAACTCGCGCCCTCACGTTGGGACTATACGCTCACCGCCAACAATTCATTATCAATTAAGCATGCATTAAGGAATTTATTCCAGTTGACGAGAAATTGCGATATTTAATCGCGATTTTCGGAAAAAAACTATCGGCCGTGTGCGCCCAAAAGGGGGGTTTGCAGTGATTCTGGAATCCAGAGCTATACAACAACCAAGTTTCATATAAATCCGTGATCCCACTACCGTGTCCTCTCTTTGTTAGAATCCTCAATGCCTGACAAAGCATTAAACCTAATTATATTGAGGTAAATTTTGTTTTCTCTCCTGCACAATGGAATTCCATAAAGTCAAAGCCTGCTTAGTGCATTATAAAGATCTAACCTTGATAGCATGAATATTAACTCGAAAAAAACTGTAGCAAATGTTGCTATAGCACTTAAACGTTGACGCGACACACGATCCATATTTCTGATTCCAAACGTAGCGGATAATAATTAGTATACGTGTGTGTACCTTTAAAGGTCAAAGAAGCATTATAAATAAAATAAATACTAAATGACACCGCGGTTAATGTATACATTTCAGACAAAGTTTTCGTTTTGCGTGATAAAATTATTTATGATATAAACTACTATAGGGTATCATTTTTTCCAATAACTTTTCAAAGAATTTCATTTCTCGGCATCAAATGTGTCGAAACCAACGTACTTTTACGAGCTGCCTTAAACACACCAGTCGGAAAGGGCCCGGATCAAAGCTCTCCTTCCCCTTATCTCCCCCTCCCTCCATCCCTCTACTCCCTCCCCCTTCATCCCCGTCCTCCCCCTCCCTTCATTCCCCTCTTCCCCCTCTTCCCTCCCCTTTCACCCCCTCCTCCCTCCCCCTTCATCCACCTCCTCCCGCACCTTCATCCCTCTTCTCATTTCCCCTTCATCCCCCTCCTCTCCCTTCATCCTCCTCCTCCCTCCCCCTTCATTCCCCTCCTCCCTCCCTCTTCATTCCCCTCCTCCCTCCCCCTTCATCCCCCTCCTCCCTCCCCCTTCATCCCCCTCCACCCTCCCCCTTCGTCACTCCTATCTCTCCACTTTTATTTCGCTATTCCGATTTTTATTTCCTCGCTTTTCACTTATTTCGATCTCATATATACGCAGGATAGGCCATCTTCGGAAGGAGTGAACGATAACTTGGGATTTTCAATAGTCGCGTAGCGATTCAGTTTATCGAGGGAACAAAACCGAAACAGAAACGGGAAAAACTTGAAAAAATGACGCACGGAAAATGTTCATCGCATTCAATTTCCTGTATTTCGGGGCGAAATTAAAGTGACAAAAGCTTTGCTCTAAATTCTTCTGAGACCATACTTTAGCTTAATACATGAAAACAGTGAGAATAATTGAAACAAAGAAACTTATAGACATCCATAAGATTTCGCAGATAACCATTTTTAACGTCAAACGTTCTACAGAAAAACATTTAATATTTTAATTTTACTTTCCATTCCATCATTGTCCACACGTAATTCTAATTAAAAAGTACTCAATGTACACTAATGTACAAGAAATGTATATATAATGTGATTCATTGGAATCTCTAAAGCTATAAAAGCAAGAATGCCATACGTAAAACTTTCAAATTAAAATATATGAATAATGGCAGGAAATTGCTTTCTTCAATTTTTCGAAAAACGGATTAAACTAGAGTAAGATCGGATCTTGTGCAAGAGAAAACAAACAATAAAATTTCTTTTATAGATATCCAGGAACCTAAGATTTGCGATTTGATCAATGGATAATGTAATTAAAACCTACTCTAACAGTAAACAAAAAAATTTAATAACGCGTTTCTAACCCGTGAGAAGTCCCTCCTCTCGTTCATTTGCTCTTACTTTCTGCACTTTGTGTCGAGCTCAGCAATATTTTATCTTCCTCGCAGCGCTAATGTTGCGTTTCCCATCTCGTAGCAATCACGTACGACACCAAAATAATTCTTCGATTAAATGTCATTATTGCTGTAATTAAATTTAGAGGTTTAAACTTTTCTCTGGTCATAGAACATTATTCCATTGTATAAAACAACTAATTACGCAGTTAATTTAATCTTGAAATAAACAAAAAAGTGCAGACACGAGATACAAATGAAGTGAACTTCATCACAGGTTCCACAAACCGATCGGGAGCGTCATAGTTACCACGATCTCTTTAAAAAAAACACTTCCGCACGAATAAAAAAACGTAAAGGACGTTCCGTGACACAACCCCACGCTTAAAAACTACTTTCCTCGGCTATTTATTTTTCAAATCTGAAATTTCATCAGCAACCATTTAACGACCTCGCATACTTCTCGCCGCGTGGACCTTTTATCTCACTCGAAAGGAATATAAGCACTCCAACCTCATTTCGCAGACACACTCAAAAGGGGACGGTTTAGCCTTCGCTTTTCCTCCCCCGAATCTCCTCCCGATTCCGCCCCCCCAATCCCCGCCCCCTCAACCCCCCAAAGCACGCCCCCTCCTCAACCCTTTCCGCACATCTCGCTGCCATCCTCCACGGTTCGTTCGAGACGCCATAAAGCTATCGCTTTATCGCTCGCTCTCTCTCTCTCTCTCTCCACCCTTCATATCCTCCCTCCCATGGTGAGAAAGGGTTGGTTGGTTTGTTATGGGGTAAAGATCTGAAAGAGCTTTGGGGGTGTATGGGAGGGTGTGGGAGGGTGTGGGATAAAGGGATGGCCTCGTCTGGGGCGCCAGAACACTAAGAAGAGGCCTCCGACGTACGAGAAGATATAATGATTTAATGGCCGCTGTTGTCTGAGACGTGTAAGCCGGGACCGTCGCCGACAGAGGAATCCTAAAACCTCCCCCCTCCCCCCCCCGCCCACTCCCCACTGCGTCCTCCGCCCATATACCCCTCCCCACTCTGAACCCCCTCACACGCCCTCTCTAAACACTGAGACCTCCTCCCGGACTCCTCCCCACTACACCGTCCAACGCCGCATTGACTCCCCCGTCACTTGTAAATATCACCCAACCGTTTTAACACTCGCTTCCCACCCACATTCTCCTTTCTTATTTTTTTAGTTTAATGTAAAAATATTTTGAACCGTTAAATTTCTTTCATTTTTCTATGAGATAGATATAAGTCGGCTATGATCGTTACGCATGACATATATACCGTTTAGTTTTTGATCATTTAATCTCTATCGATCAAAAAGAGTGTTTTTTATTAAACTGTAAAAAAATACCATACACATGTCTCTTGAACCCTTTTTAATTTACAAATCCTACCACGTTTTAACGTATGCTTAAGTAATAATATGGCAAGTTTATATTTAAGCATCGCATTACTCCTGTTGGAAAATATATGCGTATGCCATGTGGTTCACATTATATCTTTTGTGTCCTAATTCGTCCGAAATTTGACTCGCGAGGTAATCCAAAGACTCTCTTCGCTGCAAAAACATTTTTTTATGAAGACACTTTGTGACCGGGAAGATGCATACCATTGAAGCTTGTAAAATATAAAGTGGCAACTTCCTATCATACATACCTCATAATTATTATCAGGATGATGTTTCGACTGGATTACTTGTATTCCAGAACTCTGCAGTTGGGAAAGATTTCAAATATTAACTTTACAAATAGATACTGGAACATGATATGGATTTGAAAACATGAAATTAATCTCTCTATGCATTGAATTAACTCAAACATGCGAAAACCATGTAACGGAGTATAGTTCAAAACAAGACGATTAATGAACGATTAATCAAGTTATAATAGTATCATTATACATAAAATTCCGTGATATTAAACATGCTTCTTTAATATACCCAACTAAAGTTTTAGACTAGTTCTCGACATAAAGTCCTATAACTAGCCCTTATTCAATAGAAATTTCGCACTCTCAGAATAGCTCTAACCCCAACATCTTTAGCCTCTTTTGGACGATATTCGCGATGCCCACTCGGACAAACCACCTTGGGTCCACGCACTCCCTCTAACAATGGTCCAAACGTCGTCCTTAGAACGCGTCATCCCGTGGGTCCATCCTCTCCCTTCTCTTGGAATCTCCTCCAAAAGAACAAATGAAAAACTTAAGAGTAGGAGGAGCCGAGTCCCTCCATTCCTTTGGGACTGACCGTTGTCCGAGCAAAAGCGAGCATATACACACGTGCGGGCGTGCAAGCGAGCGGACCCTTCCTCCAGCTAACATCTCCCTTTCTTCGTATCCTTCGCAAACTCCCCACAGTCATTATCTCCCCCTCCCATCTCCCTCTGGTCATCTCCTCTTAGGAGCGGCCGAAGAAGGCACCTTCTCCTTGTCCCTCCTCCACCCTCCTCCTTCCCCAACTTCCTTCCTTCGAAGACCCTCCCCCACCGTGGCCGGCACCGTTAATCATACGGCATGGTGGGAATCTTACGAACAAACGAGGCTGAATTCTCTTCGGTCCTCGCCAGGGAGTCAAACACGCTGAGCCAATTTTCTGCGGAGGCGATGCGGCCGAGGAAAGAAGAGGGAACGCTAATTCTGGAAGAAGCGCGTTGGTAAATAGAACGTGGCCATCTCGGATGCGTATGGCGAGCGGAGCTATCTTTTCACTCGATGTTCTCTCTGCTTGATAAATTGGCTGGACTAAGGAGCGACATTATGGGTGTGATTCTTCTTTCGACATTCTGATAGCGATTTTTCTTCTTTGTTTATAAAAAATATATTTTGTTTTTCGGCAGAATTTCACCATTTTACTGACAATAGTCGATTTAAATCGACAAAATATAAATGTAAAATAATAGTAATTCAATGCTCAACACTGATCATGAAATAAAGGAAACGTTCGAATCAAACTTTTACAAAAATACATGCAATATACTCACTGAACGACACATTAAATTTAAAGATTAAATCAATAATTTTCCAATTGATATTTTACCAATTAGTAATAAAAAATATTTCTAATAAAAACTCCTGCGATTCTCATTTCTCTCATTACAAATCACCTTTCTATCAACTATTTAACTGCTGCGAATTACTTTGCAGCAAAAGCAAGTATTTGCGATGGAGAGAGGAGGGCGAGATGAGGAATAAGGGAGAGGAAGAGTGGACAGAGGGAAAATAGGAGAGGAGAGAAAAAGGGAGATAGTATGGGAGAAGTGGTATAAAGGAGTAACAGGGAGAAACAGGGAATGCGCGAGAAAGACGGTGGCGGCGGAAGAAGGGAATTTATTGTCCAGAGTTTCCGCCGAGAGTCCGCCGAGGGTGCAGGTGCGAATTAGCATGAGTCCGAGGGAGAGAGAGAAGGAGTTGGAGGAGGGAAGTGGGATAAGAGGAGAAAGAGGAGGGTAGATAGCCAGTAAATCAGGCAGAAGGGGATGGAGGTAGATGGGAGAGTGGCGATGGGAGAGAGAGCAAACAGGAGCACTCGGTCCACTTGCATTTAGTCAGACAATGACACGCGAGCTTCGCGAAGCCTTCCCTATGATTTAATAGAGGGAGCGGTAGCATAGCGAGTGTCGTGGGATTTCACCGTGGGTCGAGACGCAGATAACAACGAATCCGGCCGCGCAAGTTGAGTGGACAGACAAACAAAAGGTGTCCTCCGTTTGTCTCTTTCTAATATTGTGGAAAACCCACGCAACTCAGTCTGTTCCTTCGTTGGAATCATGACGAAGTGGATTCGGACCGCGAATCGATTTAGCCGATAACTGATCACGAAACGAAGCCTCGCTTTGAGCTGGAATTTATTGATATGATACTTAAGGCGTTGCTGGTGTAGAAAGTAATGCGTGTTTTTGAATCATATGAAAATTTAATCGCCATATAATCACCGAATACATCCTCCACCCAATACATAGTAGTATAGAATATATAGTATA
The DNA here is from genome assembly GCA_028673005.1 of Tanypteryx hageni. NCBI lineage: Eukaryota > Metazoa > Arthropoda > Insecta > Odonata > Petaluridae > Tanypteryx > Tanypteryx hageni. The sequence continues at coordinate 118,406,019 of CM054115.1, forward strand.
GTAGTAGTATAGTATAGTATAGTATAGTATAGTATAGTATAGTATAGTATAGTATAGTATAGTATAGTATAGTATAGTATAGTATAGTATAGTATAGTATAATAGACTATATTGTCCTATAAACGTTTCAACTCAGTTTCATATACCATACAGCTACTTTCACGTACATGCTTAATTTGGGGGGCTGTACTTAATGTCTGTTTACCAAAGAATTGATAAATGTCATTGAATTCGATAGATCTGACTACTGTAAGAACCCTAAAATTTATTCACTATGGCAAAACTTCCCCGGTATACCAATTACTTGGAATTGTAATCTTCCGCTAACACAGTCATCAAAAATTAAATCAGCCGTTTCTTGATAGACATAAAAAGCGCCATGTCTCTTTCTGTCTGATATGCACATCTTTCATGCCCCAATATTTTTTCCTACTCTCGCATTCCAAAGTTTTTTCTCGATAAAATCTTGATTCTCGGATGCACCAAGCAATCGTCACTCATGTACTAATGAAGATTTTTTCCTCCCTCTGTCCCTACCCTCCTTCTCCCTCCCCCTCCCTTTCTGAAATGCATATGGGGAGCTTAACCCAGACGCCGAGTCAGCTAAGATACGGTGAATACGTAGTAGACTGATGACTGAGTCAGGACATATTACTTTTTTCGATTGGCATCCATCGATTCAAGGTTGCATCCTCGCTGCCTTTCACAAACGGATAATGAGTCATAAGGACGATAAATGCACTTTTTGAAAGTGCGTTGCTGTCACGGAGGCAGCTCCGGATAGAAATAGTACTGCGCATGCGTTTATCATTGTAAATACTCATCGATTACGGTGTTTGGCTGATCGGTTTCTAAATTTTCCTAATTGGCATTCAAAAATTATATTACAGATATCTCTAGAATATTTAAAGTTGTGTAAAATTTACTGTTTTATTTCGCCATTTTAAAAACTTAATTGTAACTTAAAATGGGCGTCTATGTTAAAAATAGTTATTGAGCATTATTTAAAATTTTTGAAACTCTTACAGGGCTATAAATGACCGAAATCAACAATTGTAGAAAAGTTCGGAAGGTAACTCTCGATATGTTCTACATAGCCTGGAGTTACAAATCATCAGCCGTTATAAATGGACTCTCTTCACGTATATATCTGAACTCGGATATGTCTAATAATAAAATTACAAGCTCAAACAACGCAACATCCAAAATAAATATCTGTTTGAGGACATATAATAATCTAAGAGGTTGATTAGCCAGAAATTCCATTCTGTTTGACGACCCTCCTCAGCATCTAAAAGAAATATTTCGATGACCTAAATTCGCTATTATTAGGAAAATATAAAAACTTATACTTACTGATTATTTATTATGCTACAATATCTACATACTCATGAACTACACGCTTCCTTCAGAGCTCATAGCGCATATAAAAGCTAACCATCAAAATTTCATAACTCATTTTTACTCGAACATCTGATCCCTCTCCGGATGACTGGGGTCTTTTCTGACCCCAACCTTCGTAAATTGGTAAATACGTTATATTTTTATTGTAATATTTATTTGAAAATTAAGAAATTCCTTCATCACTCTATCCAGCACTTTTGGGATGGATTTCATACTCAAACTCTAGAAAAATGCCTGAAAATTAATAAATATATCTTATTGGGTCACATTTGACCCCAGTAAGCCAAGAAGTGGGAAAATATTTGTAAATAATATTTCGTTTTTGACCACCTCCTAGTTGTAACTACAACTTATTTAGTCAATATTTTCTTTATAAATGGTCTCCGTGCGTATATTCAGGAATTTTATATAAATATTTGAACTGTACTAAATATACCTACATGCGTTACACACCGGAAAAATCGAAACGAATCGAATAGTGTATACATTTAGACCCTTGTTCTATGTGAGCATAAAGTGCAACTGAGTAAAAATTGTCTCCTCAGTGTGTAGTTATTTTATTTGATAAAGCACCTATTACGAATTAATATTCATTGTCATAAATATTTCCGCAATAAAAATGTCAATACCTTTTCAAGTCCATGACAAAATGTTAATTTCTAAACCTAAGACTTTTACTCAATCATTGAGTGTTTTTGAGACAAAATATTTTGTGCAAATTGAGTGCATTAATATTTATGAATAAGCATATATCGTATTAATATTATAATTCGTGTACCTATTACAAAAGTATTTTTCCTGTGCCAATTATTAGGTATATGTATAATACTATCTGCACTACAAAGAAAATTCTATTATTTATGTACTGCATTGAGAAAAATTTAATGTTTTGACAGTTATTTCATTTTGAATAATGACTGCTTAGAGAATATTTCCATTAATATGCTTATAAAAAATAATTTGGCGATAAAAACAACAATTATATATCTGAGGTCAAAAAAGAACCCAGTCATTCAAGATGTAACTATTCTCCAGTCAACCTGCGAGGGAAACTCATTTTCACTCGAAAATTTTATGAGTACAAGTAACCGATGAAGGGTTGTGTAAAGCAGGTTCGCATTTCAGCCGTCCTCAGTGGCAAATCACCGATCGTTGTTATTACAGATAAACCAGAATCAGCCGTTTGATTTAATTGACAAGGTAATATCCATTAATTTTCACTAATTTTAATTTCTAGCGCTTTTCAAGGGAGAGACTCACATTGTCACTCCTTTTCGCAAGTGACAAAATAAATGTTGTCGTAATCAGATGTACGGCGATGACATTTCCAGAGAAATTTTTCTGTCATATCCTCAAAAGAATAAATTAATACGTTTACACGAAGGAGTTTTCTCATGCTCGAAATTTATTTTCATTCGCTATTATATAAGCAGCCATCAACGAAGCGTTGGCAAATTTTTGAATGATCTAAAAAAATCCCATTTTAATTCATACCTCAAAAAACTATTGAATTTCGTCATATTCCGCTCTTTGAGCTTTTGGATAGATTAGCGTTGCCGGTTAAAGCAAATGCAACTTTTTTTTCATCTCAACTCCCTCGCGAACACATGCGTTCTAACTTTCTCGTATGACTTGCTCAAAACGCGCGATCCATTAGCTTAATAATGGAGCAATTACATCCAAAGGTAGGATACTTGCCCTAACCACTCTAAACAGAACAATGCTTTGCATTTCCAAGCGTGATAAATGGCCTAACGGAAGCAATTGAGGCAAATGGAATTTCGGTCAGAGGCGTGGGAGAGAGAATAAATGGGGGGGAGGGCGCAAGTAGGATCGCGGGGGAAGGAGGATCGTTTCGCCGCAGTGGGCGGCGTTTCAAGAAAAGGCGCATCAAAAATTCAACATAACTTTATTCGATTAAAGGATGATAGATTGGGAGCCACAGTCGCACTTATTGCGTGGCGATCCCGCGAACTACCCTGGACCTTCCGAACGGTAAGTGAGTCAACTGGTGCCATTATCCTGACGACAGTCACCATCGGAGGAATATGATGCTCATTTAACAAAATTAAAAATTTCGTGGCATTATGCGTTATATTTATGGTCTATGGCGGACGCTTGAAAATCTGGTTATGATTATATGCGCGAACACGATTCATGTTTGGCCATAATAACACTTATTCGTCTGCCAAATAAAGAAAGAAAAATTTCATCGGATATTTTTATAAATTTCAATAAATTCTCTGAATGGAATTACTGTTGTTATTACCAAATGATGGACGTTTAGATAACACTTCAATATAATGGCGGTTCTCGATTTTATATAATTTTCGCCGAACACTTATAAACCACTGGCGCGTTTTACCTACGACTTATTTCACTCACGTTAAAGAAAATTTGCTGATAAGATCTTTTTACGTGGATCGAATTCCTTTGGATTTGTATCATATTATAGCTCGTCTCACAACTTTCAGTTAATATGAGAGCTATACTGCGCGTTATGAGGAACATTTAAAGTTCGTTATTCATCCAAAGGTAAATTTAGGAAAAGTCGTAAGATTTTTCGCAAACAAATTACTAATAAATGATATTATACCTATAAAATAGATGGTATTATGACAAAGCAGTTTCTAAGCAAATACAATAATTTCAAAAGAGGTATTTCGGTTGGAAAGCAATAAAGCACCGACAGAAATTCGTTAGAAATTCTTTATAAATTCTCAAAATATTTCTCCGAATTGCAAAAAAAACTTGAGTACCTCGCTATTAGATGTACTCAAATGGTAGTACGACTTTAAATACGTCTCTCTAATCCTCCCATTACGATCAATCCCCTTGCTATTTCAATTATAAACCTTCAAAAGAGGGTCGAATATCAGAGGCCGAGTCTCTCGCCGATTGGTAACCCATCTGGCGGTTGAGTCGCTAACGCGTTTTATAAGATACATATGTGTGCGCATACATATATAAATATAGGGCTACTGGGAATAACGGGGTTGATTTACTTGCGGGGCGATAAATCATCCTTGCCGTGGATCACGCGTAGCAAGCCATTCGCGACCCTTATCCCAATGAGTGGCTTCTGCAATGGCCACCGCTCCCCTTCCCTTACCCTTCCCCTATTCCCCTCCCCCATTCCGCTCCCCTATTCCCCTCCCCCATTCCCCTCCCCCTTCCTCATTCCCCCCCCCTTCCCCTCTCCCATTCCTCCAAGTCTTTTCCTCCTCTGAGGCCGCGCCTAATCCCGTCGCAGTTTCGTCTTCAAATAAGATCTTTAACATTACATAAAGTAAAATGAGCAACTTAACCTGCTACAAATATAACGGTAAAAACTCAACAGCGTTCGAATGACTTATTGTTTAGTATGGTTTTATGGATACCTATCTTCTAGTTTTCCCGATGGACAAATGCATATTTATTATGAAAGAGACGCAAAGAATACTTTCAGAAACGGTGCCTGTGATTCTGGTAACATTATAACAAGTTACCGATGAGGAATTTTAATCCATAACTCACCCCCTCTTTCCCTCCATTTGTGTTTTAAGGATCAAATCCCAATATGGAGCTAATACAATTAAAATATCGTAAATTCTTAGTTCTATATTTTTGAATTAAATTTTAAAGTTTTACTCATCATCGATGCTTTGATGTTGCTATGGTATAGTAGAGATTGAAACATGCCCCCTTGTGGAGCAAATCCAAGCAAAAAAAGCGAATGCATTTAATATATCTCTTAATTTTATTTGCTGCTCATTCTCTCCAAACTCTTGTTGGATATTTCTTATGACCTGCGTCCGGAATCCTCTCCATCATGTGCTTTTTTCATATCGTCTGAAAGCTCAGCCGGACTTGTGGCTCTCACCGCATCACCTTTTCCTTCGTCTTCCAGTCATTAAGAAGAGTCTTTGCTTCCCTCTCCTTTGTTAGTTGCTAGGTTTTTGTCCCAAACCAATTTCTACGGTCTAATCTGCATATCCTGATTATATAAGTGCTGTACTTCAGTCTAATAGTGAAGAATTATTATTTCAAAAGCAAAAGATTGCGCCCTAAGCACAGACACACTCCTTTCTCATAAGCGCATTATCTTCATCAATAAAATACTGCCTTTTCCCCTATGTGAAGTGACATAGTCATCTAAAACACACGGAAAAATAAATGCAAAATAATATGGTTTGATTTTAAAAATAGGATTCAAAATATTGTCAACGACTTTATTGAGCTACTTCTACGTTATAGAGAAGAGTCGACAAAAATTTAAACCGTCCATAGAGAGCAGTAACAGGTGATTTCCAACAAAAAATAATCTTCCGTACTGTGGAAACCGTAATAATTACCAAGAGCGTTAAATAAAAATCATCAATGGCTGAATTTATAAAATAAGGAGCGATAGATAAGGAAGCATTCAAAAGACAGGAACCTCGGCCAACGGTGGCGAACGCATAAAATGTTCCACTTAGGTAGATACAGAAGCAACATTCAAAGTGTTTTGAGAACGTGAAAAAACGGAGGTACCTCAAAAGAAAATTTCTATACAAGATAGTTAAAAAAATAGTAAGTAAGTATTATACAAGATGCAACCAATCCAGTTGAAAAACAGGAAGAAATGCGTGACAGCGTGAAAGATAAGGCAATCTGCTGAAGAATGTTCAAAAAAGAATATGAGGAATTTGAAACACACAAGAAGTGACGGATTGAACAGAAGAACGAGGAAATCGGTGGAACGCTAAAGTCGTCTAGGTGGGACGGCATAATAAAAGTCCTTTAAAATTTCCATTAATGATTAATATAATACTGAAATGCAGTTGACGTAAAAATCCACTTCTTGGAAAATGTTTGTTTTTATCGTGTTGGGACCAAGGTTTTTTTGACAAAATCGTTGGTGGGACGCAAAATGTTGAGAACCACTAGAGAGATACCCATTCACCTGCTCCACTGACCACACCGCTCTTACAAATGAATGATAAAGAATTAAAATTTTATATAATGCTAATTCTCTTATCGGAATAATACATACTTGGCAGAATTAAACTAACTATCAATTACACTGACAGCTAAATTTTCAATTAAAATCAATGAGCTTGTTGCCATCGTTGTTGATAATTTTCATCGATAAGGTTTTCCTTATAATTGATTAAAACACATTTGTACACTACTTCGGCATGGATACGAATTCCACATTTCAAGGCTATCAGATTTTTCGTGATGTTGTCATGGTTATATCGACATACTTTCCAAGTTTCTGATTGTTATCAATTACGGATCTAGCACTTCAACACCAACGTGACACATCTACGCACGCCACTACATTACAAAATGATTAAAAGGGACTAGCCTAATTTCCTGTCAAAAATAACGGGAATTCATGAATAAAGCATCAAATGATGTTCAGAAAACGTAAATTTACGCCATATGTCCTCAGTACATTAAGGCTACATTTGTAAATTGTAGAAATATTACCAAAAATTATCATTCCCGTAGGACATAGCAATCAATGAACTAGCTCTATTAAAGAAATACCACAACAACATTTATTTCCTTTACTAGAACATAACCGAAGTCAATATAGGTTGAAAGGTTTTTTTTCATGGATATATTTCATTTTCATAATGAAATCTAAATTTTAAAAATCAAAAAATCAAATGGCAATTCACCTAATCCTAAAAACTTAAGTATTCTTATGAATGAAAATTAGCTTGTTCAAAGAATATGTCATTCTTGCTTACAGTTAATCTTTATGTCATGAAAACGATAAGATGAAAATAAAACTTTTTTATTCATTTCGAATGTGCATGCAAAGCTAAATTATTTAAACCAACTGAGGTAAACAATATCTGCTGTAAATACCTAATTAGTTTAATTTTCTTCGTGCGCACGCAACATTTGGAAAATAAAGTAAAATGGATTATCTACGAGAAGAAATGAACGTAAATATGTCTATTTTCTTTACATGTAGTTCTTAGACAATACTAAGCCATTAATATTTATCTTTTTGGCATTATTGCATAAATCGTAAAGGACACCTCTGCCTCGCATATATGCGCGCATGTGTGCATCTTTCCTCTCTTGTTGTAATTATAGCAGACCTTATTTACTTCAGTAACCTATAAGATTGTTTACGTTGACAACAATTATTTAGCTATCCATGAGTTTTTCGAAGTTCAGAGCGAATTGCGACTTTATTGTTTGATTTTATTGATAACGGTCATTCCTACGATAAAAATGTATGCACGCATAATGTGTGCATCTTTCCTCTTTTGTTTTTAAAAGATGAGAGTCTTGCGTTCGCCTCAACATTCCTGTCCTCCTTCCCGCCGCCCACCCACGGGCATCCCTCCAACTCCTCCACCTCCCCTTCCACCCTGCCCTCACATCTCCCTCTCACTCCCACCTTCCCTCCCACCCCCCCTCTCTCAATGTGCCTCGGGGGCAGTTGGCGCTCGGCGCCTTTCCCTCACACTCGGCCCGTGCAGTCGCCTCGCGGGGGTGGGACGAGTGCCCCGAGGTGGATTGGGGCGATGGGAGCCAATGGCGTCCAGGGGACCCTTAAAGGGAGGGAGAGGTCTTTGCGACGGTCCTGCCTCTAGTGGTCGACTCACTCACTATTTCTCAGGTGATTGTTGATCCGATCAAATGATGATTCCGAGAGGTGGACGATTTTAAAATCACGCGTCTCTGAGATAGATGACAATATTCCAGTGAGCGATATTTGCGTCGAGATCGATGGCCTCTATGCATAAGAACATGTCCCTTTCGACCGATTCCCATACTCGAGAACAAGGGACGTGGAAATGGCGTGAGAGGTTGAAGGTGATTCCACGGCAGCGAATGCCGTGGGAGAGTCATAGAAGCGCCACGGTTAGTTGCGAAAGCTAGGCATGGCGATAGAGAGGAAAGATAGCGAAAGAAATAAAACAGGCATCCAGGGCCGTGCAAATGGGGGGGTGGATTGGATGCGCCGCACCAGGGTCCCCGATCTAGCGGGCCCCAATCGAGGGAGCATAGAATTTGAAATGTTTTAAAAAAATTGTTTATTTTGATTATTTATCAAAATATAATAATATTAAAATACATAAAACATATTTGTGTAAATTCCCTCTGCGTGTCAAGTTGATGATAACATTTAATGATGTCTATTATAGGTGATTGTTTTGTTTTGACTCTTTATCAAAACATAACAATATTGTAATAATTATATTTTAATAATATTAAAATAATTGTAATAATTAATACTTAATAAATAAATGCTCCACTTAATATTTTTTGTCTCAACATAAATAAACGAGGCCCCTTAACCCCTTTTGCCCCCAAGTACCTTTGCACGGCCCTGCAGGCATCTTAGGAAAGTTTCGGAGGATTTTAATATGTTCAACATATTATTATCAAATTTACGTATTTATCCGAATAATTTCAATTAAAAATAAAAAAATTCACCTTTCGTTATGTTTTGCACAACATATGGTCAGAATCAATCCGATTGTTCAAAAGAGAATTATCGAACTATCTGTAATCACATTTTATGGCTACTAGAATTACATAGCTTAGTAATTGAAATACTACAGTAATTAAAAGGTTGGAACAGCCAGGCGCACATCTAGGCTGCAAAATAGCGACGATTCGGTGATTGTTGAATCTAAAAAAAGTGCGTTTTTTATAATCTACTACTGGCCACTGGAGATGGCAGCTTTGTAGCCAAAAGTCGAATCAGGGCTTACTACCGTTTGATTAACTCAGGGTTTACCTTGATAATCCTTTTAAAATGTTCTGTGAAATTCAATTATTCTTCCTTCGTTCATCTCTAAAACATTGAGATATGCATCGCTGTCAAAATAATTTCGCTTTTAAGAGAAAATTTATACTTCAATATGCAGTTTATATAGAATCTGTTACCTTGTTAACTGCAATTGATTCAAACCTCCCTCAAAAAAACCATTTGCAATGAAATTTGTTTGAAAAGGCAGTCTATTTCAGAATCTCTTACGTGTGAAGCGACGAGTGGCGAATGACCGCATGTCAAAGGGAAACGCTAAGAAGAGAACGCGTGATGGACTCCAGCATGGCTTTATTTAAGTATTAGAGTATTTACAAACAAAAAAGAAGGTGGTCGAAAAATGAACGCGTGATTCTGTTCGATGTGTAATATCTGACGAACTTCGCGATAATTGACAAAATATGTAAAAATGATATGCAAAGAGCCAACTTTTAATAATTAGCAATTTGAAATTGAATGGGATTCATTATAACAGTCGGAAGCGAAGCAATTTTCTCGATACATTTCGAAATAACTGGCTGTAATTTTCGAATGATAATGTCAGAAATTATTTATATCCAAAAAATGATTTTATGTCGGAAATACAATTGATCCTTGCGCTGTACCTTTTTTGGCTCGAGAGAACAAAATGTTAAAGGATTACGGAGAGAAGTCATTACCGTTAGCCTGTAGCGAGCAAATATAAATTAAGGATGCAGGGTCGAGGACGATATATTTATGTTAAAATTTTAAAACTGCGAGCAATCGCTGCGACAATGTCGCGTTTGATCGAAGACGGAATTCGAATTCCTCTTCTCGCCCGCACATTTTATGCGCCTCATAGAAATCGGACCCGATGCTCAGGTCCAAATGAAAAATCGTGTTGAAACGAAACGAAAGTTTAGGTAAACGAGTGACAAAATATGCGTCAGGGATGAGTCGTCAAAAAAAAAAGAAACGGCGAATGTCTCGCTAGGGTCTGCGTTATTTCGAGTGTGGGTGACAGCAGTGTCGCCTCGGGGCCATTTGATCGATGCTCCGTCCGCGGGAGGGTCCCTTTCCCACGAAGGGCCCTCTGGGGCGGCGGCGGAGAGAGAGAGAGACCCTCCGGGCCCGCATCGCCCACCGAACGGCGCGTCAAAACTTTTTGAGTAAAAAAGCGGAGAATATATAAGGGCGAGGTATAGGAAAGCTCCAAAGCGGAAATGCGTCATTAATCAAGCGGGAGGCGGAAAAATCGATTTCTCTCGCGGAACGGAGAGATTTCCAAGAATAAAAGATCGTTGTGTTTGCGCCCACCGTCAGTCGGCTGTTATGGGTGTCGCGTGGATGATGGGGAGACTTCATCTATTTGTGCGCACTGCCCGCAGAATTCGTCTTCAGAATTCTATGAATTCCAAAAAACTCCAATGAGAGAAGAGGTTTGAGAGCGGATTCGCTTTTATTTCGACGGCGAGACTAAAGTTTTCGACCGTATCGAATGGAGTCATATAATAAAATGAGTTAGGATTTAGATATGTCGGGCAATTGCCAAACATCCCAGTTAGTTTTGATGGATATACTTGGAAATATTTCAATATTAGTTTTTTAAGAGCTCGTTTTCTGGAATATATTATGCCAAATGTTCACTAAAAATAATTTTTTAAATATTTTCCGCCATAAAAGTTACGAGTTACCGGGATACATTTTAAATTTTTTAGCGGAAATCGAATGGATGTAAACTTTTACATAAAGGGATGCAATGTGTATTGCTATAATAATCCTAGAGGTTGATTAGAAATTTCATACATACATACAAACAAACAGAATGCAATGTGAGTAAATCTTATCGTCTTCAAGCGACGTAGTTAATTTTAATTTTACGCCACGCCCACAGTTCTTGCTTTTCACACTCAATTTTTAGACTAGTAAGTAATTTTTCTGACTGTTTTATGGCTACAATCAAAACACTCTTTTCCTAGAAAGAAGGTCTTGATTGATTGATTTTTTACAAATACATAATCTCTATCTCACGGTGACCTCTATATCTTAGATACAAAATTTAATCGGAATTTAGCCAACGATGAAAATTCCGACGCGCAAGCGCAGGAGAGCACATCGGTGGCGAAAACTTCTAGGAAATGCACCGTGCGCCGTTATTGTTTCGAGAAATAAATTATTTCTCTCCGTAGTAGAATCGTTGGAAAATGAATTTCCGAGGTGTATTCTTCAATTCAATTATTTCAATAAAGACTTCTGCCTATTCCATCTAAGAACATTTTTAAACGATAAAAACGTCACTTCTGAGTCTTAAAAACTCATTTAGTTGCATATGTGCAATTTAAAATCGACATAAGGGAATATCACAGTGCGAGAGAAACGTTCTGTGCCGTTTATAATGAAAACTACAAACATTGTTAGAGATTTCATTTGCACAGAAATTAACAAAAAAATATTTTTGTTCGACAGAAGCTGAAGCCGTTTTTTCTCAGTAATTTGCGTTACACGAGACCGAGTCGCCGACAGAACGCGCGCCGAAACAAATGAAAGTCACAGTCGAGCGATCTCACATCCGGTCTTTTTCGCCTCGCAGCCAAGTGAAAACGAATCGCCCATTGATTTTCAACACGCTTCGCGTAACCGACGAGAATTTCTCTCGGGTAGTTTGGAACTCGGAAGACTCCATATCCGCCAGTGACGCAAGAGCCATGGATTCATCGCGAGGATCGTCTGCCGACGAAACACCAAGCGCCAAGGAAACTCGGGAAGAGCAACCGTAGTCTGAGAACTTCTCTTCGGAGAAGAATAGAAGGTGCGGGGCGAGGAGGTGTCGGGAGCAGGATGTGGGAGGCGGGTAGGGAGGAGGGGGCGGTTCGGTAGAGGAGGTGCGGAAAGGAGGAAGGAAAACGGAGAAGAATGCAATATGGGCGCACTAGTGGCGCCTCAAGAGAGAAAGCATACAGACGCGTAACGACGACAGTGGGTGTGGAAAGCGGATGGGTGGTGGAGGGAAAGTGCGATAAGGGGGGAGGGGTGAGGGAGAATGGGGAGGTAAACCGCAGCGATTGAGTCAAGGTGTGCGCTGAAAAGAAGATGGTAGTAACGGTGGTGTGCTTCTGAGGTCCCACGCCAGGAGGCGTTCGCATCTGGTGGGCCGACGTGGGTAGGATGTCATTGCCGAGGGAAGGAGCCCGAGAGTCGCAGAATAGCGGGGAGAGAGAAGGAGCAAGTGAGAGGGGGGAGGAAGGGGGAGGGGAAGTAGTAAAAGGATGGGAAGGAGAAAGGGGAGGGAGGGGATGGGGAGGATAAAGGGGCTGGAGGGGGGGATGAAATACGGGGGCGGAGGGGATGGGGTTCGGTTATCCGACCGGTAACAAATCGAAGTTTTAATTCCGAATGACGTTTTGAGCTGCCGCTAATTCCTTAATTTTTGGTTTTTCGGAAATGATGGCGAAAAAATATCCCCGTCGCGCGGATGAGACTGAAAATAACAAAAGACTGCACGACTCGGAGTAAAAATCACGGCTTTGTTTGGGTTAAATAGTTATTGTCGGATATATCCATGCTGATGATCTAATGGAAAATGATTCTTGCCCATATTGCGCATTTTCAACAATAACAGCGAAATATTGCCCTCGATCATAACTGTAAATGAGCGAACAAATCATCCATAGAGACAATCGCAAAATCTTTATAAGTTACGAAACCTTTAGGTCCCCAAACCGCGGCCCGCAGGCCAAATGCGGCCCCCGAGAGCACTCTATGCGACCTACGAAACTATGATAAAAAGGTGATCGGCAAAATCTGTTATAGGCAATGTCATATTTTTCAGGTGATTATCGTCTCAAAACATTTTCCGGTGGAGCTTCAACACTAATAATGTATTTAGACTTGACTTTTGCTAATATGAGACCACAGAATCCCTTGACAACTTCTAATGTAAACACTCATCCGGTTCGCCGAAGCCCTCGTGACTTCCAATGCGGCCCTTCGAAGAATTCACAACTACGAATGCGGCCCGCCATGTGAAAAGACTGGTCTCTGTTGGTTTAGAGAATGTATCGATTTGATTTTATCATTCACTTTTGGAACTATTTTCACATTTTAACACAATGTGAATTAAGATTTTTATTAAAATTTTAGAATTTTTGAAACAGTTATTCTTTCATAGGCGTTTCATGTCGTACGGCAATCATCGCAAAGACAGGACATTGAACGTTTTGAAAAATCTTTGGCCAGCTGTTTTCCAAACTTCGATTAGTCTTAATCCGCCAAACGATGAGCCGGAGTCCCACGCTAGCGCACCATTCGTCCATTTGAGAGTCGCTGTGCACCGCGCCTCCTCTCTCCAAAGAGGCAGTTAGTTGTAGGGTGCCGGGGAAAACGATTGCCAACGCTAGGTCGAGCGAAATATTCCTCTGAAAAAAGCGCGTCGCTGGATTATGCAACTAGAGTCAGGGGAATGATCGAGAACCAAAGTGGCACGTGGAATTCCTTACATTGCTCACCAACAGCTGAGCCGTTAAAATCCGTTTAGAAAACGCACCGCGAACTCTGGGTGTATAACTTAGCGAACTGTTGGTTTGAAGATCCAACAATGAATAATCGAACTAATTTAGAATCCAAAATATCATCGAAGCAACCTTATTTGAATCATCGGTCAGCGAATGGCGACTGAGGAAGACCACTTAGTATCAAGAATGCGCATCTACTTTGTTCGACTGTTTTCAACAGACTTCAGAATAAATATCACAGATTGCCTCGGAAGATGTTACAAAGAAATGAGTATATATCCCTTTTCAAACACGGGTGTAATATATTCAAATGCACGTTTTAATAATCTTCTGATTTCTGCCTTCTCGTAAAACCCATCTGCTTTTTGCGGATAATTCGTCATTTTAGTAATTCGACATAATTCGGACGCCTCCACCGACCCATTTGAAACAGTTTGATGAAACCGCGTCGCACGTCAAATTGCGTGTTAGAAAAGTGGAGAAGAAGACTCGCTCGTGAAAACAAAACGCGTGACCCAATTTTTTATGAATCGATAGTGATGGATAGGATAGCGAACGCAAAAATTTCCGCAACAATATTGCATTCTCTGAAAACGGAGAGGAAATAAATATTTCAGATTGCAGAGATAAACTGAAATACCGCACGGATAGGAGATAAGCCGCGTAGCCATGAGAATTAAAATGATAGAATCGAAAAATTTATTTAGGCACATGCAAACCATCTATTGTGAACTACTACTCTTGTTAATTGCGCGTTCCTATTTTTTAAACTATATAACTGCATAACTAAACGACAAACTTCTTTAGGTTAGTTCTGCATTAATTGCTAACATTTACATTAGCTGAAAATCACTTTAAAAATAAATGTAAGTGCTTTAGTGAATAGTAACAGTACCAATTTCCTTCCTAAAAAAACTGAAATTCGATTACATGAAAAGATTATAAGGGAAAATGCCGACAGAAAATGCCTTATCACTGTCGAACATTTGCAATTCAAAATATTAATTAGATTAAAAATAGATAGATAGATGCGATAATTTTGTGCCGAAAGTTTTATTCAAATCTCTTAACTACTATTGCTCAAACGCAAGCTCCGACGGAACGTTTTTTTTTCTCCAGAAGAAACTATTTTATTCGTCTAACTTTATAAGGCCATTCAAATTCTCTATTTTAGCATCGAGAAACATAGTTTTTGCCTTCATTGGCCAAAATTTATTATTTTATTTACCAAAAAATTTACACGCCGAATAAAAACACCTCTGACGTCACTTTTAAACCCATTCAATTAGCAGACGCAGATTTTCGAGCGCCGCAATATTTCACCGCTCGTTTTTTTCATCCCGAGCGTCTCCCGCGCCCCCAAGCTGGCAACACTGCCTTCCTCCATAAATCAAGAGGAAAAGAGCGAGTAATTGAGGTTGAGAAATGGTCTCCGAACATCTATGAGACACGGCCAGCACGCTTAAGTGAAAAGAGAGAACCATCCGAGGTTTGCTTTCTCGGGAGTTTTAACGCCGTGCTAAGGAATCGGACACATGGGATCGTCGTGTGGTTGAATGAGGGAGGGGGGTTGGAAGAAGGGGGGGGGAGGGTAGAAGGGTGAGAGGGTGAAAGAACGGTGGAGAGGGAAGAAGAGGGGAGGGAATGGAGGAAGGGGAGGGGGTAGAAGAGAGGGACAGGGTATAAGAGGAGGAGAGGGTATAAGAGGAGAGGGGGAGAGGGTAGAAGAGGAGAGAGGAGTTGGAAGAAGGGGGAGGGGATGGAAGAGGGAAGAGGATAGAAGCGGGGAGGGGATGAAGATGGGGAGAGGGTAGAAGAGAGGTAGAGGATAGAGGAGTGGAGGGATGAAAGAAGGGGGAGAGCAGGGGGGAGGCGCAAGGGGGAATAAATAACCCGATGAAAACGGCTTCCGAGAGCGTCCTTTTCGACCGGAGCACTCCGTCCACTAATAAATCAATGCTTTATCGCAGTCATTTGCCTCGGCGTAAAAAAACTCACCGCTCACCGAAACTTGGCCGCGATGAAAAAAAAAGAGCAGTAAAACCCTTCTTTACCGTCCCGGCGTAAAAATGGGAAGTCTTTCCATAAGGGCCCATTCCTCCCCTTAACCAATCCTCGGCTTTTAATTTCCGCAATAATAAGAGTGATAATTTTCCGAGGCGAAAAATCTGACCGAAAATTGGAAGAGTTCCGTTTGGGTTTGGGATAATCCCGGGAAAGGAGAGGATGAAGGGAGTTAGGGAGGCGCTGGGGTGAGGATTGGGAGGAGGAACGGTGGAGGTGCGGCGCAGGTGCAGCACGGCCGGAGAAGAGCGGTTAATGGTTTGAGGCTGTCGGAGGGAAAGGGATTGAGAAAGAGAAAGAGTAAGAAAGAACACTTGGAGATATATTGGCGAGAGGAGTCAACATTTGGTAGGATTGGATACGATTTCCTCTTCTGAAAGCGTTTAATTCATTTCCGATTCGGGGGTCTTTGCGCTCGGAAACCGTCGATGATATTTAGCTTTTCGTCAAACGTTCAGGGAAAAATATATGTATATCTCTATATTATATTGTGAAAAAATTAGCGTTCAAATGTAACTTAAGGTTATAGCTTACCTTAGTTTGGTTTTAACATGGATAAGCCACTTTTATTTAATTTTCAGATATATTATGGAATGTACATATTAGTGATATCATGAATTTTCTTTATTCTTTGGATTTGTGCAATTTACGAAGTGTTAAATCATATTTTCAAACATAATATAGACTTTTTCTTTTTACCGCTTCGTATCATTTTTCAATTTGTTGGAAAATATATTTCTTATATTTTAAGCGCTAAATTATAACTTTTACGCCGTTATCATCTTAAAGACAGCCGCTTTGAACAACTTCCCTCTCATAATTTTCCCCTAATTGCGCCTTGCAATATCAAAGAATCGTTTATGTTGCATAGCGTTAGGGTGCCAACAACTTACCGCCTCTGATTCGTTAATAGGTAGTTCAAACGAGATCTAACTTGGCACTTACCATTGACAAACAACTGCTCATATAGACCTGAAATATCAATCCTCATAAAACCAATGCTGAATTTACATATGCGCGTAAAGTTTGAAATGCATAATTCGGTGATCGCGTGGCAATCGCTTCTAAATGAATTTAGGCCAAGCTGAGTTATTTGCAACTGGCGAATGAGGCGAATACGTGTGCGCCTCCGATCAGTAACACACTTCGTTTCATATCTCGCCCGTTGATCCTTTCTCAACCGTTCGTTCTACAGATTCAGCAAACGATACCAAATTCCTCCTTCGCTTTCAGTAAAACACTCGAGATCAAAATTCAGATATGTAATGTTTAAATCATGGAAACGCCAATGGAGACCATTGTATGGTTATCAACGGCTGAGACGCAGTAAAATTTTCGAGCAGCTGTATTACACGTTTGGCATCTGAAGAGATAGCATAGCATCGCCAGTGAAAACCGCTGAATCAGGTTCACCGGAATTTAGATATTCTTTCGCGGCTTTAGCATTACTCACCCCGGACCTTTTCCTGAAATCTACCCACAATATCGAAGGTTTCTCTTCACTCGCCAAACAATGGTGATGCATTTGATATTACAGAGTGTTTTCGATAATATGCCCATGGTGGAGTATTCCGCAGATAGCTAACCCACGCGCGAAAATTATAGAACTGCCAATCGGTGGAACGGTATGGATTTTCTTCGTATTTTCCGTAAACTATTTACACCAAGCAAAAAATGCCTACGTTTGCGCTAGGAACGCTGTCCCGTACAACATAAAACTCGAATAAGGGAGTCATCGAATCCGAGAGAGTTTCACCACGAAAAAAGGCCTAATGAAGAGAAGGGAGAGGATTCAGGGAGAGAGAGGGAGGAGAGGGTGGAGAGGGAGGATTTGTCGCCCAGCGAGCAAAAAACAAGCGAAAAGGCAATAAAAAGGTACAAAAGTTTGGATCTTTCTCTGCTGCGGGTGTGGGGAGCGGATGTGAGGAGGAGGAAGAGTTAATGGATAGAGGGAGAAGAGAGGGAAGGGGTAAGAGGAAAGGGAGCAGGAGAAAGGGAATAGGAGAAGCGGCGGGAGAAAAGGAGACGAGACAGGGAGAGGGGAAAAAGGAATAAAAAGTGGAACCGTAAGAACGGGAGAAACCGTGGGATGCGAAGCGTATTTTAATTACTGGAATACTGATGCGGCAATTAAAAACCTCGCTCAGGGTGGGAATGCGGTCCCCGCGCGGAATACGGCATCCGGGGACGTAAAAACCCTTCCTTATTTTCGCCGCCACCACGCGGCCGAAACCTCCTTCTTTGTCGCTCAGGTGTGCCATCGCTCTCCTTATAGGGAGAACAGGGCGGCGAGAGGAGAGGGAGGGAAAGGAGAGGGAGCTGGGGGAGGGAGGAGGTTTCTCTGGGGGAAGGGAGCAATGCGACTCTAATGGGGAGGCCCTAATACCCAACTCCCGTCTTAATCATTCCTAAAAAGCCAATATCCCGGGGGATATGTCCCAACTCGGCTGAGAAACCGCGTAACTTTCTCGTTGTTAAGGGAACTTCCGGTGCCAGATGTGTTGATGTGGAGATTTTTTATTGTTCTCTTAGACTACTTTGTAATTTTCTCGGCAAGGAATGCGAGTGTGTTTTGCAACGCTCTTATATCTATAAAGAAATGCCAACGCTGCTTAATTAACTGTCCTTTTAATTTGCAAATGAAGAAGCTAACGAAACGGTTGGTTCCATTATTCGGCAATGAAAATAATTTTGCAAGCAGTTTACCGTGTTATAAATAATAACTAATTACAAATATTGGCACCATTTAATACCTTGTGAGGCTTAGGTATACTATCGTACTCCCCACTCTCGAGGGATAGTAAATACATACCAACGGTATATACTTAGCACCATTTATGGAGGAAGTTGGTTGGTTGAAGTGTTTCGGTTCATAATAGGATTCTTATTAACACTGTTTCATTGAAAATAATAAAGACAGCAACGGTAAATACATAGCAACATTTATTTTAAAAGTTTGGGGAGTACGATAGTATGCCTGTTCCCTTTGTGAAAATAATATCCTACATATTCTCGACTCGTCCGAAACTTGTTCTGCAACCTCATTAAGAACTTCTTTTAATAATTACATTATTGTACTCGTGATCCTAGAATTGTCACTGAAGGCTGATTCTTTGTCTCTGAAATGCCCATCCTGTTTACTCAACTGTTTTACAGATTAAGTCCTTTAGTTCATATATTGGATCGACTTTTAGACTACACAATCAAGTAACTTCGATAAACACTTTTCGAAAATTTCATCTTTAAACGCGAGTTGAATTACCAATTTCAATCAAGAATATGTCCATTGTATTAACAATATGAAGATATTTAGCAAAAGTCCCAGTCATAGGTTTGTTTCAATATAACGAAACCTACCAATTTTCAGTTTGGGAATAAATCTTTCGCCCTGAATAAATGGTGTATTCGTGTATGGACCACAAAAATATAATTACTCACTATTCAAGGATATAGAAAAACTGAAACGTGTAACGCCATATTCGAGAGAGATTCTTCCACGCTTAACTTTTTGTGGCCAGATTAAGCAATGTGAAGCGATGAATTTGAAGTGATTATCAACTTTGTCGTCATCGTACACAAAGGGTATGCCTTAATAAACAAAGGAAGATCAAAACTTCCTCTTTCCTCTTCTGTCTCCGAGGGTAAGAGATCATCAAGGGTATTTAACAAAGGCAAGTCTCTCAGGCCGTTTCCTTGACGACCGACCTCGTCAAACACGGTCGACGCAAAAGAACATCTCTCTCACTCGTTTTAATCCCACCGCAGAAAATACAAACTTGGAACGAAGCTTTGCGCTTTTTTTAGCCCCTTGAAGATATTAGCATAGCGATATTACTTCATTTCTTTACTTAATATATTTCAACGTCAATGAATACAAAGCGGCAGTCGATAATTCTTATATCACGCATCACTTTTGACAAATACAGTTCAGTTGGAGTTATTCAGATATTTCCATAAAATCTCTGCACTCTTTTTTTCGAAGATATATTCGATAGCATTTGAATGCCATTTTCCATATCTTAAAGTTTAAATCGTTTGTTTTATTACTTTTTCAGTTTAAAACGTCATATTGAAAACTAGGTGATTTTTGTAATGAATAATGCTTCCAAAACCAGTTAATTGCACAATTAAATAAATTTGATTGTCATCGTTTCGATCATTGGACAAGTGTCCCACAAAGGTCGTGTTCGGTGTTTTCTTCGTTGTTCGACAGATATCATTGACGCATACCGAGAACAGCGATATATGCGTTAAGGATATCTGTCGTAGCAAAATTCGACTCCTCGCAGGTGACGTCGTCATACCTTCGCAAATAGCTGAATATAAAAGAACTGGAAGACAATCAGTTCTGCCAAAACAAAGGGACAGGTCATAAGCATTAATTGATGGACTAAATATGCTCTTACAGGTTCTTTTTCATATATAGGCAGTGCTGGAGGTTTTAAGAGGAGATCGATAAAGAGATATAATGTATGTTCAACCTGTATATATTGGTTTGATTTATTAAATTAAATTTTTGCTATCTCGTTATTGGTATAAATATTTTTCAAACCTTGTTAACTATAGTTAAGAAGCGAAAATCAAAATGCCAACATTACTGGGAAAGTGGTTGCTACCATTAGGGCCGGCCTCGAAATTGGCACATCGCGCTCTTTGAAAAAAAAAAACATTTTTCTGCCCTATTTAATCCACTCACTGGAGTTACTAAGTAGGTCATATTTTATAACCATACGCATTGCGTATATGCAATGTAAACTGATTTAAATGGCCCTGATTCTAAACCGCATCGCATTGAAATCTACCCTTGCTCCTGGATTTTGGTTGACGCTTCTAGATTTGGATCAGTTTGGTCCACGCCTGTATTGCATTTATCGTGAGTTTATGCTTCTTATTCTTTAAGTAGTTGATATACAAAGCTCAAACAAATAAGAAAAACGAGAAGAGAAAGACAGACCTGGGACCTAGAAAAACTGAAAGAAAGGCAGGATGTAGTCAGCATGAAGTTGGAAGATAACCTAAGAAAGTTGGAAAACAAACCGAAGACCGTCGATATAGAATGGAATGAAATTAAAACCAGTATCAAGGATACCTTGGATAAAGAGATTGGAAAACAAGAGAAGAAAATCAGAAAACCATGGATCACGAAGGAAATGCTGGAGAAAATGGATGAGAGACGAAAATGGAAAAACGTTAACAGTGAAGAAGGTAGAGCCAACTATAGGCGTATAAACAATGAGTTGAGAAGGGTGACAGATAAAACTAGAGAAAATTGGATAAAAGGAAAATGTGATGAAATAGAACAAATGGAGAAGTTAGGACGGTACGATATGATGTACGCTAGGGCACTGGAATTAGAGGATAAGAAGTCTAATGGAATTTGTGGTAAAGGAATTATGAATACGGATGGAAAGATAGTCTCAGAAACAAAGGATGTAGCACAGGTATGGGAAGAATACATTAAGGAATTATACAGCAAACAGGCAGGAGCGGCAAAAATAGAACTGGAAAATGAGGAAAACATTGAAGAAGACAACTTAGGACCAAGTATTATGGAGAGCGAAGTAGAAAAGGCGATAGTGGAACTAAAGAAGGGGAAAGCCATGGGCAGCGATGGAATACCGGCTGAGGTACTTAAAGTCATGGGATCACAAGGTCTAAAAGCGATCACGAAATTATTAATAAGATTTACGACACGGGAGAGTGGCCTCAGGATTTCCTAGAAGTAATAATGATCCCTCTAAAGAAGAAGCCAAAGGCAATGCAGTGTAAAGATTACAGAACGATAAGCCTTCTGTCACACACATCGAAGATCATCACGAGGATTCTTAATAAAAGGCTGGAGAAAAAAGCAGAAGAAATAATAGGGGAAGATCAATTCGGTTTCAGAAAAGGACGAGGAACTAGAGATGCTATAGGAGTAGTTAGAATCATATCAGAAAGGGCAATAGAATACAGTCAAGATATCTGCGCATGTTTCGTAGACTGACAGAAGGCCTTTGATAGAGTAAATTGGGTAAAGTTGATGAAGATATTAAAGGAAATAGGTGTAGACTGGAAAGACAGGAGACTGATTAGGAATCTATATGAGAATCAAGTTGTAAAGGTCAGGTTTGAGAATGTGGACACCTGCGGAATAAATATCGGTAGAGGAGTAAGACAAGGCTGCTGCCTATCGCCAACCCTATTCAATATATATGGAGAAAGTCTAATGCAAGAAGCTTTAGAAGGCACAGGGGATTTCATAATTGGAGGAAGGATTATAAGAACAGTAAAATACGCAGATGATCAAGTACTTCTAGCAAGAAAGGAAGAGGAGCTACAAAAAATGATAAATAGACTAGTGATAACTGGTAGAAAATACGGTATGGAAATAAATACAGAAAAATCCAAGGTAATTCGAATATCGGGTAAAGAAGAGAATCTGAACATAAGTATTGGGGGAAAGCCATTAGAACAAGTTTCAGAATATAAATACCTTGGAAGTATCATAACACGAGAGGCAAAATGTACGGATGAGATCAGAACTAGAATAGGAAAAGCAAAAGTGGCTTTCAGGAGAAAGAAACAACTACTTACAGGGAATATAAGGGAAGATATCCGCAAGAAGTTGATAAAATGCTACGTATGGAGTATAGCATTGTATGGGGCAGAAACATGGACGCTAAGGAAAAATTACATCAAATACTTGGAAAGCTTTGAAATGTGGACTTGGAGGAGAATGCTGAAGATAAAATGGACAGATAGGATGAAAAACGATGAAGTGCTACGAAGAATAGGAGAGAAGCGAATGATTATACAGACTATCAGAAAGAGGAAGGCTAACTGGGTTGGACATTACCTGAGGAGAGAGAGTATGATTAAAGACGTGCTAGAAGGAAAACTAGATGGGAAAAGGGAAAGAGGTAGGAAAAGGTTTCAGCTGATAGACGATTTGAAAGGGAAAGAGAGTTATCAAGAAATAAAGAGGACAGCGGAAAATAGGAGTATATGGAGAACCAGGTTTAACCAAGAATAATCACGGACCTGTCTACGGACAGACTACCTATGATGATGATAGCGTACGGTAAATTTGCTTTTCTAGGAAGACCGACATGGAATTAGACCGAAAAATTGCAAAATATATGTTGCTGACATTTATCTAGACCAGGTCGAATCCGTTTGAAGTATAAGGATCAACACGAGGAATACCTTACACTCAAGTAATAAAAATGCAGCGCAGGGCATCTGCATTTATGGAACAAATTTATGGTTCACATCCAAGAGATATTTCACAACTGAAGAATTTGCATTAGGCATCGCTAAAGGAGAGCCGATCAAAGAATATATTGAAGCTTCTAGTTAATATCGGCTTAGCAGTTAAGTGTTATGATTAATTGCCCTCCCACCTACATTGAAGGACGATAGTAAAAGAGTGAGGCTGATTGTAGAAACGAGCGATATCAGTTTGATCTGTGGAATATCGCCTTGGATGGAGTGGATGCAATAACCCTCAAGTGAAATGGTAAAAAGTTATTGAAAAAATTATAACTGAGAGAGAAGAGAATAATGGTGAAAATGAGAAGGTAGGACAAATGAGGATGTAGAAAGGAGTGGTGAGAATGATAACACAATGATAAGAAAAAGAAAGGCCAAATGGACCGTGAACTTCTTGAGAAGCAACTCCATGGTTGAAGGTGGATATTTCGTTTATTTTGCCTGTTAACAGACATTTAATTTTTCCGAAGGCAATTTAAACTTTAGCTACTCAGCTTTAACCTCATATTTGAATTTTTTATCTACTGTAAAACCTTCAATAAATTTAAGATCGCCATTATATAATTGTAGGTTTAGGACGCGCCTCAAAGCAGGAAGGAAGAGGAAATAAGACAAAAGGGGTAAAAGAGACGGTCATATACATTTCAGAGCCGTCGAATACACTGAGATGCGAGGAAAAGGATTATACAAAATCATTTGGTCGAATAAGAACACAAACTGAGAACTAATGACAATGGATGGAAAAGAAGAAAATGAAATAATATATATTGGAGAAGGAGTGACTTTTATCAAAAAAAGGCATAAGTAAACAGAAGATGAAGTAAAGAAAAGGGATGTGATAAGATGAAGGGACTTTGGCAGACAATCAGGAGTTTAACTTAACGATGATTAAATCAAACAAGAGATTCCATGGAATGCGAAAGCCTCATAGGCTCCTCACGCAATCCAGAGTCTTGTATGTTATTTGAATGTTCAATAAGTTGAAGAGTGCCATTCGGATATTATATCCGTGAAATTATTGGATAAGTGGTAATTTTGTTACGTACACACACACACATATATAGAGCAGGCGTGGCCAAACCCTCTTACCCTCAGAGCCGCATAATATGATGATTTTCCAGAGTTCGAGTGCCGCAAGACACGTTCTGCGCACAAAAATGTATGAACAGCAAACATAACTTGTCTTCGAAGCAATATAGAGAGAATGCATTTCCCTTATGCATCTCCAAAACGTCTTAGTCGCATCGCGTTATTGCATTCTGACGTGATAAACCGTGATACACCCTAGAATGTAAATGAATAAGAGCCGCATGCGGTTCGCGAGCCGCGGTTTGGCCACCCCTGATATGTAATATAGGTATTGGCGTTCACATGCCTACTTTGGAGCCTCTTCTCCAACCAGCGGTGCTTACGATAGGTGCCGTGGGGAACCCTCGGAAACGAGAAACAAAAGAGGCGCGGAAAGCGATAAGAGAGAGAGAGAGAGAGAGAGAGAAGTCCGGGCAGGAGGCCATCCTCCGCGAGTCCGCGAAAATAAAGGCGGGGAATTCTATTGTCCGCGCATCTCACCCAACGGAAAAAAGGGTTTTTTCTGTTCGCGTTCGCGTCAGCGTCAGTCAGAATCCCCCTCGCGAATCCTTTTCGAGGTGGCGGAGGGAGGGAGAGTCTTTTTGTATGTATATACACTCTGCCAAAACCTCCGTTACCATTTAGCCCTCGAAAAAAGCTCACTTTTTCCAAACCCCATCCAAATACCGCCCCTTCCACTTTCCTTTCTCCCCCTTCTCCCATCTTCCCACCCCCTCTTCCCCCCTCTCCCCGCTCCCACGGCCCAAATCCCATGGCAACCGGTCGCCCACTCCGGGAATTCGATCGACCGAGCGACGCGACTATCAATGTGACGAGAGATGTCGAGTGAAAAGAGTGATTCGGCGACAATGCCGCCCTCTGTGGCCGGAGTAAATTTTCTAGCTTCCAGCGCAACGCTTCCTCGAAAGGCCGGACATTTTTCCCACCCAAGTATTTTTATACCTGGAATTTAGAAGTATCTGGAGTTTTTCTTTTGAGAACGAGCAGCATTTTCTAATGCACATTATATATTTCTGTGGAGATAACATAGTCTGTCGGCTAGCAAAATTCCCGTTATAAGTCGCAGGGATCGCTTACAGAATCAAAATACGCCCATTCTAGTTAAACAGACACAACATTTTTCTATTTTGCCTTTTTGAGTCATTCGCGATGAAGGCGCGTTTCAAAGGGATCTGGTGTCTTTTGCGGAGATAAAATTTTGAAATGAATCGAATTTATCGACTGAACTGTGAAGTAACAATTAGAATATTGTTAAAATCCCTGCAGTTGTGAAAAACTAAACCAAAAGTTTTCGAAACGATGTCACGTTCTTTTCTTAGCCTGCCTCGTTCCAGCTTCGACGAAGAACACTATAAATATCGAAGCGAATAATAAAATAGAGGACGTTCTCTAATCCTGCAAATTGCACCCATAAGAGCGCCAGACGCGGAGACTCTTATTCTACTAGTGTGCACCAGAAAAATAACGTCTGTCGTCGGAGCAAACCACGCGACATAAATCAAGCAAGAATTGTCTCAAACAAAAAACACGACATTTCGCTATGAAAAACAAAAGGTTTCAGGACAAATTTTGCACAAACATTTGTTGCAAGATGAAATACGCGAGTGCATTAGAGAGAAAGAGAGAGAGAGATAGAGAGAGAGAGAGGAATTGAGATGGACATAAAAGTGGACGTGTCTCGGTTCCAATGAGTGAAATGTTGTGAGTGAGCATGTGGTACTTTGTTTATGCAGAGGGTGAGGAGAAGAAGCACTACGCTCGCACTCGCTAGCGCGCTTGTTTATTCCGAGGAGTGAGAAAGAGAGGGAGTGGGAGGAAGGAGGGAGCGGGAGAGAGGGAGTGGGATAGAGGGAGTGGGAAAGAGAGAGCTGGATAGAGGAAGTGGGAAAGAGGAAGTGGGAAAGAGGGAGTGGGAAAGATGGAGTGGGAAAGATGGAGTGGGAAAGAGGGAGTGGGAAAGAGGGAGTGGGAAAGAGGGAGTGGGAAAGAAGGAGTGGGAAAGAAGGAGTGGGAAAGAGGGAGCGAGATAGAGGAAGTGGGAAAGAGGAAGTGGGAAAGAGGGAGTGGGAAAGAAGGAGTGGGAAAGAGGGAGTGGGAAAGAGGGAGCGGGATAGAGGAAGTGGGAAAGAGGGAGTGGGAAAGAAGGAGTGGGAAAGAGGGAGTGGGAAAGAGGGAGTGGGAAAGAGGGAGTGGGAAAGAAGGAGCGGGAAAGAAGGAGTGGGAAAGAGAGAGTGGGAAAGAAGGAGCGGGAAAGAAGGAGTGGGAAAGAAGGAGCGGGAAAGAGGGAGCGGGAAAGAGAGAGTGGGAGGGGAGAGAGGGAGAGAGAGAGAGAGAGTGGACGAAGAGGGGAGAAACGAAGGTGGACAATGAGGAAGCAGAATGAGTTGAAGAACAACTTTTAAACACGTGCACGTACAGACTCTTGACTAACTCACTCCTCCTTTCTTTCTCTCTCCCTCTCTCTCCCTTTCTAGCTGGTAAGCTTTAAGAGGTACGGGAGAATTACAAATATTGTTAATTTGACGCTGTGCAGTAGTAGCAGAGGCCTTCCCGTCCGCATGCACGGAAGCCGGAGCAGGTCCTCGCCAAAGCGCTAAACCGACGTATTTTTTGAAAGCTGGTCGAACGCGTGAAATTGTTCGGAGGTTTAAATACGACTACAAGCTTTGCGGCGTCATGCTGTTTATAAGTTCAACCAATCTAAACTGACGACTTGCGTAAATTTGAGCTAGAGAATTATTCGTGTTCTTTATTCATGTCATTTAGAATTGGAGCGTGATTTTAGCCGAATTAACTGAGAAAAATAAAATAAGATAAATTTGCGATGGTAGAAGAATTTTTTTACATACAGTGCAACCTTTATTTTTACAGAAAACCTGGCGTGGAGAATCAAACCGCTTCACGCAATGCAAATGGCGATAATTACTAAAATCTTGTTTTTTAAAGGCACGCGCATAACTTGGCATTAAAACTTCAGTTATATAAGAATACATAAAATGAATAATTGTCGGCTACAAACCAGAGAAATTTATGAATTTTGCATCCACCATTCTCTTTAAGGCAAAGAATTCCAGAGAATTGGAATTATTTCAACGCGGAAGCATTTCAAATCACCATTCAAAGACTATCGCCACGACCAGTGGCTCTCCGAAAATAAAAATCAATTGGAACTCGTATTTAACCCGCATTCCATCTAACAATTCGAAAAAAATCGTGCGGCGACGGAAAATCCTGGATTTATAACCGCCTTGGCACGTTTTTTTCGGCGCGCTCAGGGGTCAGGTGATCTGCGAGAGATACGGGCTAATCCACCCTCCAACGCCTCCCCGCCCTCCACGACCCCTCCACGGCCCTCCTACACTCTCCCACGCCCCCCTCTCCGACCCACACCCCGTTTGCACACACACTGCGACACGCACGCACCACTGGTGTCATCGCAGTCCGACCGCTCCAATGGACCCGCCGACAGCTCGCCTCTCTCCCCCTCTCAAGGGAGGGCGCTGGGTGGGAGGGAGTGGAAGATAGGGAGGCACTCCCCCCTTCCTTCTCACACTCGGTAGCTATCGTATTGAATGGGTCGAGACGTGTGAGTGTGATAAAGATCTAGAAAAGCGTTCCTTTCCTCACATTGCATTTCGTACGTCTGAAAATGCCTCCCACGTCCATATTTTCCTCTTCCCCTCCTCCATTCTTCCCCAATCCTCCATCTTCTCCTCGACCAGCATCTCCATAGTTTCGATTCGCCTAAATATTATATATGCGTATATAAAATATTCAGGGAATAAAAGTATGCTCTCATTTTAAACTAAATTAATTGCAAGAATAGAATGCGACTGGCAAAACATTCTTTTAATAAAATTAACAAAAGAATTATTCATCAGCTTTGTTACATAACTTCTAGTAGAGTGGTAGCTCGTTTATTTTTACAAAAACGTTTTATGACGTTTCTTGCAATCGTTATGGTCTAATATTAATGATGCGTTACGCGTTTACCTTCGATAATTTATAAAATTTAACAATCCATTCTCCACTCGCAAACTTTCAGTAATTCTAATTTTATAGCGAGATTAAACGAGTGAAATGAAAACTATTCGCAGGATTTGAATTTTTGCGGAGCACATCTCCCCTTCAATCTCATCGAGTCTCTCTCGTTTTTTTTCAGACAGACTCCTCTTACCGCGGAGCCATTTGCATATTCGAAAAAATGATTCTCTCTCAGGGAGAGAGAGTAGGAGAGGTAGAGAGAGAGAGAGTAGGAGAGGTAGAGAGAGCAAGAGAGAGTGTGAGAGAGAGTAGGAGTGTGTGTGCCGTGCGAAAGGGCCCTTATATTATTTATATGGGGTATAAATCGCCCCGTTAAAAAAATCAAAAAATCTTTTTTAAAAAAGGAGAATCTATAGCGAGGTCCAATACAATTTCACTGGCTCAAACATTTTCGAGCCATTAAGCCTTATCGGTGTCGGAGTTTTATTGTGGAAGAGGAGCAATCAGTCAAGTGAGAAATGTTGCCTCGCTGCTCTCTGGGTTTCCAAAAGGGACCACGCCATCGGGAAGGGCGGGGGGGGAAAACGCATTAAAACATTGCGAAATAAATAATGTATTGTATGTATTTTCGGGCTTATGATATACCACGAAAAATCCCGTTTTTAAAGCATTAAAAACCAAAGAAAAGGATAGAAAAGAATTTCGAATATAAGAGAATAAAGCCACTACCGGATTTATACCATTAAAAAGAATTTGTGCTCCTGAGAAATGATGAATAGGATGCGTTTTGAGAGATTAATGCCATATCAAAATCCTTCCGTTTCCCATAAGAGCTTAATCGAAGGATGCTCGTGTCAAAAATCGTTATATTTTATGAAAAAACCAAGCAGGATACATTGGCTGACACGGATATTTTGTCGAAGCCTTGGTCCTTCGTTTTATTATCTCGCTTCGTTTTCAAAGCTTGCAGAAAGTTTTAGAACACCGATCAAAGCGATGCATTATAAACTTGTGGTGACAATTATTCTCGGTTAAAGGATAAATATTATGTATTGGAGTAGTATAAATGTGAACGAATTTTTAATTCGTGACCAATATTCAATAAATATCTACTTAATTTTTTAGTTCTCTATTGATCTTCTCAAAATTAAGACGACTAATATCAATTGCATGTTTGTGGAGATTGACATTAGTGAACATTCTGTTAGAAAACCAATCAACAAATTTGCCGCCAATGAAAGTTGATCGACTTTGTTCGAGTTCTTTATATAGCGCTCTCTCCCATAAGGCGAACATTATTACCGTGATCTGGTTACGAATCCAGTCCTAATGACGCTACTCTTCGCGGATCTCGCTTATTAAGCAAACTATTTTCCGTAAACGATGCATCAAAGAAAAAAACATTCCAAAAGAAGAGTTTTATTTTTCGCGATTTGAGTATTCTTATCGACGCATTCCTTCCGGGGGATTCTTCTCTCACTATCTTACACACGCGGACTAAAATTACGCTATCAAACACGCAGTGTAAAAAGATTCTTTCGGCAGGTAAAACTTTTATAATCTCAGATTGTTAAATATCAACCTAAGCGCGATTTACAGACAGAAGAATTGAAATTAACCCCTAAAGCGCGGAGGACATTTAATTAAATCCCATTTCTGAGGTCGGAAGAGTTTTTTTTTAATTGCGATTTCGGTTCCTAAAAATTGAAAATTTTACAACTCTTTTCGTTTTTATTAAATTTGTCTGAATTTTTTTTTAGGATTTTAATAGAACATGATATTTATAAACAATATGTTTTACACTTGGAAATAAATTTTCCGTTTCGTATATTGTTAAAAGACATTTAATATAGCTTATAAGGTTCTGAGTTATACAGTAGTCATTACAGAAGCTACATGGTAAAATGGTAAAAATTGTCCTATTTTGTTCAGTAGAAGCGGAGATATGACGTTGTATGTATCGTAACGTACGCATAATCAAAAATTAGAAAAGTTTTCAAAAACCTTTTACGGCATTTGCTTTACCAAATTTAACATAAAATTTACTACAATAAAATCTCATAACTTCAATGAATCATCTATACTAATTTTTTTACTAGCTTTTACTTTTCTTGAAATCCGTTTGATCACACTCAGGGGAGACCTCACTTCGCCTCCTCAGTCATCACAATAAAAATTACATAATGACGATAAATAGGTGGACTAAAGGTTTCTCTTTTGAAATATATCAAGATTATTGAGATTTAAGAAAATTCATCGTGTCAAAAAAATAAAAAGGTGAGCGATGACCGAGACATACTGAGTACGTCGGTCGACGGCATATGAAGTTTTCCAACGCCGTACTCAGTACGCCGCTCGACGTTGAGGGGTTAAAGCAATTATGAATAGATTAATTAAACATCGATCGACTAGAGATTAAGGAATATAATTCGTAAAAATGATTCCTTACGCTCTCCTGCAACTTATCGACGCACGCACGATTGATAATCCGATTCGATTCCTTTATTTACGGAGCCATCATGTCCCTAAATATGTTAAGTTCTCATCAAAATTCGGGTTTCCTTCATGATCTACACGTAATCCTGTGACTCCAATGCGACACAAGCCCGCAGTTAATTTCTTACGCGGATATAACACTGTTTAAAGGA
Organism: Tanypteryx hageni; assembly: GCA_028673005.1. NCBI lineage: Eukaryota > Metazoa > Arthropoda > Insecta > Odonata > Petaluridae > Tanypteryx > Tanypteryx hageni. The sequence continues at coordinate 118,436,702 of CM054115.1, forward strand.
AAATGGAACGGTGAAAATTTTCTCTATTTACGCTCGAATGAGTTTTCGTGCGAAATATTTCAAGTGAAAAAGGTTTCGCAAAGGAGAGGATTGGTGGTGGAGGGGGAAATTCTGGCAGGGATCCGTGGGAATCATTGGAAAATAATCCATTAAGGTCCTGAAAAAGCATCGAAATGTTTTACAGGAGGAAAAATAAAACGCTTAAACAATAGCTCGTCATTTTCGAAGCACGTTAAAAAAAATAAAACGAAGATTCCGATGAATGCGGCAAAGAGTTTGGCTTATATGAAAAGAGGATTAAGACAGACATTTCGAATGAATTGAATTTAAGCAATTTCCAAATGAAATTCCGTGTTGGGGAGTAGGCGAAATAATAAAAAAGGAAGTACGCCGAGAGGCGGTGACAAAAGAATTAACGTACCGCGAATTGGAACATGACGGGACGATTCATCGAGATAAGTGATGGCCAATGGAAGAGGAGGAAGGAATAGCGGTGTTCCGCACGTATGAGGGAGGGGAGATATGAGGGAGGAAGGGAGAGATGGAGGGGGAGGGAGGGAAGAGAGTTATGCGGGGAGGAGGGGAGAAGGAAAAAGGGATGGAAGAATTACGGGAGGGCTCGATCTGCGATATCAAGTCGAAGTAATTTAAGATAGAACGATTTCCGTGAAAATAATCCTAAACCCAGAGTCATTCATAAATATCCCGCCTCCATATCTGCCTAGCTGTTTCAGACGATTACTTATTGCCTTTAATAAACATTTTTCCACCTAACGAAGAATAAAGCCTTCGGACGAAAAATAAATGAAAAAGTTTGCATGCGTCTCTGCCTGTCTCTGCGCATGTCTTGCGTTTAACTGCTGTTCAGTATTTCAATTAAATTTCATACTAGTTTGCCCGTTGCAGCTCTGCTTGCAATTTATACATAACGGTGATATGACATATCATAATAGACTAAAAACTTTAATTTACACAAAATATTTATTAATTAGGAAATAAAATTAAAAGAACTTTGTGTTTAAGTTAATCGAAACAGGCTATAAAATTGCAATAACAAGTAGTCCAGGAAACAACTATTCTGCCTGCTTTCCTTTCAATACAATTTTAATATATAACAAATAGGGGTGTACACAAGTTTCCCGTGATACAGAATGCTTTTTGTCAAATTCGTCGCAGTATAATCGTATACTAATGTATTAGCTTTGAAATGAGAAAATTATTTTTCCTTATATTGTGATAGCCCTGCTTTATTGATGCGTTCTAAACATATTCATTTCATTTTCCCATTTCATACTAACCCTATACGAAATTTCTTTGAAATCTCTTCAGCCAATACTTTTCAAATTCATAGTTACAGAAAAATTCTAACCTTGTTATCTTGGTACCCCTATTTAATCGATCCGATCAAAATATAATGCATTTATTATTTATTTATATGAAGATTAAATATACTATATTTGGTTAAAATCCATTAGTTCAGTTCTCTGGAAATAAGTGAAAAAAATATTATTTAACTTTTTATTGTGGTAGCTATGCTCCTTAGCTCCGCTTTAAACATCTTGATTTCATTATGACATGTTGTACAAATATTATATACACAATTTAATTGAAATCCGTTAAGAAAAATCCTTCCAAATTCATAATTACTGAAAGAGTTTAATTTGTAATTGTAGCACTCCTGTTTGGCTGATTCAGTTTAAATTTACTAATATGGTTTTGTATATGTGTATATTATAATTATTAAATTTGGTAAAAATTAATGTGGATAGATCAACACAAATACGTGTAAAAATAATATTTTTATTCCTTGTATTGTGGTAGCCCTGCTTTCTATATCTATACTTAATTTTCTGATTTTGTTATTTAATGTTGTATGCCCACTTCATACAAAATTTCGTTGAAATCGGTTGGGCCAATTCCTTCCAAATTCATAATTACCGAAAAGTTTAACTTTGCAATTGTGGCACCCCTGCTTTGTCGATTCGGTCCAAATATGTTAATTTGGTCATTAATGTATGTGCATATTCTATGTACTAAATTTAGTTGAAATCTGTTCATTCATGAATAAGATGTTAGGGACAGACACACACACGGACACCCGGGCGATCTCATAAGACTACTTTCTCCTTTTTGGAAGTAAGCTAAAAATAGCTTTCCTTATTTCATCCCGTTTTTTCATTTCATTGTATAAAATTCGATTTTCCTTCTTTCGGCTATAGAACTGTCCAAGTTACTAGTTGCTCTCTGAATTTTAACCAATTTATCAAAACAATTTTATGGATATTAATGCCGACAGAATGTATTTCTTATGCGAAAAATCCGACATTTAAAAATATCGGATTTTTCCTAATGCTATCACGCAGGATGCACCCGCCGGGCGACGAGGTATTTGCCATCTTTAAGAGCATTATGCTTCAGCCGGTTGACGAGACATTTGCCAACCTTAATAGTATCACGTCTGCCCGATGCAGCGTTGCTTGAAATTTGGAAGTAACTGTGAAAGGGGAGAGGAAAAAGGGCTATGTAACATTAATTTCACTGATAATCAATACTTTCCTTGTCTTATAAGAGGCTTTAGATGTTTTTATATCGTCAGACCTTTATAAGTATCTACTAAAAACACACAGACCTCGGACTCGAGGGAGGAAATCCCACGCCGCACCCCGTATTTAACGCATTTTCATTTGTCTTTTTATAGCGACATAAAATTTTCAGTCATCAATATTGACTTACACCCACATCAGATATAAGCAACAAAGGGTTTTAGCTGAAATCAGTTTTTCGACAGGTAGTCCCTCTTCCCTCTTCTTCTGTATGTACATATCAGCCCCACTTCTTCTCTCTCTGTCTCTCACTCCCTCCCTCCCTCTCTCTGCCTGATAATTATAATCATCGAGGATTACGCTATTGATATTGCGTGAATTTTGTTGTTTTAAATTTGAGGTCATTTCAAAATTTATACAAAAATCAAAGATGTTCGCACTTTATCGCTGCGAAACGTTTGAATGATCTCAGGTGGAATTTCTAAATTCAAATTCCTGAATCTGCTGAGGGAAACGCGCCTTATTTTCTCTTGTTTACTTATATGATAATTCATATTCAAACTAAAAATGTAAGAAGGGAGACTTAAACGAGAAGTGGAGCGATTACATGTAGTCCGCGGGGTATCCACGTGATCAGGTGAAACATCAACCTCGCGGTTATCCTCGATTGGCGAACACCTGGTCAGCTGATGATGAGCTGCCTTCCGAAGAACGCATCGTCAAGCGAGGTGTATGTCATTCTCGCGGAATAGAAATATTATCCCAAAAATCTTCTTTATCAAACCGAAGGATAGGAGCGAAAGTAATTACGATCACAAGACCAACATTTCTACTTTTTTAATTCTGCGGACTGCTCACGGATGTGACGAATGGCTTACTCGTCCTAATGACCACGCGAAACGATAAACACTCTTGTTTTTCACGCGCACGTACTGTGCTCCCCGGTTCAAACGCCACGGATTCCGGCATAAAAAAGATCTTCATTATGCCCACTGCAATCCACTCTGAACTTGGAAAAATTTTGCTGCGCTGATTACGGAATAACACCTGCGTTAAATTTTCTATTTTGCTCTTCGAAGCGATTGTTATAAATGTAAATTGAAAAAAAAACAAAGAGTTATACTTGGGCCAAAGATACCGTATATATACTGCGGGAAGTCTTGTAACGAGTGTCGCAGCGCCTCCTACGATTGATCCGTCGTATTACCAAAGAGCAATGTAATATATTGTCTAATATGTCGTCTCACATTCAATGAGTTCGCACACACTTCGTTTATGTATGATTTTTTACGTAAAATTTCTTCTCTAAGCAAGTGGCGTATGGGCCTTATGTGTGTCTCTGTAACCAATTGGAGACATTAAAATGTATGATAAATAAATAGTAGCCGCGTTGATGATTGGTGAGCGCTTCTCGATATGTACTTCTGTTAGGATTGACGCTTTTTGTAATGCAACAGTCATTGAAATGGAGAACAACATTCAAGTTTATTAACTGTCATTTTAAATTTGAATCTTTATGGATACGCAGAAAAAAACAAATTCCAAAAGACTGGCAAAATCCTATTGACCTTAATATAAACAATCCCGCGCGGGTAGAGAAAAAGAAGGCGAGAAATTTATTTTGCAATAAAATTATGGCCAATTTGTAATTACTATCTATGTATATATGATTCAATTCAATAATAAACACTCACAACCAATTTTATATTAATGTTTACGGATCGGCCCTTTTAAACTTCAAATGATTAAGACAAAAAATATGGTTTATTACCCGGGTAGTAATCGAACCTATAACCATGACATTGTTATTCAATTCATAATGTCCAATCTTATCACGTAATAACTGCTAATTATCATAATCTGGAAATAATTTTTCCCTCAATTATAAAGCGATTAATTCAACTAATATTTGAAACTCCCAACTAATGCCGACGTAACGATCAAATCAAGTCAACGAAATTATGAACGGCGACATCTCATAGTCATTCGCGAAAAACAAGATCGTCTGATGGGAAAGACAAAGCGACATTCTGAAGAGACAAAAAGGAAAGGAACAAACAAATTAGGACACATGGCGAGGGAGATGGATTCCTGGACCCCACGGACCCTCAACTGGCGGAAATGGATTAATAGGCGACATCTCTCTCTCTTAGGTGGAACGCATCGCAGCCAAGAGGGCGTAGTGGTCATCCAAAACCTTTGTCCGGAGGGATATCAGAGTGAATATAGAGGGCGGCGCGTGTTGGTCGGGTCGGACGGGGGCGCCACGAGACAGCGGAGAGGGAGAGAATCTTGGATGGTGCGGGGGAATGTCATTAGGAGGGGAAGGGTAAGTCGAGACGGGCGATGAGGGCGCCAGGGGGCGACGGGTAGGGCAATTACGCTAATGATCTGCTCGATTAATCCAGACCGCTAATTGAGTGACTATAAAGAGAGAGTGAGTGAGTGAGCGATGGAAAGGGTGCTAGGAGGAACAGGGAGAGAGAGAGAGAGAGAAAGGAGATGGGTGAAAGAGACAGAGAGAATCGTGGAAAATGGAGAGAATGAGAGAGGGAAGAAAGAGAGAGAGAAAATTAAAGAGAGAAAGGGAGAGAGGAGGAAGCGGCCGGAAAATCCAAATGCTATGGAGGTGAGAGGGAAAAGAGAGGAATGGAGAGAATGACGAAAAGGAGAATTTCCTGCTCATATTTAATTTCATCGTTTTCTTTCTATGGGGAGTGGAATAAGTTTACTGCGAAACGACCGCAAAGCATGCAGAGAGTGATATCTAGTGAATGCTAGGAAAATGCACTCAAACAGATGCAAAAGATTTTTTCTTTTCTTTTTTCCCATCGATTGCTGCTTCCTCTACTTTAAACAATTTTAATAAAATATAGCTCAAAGAATAAATGATTAAATTACATCACCGCACACGGCGAATAACGGATAAATATTTATTCAAATTAGTTTATAAAATCTTCGATAAAACTATATTAAAATAAATTTTAATTTGTTAAAATTCCTCAAAAATATTTATTATTACCAAGAGAAAGATACAGCGGAAATCGGTTGACACGAAATGTAGAGGACCGAATTTTGTATAAAAAATATTGAAGTTAAAAGTTTCATATTTAAAATATGGGAGTATTTAGATGTACATTATGTAAGCAAAAACATGATGTATGTCATTCATGAGACATACTTCGCCCTATATGCTAAACGAAACTAATTAATCTCGAACGATATTTTAACTTAGGATTTATTTACATAAATAATGGTGGATAATTTCCTGGTTTCATGTTATCTGAAGAAATCCAACATTATCCGTTTTCGTGTAAAGTGGTTGTCACTGTTCTAATTCTATAGGGAGAGAGATTTTTCTATGTAAGGAGAGAGATAAATAAACTTCAATAAAAATTATTATAGATATATAAATTTACGGATATTTTATTTATAATGCCATAATTCCGTATTCATTTCAAATTATGAGGTGCTTTAAAAGCAAACTGGAATCTTTTATGTTAGTTGCTAGAGTAACCATGGGGAAACTTCTCAGTATCTTTTCACTTGTAGCATTCACTGATTGAGTGTTCGTCAAATATGATTTCAGCGCATCCAATATTAAGCACAAAAGGGTATTAATTGGCCAAAGGTGAAAATACAATGATATGTTAACCCTTCAAAGGAAAATTAATCAGGAGTTTAAATATTAATATAATGTTTTATAATTTCTTAAAATTATCCTAAAACAACTCAGCTTATCATTCTTTTGAAATTGGTGACATTGAATAGCTAAATTTGGTGATTAAATTTCTATTATACAATGGTAATAATAAGAATTTTTATATTTTGTTAACTTTAAGCATTAAAATAATAGATGGAAAGTTATTTTTTAAATGTTCATAAATTAAAGTTTTTGTGTAAAACTTCAAATAAAGGAAGAATATTCAATAATTCCTTGGTAAGTAATAAATATTGTCTTTTGGAAAGTCCCGCTTACACGCTAGCTTTACTTAAAGGTAAAGTATTGTATATTATGGAAAGGTCTTAAAAACAAACTGTCTCGTTTGAATCTTTAAAATATCACATTAGAATAAGTATAAATGATAAAAACCATGTTCTCTTCCGGAGACAGATTTATATAGAAAGAATACAAAGAATTTATTGCATTTCGATACGCATAATTGATAGACAGGGATAGAAAACGATTTCATCAATGAAAATTTTGTCTTCGATATATATGAAGTAATCTGCTTAAAAACGAAAGACTGAAGCTAATACGAATTTCTCCCACTCCACAAAGGCACCTAGATACAATGTATATCGCCAAGGCAAACACTATCTGATTAATATTTCCAATATTTAGACGCCGTGCTCGAATTGGACAATTTCAATAATTCGTTATGTATCGAGTGGAACGGCAGTGCTTACAATTAGACATCACCATTGGAAAGCATAGTCACTATCTAACAATTATATAGACATCGGTAATATAAAATAGCAAGAAATCTTAAAGATGTGTACGATTTTAAAAAGTGATACACTGTAGTACCAACCACTAATAAATTACGTTCGAATTCACATTCGTTTCCTGAGTTTGCTAATTATAATAGTGTTTAGTATTTTCAGAAGAAAAATCACTATATTTTCTCGAAAATCCTTTCAGATAAATTCTTCCCCCATTCATTGTTTCAACTCTTTTTGCCTTGTTAATAAGGGGATAGCAACCCTTTCTTTTATTGCTGGAGTTGTCATAGATACTTAAAAAAACTTCAAGAGCTTTGCTCAGGCCCTTCTGTCGAATGAATTTGGACGATCGAGCGCAAATATAAAAATTATGTCTCCATTATAAAGAAGAGTACAGAAATAACAGTGTATAATTTTGGATCAAGTCTTTATCGAGTCTAACCGCAACTCTATTATTAATGCCATATCTTCCAAATTTCCACATTAGATTCGTGGGCTCTTTTGTCGGCCAGAGCGAAATCAACCATGAAAAATATTTTAGTTACAGGCAATAATGTTTCTAAAAGTATTGTGCAAAATTTCCTCACCCACTTCTAGACTTTCATGGTGCAAATTTGTTAGAAAAATGGCGTTAACCTAAATCGGTGCAGTAAAAATCTTTTATCCTAATAAACGGCAGCTGATTTATTTTAAAGAGGAGCTCTTAATAATAAGTGATAAAAAAACGGGTTGAATGTTCTCCATAAACATTTCACTTGCTACAAGGAATGTGCCGTAAGAGAGGCTTCACGAAAGAATATCTTGGATTCCAATATACATATATACATAGGTATACGAGCGCCTCGTTTGAATTATACTCTGCCATTAAAACGCCGAATAAAATCACTTCCAGATGATAAACGCCTTCTTCGTTACGCCCGCAAATATTCTCTTCCAGATATTTCGACTGCTTAATGTCTCTCGAATACCTTTTGGTTTTTCAACCTATTTTATTGGGTTACGAGAGATCAGGAGCGAGCCGCCGTGAACCCCGCCATCGGACCTGCTAGGAAGGGTGCGCATTGTTATTAGGTTTTTTTACGCCCTACTGTTCACCTCTTGCCCACGCGAAATCGGTATCTAAGAAGTAGTGCAATGAATGACTGGATTGCAAGGGAGGAGAGAAATCTTGTGTCGGCTTTTAACGAAGAGCAGTAAGGGGGCCAACGGCATAACGTCCCTTCCGAAGGATTCGAACCGGGTGTCGCAGATCAGGGCCAACTCACTAACCACTACACCACCGGCTCACCCGAATGGTGCGCCTCGCGGAACAATCGGCGGCTCGTCGGAGCGCACTCACTGCAGCGGAGAGAAGGCTCGCGACCGCGAGACGTTCTGTCGCGACTCGTTCTCATCCCATAAATAAAAATATCCGAGCCCCTTAACCTCCTTGCCGTCCCTCCCATTCTCTCTTCAAAAAGAGACCCTCGTCGCGAACCCTCCTGGGATTTGTCTACCGCTGCTCATTATTCCTTGAGGGCCTGAGTCTTTTTTTTATCCGTGCCTTTGTCACTTCTTCCCCTCCCCCTCTTTCTCGCCTCCTCCCCCTTGACTCCCTGCCTTCCTCACCTCCAACGCCCCGAAAACAAGAAACCCTCAAAAACACTTTCGCGGAGACACTACGAGCGCTTTTGCTCTTTCCTCGCCCTCTCATTTGTCAACCCCTCGAAATCCTTGTCTTTCTCATAACGTGAGGATTCACTCTCTCTCTCTTCAACTCTTCTTCTCTGAGCCTCGCGTCTCTCTCGCACGCTTCACGCGCACCCTCTATACACGGCCTCGGACCGCTCTCTTCTCTCCTCTCCAAGATCCCGACACCCTGCCGCTATGTTATTGTTTCGTTTCCCTTTTTTCGGCCGGAGATCCTCGTTTGTTTTTGTCTATCGAGTGGATGCTTCAACCTAGATGTTCCCGTGCGCGGGGCGCATAATTATTGTCATCGTACTTGTCTCCTCGCAATTACGTCATAAGGAGGCGGCGGCTGGGTTCTGTGACGAAAGTGGCGAGGAAGATCTAGAACAATCGCGAGAATGTATGTCTATTTTGCGGTATGAGAAACATTTTTCTAAGTGCCAGCATACAGTTATGCAATTTAAAATGAGTAATAATAATTTTTAATTTAGCGGTAAATTTTTTATTTATCTACGATCAAGTGCAGTATTTTCATGTCTTCGGCATTCGCAAATTCCATCTCGTAATATCTCTTTTGCTCCGCGTCTAGTTTAACATGCTTGAATTGTAAAGTAATACTGAAAGAAGGATGACAAGATACAGTGGAGGTTATCCAAATTGCTAAACATAAGCCCGCACATCTATAACGTGATTCAAAATGAATGAAAAATTTTACTCAAGAGTATAAAACGCTAAAATAAAAAAACGTCGACAATTCAAGTTATAGAGGTTCGAATTATTGGGGTTCGCATTCACAGCGGACCTGTTGCAATTTTTGTTGTTATGTCGCGGTAAAGAATACCTCAAAGGATAAGCAAAACAACAACTCCAGATAACCCCTTCGAAGACTTCAAAGCGGCGAAATTAGAACAAGTAATTTTGATTAGATGCAATAAAGAAAAACACTAGATAGTTTTGAAAAAAGTATAGTTTACTAGATTATCTTCAGCAAGCGTTCAATTAACCAGTTAGTAGGTCTAAAATGTTCCTTTATCCAAATAAATATTTTTGTACAAATATGAAAGGTCTTCAGTTTGAACGGTTGGGTGAAAATTCAAAATTAAATTTTTCTGAAGTTTTAGAAACAAGTCGTGCCAATTTCAGCCGCCTCATAGGCCTGACCGCCAGAAACCCTCAAATAGTCACACTGCAAACGCCCTCCCCCTTTCCCTCCTCCTCCCACACGCCGCTCTACTTTTTCTCATCCAACCAACGCACTTAACATCCGACGAATTACTCGCGTAAATTAATGGACTCGACTCTTCCCGTAGCCACACGACTAAGACGCGTGCAGAGAGAGATAAAACACGGACACTTCTCAAACAGAAAAAGAAATTTCTGTTAAAAAAACGACCAAGAAAGAGTCCAAAGGCGATAACCTCTTCTTCCTCTCTCGGCGTGTCTTTCGAATCCGCCCTCGCTCCTCACCTCTCGCCACGCCTCTGCCAGCGGCCAAAAAGGAAGAAACAAGAGGCCCCTCTCCCATCCTGCTCCTCGGCAATCCCTCCTCCCCCCCCCCCGTCCATCCCTCATTCTTCCACGCTATTCCTTCCGAGAGGCCCGGCGACAACGAGCAGAGAAAACTCAACCCTTTTCCCGCGCTCGATGGAAGCAGGAAGGCGACACGGCAACCACCCATTATGAATCCTCCCCCAGTCGTCGTTTCCCCCCCCCCCCTCCCTCTGCCCCTCGCACCCCCCTCCCATCTTCCCTCCTCCGCACCTCATTCGTCCTCCCTTGCGACCCCTCTTCCCACTAACTTCCCCTTCCTCCTCCATACCGATGAAAACTTTGGACGAAACAAAAATTTTCCGCGAAGAGTTCTCTGGAGAAAAAGAGCGCCTTTCTTCTCCGCCCACCACGCCCGCGCCATCATCTCCCGAATGCGTCCACCGCTGGAATTATTCTCGTATTCTTCTCCGAGGGAGGTAAGGGGATAGGAGTAGGACGAAGGGATAGGGAACGGGGAGCGAGAGAAAGGGAAGGAGAGAGGGGAAGGTAAAAGGGTTACTGGGGGAGGGAGTTTTATCTATCCTCGGTAACAAAGATTTTTAGGGGTTTTGGGGCGTCTGTGTTCATTTCTCGCGTCCTGTCCCCATCAATTCCTCGTGCTAATTGGTTAGGGAAGGGAAAGGAAAGGAAAGGGGTACGAATAAGACAATAATGGGAGTTGCGAGGGTTGATTTGGGGAGGGGTGCGCAGTCAGACAGCGGTGAGATATAATAAGTCATATTGTGGAGCGATCGTAATTTATTTCGCTAGCCCATCATGGAAATGGAATTTTAAACAAGCGAAAATTTCTCGTCTCATTCCTTACTCAATGTTTCTAATAAAATACGTTCTTTACCGACTGATGTATATTAGTATATCATAATTAATAGTAAATATAAATCGTGACTGTTAACATTAAAACTTGAATTTTGAATCAAAATTAGAACCAGAAACGTAAATAGATGGAGTATTTTCCTTTAAATATACTATGGAAAAATTGGGTTCATCTCAAATAATTTGATTTGTCTAATCAAAACAAATAATTCTTAAGTTATATAACTAAATTTATTTCCTAGAAGTAAGATTGTAAGGAAAGAGAGAAAGGGGAAGAAAAGCGCTTCAGCTGATAGAAGACTTAAAAGAGAAAGAGAGCTACCAAGACATAAAGAAGACTGCAGAAAGCAGGAGTATGTGGAGAACTAGGTTTAACAAATAATAATCACGGAACGGTCTGCCGACAGACTACCCTTGATGATGATGGTTGAAACTGATAAATACAAATAAACGAAGAAACACTTCGTGGAAAAAATAAAATTTACGTTCATTTTCGGCGATGGGCAAAGTCATTTAGGAATTGCGATGAAAGAAAGCCATAAACCATAATATTTGCACATTGCTCACTAAAATCGATCAAAGAAATTAAATGGCAATTACAATGAATGAGTCTTGATCCTTTTCTCAAAATTTTCAATGCTTCTCGTGCATTAATATATAAGTTATCAGAATGATTTCACTTGCGCAGACCTGCTTTCAACTTAGGGGTTATCGAACGAGCTTGGGCGTATCTTTGGTTTTAGTTGAATCGATTCAATTGATTTATTCCCCCAAATTCAAAATAAAAATAGTCCTTTCTTTCTTCTTTTCTAAATTCAACGCGTGATGCAATCTTTGCACTGTCTACTTGGAAGATTTATAAGCCTACAGGCATTACAGCCTACTATTGCATTTTCTTATTATTTTCTTTCGCGCATTTTTCTCGTAACATATAATAGCTTGATCGTTGTAGAGGAAAACTTCCATTAGCAAAAAAAACCCATTTCAAGAACAAGCAATTTAAAAATATACTTACGTCATGTATCTCCAATAGCCACAACAAGGTTAAAAAACCATGTGCACATTTCGGCTACAAATCAGCCGTCTTCAGTGGTAATTCACCAAGCATTTATTCTAAAAGAACACGTGTGCTAACATTTCCGTTGTTTTTTTATGGGGGAGAGAGATTTTGTGGGTGGGATGTGCATTGAGGGTACCCGTGTGGAAGGGGAGAGGATTTTTGGGGAATGCTAACTTGAAATGAAAGGGACGGCCAAGGGAAGAGACGGTTTATTACTAGAGGAGGGGAGGAAGAGTTAAACCAGAGGAGTTTTCTAAGAATTCGACATCACGTGTTTTGCAAGGAATTATAACAGAGAGGTCCGAGGTCGCCGTTGATGCATATCGTTACATTGCTTTAATTAATTTCAAATCGTTAATATTTACTGAGTGTCCCGTTTCTTGAATGTGTTTCGCAACGCTTGATTTTTCGAATCTATTGTGCTTGAAGGGTGCCAAGTATTTTTTTAAACGTGTTTGGAGATGTTTTTTGTTTGTCCGATATGACATTTGTGACAATGTATGCAATTTATTTAGTAAATTTCAGACTTCTCGAGGTTTGGAATTTTATGTTTTGTGTTTCCCAAAATGTTTTGATGCTGTTACTGCTGACGTAAACGGCAGAATGGTTGGCGTTCTTAAATATTTTGGCGTCTTTTGGTGAGCGGAGAAAAATACCGAATTTTGACGTATTTCTGTTTTGTTTCGCTTGTTTAATGTTAGCAGCTTTTCTGTTTTTTGACCATTCGGTTGATTGATGTTTAGTAACCGTGTTCCGTAGCGAATTGTTTAATTATATCGATTTTTTTTCTGGAGGTTTTTTTTACTGAGTTGTACGTTGGTAAGTACCATGGTGTGGAATGCAGCCATTTCGTGTCTGTAGTGATGGAATGAGTTATTATGGATGTAGGTGTTATTGTGCGCGGGTTTTTCCAGCGATGAGCTCGATTGTTCTCTGTTGAAAAATCCTCTGTTTGTCTATTGTTACTACTAGATCTTTCAATATTTTTGGCCAATTGATCACGTCCCCTTCCCATTACCTGTTGTTTCTGTATTTCTTTTTTCAGTTACCATAATATCTCTTGTTTTGTTCTAATTGATTTAATTTTTCATTTCTCAGCATATACCGTTACGATTCACAGTGTTTTTTTCAGGTTTCGCTTAATTGTAATGAGTTGCCAGGGCGATATGAAGAATGCCTTTACATGACCAGTTGTGCATTGTCTGTTTATGGTATATCGTTTGTATATATTTTAAATAAATAATGTGAGTCATATGCTGGACACCTCTGGCACTCCTGCGCCTATTTGTCGTTTTTATAACAGTTTGTTGCTCCCTCCTGTTTGGAAATTTCAGTAATTTAAGTAATTTTACGATAAGTAGCAGTAGATATGTCAATAATGGCAGTCGTGTGACTTAAAATAGCAGTTTATGTTCCTGTTAATTGCAGCGTATTCTAATATTAATTAAATTCGTTGGATTCGCAGTCATTGAACAAAACTGTTCCGGTCTAAATACGTATGTCGCTTTCTGATATGTGATGTTTTAGTCTGTCTAGTATAGTTAGTTTTCTGAGTGTCGGTAGTTTTGTTCTAATTAGCTATCTCTACATAATTTTGAGATTTGCGCATTTTTCCATTCTTGTGGTTAGTATCGATTGTTTTGCATGCAGTTTATGAGTTCGATCGCGTATTTACTATATGACCCGAAAGGTATTTGATCCTTATGTTTTGATTTATGTCATTATCTGGTGGATTCAGAGATTTTAGGCTTTTAATGTGTATTTTTACATCTTTTTATGTGATTTTTGGTGTTTTCTTTCCGATTTTCATGTTGTAGAAAAGAAACTGTGTCTATTACTTCCCTGTTATGGCTTAAGTTTTTGATGCCATATTCTGTAAATTGTTTAGCTTGCGCTGGTTTAATATTTTTGTTTTTAATAGTTTTCTTTTCTATACTTTAGTGGGAAAATAGCAATTTTATATCCTCTAGGATATCTACTTGAAAAGTGCAATCGACCAACGGAACTTCTTCAATATGTTTGTACTGCTGCTGTTAGCGTCTCGACACCTTTGTCTATGTTCTCTGCTTTGGCGGTAAAAGGAAGTAGAGTTATTGCCATTATGTTTGTATTTTCTCAGTCTGCTCTGTGGCAGTTACGTTTTTGGTTTGATCTCTTTTTTGTATGTTTTTGTTTATGGTGTTTGTAACTCGGTTATAACCTAGGTTTAATTCGAAGTGCGAGATTAATAGCTAATAAACATACTGATTTCATTTCTCTCGAGATAAAAATCTCACGGTTAAACAATATAATATTAAAACAATATTCAACTCTTTACTATCGGGCTACTTAGGGAAATATCGAAAAAAAGCTGACTCTAGGACAGAAAATAAGACCGAAATGGACTGATTAATTTAAATATATTGAGGTGTCCTTGATTACGTTATCATGAAGAAATTGAGGAAATTCAAGGAAAACTAGCAGAAAATGTTTTAATAGTTTCGCGAAGTGGATGTGGAAAGGAATTCAGGAAAGTATAAAATGAGAAAGCAATACGAGAAATTGCAGAAAAATAATGATAATACAACTGATAAGAAATGGAAAGACGATCTGGATTTTCTTGATAAGAGATTGAAAATTTAAATACGCTATTGAAGGAAAAACTAAAGGCGAAATAGAAAGTTAAAGGCTTCAGCAATTAGACGACTTTAAGAGATCATGAAACATTAAGGTTTTTAAGAAGAAGACTATACATGGAATCCAGTTTAAACAATAATAATGAACCTGTCCTCGGATGGGTTGATTATGTCAAAGGATTGAAGGAAACGAAGAACGATTTACAGCGAAAAAGAGTGGCTGGATAAAATGTACCGAAATTATGATCCATTTTTAAATAAAATATTCGAGAGACGCTAAAAAATGGAAATCAGAATAACCAATATTTGAATAATATCACATACATACGCATTCTTCTCTCTGAGTAAGATGTAGGACATGAGAAAATCTCAGGATGAAGCGACGTTGAGTGAGAAGCTTCAGCGCCAAATTCTTCATATTCCGTTTAGTCGCTCACAAAACCCTTCATCTTCAAAACCACCCTTACACGCCCCTCCCCCTTCCACCCTTCCATCCTCCCCCGCCGCTCCCCCTTCCACCCCCTCACCCTACCACTCCCCCCACCGCCCACTCCACCTCGCATTCCATTAGCGGAAAGAGGAATCGAGAGAAAGAGTCGTCGTGGTGGTTTAAGAGAGGAAGAAGAATGAGAGGTGGAGAGAGGGGAGAAGGGGAGAGGGGGCGAAAGAGTTGGTTTTACGGTGGGGGAAGTAAGGGAAGGGATTAACAAGGGATTTTAAGGGGGCGAGTGAACGAGTGGGGGCGGGAGAGTAGAATTAGGGATGGCGCTGGAGAGTAAAATATTGGAGAGGATGGGAGAAGGGAAAGAGGGGGGAAGGAAGAGGAGAAAGGGGAGAAAAGGCAGGAGGGGAGGTTGAGATGAGTCGACCGGTAGCGGTGGGAAGGAAGGGAAGAAAGGAATAAGGATGAGAGAATACAAATGGTGGGGACAGGAGAGGGGAGGACGAGGGATCCGAGTAAAGGCATTGTGGAGTGGGTGCCGATGGAACGGATGGTTTGGGGCGCAGGGGGAAGGACTGCGGAGAGGTTGGTTCGGTTGTGAGAGGCCCCACGGTGGCGAAGAAGGTGCTGCGATCAAACGGGCGTGAGTGGGAAGAGCGAAAGGAATATGCATCTGCGGATCATTTAGCGAGAATCAGCGCTTAGCGATATCTTTATTAGGATTCGAACGCTCCTGACTTTGGAGAAAAAACACATCTGAAAAAATGCAAGTGGCTTTCTCTTTTCCATGCCTAAGCTTCGATCTTTGTTCGGCTAAATGTCATTCGAATTCATTGAGTTTCTATTTTTAGGCAGACTGGGAAGAAGTTTTCTTTTGTCACAAAAAAATCACTACTTCGTTTTCGCTAGAAGACAACGGTTAAGGCCCTTTTATTTTACAATAAAAATTACTTTGAAAATTAAAATCATTTTTATAGGTTAAGAAGGAAAGGGGCGTGTACTTATTAAAACATATTGTCGTCCAAGTTTACTTTAAAATAAAGTAATAAGAATACAAACAATTTTAATGCAAACTAATTTAAAGCTTACTGAATATAAGCTCAGCGTGATAAATATTTCCTACTTTAAAAATAATAACCGAATCGTTTATTTTTCTCTTTTGGATTATCCGTTTTAGAGATTCGGTGTTCAGCGTATTCAATACCTATCAAACATGATTTTTGGTGAATTTAAAATAAAAAATATCCATGCTGACATCATTCTTTCTCTTGTCGCTTAAACCTCTTCTATACCTTTACATTTTATTTTTGTTAAATATAAAAGGAAAGAAAACATCATGTACGCTGGAGTAAAACCAAAATGGGTGATTAATTTGGAACTATAACTCTTACTCTTTATGTTTTCTAGAGTATCGGATGTATTTATTGTCAACGGATTGTAATTTTAGCCGTTAGACGCACGAAACACGGACCGAAGATTTAAAAACTGTCTGCGTATCTAATCTGACGTGAATGGAACATCCCTCATTTTCCTCAATGATTTATCGGGAAGATATTTCATTTATCCCCACTCCAGTCACCCTCATAATGCCCTTCCTCAAAGATTCCCTCCGACCGAATCTTCTTTATGTGCCTCGAAAAAAATCCTCAAACTTGTTTCGTTAAAAAAAGATAACCCGTGGCGTTCGGAAAAGAATCTATTAACTCCTCTGGAGAGAGGGTAGGGAAGATAAAAAAATATGTCATCCCCTCGTAAAGCAATATGTCCACGCTAAGAAGGTCGGAATTTTTTCCGAGCACAATGCATAAGGGATGGGAGTGGCGAGAGAGGGGGAGAGGGGAGGGAAGATGCTTTATGAGAGCGGGTGGGAGAGCGGAAGAGATGCGGCTAATGTCGGAAAGATGGAACGCGGACCAACAGATGCCTCCTCTTCCCACGTTCACCGTGGATGTATCGCGGAAAAATCCAACCCCTTAGCCACCCACTCACCCCCAGTGTTCGCCCCCCCCCCTCCCCCACCAACCCTCCCGCACCAACCCTCCCCCACCAACCCTCCCGCACCAACCCTCCCCCACCAACCCTCCCGCACCAACCCTCCCCCACCAACCCTCCCCCACCAATCCTCCCCCACCAACCCTCCCCCACCAACCCTCCCCCGCCAATCCTCCCCCGCCAACCCTCTCCCACCAACTCTCTCCCCCACGTCCGTCCCCTCCCGCATTCTCCTCGACAAAAAGCCATTCTCGTTCGTCTCTTCGTCGCTACTCACCCCCACTCCTTCCTTTCAACCTTCATCGATAAATTCATCCCAGACTACCTCACATAAGAATTTCTATGGGAAAACGGTGGTGGGACTCATTTTTTAGTTTTGTATGAGTGTAGTATAAGAGAGGGTGAGGGATGCGAGGGAGAGGTTTGTGCGGAGGAGGAAGAGGAGGGGGAGAGGAGGAAGAAGAGGGGGAGAGTAGGAAGAGGATATGGAGAGAGGAGAGGGAGAGAAGGAAGAGTATAATGGGAGAGACACATTACCCCACCTTCGTTCGACATGTCTGTGGTCGAATTTCAATGCAGCAGGAGTTTTGAGGGTTGGCTCTGGAGATGGGTTGCGCGGGAGGGGGAAAGGGGGAGAGGTAAGGGGAGAAGGACGATGGCTTAGGTTATGGAAAGGATGAAACACAATACGAAAAATATTCGAGGATTTTTTTTCTTTCGCTCCGGATATGGAGGCTAAGGAAGATGGTAGGAGCTGGTTAAGGTAAAGAAAAGATCCGATATAGAGTCTTGTGTTCCAATTGAAGGGCGTGCTATCGAAGGTAACATTTTAGTCATCTAACGGCAGTAAAACGACATTCCCTCAACTTTTCCAGAAGACGTGTAGATTGTATTCCGTCAATTCGCACATATGACTCTTTTCTCTAAACTTCTTAATGAACTATTTACGGATAATTTATGAAAATTTTTATAAATCTGCTTTTAAACATACAATTATGGTAATAGGTTAGGTTTATGCAGGAACAATTTCAAATTGGCAGCTTCGTCGGCTTCACTCTATTTTGTCGATGCACTTCCAACGCCCTTCTACAACAAAATGCTATCAACGACATTAGTATGGTTTCAACATTATGTGTAAAAGCTTTTCATAGCTTTTGCACGAGTTAATTTTTATAAATTTAGAAAAATAAATAAATTTATAATTTGATTTGCCATTATTGAAGGCCGTGTCCGTATATTTTACTAACTAATTATCTCTTACCTCTATTAATTAATTATGAAAATAATCAATAGTTCTAGGAATATAATATTTCAAATAAAGAACAGTCAGTTTCACCAATAATTTTGACGTTACTTTTATGATCCCGATTATTTAGTTGGCCCTAAAATTAATCAAAAACAAAGCAGATCAATAATAAATACCTTAACAAGTAACTTTTTTTGCACTACTAGACTTTATAAAACATTAAATATACTAAAATGCTTTGCCCGCGGTAAAATGATATATCTAAAACCTAGAAAATAAAAACGATTCTGTCATTCAAGCTAAAAATATGAATAATTAATCAACGGCATAATAAAATTATGTGTAAAAATTAAAAATGTTGATATCAATTCATGAAAATATAAATGAGCAGAAAAAATTGTTATTTAACATAGTATAGGTATCATCTTGTAAAACAAAGATTTGGGAAACCCTCTGTGGGTGGGTAGAGAGGTCACACAACCGTGGCCATCTGAAACACATTCGAATCAACTCATTCAAATGGGACGCAGTAGCGATGGCTAAGGTCCATCTTGACCATTTCAGCGAAAGCATATCACCAGGAAACTGGAGCTCAATCTGCTAGATGAGAACGACACTCGGTAAAAATTCAAAACGAGAAAATGCACGCAGAGCTCGAATGTTCTTGAATGACCTATATAAACCTGAAACTTTCTCTTATAAAATCTTTCTCAAGCTATAACGTACGCCATTCAATATCCAGTAATCCCCATTCGACCTGCATTGACTTATAGAGTCGATACTCGATTTGAATTTAATATAAATTTTAAATTTAAAATTCAAAACTATTTTTTGGTGAATAACTGCTTTAATGTAATGGTTATCGACAATATTGAAGTTTCCGGTATGGGAGTATGAATTCGAATCCACGCCAGAAGTTTTAATTTTCCAGACGTGAAACAGAAATCGGAGAGTGTGCATCTTACGTTAGAGCACATCGAGCGCCATAATTTATTCTGACGTAAAAAACATTTCATGAATAGTTTTAAGAATTTTTTCCTTTTTATTTAGGCCAAATAAATACATAAACGAAACCACTTTGAATTATAGGTACTTAAATTGATGTAAAAGTTATAACCTGGTACCTTTAAAATATAAGGCCCATCTACTTTATCTAGTGGATACCTAAGTATAGAGAGATGCGCCATCACATGATTTGTGCTGTGCCAAACTGTGAAACATCTTACAATAGATGCAAAATAAATTCTGGACTATTATTCCATTCAAATGTGATTATATATATATATGTATATATATATATATATATATATATATATATATATATATATATATATATATGTATATATGTATACGCACACGAGTTGTCGGTGCTTGCATATTGCAAGCGTTAAAAAATCACCATATACCAAGATCTAAACTCGTAAATAAACCAACGCGATCTCCAGGGCAACAGAATTTGAGCCACGTGGAGCCTATATGTATTAGATAATAAATTCCACGAGTAACAGCAGTATATTTATAATTTTTCTTGAAATTAAGGCAACTATCCGTATTTTCCAAATTCTCTGGCAATCAGCTCGTGTCCAAGTTTTCGTATTTCAAGTTTCGTGACTCAGATCGCCTTGCATGAGCAATAAGAGTAATCATCATTAAGACAATACCCTATACATTAAATTTATGGAAAAATTAGGATGGGTATTACCTGTTAAGATTATGACATCATCATCCATGCCATTTGCACGTATTTGGATAAAAAATATCGAGAAACAGATATGACGCCATTATATTTAACAATTGAAATGAGTTATAATTTCTCGAAACACAACATTAAAATACTTCTCAGGTTTTACCGTCACTGCTATCAAGGTTGCTTCTCCGATTGTGATCTCTTATAGTCCTAGAGAAAAACAAACCTATTCGCTCATTTCTATAGTTGATATCCCAAATTTAATAGTCGTGTTTGTGCTTTCAGTAGTACGTAAGAATTACAATTATCTATGATACCCTCAATCACAGTGTGTGATGCAATTAGTGTTTTGGATACAGTAAAATCTTACATATTATCGGAAGAAAATATTGATGATTATGTTTTCATAATATGAATGATATTGAAAATTAGAATAAGTTAACTTATATGCTTATGGGAATAACTTGATGTTAATTCAATTAAAGAAAAATGAAAAATATATTTCCGTAACTCGAATTTTCTATAACTCGAATAACCTTTGCTTTCCCTGGAGATTCGAATTGTACACGTTTCACTGTGTATATAAAAATATTTAAAAATATACTTCCAAAACTTGAGTTTCCTAATACTCGAATAATTTTTACTTTAACCTGAGATTCGAGTTATGGAAGTTCGTTATGACGGCATTAATTTCCATTAAAAGCATTAAATCACTGCAATCGTAACGTATAATATCAGATCCCTTTAAAGGCATTGAGGTCGTTTTGATAGTATTTAAATATTTCCATTGTAGAAAAGAGGAAAAATCCACACTTTTTTCCGATTAAAAGCTAATATTTACGGTAATTCGGTATGTATTTGAATTTTGCATTAAAAAATTAAGAACTCCGTTCTTTCATATAGACAACTGTTCTTTCTTTGAGTTTGTAATTCTATTTTAAGTAATTTAAAAATGCATTTTCAGAAAGCCTTGCACTGACTTCCATCATTTCCTTTGGGGGATGGAAATGAATCTTTGGGGGTTAAAAACACCCCTTAAATATAAACCTTTTTGAAGTTTTCGATTTTTCTGGTTGGTATTAATTAAAAACCTATAATTGTGCCAAATATCAAGTCTGTAGCTCATTTGGAAGTGCCTAAACATTAGTATTCTTCTACATGATAATAATGATGACATCATAAGTAAGAAGCGTCAATATACTAAAGATATATATATACATATATAATTAGTTGGTGCTTGCATTCTGCAAGAATTTTATCTCAACTTGAAAAAACATTAATTTTTCAGGGAGATATTTCATTATTAGAAAACATTTTTTTAATTCAAAAGATTTCACCTCTGCACCGATTTTCGTTCTTTTCTTATGGAGGAACAATCCGTAAAATTTGCAATTTAAGAATGTTATACTTTTTTCATTATGAGGTACTAATGTCACACATTTATGCCTAATTTAAAAGTTATAGAACAACTAGAAGTGAAATAACATTTATCTAATTGTTTAAATTTTAAAAATTTTAACGGCCGCAATAACAACTTCATGAGATTTTCATTATTTGTGCATTTGTACTAAGCTCTAAGTAGCTTAAAAATTTCAGCTCCTTAGCTAACCCCGTATTACCTAAACATTTATCTTTTTGTTTAAACTTTAAGAATTTTTAACAAATTAAAATATCAAAATTTTTATAATCCCTATTTCGTTTTTTTTACAAATTCTACCTTTAAAAGAATTTCAGCTTCGTAGCGCATTCAGAAATATATAAACCATAAAACTTTGTTTAAACATTTGCGAATTTTTAGCGGCCGCATTGTTGAACTTTTTCAAAAAAAGATTTTTTTTCCAGGGTGTTTCACGACCGGTCTGCCATACTTCAGGAGGTGATTCAGGAGGTAAGTTTGAGTAAAAAAGTTATTACAACATTAGTCCTATTTTCAACCGTTGAGGAGCTGCGGACGCTTTAAGATTTGCAACGCTATAATGGCAACAATGGTGATGGTTTGAGTTACATTGTAATCACCGTTGATTTTTGTTGTTTCTTGTCTCCCTTGCTTCTGACCTATGCTCAGAGTTACACGTTTCGATAAGTTCAAAATCGTAATTTCCTCTTGCGTTTTATCACAAAATGAATCAACAGTTCACTCCCAGTGAATATGCCGATGTCCATTACATTTATGGATTCTGTGATGGTGACAGCAGGGCTGCATTTTAAGAATGCGGTTCGGATAACGTGTACGATATTCTTCAATTGGAGTCGTTGCTATGGTAGTTAGTATTTTTCCTTGTTGATGACCGAAAAAATTTCATAATTTTATGAATAAAATTAAATTTTTACGCAAATTCAGCATGGATTTGAATTCTGTCTTCAAGAAAAATAACCTTCATTCTTTTTCTCATAGTACGGTTTATGTCTCGACTTTGTATTTTAATTTTCAATAATTTCAAAAAAGCAATTTTATATAGCCCTTCACAGTTTTCAATGCTTTTTTATGAGTGTTTAAAACTGGACTTTGGGGTAAAAACACCCCTTAAATATAACTTTTTAATTTCGGATTTTTTCCAAGGGTTGAAACCAATGACCTATATTCATGCCAAATTTCAGCTCAGTAGCACTTCTAGAAGTAACTTAGGTTTTATATGATGTATATCCTATAAGAATCAGCTATTTATAATGATATATATATATATGACGTTCGAAGATTTTCAAATAAAATAACTTGTTCATAATCGCAATATGCTGCAATATAAGAATAAGAGTCAATTAGGAATGATTCGTCATAGCGAGATTATCACCTCGACTGTTATCGGTTGCTACGAATAGTCGAGATTAAACTGGCGAATGGATTAGACTTAGGAACGCATGGGCGCGAGAAAACTGCATCGAACTCCGAATCTGGGCTGAAAAGAAAAATCGCACGCGATCCATTCATAAGCGGTGAGTGCTCGGAACATTTCCATATGGAATACAACGCCACCTATACCCATCGAGGCGCAGAGCGTCCACGGATGCGGATCATTCGGACGAGAGGAGCGTAACGGTTTTGTGTTTCGCGGATTGACCCGTTAATTGCGACTAAGTGATGAGATTGTTCGTCCTACCGCAAGGATGCGCCCCGCCGCTGCTACCCGATGAATTGTTTCCCGTTACTTTGCGCCGTTGCAATCCATCGATTTATCATCGGCAATATGGTTGATGGGAAGGAGAGGTCGCGGGTGGAAGGAGTATGAGAGAGTTCTCCGTAGATAACGAAATAGGATCCTCCGCCGACACATCTCCTCTTCTATTCCGCGCAGTTCGTCACATTTGACCACCATTCGACTGGCCACTTTCGACGCGTTAGCTTCATTGACCACTCGTTGTCATTCTATTTATATATGCGATGAAATTGGTAATGCATTTTATAAAGTCATATCGTATGTACATCCTAATCGTCATATATAGCACTGAATCCCATAGATTCTACAAATGTGCTTAGAAGATTGATGAAATGCATGAAACCTAACAGCAAAATTTCCTAATTATTATTGAAACAAAAGTATAATATGAAGAAGTGAGATAACATTAACTTACAAATTTAACTCACTTTCGTATATGTCATGGGTGACCAAACTGCTGCTTGCGAGCCGTATGCCGTTCTTTTAACTTTCTATTCAGGGGCGTGTTAACTCTTTTCATTACTGAACGCCATAATGCAGTATGACTCGAGGCGTGTTGAGGATGTCTGAGGGACACGTATTCTCTATTTATTGCTTCGAATACAATGTATGTGTGTGTAATTCTGGCTAATCAACCTCTTGGATTATCGAGGGTAAGTAGGTTTGGCCACTCCTGACGCAAGTAGATCAATATCCCTATGCATATCATCTAAACCTTAGATTCCTTCGAGTCTAAAGAATTCGGCTCAACTTTGTGGCGATAATCATATTTCAGAAGAAAAGAACAACTACGTCATATTCACACAATATTTATTTATTTACACGACCGGTTTCGTCAAATGACTAGCATCATCACCTGATGATGCTGATTATGTGAATATGTTAGTTATTTAGCGAAACCGGTCGTATAAATAAATTTTGGGTGAGAATTACGTCGACGTACATTTCTTCTGAAATATCCCTATACATAGACAACCCGAAATATACAAAAAATTGCCTATGTTCCAGGGGCATCGTGCCGCCCATTGAGTTTCGTCTCATTTAAATCATGCTGTTGAACAGCTTCTCACTTATGAGAAAATAAAATCTTAAGTTATTTCTAAGAAGTCAATTATAAATATCATTTAATGAGTTTGAGGTTAATAAATTCATACCTAAGAAAATAATTTGGTAAATTCGTTATTATATGTAATTATGCTTAGAGTTAAGGGTAAGTTTGCGAGCATTGCAAGCCTCCATAACGCGAACAATAAGGATCGCATTAGCTTTGCAGCTTGAACACTTATCGCTGCATTATGGCAAAATTTCGTACATAAGCGTCCATCAATTCATGCTTTATTTTAAATTACTGGAGGACAAAAACTCAAACTTTGTATAGGATATGATACGAAATAATGTTATTTTTACAACTATTCTAAACGTAGTTTTGAATTTATACGAACAACAAGAGAGTATTCATTTTCAAATAATTCGGATATTTACTTAGCGTTCTTGGATCTTGGTTGCCCTTCTTAAAACTTAGGCCGTTCCATTTGTAAAACAGCATATAAAAAGGCCGAAATAAAACGTCCACCCATTTTTACCGACTCTTAAATGTCGTTAGAATGTTGACATGGAGCCCCTTTTCCATAGGCCGCCTCATATCGGTCTCCTTTCGACCTCAACTAAACGTCATCAAAATCGTCGCTTCCCCTTCCTAACTTGCTCGTGGCCAAAAGTCGTCTTATGTGGAGTCGGCCAAGCACGCCCCCCGCCCTTTCCCCACGCCCTTCCCCCACGCCCTTCCCCCACGCCCCTCCCCCACCACCCTCCCCTCACGCCCCTTCTCCCCGCACTTCCCCCACGCCTGTGTCGACAAGGGAAGCGGCCAAATCATCCCTCTCTCTCATTTCATTTTGTCCCTTAGCAACCCTCTTCGGTTTCCGACAAAGAGACGCACAAATCCGTTTCTTAGCGATGCTTTTGAGTAAGCCAAATCCCAGATTACGATTAATCGAGAGGGTTTT
The DNA here is from genome assembly GCA_028673005.1 of Tanypteryx hageni. Lineage (NCBI taxonomy): Eukaryota > Metazoa > Arthropoda > Insecta > Odonata > Petaluridae > Tanypteryx > Tanypteryx hageni. The sequence continues at coordinate 118,461,926 of CM054115.1, forward strand.
AAGTGGTTATAAAGGTTTCCCTTTCAACCGCTTCATAAGCGATTCTCTTTTCCATTTCGTGTCATCACATATTAACCTCTTTGTCTTGGTGGTAAAAATGCGGAAAGGAAAGACGAAGGGTGATCATACGTTCCGATGAAATTTCTTCATGTTCGCTCTTTGCGATGTAATCACAGCAAACCATCAAAATTAAGCTTTTTTAGTATTTACAGTCTCACAAAGTTACGCTTAATATCGAATATATAAGACCAAAAAACTGCTCGACTCTGGTTTCAATGTTACTAGCAAAAATGTGAAGGAAAACGAACCTAAGTTAATACAATCGATGTCAAATAAATAAACCAATTTCTTTTATATTAAGATCGATGGCCAAATCAAATGAATTATTTCGAACCATTCAAGATCTTCATGACGCTGAAACAAGTCTTATATTTGTTAAGTAAATGATATGCAATAGAAGAAAATTTCGAAATTAACTCGGTATTCTGAGGTACAATTATTCAATATCGTGTTTTTTTTAAAGAATTCGAATGGTAAAACCGAAAATAGTTTTTTATTTAAAACAGGCTCTTGCCCATGCACTATATCAAAGTTGAATCAGACCGCTCAACAGATGCGTCGGTATTAATATATCGCTATAAATTCCAATCTAAACTTGGAAAAAAGTAAACTCCTCGAAAGAATTATCCGTTGAAATATAATTCCGATCGATGAAACATAAATAGCTGCAAAATCAATTAAAGAAGCAGAAAAGTGGTTCCCTGATAAAAATTAAGCCATTTTTTAAACCTATAGGAAGGTTTGTCATCTCAAGGGCAAAAATCCCAACATTTCATCGTTCCTTCCACAATCCAGAAACACCAACCCTTCTCTCCTAACTCCACACCCTCTCTCTCCTCTCCCATTACCCAACCCGACCCTCTTCCTCTCTGCCGATTCCATCGCCCCCACCACGCCTTTCCTCCACGCCTCTCCCCCGAAAAAAAGACTTGCCACTTGGCACCACTTAAACCTCGCCAACGTGTATCGATTCAGCGGTGGCTTCGCACATCATCATCAATAATTTAGCGTTGTGCTCGTAATGACTCATCGTTCGGCGAGGACTCGCTCGCTTTAGGCGGAGGAGGTGAGGGGAGGGAAGGGAGAAGGTGGAGGGAGGGAGAAAAGGGAGGAAAGGAGGAGAGAGGGAGGGGTTAAGGAGAACGAGGGGGAGACGAGCCGACGAGTTAGACGAGGAAAACGAGAAGGGTTAGAGTGAAGGGAATATGGATGAAGGACAGATTCGAAGACGAGGTGTAGGATAAAGAGGATCAGAGGGAGGAGGAGCAGAAGAAGAGTAGAGAGGAGAAGGAGAGGAGGAAGGTCAAGGAAGAGTGGAGAGGTTGTTGAAGGGGACGTGAGAGAGGAAGAGGGAGGAGAGAATAAAGAGAGAATCAGGTAGATGAAGAACTCAACACAAAATAAGAGGAGCTCTGAAGACGGTTCGATTTTAAAATAAACAATTTCTCGTTATGATTGAAGATAGAATGGTAACAATTGAATATTAAGGGAACGAGCGATTAAAAGGCTGAGAGAAATTGAAAGAGAAGAGAGAGAGAGAGAAAAAGAGAGAGAGAGGAGGAGAGGAATTAAAGATGGAAGGAGGTTTAGAGGAGTGTGAGAAAAGGGTACGGATATCCATCCCCTCCTGTAGGAAGACAGAGGGGTTGAGGGAGAGAGTTTTGGGCCATCAAACCGCCCTTATCGCCTCGGACGTATTTTGGCTTGAGGAGTGTCACATCACCACCCACGTGAATTGAGAAGAGGGGAGGGAGGTTAGAGGGGAGGAGGTTTAGAAGGGAGGGGGTGAGAGGATAGGGAAGTGGAACGATGGGCGATTATGGTAGGGGAAGCAGAGGGAGAGTTGGAAGGGGTTCGCTGGAGATAATAAGGGGCGTTGGGAAGTTAGAGCGAAGCAACAACGTGGAAATATTCGCGGCGAGATGAGTGTTTCGAGTTCGGGTTGCTCAGCGGCTGAGACGCGAGATGCCGACGTAGATTTCGCGCATTATTTGGCTTGAGGAGGCAATGAGCAGACGCGGGGACGTATAAGCAGTGACGTTTATTGCGAATTTATCTCATTTTGAGTGTATCTCCTTTTTCAGGCGATTTCTACGAAAGAGTTAATAAATTACGCAAAATATATTCACATCGGTACTCATTTTCGCTGCGAAATACTCCTGATTACTTGAAAGTTCTTAAACCTTAATTTTCCATATTTTGTCCAGGAACTCAATAATGCTCTATCTTATTAATTATCCTATCCATTCCTTTACTGCATTATCTTTTGCAATGATACGATTCACAATCACCGTTATTGACACCATATTATTCTCTTCTTAGTTATTTCAATGTTTTACGATATGCCCCCATCAAATTTAATGTGTCCATTCTGCTACACATTCTAGTCGGAGATTATTTCTACGATTAACAGGAGAGGAAAGATGCACGCATCATGTTTGCATACTTGCAAGGCAGAGGCGTTCTTTAAGATTTATGTTGCCATGTCAAAAAATATCAATATTACTGTCTTATTATAATATATAAGAACTGAAAAATGATAAGCCGGGGGCGATGCGAAGGAAATTTCGAATTTTTTATTCACCGATTTTCTAATCAGTTGTAATTAATAAAATAATCGACAATTATTTAAAACGTACCTCACTCGAATAGTAGCAATATAATCTTTATGTTTGCGTTCATTCCTTCGTCATAAATCACTCATTTCTTTCCACTTACAAACGCTGTGCATACTTAAAGAAAATAGACGTATTTACGTTAATTTCTTCGTCGTAGATTATCCATTTCCCTCCACGTACCAAATTTTCCGCGCGCACGAAAGAAAATAAAATTAACGAGTTATAAACAGCAGATGTTGTTTACTTCAGTTGCCACGAAGATTGTTTTTGCTGACAACAATTAAAAACGGGAAAATTTTCTAAGTTCAAAGTGATGTACGACTGTAACGTTTGATTTTCTTAAAATCTACTACTACTTTGATAAAAATTTACAAAACAAAAAATATGCTTTTTGAATAGTTCTACAACTTTTGTTTGAAGAATTTTTTGTTAAATAATATTTTACGAGATATAGAGAAATGTTTATTTTTGTCACCAGTAAAGTTGCACTCCCGATTAGGCTACGTAAACCAATTATATTATTTTCTTAGTTTCTTTGCTCTTATGTCCTAAATACAAAATTTCATCATCATCCGCCAAGTAGCTTCGCAGATGAAATAGGCGGACGGACGGACACGACCTGACCATAAGGCTTTATGTAAAGAATGCCAAAAATTCCTTTCTACAGTTTTAGGCAATGTGTTTCAATTTCATCGATTAATTTTTCAAATTAAGCATATAATCATAATTTTCTGTTTAATATATTAAGTCGATAATTGTAATCTGTCTTAATACCAAGGAAACTCAAGTTTAACGGTTTTTACGGTTGGAATGTTATATATATATACAAGTTGCAAAATTAGTGAAGCAGAGAATCAGCAAATATAATAGCAAAATGGCTTACCTTACCCATAGAGCCCATAGAGAAGCTATTTGAGATTTAGTCCCTCTTGAATTTCTTATAAAATTAGCATTTTTCAGAGCTCTATATTTAATATTTCTCATTTCTCACGAAAAATGAATGCTATTGGTAATTAGCCCTCAGTTTAAAAATTTTCTCGCAGGCAGCTTAAGGCTAGATTACGATTTGACAGTTGTTGGTACCACGAAACAAAACGTCTATTGCGTATAATAGACAAATAGGAAGAATTAACTCACGTTTGAGATTTTCGAATGGTACATGTTATCTACCGATCTAATTCAGCTATCGTGGATAGCATGTAAATTTCCCTTACAATCTTCGAAGGCTAATTTGAAATAATGAATTTACTGTCATTTTACTGACAAAAATAAAGAGGGTTTTCCTAATAAATTCGGCAAAAGTGTCCACTATCAATTAGCCCAGTGTTGCCAACCTTTCTGAGTAGGGGATCACATTTCAAATTCATTCTAACCCTGGAACAAAAGGGCAAATTTTAGAAAATATGTCATAATTGTGCACTTATTGTCTAAAATGGCGCCGTATAAAGCTTTAATCTGGATCGGAATAAAGCCCTACAAGCCACCGCAATTGGTGTGTGGCAGGAGGAAGTCCAAAGAGCTCCGTAGAAGAAATTAGGATCTGGAGCAGGCAAGCCAAAAATACGGACTAAGAATGAATTTTAATAAAACAAAGTTCATGTACAACTCCTTCACAAATCCTGCAACGATATCTATCAACGGAGCAGAACTCAAAGAAACAACAAGTTACGTTTACTTGAGTAATCTAATCACTATGGACGGATCACTTCTTGGGGAGATCATCCGGAGAATGAAAATGACATGGAGTGCTTTGGCAAATCAAATATCTCACACTTTCTAAAAAGAAGATTGTATGTTCTTTCCGTCTGACCTATGGATGAAAAACATGGGCCATGGACTTCAGAATAGTCCAGCTCCTGCAAATGCTGGGGATCACCAGAAGAGACCGCAAAAGCAACGACGAGGCAAGAAACAAGACAGGAGTCTTTGACGTTATTGGAATAGTAGAGGCTCTTGAGTGGAAATGGGCCGGTCATATTTCTAGGATAAATGTTCGGAGTTGGACGCCTAGTGTCATCGAATGTATTCCAAGAAATATCAAGAGACCGAAAGACAGATAAAACATATAACTTGTGAAGTTCTTAGGGAAAACTTGGAGGAGGGAGGCAGTCGATAGAGAAAACTGGAGGTGTCTGAGGGAGGCCTTAATCCTTCACTGGATTAAAAAGGGCCGATGATGATGATAGCAGACAAAATAGTGACTGATGCTGTGGAACATGAACGACAGAATAGTCTAGCGCCCGCAAACAACACAGTGGGGCACGGAGAGGTGTATGCTAGGGATCAGCCGAAGAGACCGCAAAAAGAACGATTTGGCAAGTAAGAAGACGGGAGTCTGCGACATAATTGGAAGAGTAAAGGCGCGAAAGTGGCAGTGGGCGGGTCAGAATAAATGATCAGCCTTTCACATCTAGTGTCTTCAAATAGATCCCATGAAACATCGAGAGATCAAAAGACAGATAGGACATAGAATTGTGAAGTTCTTAGCGACAACGTGGAGGAGGAAGGCAGTTGACAGGAAAAACTGTCGGAGAAGTCTGGGGGAGGCTTTTGTCATTCAATAGATTGAAAAGGGCTGATGATGATGATAATGATAGCAAAAAATAGTGACTGATACTGTGTATTGGATTCTAAGATATTATAACTGAAGACAAAACATAAGAAACCACTTGGGTGCTTTCACCTAATGAACCCTTCATTCTTATTCTACAAAATATACGGAGTTTAGGAGGAAAAACAAACATCGGCGGATACTAAAGTGGCAGAAAGGTAAGATAAATCTTGGGACCTTTCCTCAGTTCGAAATACGCAAAGATCAAATAATAATATAATTTTAATCGGCCTTTCACGGAAAATTCCTAAACTATATATTACTCTGTTGTATTTATTATTCGATTGGCAGTTCTTATGTGCGATTCACAAGAAATAACATAGGTTAAGTGAATATATTTTCGTTGTCCGTAATGAAGAAGGACGGACAAAAGATGAAAATAATGCTGGTGTCACTTTAATAGCTGAATACCAAATAAAAGTGATTGCGGTTTGCTTGTATTATCAAAGAGATAATATAAGAGATATATAACGATATATAATCGGCCGAAGTCAATTTAAATGACATTAATATTGTTTTGTTGAGTCCGGAGGATGAATCAAAAACATCGACCCAAATCCAACAGTTTCACCAACCTTTGGCATTTCTTGGAAGAATGAATCTCATCACGGGGATGTTGCTTAGTTAAATGTGTTTCTATAGTTTTTTTAAGTCGGAGGTCGACTTCCCATCTTTTACAGCTATGTTTGAAACTACGTTATGTAGTTTCAAACATAGTTGCTCCTTGCATTCTGAAAGCTTGAGCAAAAATAAACACTCTTGAAGCACCAACATAGTCTACATCGGTATACACCTTAAGATAAACATATAGTGGAACTATATAGTTCGAGAGGGAATCTATCCAGAGCAGTGAATGCCCTTTCATTAACTTTACACACACAGCATTTCATCAATTTCTTTTGTATACGCACCTAATCCGTCAACCTCGAGGCCGTATCGGAATCCGGAATTTCCGTATTTCGGTCAATAAAATCATATGGCCTATCCTAGGTATATTTTGATAAATTAGAGGCAAATAATAGAACAAATATGATTTATTTAGTAATTTTGAAAGCTGCAGTGATTCAAAACTATACGCGTAGATTAAAAATCAAGGCACCAATAACAATGAATCAGAGGAAGAAGTTACGACACTCGGGGTTTTTTTCTCAGGTAGCTGCATATGAAAAGACGTAGTTCATTTAGAGTACCCCTTTTAAGAAGCAATCCGGTAAACTACAGAATCCGAGTACTTTTAATTCGGGCCGGAGAGAGCTAAATCGAACACGGTAGATTCTTTTGGAAGTGTCCGGCTTTCGGACGTTCCCGGATTTCGGACAACCAGATTTGAGAAGTTCGATCTGTACCATCGCTCGTTCGTTGAAGTTTATTTCTTCCCCCATATGTAATTCGCTAGCTTATCTTCAATTTATGGAATTCCATTAAACGGGAAAGAAAACAAAAGTTATTTCTGAATGACTTAGTTTAATTCTTGTATATAGCAATGTAAACATCATCATGATGATAGTATTAAGCGCTGAAACATAGGTCGCATGCTGTATATTTTTTAGAAAGTGAAATTCAATAAATTTATTGATAAATAAATATTAATTTCTTTTCCGTTTCTTCTCCAAATAAAGGAAGAAAAATATATAGGATTACAAACCGTATATAGAGCACACTTAAATTGACCTGCTATTGCTATTTTTATCTTCCTTTGAATTTACTTCTCAGTAATTGTCGTTATAACTGTCTTTTGCGAGGAAACAATGGGGTACGGAGAATTCGTCGCAATTAACATTTTATTATTTTCATATCTCATAATTAGTTATAGAGAGGGAATTATGCCACTAAATACGATAAGGTAAGGGTGATCATATCGGTCGGTCAGAACATAGAGTCTTGATGTAGTTATTCTGCGCCTGTCAGTTGAAATTCCTTAAGTTTTTACTCCCTATTATCCAACTGATTTCAGTGTAATTTTCCATTTTTGGAATAAAAGACCATCGCATTCATTCCTACCAATTGTTGGTATAGTTCTCTCGCTCAATCAATGGCTGAAAACAATACCCACATGTATAATCGATTCACACGTCTCATTAGAGACACGCCAACACACGCAGCCAAAATGTTCGTCCGTCTAACGTATTCATCCAAAGAAACGGGAAACACTAAACGGTCATAAACCGGATTTTATTAGTTTACAACCGTGCATATATGTGAGATTATGAAAGCTCACCATTGTTAGCACAAACGAAATAAAATATTTTCAATCAAAAGTTAAACCAAGATTCGTTCCAATCAAAAATTTTCGGAATTTAAACACAATGTCACGATCCTAAGTTTAGGTTTACTGTCCTAAGGTAAATTTCTCTGAGCTTTGATTTTGGAGCGATTTGTAGATTTTAACCCTTTTCGGAAAGAATCGACTCTCGATCATCATCAACACAGGTTTTGAGCGTGGGTGCCAGAAAACAAACGCGTGATTAACAAATAAGTAAGGAGCAGATATAAACAGGAAATGTGATTGGGCTGGAAAAATTGCAAGAACTGACTTATTAACTCATTGACAAAGTCGATTCACGTGCGTTAATCTGAGCAATGGGTGGGCGAAGTGCAATTCTTATTATGCAATCGTTTTAACTATTACAGGTACATTTTTATAGAAAGAAAATAGACGCGTGATATAAGATACATAGATTATACAATTAAATATACTACTAGAATAACATTCGTTATAGTAGCTAAAACGATAAATAATGAGCACATAATAAAGAAAATTTATTCGTATATGAATTGAGTGACAAAATAAACATCATTATTTAATTTTTCTACACAAAATTTGACGTTTAGATGAGGATGGAGGCGATTGATTGAATCGAACATCTTAGCAACTCTACATTCATAAAAAATTAAGGATTGAAAATACCAATATGCGATTTAGGAAATTATATTTAAATATTTGCTTCTCAGTTGGTTCATTTAGAAATGGTAAATGCTCAAGAGTGTCAACGCTCTGCAAAGTACCATCCAAAATTCCTAAAATTAAAACCGCAGAAGCGGCATGGGAGAGACTAACACTTGGTCCATCGTAATCCAAAAATTAATAAAATAGTACCTTCCATGTCTTAAGCCTACATTCCATGATGGAATAAGGCTTATAGTATCTTCGTTGTATCTGAGTGACTGTCCGTCTGTCTGTATTTCCGTCTGTATATCTGTCCCCCCTATTAACTTTTGATCCAATAGATTTTTGCAACTAGGGTCGGGCTCCGGAGGATAGTTTTTGTTGTTTTTGTTGTCCCGGGTTTGATTCCAGGAACTATCCTTCCCATTTGATTTACATGAAAGGAGGAGAGATTTTAATTTTTATCGTAAAATTTTGCATATCGATCGCATTTCCTCGAATTTTGCGTATAAAACTGGCGTTTTTGCAGTTTTTATTGCTCAGTACGAGAGTGTTGCCATTGCAACGACTATTGTTGGACTCGGATTCGGTATAGTTTACGCGCGCTATTTTTGCCATAGAAATACGCATGATCAATTTAGTTTTCCGTCCGAATGGATTTTTAATATTTTATAACGCTAAATTATGAAATTTGGGAAAACAAAGAGCAACTGATCCGCGCTGATTTTAAAGTTACTAAAGCCAATATTAGTATTAAATAAATAATTAGGTTGAAAGTAGGCATCATAAGTTCCGTTTGGATCATCTTGTTAATATTAAATTCTTAATTTAATTCCTACTCAGTGATTCTCAATCGTTACTTGTGTTGTAATACCATTCTAATGCCATACAATACGCAACTAAATGGAATGTGGCATAAAGGCATATTTTAACTACGTAATTTGGTTCAGGAGGAGAAACTCGATGAAAGGAAGCGTTCATAAAGAGGTGCAATAGTAACGCGAGGAGTATTACTGTACAAATGCTGCCCGTGTCGAGTCTATATACACTGGGAGACAACATAAAGAAAATCTCCAAAATTATAATTGAAAATTACTAAAAGTACACCACAAAGGTCTCCAAGTTTCTTGCATTTATGTTACTATGGCCTAGGAATCGTATTTTTGCGCATGCGGATTTTAATGAAAGAATGTTAAGCGAAAAAAAAAACGAAACTATTACTCCTTGATAGACAGTGTCCACTTAAAATGGCTAATGCAGACAATAGTTACATGCCATAGGTTACCCTAGGCATAAGTATATAACACATACTGATAATATGGTGTGATGTAGCGAAGAATAAGGAAAAAATGACAATCGTAGGAAGAAATGTCACAAATAAGAGGGGAGGGATGATGGGGAAGATGTGATGGGGAGGTGAGAGGGAGGAGGATAGGGGTGAGAGGGAGGAGAATAGGAGTGAGGAAGAGGAGCTTAAGGGTGGGGGAGAAGAGGTGATGGGGAGGGAAATGGCCGAGAGAGGTGTTAAATGAATCTTTAAGAAATTGAAATAATGATGAGGATGAATGTTTGTATACACAGACAACATTGTAACCAAGCACAAAAGACTAAGAGGAGAGAAAGGAGCAAAATACGCCCAATAAAATTTGTTTCGGTTGAATGATGACAGTGACTGCCTCTTTTAGCCAGAACATGATAATTTCCGCGATCGTAATAATTGAAGGTTATCCCTTGCATGTGATACAAGTGAGTCGCATCCGATAATTTCCGGAAACCAAATTATTTGAAGGCATTACAGATGCATAGAACTGTACGCATGCAAAACATTATTAATAGAGAATTTCGCTCTATTTAAATCGTTTTTCATCTACAATATCAAGCTGTAAATATTGACTAAATATAGCTGCTTCATGTAAAAGTATATAAATATTAAATTGGTAAGTAAAAGAATATAATATTTTAATTATAACACCCTACACGCTTATATCAGTTTCCGGTAGAATAAGCCTTTGTTGCAATTAAGACTTTCTATTGTGTATGCACAGATAATTTGGCTAAATTTAATGCAAACGGTATTATTTAAGGTAGCTTTTATAAATTGAGGAAAATGAGTTTCATGATGGAATATATATAACCAACTTAGTATCAACTTAAGTGTTTAAAACAAAGTTATTTAAATTGATGGAATAATAGAAACTATGCAGAAAGGCATAATCTGTAATTTTGGGATAACTTTGAAACAGAAAAAGTTCTGCTGAACTACCTGTTTCTGAACGCGGGTGTTCAGTGGTAGAATATCCGCCCGGCAAGTGGAAGACCCGGGTTCGATTCCCGGTCATAGCAGAATTTTTTCTGTTTCAAAGTTAATCCCAAAGTTATTTAAGACGGAATACTGATATCAAAAAATATGTCAGTATTTAACGCATCACCTATGACGCTGGAATCAGATCAATCATCATCAATCGTCAATCATTCCGCGTATGCCAGAAAAATATTAACAGCTTTATCATACAAAGGGCACAAGATTCAATTTTCAAAAAACAAATATTTTATTATGACGCTTGAAATAATCTCAAATTAATTCATTTAAAGAATTCACCGTTATCTTAAATATCTTCAAGTATCCTACTCACTCTGAGTTAAAATCACAGAGTACGTTTTTAATGAAATTCCTGAGATCAGCTCTCACAGCATAGATTACAGGTGGCATAAATGCTGCCAAGAGTGAATCTTAATCCAAAATACTGAAAAAGAAACAAGGAAAATGCTCATAGGGAGATGAAAAATGAGTGTTTATCCTCAAAAAGAGCCTTCGTTGTCCTCAATCTCCTTAAAACATACATGTCGCAGCAGAGGACAAGTGAAAGAGGATGTTATGTTCCGCCGAGTACATTCGTCTCGGTGTACAAAAATGAACCGTTGTTGGGAAAGAATTCAATTCACGAAGAAAATATTTAAATTGTCTACAAACGAGAGAGATGCTATGTTATTAATACTGCATGCAGCGAAAAACATACGACGTGTGACCCAATAATTCCCGGACTGATAGTATATGTAAAATCGCGGGTATGAAATGGAAAGATCTTATCACCATCAAAATAGTTTCCTTGACGATCTATGTACTCCTTCCAACGGTGTTGCCACGCCTGAAAACATTTTTAGCATTCAAGTTTGATTTGTTCCACACACTCAAAGTGTCATTCTTTCAACAAAATTTTGAACTTGTGGAACAAGAAGTCACATGAGGTGAAATCCGATGAATACGGCGAATGATCTAGTTGAGTGATTTTAAATTTCTCAAAAATTCCCTTAATTGAGAGAACAATGTGCGATGGCGCGTTATGAAGAACCCAGAGATCCGGCGGGGTGGCAGAGTGCTTAGAGCGTTGGCCTTCCACGCAGTGGTTTCAGGTTCGAATCCGGCGGAGGACGGATGTTTCAACCTGGGACCGTCCCGTCTCCTAATTGCGTGATTTCAGAAGACCTTGCAAGTCAGCGCTTCTTCATCGGAAGGGACGTTAGGCAGGTAACCCCCTTGGTGCTCTTCGTAAAGAGTAGGCTAATACCGGCACCGGGTTTCCCTCCTCCCTTGTGAATGTGTTCGACGTGGAAGGAGTTTTGGCTATAATCCAAGTGACTGATTAGCCATAAATACAAACCAACAACAACCAGAGATCCGGCCAAAACTTTTGTCTCTTCCTACGAACTACGCCTCTCAGACGTTGAAGAATGTACAAATTTAGGATGTTAGGTTCACTCTTCAGCACCTTATGACAAATTCGGAGTGTAAAATAACTACAATTACCAAATAAAGGGATCAACGTTTTCTTCGCCTTAAAATTTGGCAATCCTATCTTTCTGACCTTAGTGAATCAGGTATTTTCCACCGAAAACTTAGAAATTTGGTCAATAAATTGTCCTAAAAACACATGCTCCATCCTCATTGATGATCCGTTTCAGGATACATACTTTTGTTTTCTTAAATATTTGGTTGAGATCTGAACTTATTTCTGTTCATAGCAATTTTTATTTTGTCGGTCATCACTTTTGGAGCCATTCTTTCGACGACAGCAAAAAACCTATCCATAAAAAGGAATAGGATAAATAAAACATAACACACGGTTTTCACCTTGTACAATGTCGATAAATTTTAGTCAGAGACAAGTTCTCCATTGCCGTCAACTGTGTATTGTTACTAACAAGTCCGCAAAAAATCGTTCTGGAAACTTTTGGATCACATCTCTTATTTTAAAAGTAATGTATTACATTAACTGCGCTTTCAATAGATGTATTAGCATTTGGAACTTTTTGTGAAGGCAATAATACTGTATAGAAGAAAAAACAGGAAATTTGATGAGAACAGTTGATTTCGGGTAGAGATGCGTCATTACACGCTTCATTTTTGGGTTGTATATAATTTAAACACAAATTGATTACTTTTAGTCTTCATTTAGACGATGTCTATTATATTAATTTGGTAGTATCCGTACGTATGTGTGTGTGCACACCGGTGTGGAAGTTGTAAGTAGTTGGTATCATTTTGTTTTTCCTTTGGGGCCGAAAGGCACCTTGGTATTTCTTTTCCTCCAAATTATCTGGGTTCATGTCCGGGCGCAAACTTCTTCCCCTTATGGGATTTACATGCAAAACGGCCTCGAAAGATTGGGCGGAAGAGTATTGTATCTCCAAGAGTATAAGTAGTAATAATATGCTCTCGCAGACATTTTGTGGCAAATGTTGTCCTATATCTAAGTATTTTTTTATTCAGTAAATCACAGGTCATATAGGAGCAAGAGAGAATAATATGGTTTTTTAATTGTTGGTTTACGATAAAAACTTTGTAGCAACCGATATAAGTAAAATACTTGGAATTTTCTCGATTAAGGTTAAATATTATTAATTCTTCTCGCTAGCCCTGTGTCTTCTCTCCTCCACTCATGCTACAAAGTCTTCCAACCTGACGAAATTCTCCTCAGTTACTCGATCGCTTTTCTTCTATTATACCACTTCTCAAATTCTAAATACAAATTAATTACGAGCGTGGCTGCAACAGGCGTGCTAGCAATATGTTGAAATATAGCTAAACAGTCAAACTGTCAAAGATAATTTTACTTATATGCAAGATATTTGTCTCTGGTCGTTTATAATGGAACGATAAGTACGTCTATTAATTATAATCCCAGTTACTGGACTGGGTAAGAAAGGACACTCGCAATCTAAGGAAATAATATATCAGTGCAAGTGGAGTGGATGTCGGGTGGAGCCGTTGTGGGGTGGGGACATTGTGGGGTGGGGACGTTGCGGGGTGGGGACGTTGCGGGGTGGGGCCGTTGTGGGTGGGGCCGTTGTGGGATGAGGAGGCCCTGTGGGCCCAAGAGAACCGAAATAGGAATGGGGGAGGCAAGGTGTGGATCTGCCGATCTGTCCTCCTGAGCGCGAAGAGGGCGCGCGACTACTTTCTTCGAGGAACAGTTTTCGTGCTCTTCACCGCCGACATATCTGCCGCACCGTGCGTCTCCGGACATCGCGTCGTTTGGAAAGCGGGAATCGCGCTCTCTGAGGTTTTCCTGTTCGAGTGTCGACCGTCGGCGTTGAGGCGCCGGGCGTCGGGAGTCGGGCGCTTCGGGCAGAAGAGGGTGTCCTCGCGGGGATGTCGCCGTTCGCTTGCCGCGGAATAACGCGACACTAAATTGCGGCGATTTCTTGAAGGCGGCCACCGGATCTCGGCGAATCGGTCCCCAAGCCCTTCGATGCCCCAATTATCCCATATCTGTGAATTGCGACCCCTTCCACGCGTGTCGCAGTACGATCGACCTACTTGGTTGCGATCGGGCTAAGTAGACATGCTGCGAAAGGAACAACCCAAGTGTGTGTACTACTTCATAAATGTATTGTATTAAATTATCTGCTATTCGATTTTGTTAGTTTACAAAGGGAAAAACGTTCGTCGTATTAATGATCCGATAATGTAAAGAAAGAATTTTGAATGTTTTCTGGTTCGTCACATTGCGTTTCTCGCAAAGGCTACTTATTTTATAACTATGTAGGACGATAAAATTCTTTCACAAGATATTTGTTCACAAACTGATTTGAACAAATCACATTTTTAATTGGGTACTACTCCCATAGACACCTTCATGAATATGAATCTTTTAGCAGTACATAATAGAATTTCTATTCCAAAAAATCCTATGATTCATATAAAGGAGAATTATGGAGTTCGCTTTACGACTGGAATGAAAACTTGATAAACTGTTGCAATACAGCCAGCATCTGTGGCGTTAGTTGATTCTGCTATGATAGCCGCTGTTGACGAAGTACTCATCTGTCTGTGTCAAAATTTTTACTTAATTTAACTCCGATAATGTTCAAAAACCTAAGTGAGCAAAATTCAAAACATAATTGGTTTAATCAAATGCGATCGAAAAGTCCGAATGAACCAGTAGTCGGTCATTGAAAAAGCTGTTGAGGACTAACCCTATGCAGTCTAGAGTTAAAAACAGATCGTACAATAGAAAAATATTTACAAATCCACAAAGTTGAGCAAAACAAAAAAACCGTCGAGTGTTGACGAAGTTTGTTCACCGTTCGTGCATTACCGTGAAAATTCTCTACGATTTCCCAAAAAAGAGGTCTTATATTCATAAAATATCCGCCTGAGGAAAATAAGTAAGAAAACCGTAAAATACAAATTAAGTTTGTTAATATATGAATAATTTTTAAAATATAAAACTACAGTGGATGCAACTTTTTCAGAGAATAAGCAGCAGTACTTTTATGAGGTTATTCCAAAGAAGGCCAATAACAAATGACTATGACGCTAGCTCGCTTCACTTTTGGGGATACCTAAAAGGATTCTTCACGAGAGATATACGTAGATTATCTTTGACATAAAGAAAGTAAACATTACATTAAATATTTAAGATTCAACTTCCGTTGCCTTAACTTCATATCTTTATAATGTTACACTTCAACTGAGTTTCCATGATTAAACTTAACCTCCTCAAGAATATTGGCATACGAAATGCGGGCGTTTAAGTTCAATCATACATACAATTGAAACTTTCAACAAACGGACAGTCTACGTGTAAAAAGCAATTTTATTTATGGTTCGGTGAAGTCATAAAAGCTAACAAGATGATTCAAATGAAAATTATGATGTCTACATTCCAACAGAGTTATTTTTAATTAAGTGTGGTGCAGCAATTACTTATGATGGCTTTAACATTAGAAGGGTCGGATCCACCTGCATACCTAGAAGAGCCACGAGCGGTCATTTTGACCGCTACCACTAAATAACTGTTTAGCATGCTTCTGAGGCGAAGATATCGACTGTATGGAGTTCTTATATGCTCATGGATGTATAAGATTTTTTTTACAGATACCCAAATAATGGTAATATTGTTAATCTTTTTTGTTTTGACAAAAAAAACCATCGTTAAAATCTTTTTTTTAATTATAAATTAGAAATAAAAGGGAAGTGATTTTAAAATTTGATTAAATTCTTGCAGATAGCAGTTCTCTACATGAGAACAAAACATTTTAACATGTCATAAGAAGAAAATTATTTATATAAAATCTCTGAAAATGGTAAGCATAATCCTAACCTTCAATTATATGTATTTAGTATCGTTGTAGAACTCGATGATTTCTGAAAGCTTCTTCTCACCTCCGTGTATTTAGACACGGGTGCAGAGTGCTTAGTACCAAAACATTCTTACTTTACTTTTCTTAGTATACAGTGAGTGTAGTATCATTTGCACTCTTCAGCATGGTAGTATTGTATAGCTGTGCCTGTGATGTCCGTATAGACTCTGGAATTTCCTTCCTCACAAAATTTATTGTTCCAACAATGCTAGTTTGTTGCGCTTCCAGCCTCCCACCCAGATTAATCGATATGAAGAAGTTATCAGTAGAGATTTTGGGCCCTTACTTGAGGCAAGGGTCCATGAGCTCTATGATCACATTTTCAGGCAATGACTCACTGGTAGGACGTATCTCATCTTTCCCAAGGTAAGGGAATCCATTGGAGACGTACTTCGACGCAACATCAGCCAAAAGTCAGATTTTATTCCAAATTTATCTGGCTTGTTGCCCATGTACTGCGTGAGCCTGCACCGAGCTATGCTGGGAAAGAGCTATTTATCACTAGTGACATTCTGTCCAGGTTTGTAGCACAAAGTACAGTTCTCAATGAATTTGCTCCATACAGCAGAGGCCAATGCAAATTTATCATATTAGTTCGTAAGTGCGGGGGTCGCCTGTACACGGTTTATGCGAAACACTAACTGCGGTCAAAATGACCGCTAATGGCCCTTCTAGGTATGGCCCTCTGTACAGGCGTTCCTGTTGCAGGGGCCCTTCTAGTGTTAATGGCTTATAAATCACCGTGGGTGAGTTGCCCTTTGTGTTCCCAAATTCCATAATTTAGCGTTGTAGAATATTACAAATACATTCGAACGGCAAACTAAATTGACCACGCGTATTTTTGTGGAAAAATAACGCGTGTATGTATTAGACTATACCGAATCCGAGTCCAACAATAGTTGTTGCAACGGCAACACTCTCTTTATCTTTATATATTAATACTCAATGTCCGTCCGTCCGTCAGTCCCCCCTTTTATCTCTTGAATAGTTTGTCATACAGAAATTCTGTAAACGCCATTTTGTTTCTGCCAACTAGGAGTCCCCGAGAAAACTATTTTCGTTTAGATAAGTGTCCCGTTTACACAGGAGTTTCGATTTTTCAAGGTGTGCAAGGTTTATTTCCTTCGTTCGTTAAAATACGTAAATATTGACCGAATTTCTCCGTTTTTAATTTATTCGACAGTTAAAACTATAAAATATCTTATTCTTGCGATGTTTAGACATACGGAAGAATTTGTCAGAAACACGCGTTGAAATTTTATGGCTTTTTCGTACTCTTTCCGGGTGTTGCCAAGGCCAACCACATTTTTGCCACCAATTGAATTAGTGTCTATTAAGCCTTCAAATAGACAAAAGATTTGAGTTCTTCGCTTATCGCTTTTTAATCAGAATTATAGTTGTATCAATGTCAAACTTAACGTTGCAACGCTAATAATTGAAGATTATTATTATTCAGAAAACTGCGTGTGGGCTGTGGGAATTTATAAAGATGGTGATTGAACATGCAGATTTACGCCTGGCTTCGCAAAAGCTTTTGTGGATACCACTAGTGAGTAATAATAACTCCAAAAACGCCAGTTATGTACGCAAAATTCGAAGAAATAGGATTGATTAGAAAATTCTACGATAAAAATTAGAATCTCCATTCCTTTCCTCAGAGAAAAGTACAAATCCCGCTGCGATAATACAATTCTAAGATATTTTAACTTGCATGAGAAAATAACCCCACACGATGGATATCAGGTAAATCAAATGAGAAGGATAGTTCCTGGAATCGAACCCGGGGCTTTCAATCGTCGCAACAAGAACTATCCTCGGGAACTCGGCCCCAGTAGCAAGAGATATCCACCTAGTGTCATAAAATTGGTTTATTGGTTAAAAAGTTAATAGGGGGAGACAGGCGGACAGACAGACAGACACAACGAAGAAACAATAAGCCTATTTCCATTCTGAAAAGTAGGCTAAAAATATTTTCCGAGTATAAAAATGTATCAAAGTACGAAAAATAGGCAAAAATTTGTATCTGGAGAGGTTTATAAAAATATCTTCTCTACAAAATATCCATCTTAACGATAGCTTGGATGTAATCCTAAAGGAGCAGATGATATTGCATCGCTGGAATTTTTTATTTTGCACATTGTTTTCTTAAAAAATCTAGAAGTTTGGGTTGCGTAACTTGTTATATTTTTAATACTAAAGATACTTTTTCTGAACATAAGTTGAAGAAAATTGAAATGATTTACTATATTGATTCTTAATTATTAAAATATATTCAATTTAAGACGCCTTTGAGCCGTAACTTTGTGAAACTTAATATCAACATTTTTTAAAATAACTTACTAGAATCACTAGTCCATTAAATTTACGACCTATTTCGCTATATTAGAGCATCTTAATAATTCAAGAACGGGTGGTCTAATATGGACCAAACTTAATTGATTAGTGGTAAATTAAAAAAAAGGCAATGAGTGTAAAAGTACTTGTTTAGAACTTAAAACATTAAAAACCGTGAAATGAATGACGGAACATGGGAATAAGTTGAGCTCATAATAAATCAACAGAGTCATGTATGTCAGCAGAGAATCAATAAGACAAAACCCTTCTTTATCTCTTGCAATACAATTTCCTCATATCTGTGTATTTAACACATAAAACCTTTTTCCTTACAACATAACTCCAAAACTAAAAAAATATTATATATTACATTCTTACTGAAATAAATCCATTGTGTTGACGCTGTAAATTTTAATGAAATTATTTTGATGAAAATATGGAATGGAAGCAATAACGTAGGAGACTACCTAGGTGGTCAAATGGCAGATTTTTTTCGATTTCTACTACAGTCAAATCTCTGATTTCTGGAGCCTTGTGTTTTCACTGAATGTGATTTATATCTCAAAACACTATCCTCAAACCTTTAAGTGCATTTTGAGAATAATTTAAAATCCTATACATTTAAAAAAATAAATAAGTAACATTTATAAATAGAGTACATATCACCCTGGAAAAACTAACAGCGAAATTTATTAACCCTTTTCCTTTTCAACAAACAATCCATTATTCTGCAATATCCTTTCATACGATTTAAGAGGAAGGTTTCTTAATTTAACATTCTCTGGTCTTTTTTCGCGACTCTTTCGACGAAAATAACTGCCAAAGGAAACATTGTGCAAGAGAAAGTCAGTCCATCCTGAGATCTGGAAGAATTTAAAGCAAAATGGAGGAGGCGGTCAAATCCGTTTGAATTTCACTCTTTAAAAATTGTTTTTGTGATTCATTATGCGATCTAGTATGAAAATGCATTAAGTAGTGATTCCATTGATCACTACGGAGCATTTAAGAATGCCCTCAAATCTGTTAAATATAAAGCCACTAAAAAGGAATTTCTATACCATTATTATTCTCATTAATTTACTCAAATCTCAAAATGAGGCGCCACAACGATAATTTTCGACATAAAAAGTTTGACATTCAATATTCCATCAGATGAAATTTAGAATGATAAAACTCTTAACAGCAATCATGACCTAAAATTATCCCCCGTGAAATTCATTTCGCCCAATTATTAGTTGTTCACCTGTTAGCCTTCTATAAGGCTTGATATTCCATAGCATAATTACTAAAACTCAGTTGAATCCCGAGTACTGCTAAATCTATCTTTCAAGGGGAAGATATTCAACGCAAAACATTTTTAGGATGCTGCAAGTTAGATATATATTAACAGTTGCATAGTTAATTCTTTCTATCCTAAATTCGTGGTAGTGATAGAAAATAAAACAGAAAAGCAATGATCGGCCAAACTGCGTCACTTTGTAAGTAAAACTGAAGCTCGTGAAGATAGCAGCACCGGACATAGTTTGCGGTCCTAATTGAAAACCTAAGGCCTATCCATCCGGTAGAATAATTGTATATTTTATACCAGAGAGTCTCTATGCATAGTAATAATAACGACGACACGAATTATTCTTGGAATACCGTCCGCGGGCCATATTTGGCCAGCGACCCCATTTAATGTGTCCCTCGAGCCTGAAATAATTATGAAAAATCGTAATTTATCCAATTCACTAAACCATATTTTAATTCGAAAATAGCCTACATTTGTATATTGCACGCCTATATTTCCAAAATGTTTTTCATGTTGATACTCTGGCCCATGAGCATAAAATTTATTGACCAAGTGGCCTACCTGTAAAAAAGTTTGGAGACACCTGCTATAGACGCATACGTCTTTGGAGATTGAAAGACGTGACAGAAGAGCTCGATTTGGTGAAACTAAAAGAGACACTCCATCAGGAACGCCTTTGAAAAAACGTTTACAAATGCTGATATCCCTGATTAACTTTTCAAAGAAGCGAAAATGAAAAATCTGCCATGGTGGCAAAAACTATACACCTAATTGAACTCTAGAAAGAGACCAACCAACCAACTTCCATATTCACTACGTCAGCCATCGTGAACAGCTCATACTCAAATATCTCGAATACTTGTAACTTATATTAGTAACGGCATATTGTATAAGAATATAAATGTAATGCATTGGGTATAAAGGGTATAAACAGGGAATATAGTCTTAATTTATTCCAAAGTTTTAAGAAAAATTTTGAAGGCATTTAGGAATGATGAAATTGACTTTCGAGTACACACAGACATTTTTCTCGAAACACTCATTATAACTTCACGCATCATATCATCTTCGACTACTTGTGAAAACAGTAAAAGTCACTGACAAGTTTTACTAATATTTAAATGCAATAAAGTGATAAAAATTTCAGCCAACTCTGGTGAGTAATCCTAAATGTGTCTTGCAGTGCATTTGTTGGATTAATTATATGGAAAGTTGATATTTTAAGTGCTTTCAACCTTTAACGAAATTTTCTTCGTGGCCACATCCATGGCGATGTGCGCTAACGTTATCGCAATAATATTCCAGCTCCGCTCAAATGATCGTTGAAAAGGAATTGATCCATTGATGGCACTGCGTCCATATCGGCGGCGATTCATTAAAATTCCATACTCGTATTGGCCAATGACATTAAGTTTGATCACATTATTTCTTGTATTCTGTATTTTTGAATCTAAAAGACACTGCTAAAATAAAGTCAAAAGGGTAATACAAGAGGTTAAATCCATTAAACGCCCTGAATCTACATTTTTAAGGAACCAATATAAGAAATCCATGAAATTAAATTAAGATAAATGAAGAAATATTCACATTTAATTATTACGCTAGCAGAATCTAACTTGTTTTCATCTATCAAAAGTGGAATACTCCTTTAGCCAAAACAACTATAGGGCTGCAAAACCCAATGCATTTCGCCCACAAGGTGGGCATCGTCAGGGGTAGAACCTGTTTCAACAGTGGGTTTTGCAGCCCTATAGTTGTTTTGGCTAAAGGAGTATTCCACTTTTGTTAGTTTTGGCCAAAGTTATTGAGCTACTATCAATTGTTTTCATCTATAATAATAAAGGTATTTTGAATAGTCTCTCTTCGTATTATATAAGAAGGCAGTGGATATGTACTAACATTAATCGCGCTGCATCTCAACAGATAAGTTAGAACGACAATTACAAAATTACGAGCCATCAATGATAAAAACGACTTCAGTTTATTTATAAACAAACGATAATTTCTTCCAAATTTTCATGAGAACGAGGTCCACTTCAGGTGAGGAAGAATAAGATAATTTTTGAGGCGGGAGCAGGATGATCGGCGCTGGACTATTGGGCCATTTACAACTGGGCCCGAAACGTTTTGAAGGCAATTGTTCAGACAATTACCCAGCGCCCAGTAGCTCAGATGTCCAGTTGTCCGGTGCCCAAACATCACATACTCTGGGGAGCCAGCTAAAGGCTGTTCCCAAAAGATACTCAAACTCAAGCATTTGGGCCACTTCCGCACGCCCGGAAGTCAAATCGTAATAGCAAAGTTATAGTTTTGTTTGGTTTTGAATACCATAAAAATTACAAACAATCAAAAATACCTTAAAATACTGAAATATTTGGACGATTCATTGCATTCCGCATTATTCTTTTCGTGAAGATCCCACGATGTCGCGGTATTATTTGATTTAAATGAACATTTCTACCAACAGCAATGTTTTTACCTTTGCCGCAAAAGCGTCAAGCGCGCAATAGTATCAGAAGAGATAGCATCGAAGAGGAAAATTATACGCGCTAAAGGAACGCAGGAATTAGTATTTTACACGAGTGAACGTGTAAATGCAATAAACGTTATCGGTTTATCTTTCGAAAATGATCCCAAACTCTATTTTCCGTTCACACATACCTACGCGTAAATAAATATGTTTCCAATGTCGCATAATGATAAATACCAATGAATTACTGTCGTTATCAACATAATTAGTGTTTCTGAAACAGGTCCGTCATAATATATTTTAAACCGTGTTCTCCAATATTGTCATTTTCTCCGCGGCTTCATTTATTTCTTGACAGTCCTCTTTCACTTGTTTTAAAATATTCTGTCAATAACGTCTTTAGCCACGCAGTCTCTCCTCCAGAAACGACCCTTCCATTTCTACCTACTACGATATTTATTGTCACACGTTCAACATTATTTCTCTCCTATACTGTTTAATGCTTCAGATATTATGCTAATCCCTATTTTAGTTTCAACATTTCCTCACGTCCAGATTTAGATACGTTCCAAGTACTTTACATCCAAGGCCTCTATATATTAGTCCCATACGAGCGGATTCTATATACACACATCAGATAAGTATATTAATACCAGCGATGGCCACGTTGCTTTGAAATGGTTAATCTTCTGAAAATTACTAAAATAATCACATGCTCGGCCCAGATCTTAGGGAAGTTATGGCATACGTGAGGACATACATTTTATTGTGGGATACGAGGAAGGGATACTTGTATTCTCCTAGCCCAAAAATACGTTTCAACTGGTTTTCAAAGTGCACTTGCAACTTTATAATATCATTTTATAAGAAAAACATCAGCTAACACTTTACCGCCATATGAAAGATAATGAATTTTAGCGATTTCTTTACATAAAGCTCCATTCTGAACGCAATGATAACTATACCATTATTACATTAACACAAAATGTTAACAATATCAAATTTCAATTTATTTAAATCGGAGGTATTTCCATTGCATAAGCAAATAAAAAATGGAATTATATAAAATTATTTTGAAATAATGCCTGAGATTTTCAATGTGTAAATAAATAACTTTTAAATGCGGCGATAATAAGTGAAGTGACCGAGGTGATCAAATTACTCTCATTATTGAGAGATTGAAAAGCATATACGCATGATTTTTTTGCATTCAAAACTAATTATTGGGCTAATTTTTACAAGTTAAAACCATGTTAGTAGAAAAATTAAACTTTATTCTGTTTTACAGATACTTTTTATAGCAGAGCTTTTATTATGATTATTCTATTCTATTATTTTAAAATTTCAAATTAAAAATACACTTAACTTGTTCTTGTGCCAATCTAAAGCAGGAAAAAGGTTCCTGTAATCCAATATAGACAATTTTTTATATTTTTGGCTGCAGCAGACAATCGTTGATACAAGTACAAAATTTCAGACTTCGGTTATTTCTGGAAGTGCGAGAAAAAACCTTGACTGAATGACATTTACAAATTCTAGAAAATTTGTAGATTATTGTCTCAGTAACAGAGGTCCAGTTGCATTTCAGCGTTAGTCTCTTGCACATTACCGTTAATAGCGGTTTATATGCTTTTCAGAATTCAGGAAGATAAAACATTTTTATATTGAAGATTAAAAAAGGAAAAGGCAATGTCCTAATAAAGCAAATGCATTCTAGATGACTATTTTATACGCTTTAGATATTAATTTAAATGCATACAGAATTAATTAAATTAATGAATATGAAGCATTATTAGTTATATTTTACCATCATCTAAAAGCAATTTAATTTAGAAGCAAATTTACAAAAAAATCCCATGCTGAGTCAACAATTAACCATGTATTTTTCATCCCAACAAAGGTTTAATCTAACAAAATTGGTCAAATTGTTTTATATAATAACGTTCTTCTTCTTTGGATGAATAAATAAAAGTATTATATCTATTTTACCTATTTAAAATCCTTAGATTAATGTAAACGATGAGTGTATACGTAAATAAAAGAAATTACAAAGTAAACCAAGCCATGCAACTGCGATTCGGAAAGTTGCAATGTCAACAGAATTTCTCTCATTGTTGAAGCTCTAAAAAAACAGAGTTTTTTGGACTCAAAACTGAATTTTAATTTAGTAATGAATATAACTCCTGCTAGCAGAAAAGTAAACTACGTTAATTGTTCAGTGCGGATATTTAATAGCTGACTTTGTATCGCTATAATATTGTAAGAACGAAAATTGAAAATTCCCTACACACTGTCTCTGATAATAAAATGAAAGAAAGAATCGATCCCTTGTCATTTTTCCAAGAGATTTTACTTTTCTGTGCCATAACTTAGCACTCCTTATGCGAGCGAAAAAATCAACCCATTAATTTTATCAGGAAGCGTACAAAAACCGTGATGTATGAACAGTAGATAAATACACCGTGACATGGATTCTATTTATATTATTAGCATTAGCATTATTAACATAATTAACACAAATACATTTAGCGACAATAGGTTGATAGAGGCCGGTCAGCACATATCAACATTCAGGACAACGTCGAAACGGCAAAAATAAGAGGCATGCATGCCAGCTGGGCCGTTTTTTATCACGCCAAATGTTCAACGTGTATATAGAATACGCAACAGAGGAAGTTTGAGGAGCTACAGCCTAAGGTGTAAGAACATATTTTAGTTAAGGTTCGAGAATGACATAACAGTAGTGACGGAAATAGAAAAAGCAATGCAAGATATTTTATCTCAGATGCTAAGAATTTTCTAAAGATATGGTCTTAGAATATTTATCAAACATACCAATAGAAGATGGTAGACGCGAGAGAGAAATAAAGAAAATGATTGGAATTGAATAGAAGGCCCTAATGCAGAAGAAAAACATAATCAGTGAGAAAATTAAATTAAAAAAGGAAATTCATTGTTAAAAACTTACACATGGATTATCTCTATGGGCATGGACACTTTTATAATAATATATGAAAAAATAGAAACAACTAAAATGTGGGGCTGGGAAAGGGTGCTAAGAATTAGATGGATAGAATTAAATAAAAACGGGGAGGAGTTATACCAGATAGGAGAGATAAGATAACTTTTAAAAACTATGAAGCAGAGAAGCAGTAATATAACAGGACATCTGATGAGACAGGACAATTATATCACAAACATTATGAAATGATGGCCAAGATGGTCACTCACCGATCAAATTTAGAGAATACATAAAAATGCAAAATATTAAGAAATGAAACGATTATCACTAGTCAGAGCTAGGTGGAAACGGCTACAATGACAAAACTATGTCTTTAATACGAAGAAGAACGCCGATAAAAAGATCTCGTATCTGTTTCTAGTAACTAAAAATCTAGAAAATAACTGCTAAGAATAATACATCTGATTCCTGTATTACTTGGGCTTAAAATATTTAGCTGTTATTTTTAATCCGCTAATGTAATCGTTTTGCCGGTCCGTCCATCACACTTCCGTGTCCGGCTAACTACTTCTACACCGTTCAAGTTAGAGCAATCAAATTTTGAGGGATTGTTCATGACAATAATTTCTTCCCGCGATGGAAGACTCCAGGGGCAGTTTAAGGGGTGTGGTGAACAATACAATAACACATTAAATTAGTGAGCTACTACGCCGCTCAAGTTAGAGCAACCAAATTTTTAGAACAGATTCAGCTTGTAATAGCCACGAACCCTGTTGATTTTTGGGTCCAATCGTCAGTCCGTTTGCCTTTTAATATGATATTCTAAAAACACCTTATAAGCTATCTATAACTACGGGTCCGTTACAACGATAAATATTGTCTGATTTATCGGTTATTTTCATTGAACTATAATGGTTTACGACACTAAAGGCGATATCTGTCTCAATTCTCAAGACGTTCACCTTTATCTTCTGGTAATCTATTTCATTGTACTGAAAACTACAGAGAATCCATATTCATTCACCTTGTTTTTTTAAATTTTCCATTTCATAGCCTGAATTTCCTTATGTTCTTATTAACTCATTCGTTAAAATTCTTCTCTGCATATCTTTCGCACCGATACCAACTTATTATCTCAACTGTGAATGTCCAAATCGTCAAAGTCTTAGATCATTTGCCACACACTGATACAAGACTGCACTACTTTTCCAAGGTGATTTTGTTAATATCATTCGGGGACTTTTAGTTAGGGCTTTCATAATTTACTCTTATTCATTCGCCAAAGTCCATCTGGCGACCCAATTACCAGAAATGACCTTTTTAGCAGTTCCACACTTTTACCGTTACATATAATCTATAACCTATAAGTTATTTATCAATGTAACATTACTAAAATGTAGCTATCCAAATTATCATTAATCTCGCACCAATTAAAATTGTTCCTCTTTATTACCATAAAAAAGTATCTGTCTGGAACTTTCGTTTGTATACGATTATTTACTCAGAATGGATAAATTGATATTACCGATTATTGATAATTACTTAGTTGCATATTTGTTCGTTAAGATTTCAAAGGATAGAATTCCGACATTACAAAAAGTGTGAGAGCCAAATTCATGGTTTCAAACTACATTTCATTTGGAATATTAAACGTTAGTAGTCACTAAAAACGAATGCATATTTTGTGGCCCACTATCGACAATTAACGCATTTATTTGGGAGAGCCATTAGAATGCACTTTATGTACCATATATACTAACATTCGTTAGGAAGATGCCCATAAAATAATGATATGTGATAGAAAAATCGGACGAGAAAACTCATTACAAAAAGTTCTTTAACAAAATGGATAAAATATGGAAGATGAATTGATTTGTATTTATGAATACCATTGTACGAATATAACAAATAATCTAAAAACGTATCCTAATAATCAGTTCATCTGGTTTTTCATAATCTTGTTACGGGTGTTGTAGACACCTAAGATAAATACTTATTCAATTTTTCATAGTGAAGTGCTTATTCTTGAATTTGTTTTAAATCAAAAGACGAGATCGAGTGAAGCGTGTGAGTTGCTTTATTCGTTAATATGATCTTCTTTATGAGTATACTGAAGGAAAAAACCCCTTCTTTCCTTCTTAGATGGCTAATTAGTTGATTTTAGGCTAATGTCTTTGCTCTTTTGAAATATAGGTCGGTAAAAATATTTCACCCTAATAAATTCAGTCAGTAATGCAGCAACACACAACTTCACGTGCTATTGTATATTATTTATCTGCTAGTTATATTAACTACCAACATACTAGAGTAATAATACTACGAATGTTGAGCGATGAATAACATGAATTTCAAAACTACATTTGTCTTTGATGTAATAATCCAATATCACATATACATTATTATTCGTTTGTTTAGAATATGGTTATTAACAATTAAGAATGTATTACTTTTGAAGAACTCAGATTTTGCTTTACACATGGCATTTAATCGTTTTGATAAATAATGCAAAATGCTTCGTCAATGGTCATTATTATAAACACGCCGAAAATGGAGGACATTAATCTGGATCGACGATATTTTCAGTTCCTCTGCATCGCGATAACTTAAATTCCAAAGATTATCACCATCAGAGGCCGAGATTAATAACGCAGTGGCTCAAATGGACCATTATGAATAATTTGTGAACCATTTAATTTGGATTCTGAGCACAAGATACAGAACACGGGCGCCATTTGCGTCTGTATGATACTGCCCTTTCCGAGGTCTGATTTGGCCATTAAAATATTCAGTCGTCAATATCTAGCTTAGGTAATAATCCGCTTCGATTTGCTGCAATAAATTATTGCTGGAAATTCGAATCACTCGCAAAATTAAATTTGACCGTTTAATGCTGCGATTTAAATGCGCGTGCAGAATTTGATTCGGATATGGAGTTAATGAAGTCGAATCAGACATTAAAAAAAGAGGATTTTTAGAACCAAGATAATTTCATCAAACACTTATTTCAAAATACGAATCCGCTATTTTACCATTCACATCCTCAAAGGTGCAATCATTCACGTCCCTGTATCTTTACAACAATCGCGTGCATTTTTTAATTTCACTAGCATCAAGAAAACTCTACGAATAGTGAAGTAGATAGAAGGCATTATCCTTAAGATAGAAAAAAACATCCGTTACTTCGATTAATACGTACTATGAAGCATTTTCTGGTATTGCTGCGTGATTTGCGTTTACATGGTCTAAGTTTTGTGTTTCACATTCTTCCGATATTGTACACTCATGAATGTAAGTTATATTTTACGCGAGATGTTTACAAATTTTACAATGCTATTTCTTTAAAACACATTTAAAAGGCAGAAAAAGTAAGTTACATATAGTTTTACCGCTAAGTCATATGAAAATTTATCGTGCGCTCTTCATTTTACTGCATATTTAAACGGAACTTAAAAGGATTATTCAAACTCTGTATTCTTCTCCCTAACACAAGCTTTTTATAAACCCACTCCATAAAATTAATGAATGCATCACTTATACTCAACAGGTAACATTTCACCCACCAAACATTATGCGAAATACAAGTAATAGTTCTCATATCCTGATCATTTACGCAACATTAAATAACAACGCATCAATTTAAATGAAATAGAGACGACATAATTGTTGCTACGTGTATGATCTATACATGCATAGGCCAGTTTTACCATTAGATTTAAAAAATTATCGTAGTTAAGTGAAGGTGGGAAACTATGCAAAAAGGAGGCGATAGGTATGTACAGCGAGGCATGCTGTAGCGCGTATTAATGCTCCACCGTGCGAAAATATCTGGAGGCAGTTCTTCAAAATTGCTCATCTAGGCGCGTGTCTATCGTTTCGGTTATGCGATTCGCAGTCCTCTCTGAAGACCATGTTTAGCGAAGGACGTTATAGAGGGCGGATCGAAGGATGAAAAATAGAAAGAATCAGATAAAAATGCGAGTTGAGAAAGACATGGTCAGCGCGAGAGAGTGGCAGAAAATTGATGAAAGGATTCGTAATCATTGTCACAGGATCAACTCAGTAATTTTACTTGCCATTAATTGGAAAACATGTTTCAATAACTTTACTGCACTTCCAATCAACATTTATTTACTGAGTATTATATTCCATTTAACTTATAGAATATAATTAATCCAAGAAATTATTAACCTAAATTCTTAAAATAAACTTTCTACCAGTATCTCTGTGTCTTGATAGCGAAAACAAAAGTCAAAGAATTAACCATTCAGCGGTATTGCTGCGGTGCATTTTAATATAAATTATAAATCTCTTTTATAAATATTCAATAAAACTTTTAAATGAACTCCTCTGTATATATTTGGAAATTGAGACGGAGAATTAAGAGGCAGTTTAATTTCTCGGAAAAGAACGGGAAGAAGGTTCTTTCACTCAGATTTTATTTCTAAGTAATGGAAATCACACTCCATCTTCTACCCACTTAAGCTTCTTAGACTAAGTAGGGCTATTTTATTATATCTCTTTAAGGCTATTTTTAGAGATGTAAAGGTCTCTTGGAGAAATTTAGAAACAGTAAAAATGCGACACTTATATATCGATACTGATTTAAAACGAAACTTTTTTGAGTCTATTTCCTAGTTCTCTGAGGAAGAAACTTTCTGTAATCAGACTAAATCTGCACGAGAACTTTTGCTGCAGATAAGTATTCAGATAAATGTTACAATTCTACGGATTATAGCTAATTTTTAAAATTTAGGAAACAAGTATGCTAACAATCTTATAAATTTTGCAGTAGCCAATATAGAGAAACCAAGATCCATCGTTACGCTATCCATCGTTTTCTCGGAAGTACTGTTCACCTTGCATAGTTCCTACAGGAGCCTTGTTATAAACATTGTTAAATTTATGTTATTCATCATTCCTAGGAGTATCGTTTTCCTGCATCAATCGTTTGGAATTTGTTGGTCCCATTCTATAACTTACCTCGACCGATCTACATTTTCTTTTCTTCTTTGAGTCGCCATTTCAGCAATTTAATCTCTAATTCCCCACATGATTCTTTTATATTGTAAATTAATGCAAATGTAATTCTAAGAACGATTTCTTCTGAATCCATTGACGTTTATTAAATCCTAGAAAACTTAGACTGACAATTTCTCGGATGAGGGTGCCAGTTGGAATACGAGTTATCTTGGGCTTGCCACTTCATGGCCCAGCATTTTACCCCGAGTTATTTCCGAGGTGCTTGAGAAAGTGTTACTAGCACGCAAGTTTCGTCGCCCCAACCGTAGATAACCAATCTCTGAGAAAGACAGAGTGAAAGATGGAAAACTCAATTTTGACTCTACGCGCATATTTCACTCTACTCTTTCATCTCATTCTGTTCGACTAGTTGTGTTGTGTCATTCTCTATTAAGAACATATAATGTCTTAATTCAAGAAAGAAATGTCGAGCTCACCTTGTAGCTGAAGTCAAAATTAAACAATAATGTTTCGCCAATACCTATGAAAATATTGGAGAAAATCAGATGCGCATTTCGGCTACAAATCAGCCGTCAAAGGTTGTGATTCGTGTATAGTATATGTATTCTAAAAAAGTAGTCTACGACAAAGTGAAATATTTTCTACGCACAATGTACCGATGATTATGACAAAAAATATGTTATATGGAAAGATCACTGTCTAATTTAAGAGGTCAAGCTGATGATGACAATTAAAGATTTCTTTCGGAAGAAATACACATTAGTTGCACAATAAAACAGTTTTTGTTTTGTTTTTAACTTTTTTAACTTTAAAATATACACAATTATCAGCATAGTCATTTTTTGCTGCTCGGATGTTTTTGAACTTTTACATACATTTCCGCTTTCATCATTTTTCCGCTTTCGTCGTTTTCCCGTTTTCATCGATATTTTCCTCAGTCACTTCAAATATATGATTTACTATTAAATAATATAAATTTTGAGACTAAACGTTATAGAATTTCTGTGTCTTAATACGTGGAAGTATTAAGATCCCTGAAAAATTGATACCCACGACCAATTAGCTCATAAAAACATTTCGACTTATGACAATTGATGCTTATGTCTATAATGATATCGTTTTGTGTGAGTAATTAAATAGGGCTAAAATTCCACAAGAAACATACCCCGTTACAATATACAATACTATGAGCATAAGAAAACTCCATGCTTGAGTAAATGCGTCACTGTTAGTGTAGAAATAATTTCCAAATCACTCTGGATTTCGACGTTATAATGCAAGAAAATGAAAAACTTCGATGGATAAAATAAGAGGAAGTTTTGACCGTATTACGATCCAATCACTGCAACATTGCGAGATCTCTTTCATTAACTGTAGTGGAATAATTTTTCTACCTATCATTTTCCCATTCAGTGTGATATTCTTCGCCCTCTTAGAACTTACTTTCTTGAATAAAAACTGAACTAATTACATCTAAATATAATTTTTTCCTTTATGTACAAGGGAGTTGTTGAAAAGCGTGTCTGGACAAATCGTATTTATATTTCACTGTTTGTATTTAATTTGCCTGCGGTTTTAGCAGTATACGGTGACTAATTTTTTCAGAAATCCAGCAGGTTTTATTTGTGCAGAAAACGATGCAAAACCCTTTGGTAACGCCTACAAATTGAAAACATTACAAGCGTTTCGGAATATCATCGAAACTTCCAAATTGACAGTGACAATATCAGAATCAGGACTGGCATTAATTTTTAAGGCACCGCGCAGAGGAAAAGCAATTCAACCATTGGGGAAAGAAGAATAGGTTAGGAGAAAATATAGCACACTAAGAACAGAAGATCAGACATAGGGCTCAACAAAATTAATTTATCCTAGTATGAACATAGCAGCCTACCCCAGCATACGTATTTACTATTTCTTAGCAAACTTATATGGATAAACGTAATACAAAACTATAGGATTTCACAATGTTATGAATGTGGACGTATTTGTTATGCGTTTTAAATACTGATACTCTATCATTTTAATTATCAGAAGAAAAAGCCTACTGCCAAAGAAATCGTATGCAGAGACGAACAGACAATTTTTTCATTCATAGTTTTTTAATATGACTCTCACACCTCGGACTTTTTTCTAGGATATAAATTTCGCAATACGAGGACTTATAATTTTGCGACTTCAATCTCATAAAATAGTAGATAAAAAAGTATTGTTTCAAACATTTTGCATGAAAATTTTCAGTTCTAGATCGAAACAATAATAACTTATAATAATTTGTCTGCAGCAAGGTTTTCCAACGTACTACCATCATCTCTTACGCGCTTTTTCATAATTCTCGTATAACCAATAATATCCTCCTTTCGCCTCAATTTCGCAACATGCAATATGACCAGGACACGGTCACTAATCTTTCGATAAGCAATAGCCCGAAGGCATATCTCGTTATAAACGCGCACTTGTACGAATTTCACAAAGGTGCAAAACCGCGAGAATCGAAGGGTGCGGGCCCTCGTGGGTGGGACCCGCCTCGCGGCGGCGCGAGCAAACTGCTTTCTGCCCCATTCGACCCCTCGGGGTCGCGCACTCACCAAAGCCCTGCCGGAGCGACAGTCCGCAGTTCGACTGGAACGTAGTCCGACGCCGAAGAAACTGCCCCGCGCCCTCCTTTTTCCTTTCCTTCCTCTTCGACGCTGACGTTCTCTTCTCGCACGGCTCGACGAGCGGCAGAGGGCTTGCGGCGTAGGGGCCAACTTCACCGAAGGCTGGATCCGTCCGACTGAAGTGCGGCCGAAAGAGTAGCGTGAGTTCGGGGTAAACACACGGCAGTCGACGAGAGAGTGGGGGCGAGAGAGGCGACGGGGGAGAAAGGCTAGCCCAGGGAGTGGTGCTCCCCTGGCACCCCGAGGGCCCCTCGCGGCGGAGACCTTTCGCCGAAGACGGCCCCTTCGACAAGAGCGCCTCGCCGGAAGGACCACGTGGTGTCAAACGGAGTCGCGTTCGCGCGCGGAGGCGTCCACGGCCGACCCCGCCCCTCCGCCGCCCGATTCGCGGTGACTTTCCGGACACGTGCGCGCAAAGTGCGGGTCGAGGCACGCTCTCAGGGCGAGAGAGGAGCGTGGCCGTGCGACGCGTTCGAATGCCGAGTCGCCGTTCAAACGTGCGTCGCTCCCAGCGCCACCCCTTAACGCCCCCGGCGAACACCGAAGTCGCCACGAGGGCCGTCGGTATCCGCGGCAACCACTCGTCCTTCCTAGTCTCTTTCGTTCTCTCTCTCTCTCCTTTGCTCTCTCTCTCTTTCCGCCTTCCTCCGCGACACGCGAGTCCAAGGCCCTTCTGCCCCCTACGACCGTAAACGAGATAATAATCGCTTTCGTGTGGAGAGATGATCCGCCCAATCTGCGCAGATCACACAGATTGAATTACGCGCCGGAGTTAAAGTGAGGAGCGGGGGAGAGGGGGAGGAGGGAGGCGGAGGGGAGGGAAAGGATCGAGAAAGGGGCAAAAGCGAGAGGAATCGTCCGGTGGAGGTGGGGAGGAGGCGGGAAGCGAGGCAGGATGGTAGGGGGCGGAGGTGTGGGGGAGGTAAAAATGATGGCGAGCCAATGGGGTTTCACGGCGCGAGGAAAGCGAGACGAATACGGGAGCGGTGGGTGGGGTGGGCGGCGTGGGGGAGGAGTGGCGTGGAGGGGTGGCGGAAAGGGGCGGAGGTGGATTCGGAAGCGGTGAAAAGAGGCTCGAGGAGGAGGCTGGATGCGACGCGGCTTCGGAGGGGGCGCTCCTTCCCCACGGGGGGGGGGGGGGGGTGAGACGAGAGGGAACGAAGGGGGACATCTGGCCCCCTATCCCACAGAGGGGGCGAACTCGAAGGAAGGGGAGCGGTTCGATGGCGTGCCGTCCGTCATAAAGAGCGACGCAGGTTCGGTCGAAGCGCACGTCCGCGGGTCACGCCGCTTCCTCCTCCCGCAACGATGGTCTCCCTTCGAACCCCGCACGTCTCCGTTCGGAAGTCGAAGCGTAAACTGCGACCGAAGTTCTCCCTAAGCGCTTCGCCGCGCCGAACCTCTCGCGCACTTCCTCCACCTCTTGCTTCCTGTTTCGATTCCGTCGGAGAAAACACGTAGTGAGCAGAGACGAGTTAAAATGGTTCGGAAATTGAGGATGGGCCGCTTAAGGTCGTTCGAACAATTCTTCGAGATAAAGGGGAAATTGAAAGGACGAGAAAGAGAGATATAAAGGTATATACGTAGCGGTTCATAAACTGGTGCCCAGCAGTAGACCAGGGGTCCCTGAGTAATGCCCAGGAAACAATACATTTAAAAAGTATTAAAATGTACGGCATAATGCACACAGGCTTCAATGTATACATAACCTTTTGAGTAAAGTCGCTCTCACAGCCCCTCCATACTTCTTGCATACGATGTTAAAACTGTATGACATGAACATCTTGTGTCCTACTGACCCTCAACCACTCTCCCTCTCTGCCTTTGTTCCATACCCTTTTATATATATATATATATATATATATATATATATATATATATATATATATATATATATAAATGCTTACGGAAAAAGAAAGGTAAATGGAATTTATGGATGCCAACAAGTTGTTGGGGGTAAGGAAGCCCAGTGAGCACTCACCAATAAGATGACTTCAGGTTGGCGAGCTGCTGGGGGTGTCGAAGTGACACACGTAAAACAAACACAAAAAACACGGAAGCTATCGGGAGAGATCCCTTCGTCAGCACAGGAGAAAGACAACACACACACACACACTGTAGAATCCTGATTATCCGACATTCCGTGTTATCCGACGTCTCGTCTGGATGGACTATGAAACTTTCCAGAATTGGTTTTTCACACAATTTGTACCTTAAGTAGAAAAATTTTTTAATTAAAAAAATCTTGAAAGAAAAGCAATTCTTATTGTTGATAATGTGCCTGCTCATTTTAACAAACTAAAATGTGGGGATATAAGGGTGATGTTTTTACCACCAAATGTCACTTCATTATGTCAACCCATGGACCAAGATGTTCTGGAAACATTTAAGAAGAAATATCGTCGTATTCTTCATACTTCACTGGTGCAGGTGCTAGACGATGGAAAAGAAATGGTAGAATATTTGAAGAAAATAAACCTCAAAGATGTTGTTTATTGGATGGCTTAAGCTTGGGAGGAAGTTCAACAAAAAACACTAATTCTTTCATGGAGAAAATTACTTGACAAAGAAAAGCAAAGAGAAAGCACATGTGGAGGAAATCGCAGAAGAAATGCGCGATGAATTTGTTTCTTTATTACGGTCAATCCCAGGCCGGGAAAGAGGCGAATAACGATGACATAAGAGAATGGATGCATCAAGATGAGGAACAAGGGTTGACCGATAACGACATAGTAGATTTTGTGAATTCTGTTGGCGACAATAATTCAGGTGATGATAGTGAAGAAGCAGAAAATGTCCCCAAATTAGTCACAATGACGGATTGAGAACTATCTGATAATCGCACTTACTTACGTTGAATAACAAGAAGAGGCGACCGCTACGGCGAGATCTTGCCACAAAGAAAAGGAAGGAGAATTTAAAACAATTATATATTACCAGTTTTAAAAAATAAAGATTCATATTTTTTTAATTTATGTACATACTTTTTATACAGTGTATCTTGTGTTTTTTATTTCTTATTTCTGTTTACATTCTTTTATATTGTGTTTATAATGAATAGAAAGATGAAAAATATGTAATATTTTGTTAATATCTAACTATTTTCGATATTTTTATTAACCTTCCGTATTATCCGACATTTTTTATTAATTAATTATATATATATATATATATATATATATATATATATATATATATATATATATATATATATTATATTATATTTATATATGTATGTTTATATAAACAGTTTTGGGGGTCAGCAGCAAGGAAATTTGCATAATAGGGGTCCTCAGATTACTAAAGTTTAAGAAACGCTGGTATAGAGGATTTCAATGGGAGATAATCCTTCCTCGAGAACCTCTGCACCATAAAAGCATCGATATGTAGTTCCCGCCACCTACGGATCAATTGTCATGCCTAAGTCATAATTTTACGTCCATATATTATTTCTCAGAAACTACGTAGCGACCACCTCCCTCCGCAACCCGACTGCTTCTATAGCCTCGCAACCCGTTCATACCTCAGAACACCTGATTTCCTTGACAGAAAAATCGTTTCATTTCACCAATTGCAAGGGAACTCTTTTTGCCCGGCGTCTAGCCGATCATTCAAAGCCCATCACGCCTATGATAAACTGGTGACTAAATGTCTCAGCTCCACTATTGGGTTTATCCACGTGATGTACGTTGATGATGCGTCACGTTTTGGCCACTTTAACACTACATCCAGCTACCAGAAAAATAACTAGATCTCCTGACTGCTTCATCAAATTAGGTACGGCCCCTTTCATAATATTTTCGCCGCCGATTCCGTATGCAAAAACAAGTACATATTTGTTTATTTTTACCAGGGCTTCTGCCCATGGATCCTAACGGACCCCAAATTAGTCTAACGACTAGCTTCGTTCGCAGATTTTTTTCAAGGTAATTTTATATTAATTTCATGAATGTTTTAATTACATTTTTATTACCTGATGTATACCAATAATTAAAGGAACAATGTGCTTTATATGCAACTTTTAAATTAACTTAACCTGTATGTACGAATGCATGCCATGTATATTATCAAAAAAATTAAAATGTTTGAGGTAGTTTCAGTTGAGCTAGAAGTATGAAATTTTTACTGTATGTTAGTTATAGTTTATCGCCTTCGTAAAAATTCGTAAAATCTAGAAAAGTTACCCGTGTTCTACGCTAGAGAAGTTTCTCTATTCCCCATAAGAATATATAGAAAAAGTGAAAAATTACTTGCAAGCATTTCTTCCATCGCAATATATAAGATTACAGAATTAAGATAGGATCACGAAATATGAACTAAACTACGAGTCAAAAAATTAACTTTAATCTTCTACTCATCGAATTATGAATCCAATTTAAAATAATATGAAAACGCTTGCTTAAAAAAGACATTGCCTGAAATTGAAAGATCCCTTTATTTGATGAAATTCACAAAAACTAAAACATGATTTTGTCACTTTCACTATCTAATATTAATTATTCACGAATTCCTATCTTAATTTTTGCTAATTTAATAATGCAATTTTTTAAATCCCTGCACTGATTCCCATGCTTTTCATATGAGAGTAGTAGTGAAAACATAGAGATCGGAAAAAGTCGCCTATAGATAATAATTTTTGGAATTATCCCGCCGGTTGTACCCACTAATCTACCACATGCCAAATTACAGATCTGTGGCTCTTCTAGAAGTACTTTTGGTTATATATCATCCTCATCTTATTTAAGATGTAGCCATTTTAAGAGATAGGACATTTATTTATGTTTCATTTGATTCAAAATAAGCAAATAAGAGTTAGATATCGAATATGACGTCAGAGAAAGATTTTTGTATTTCTTAACGAATCGAATACGCTTTTGAAGCAGCTCAACGAGGCCAAAGCTTTTCAACATATTTCTCGCTAAGTAATGTGATATTCGCAATGTCCATATTATTCCTTCTAAATTTGCATAATTGCGTTGCAAAAGAAGATACCTAACATATAAGGAAGTCTTATCCTAGCGTTCTCCCTCACTATATATCAATTATCAAGCGTCTTAACGTCCTCTGAGGTGAAAATATTTTTTCTGCCGTTCTCGGGAAGATACTTATCTCACCCGAAATTCTCAAAAATGTCGCTTTTGAAAAATTGGAACGAATGTCCATAAGTCATCCACATCCTAGAAAACGCTTTTAATATTCAAAACAGAACGAATTCCGCACCGAAATTTTTTAAACATACAATACATAAATTCCATGCTGAAGATTTGGAACGGGCTTCGAAGAGCCATTACACGTTCCACAACAGCTCACAAGAATACAATAATTTTTTACAAACAAAGCTCTATAATTTTTAAAATAATTAAACTTGATCTGAACAAATCGATGAAATGGTAGATCTAAAAATTATTTTAGTATATCAGAAGCATAGATACGAGTAGGCAGCCAAGGCAGTGCGACGGACCAACGGCTGAAGGAACCGACTAAAAAGCACTAAAATAACAGATTTTTATTTCTTCAAATATATGCATAAACAAAATGAAGGTTGAGTGGCTAGAGTGCTTGCCTTCCACGTTATATTATTTATTTTTTTCTAAAACCATCAGCGAAAAATAAGCTTTGAAACCCGATGGTGTAAAAGAAATCACTCAAAGGAATGTGTGTTGGGGTTCATTCGCAATTTTTCCTCTAGACTCCTCTCAGGAAATCACATTCTAGTAGTGAACCTCACCCGAAAACTACTCAACCCAGTAATTACAAGTCGAGTAGTAAGGGTGGAGCGCCAACTGTGAAGACACCGAATGAGATAGTATTTTATTTACTATTTTAATAATGACGGTAAAATCTGTTTTCAAAATCTGATGATTTCGATTCTTCTCTGAAATAGGGGTGGGAAGGATCTATCGGCCGTGTTTTAAAATACTGATTTTATTATATTTTGCTAACGAATCGACAACATAATACGTCCAATTTCCTGGTTGATTTTGAATAAACAAATTTTAAAAACAGATTTAATTATGGTTTTCTAAATAAAATAATAGTTGATAAAAGGACAAGACTTCCGAGGCGTAAAATTCGTGGCCGAAATGTTAGATTTACACCGCATCTAAGGTACCTCGATTTTTCCAATTCCCGCTTCGGTCTAGCTTCAGGTGAATGGAAAGCAGACATCTCTGATAAGTTTAAGGAAGCAATAAACAACATTTCTTTTAAATCTACGAGTATTTCAAAACGAAGAACAAATTAATTTACTTCCATTTCTTGATTTATTTAGATTCCTGAGGTTTGAAAAAGATATTTTAATATAGTTTGTTAAAAAAAAATAATACCATATTCCATTCATCGATGCTTGAAAAATGCGAATATTGTAAAACGAAGAATGGATATAATAATATCGTCTCCCATTTCTTGTTTCTTTTCCAATCATCGAGTATTTTGGGAAAGTGACGAAACCTCCGCTCTTGCCCAATTATACGGCGGAAACGACCGCCATTCGTAAACACTCCGTCCCCTTCCTACTGCCATATGGAAAGCTGTCATTCAAACGGAACTAAAATCTCAAAATGAACACATCGCTTCACAGTGACGCAAGGTGAAAATTGGAAAGAGGTATAGCGAAAATCACTGTGGGTTTAATGAAGGGAATGTGCGAGAGAACCCCGCAACTGGAAACCAAAACACCCAAATTATCTAAACTCCCCTACATTACTTTAATTTTGCTCAACGAAAACAAGAGAAAAACTTTTAAGAAATCTAGATTGAAATTTCTTTTATTGCCACCACGAATATACGTTAAATTCACACGAGAATTTAAAATTGACAAATACTTTTCATATTTTACAATCCTATAACTATTAAAATACGGCTGACTTATAAACTTCCTCCATTATGTTTAAATATATTAAGACACATATGCCTTATAATGAGTTTGGTCCACGCCATTATAAAAATTTTAGTGCAATCTGTTCGTCTAATCAAACATAAAATCTATTTAAGTAAAAGAAAGCAGTATTATTGACGCATCATTGAGTCATGTGAAGTTCGATGTGCGTAGGATTTATCACCGATTCGGTTAGGAGTGTGAAGATGTGCTCACTTGGGTCAACGGAGTCTAAAAAAACAATTGTCAAGCAAATAATTCGTCGAGAGGAAAATTTCGGTGATGCGATAAAAAGAGAGCGTCTGGGGAGGAAAGAATGGCGTGTAATAGAGAAGGGTGTTTTATTAGTTTTATTGACAAATACAAAAAAATATTCAGCGAATTTTTTTTTATTTTCAGGGCAGACTGAGAAGTTGGAAACAGTATGAAACAGTGACTACTGTAATCTTGTGACTGTTTCAATGCCATTTTTACGAAGATTTTATCCTGTGCTGTGGATTCAACAGTTTTCACCGTAAGAGCTTATGGACCTTGATTCGTCTTTTCAAACAGCTTGGTGTTGTCCAGATTGACTGCACTCTTACAAAGCTTTTAACTTTGACTTATATCCTTTACTAAATCTGTTTTTTTTTATAGACCACACGGGGAAATTCCTACATATTACACGCCTTCAGTATAAAAGAAACTAAATTTTGATTTGGTGGCTGCTCTTGTAGCCAGAAAAAGGTTGGAAAATTATATCAGCATTTCTGATCAATCTTGATTTTAAATATATATTAATAATTCCGACATATGCAACACATACCATGTCACGTGAATAAACTTTTAACGTCTCGCTTCCTCTTTTTTTTAATCTTTCCTATCCACATTTTGAGGAAAGTAGCCAACGAATGTCTTTGGATCATCAGGCCGAATGTTCAAATAGATCCCATGTGTACGGAAGTGTATTCAACCCGCGCTATAAGAATGGCCGACCCGCCGCAAGTGCGCCTATCGCCATCATCATATTAATCCGAAACTTCCGCTCTAGACGTGCGACAATTAGGCGTCAGCGCCATAACTGCAACGGACGCACGTCTCTCTCCGAGGTTTCTTTCGCCATTTCCCCCACCCTCTCCCGTCCACCCACGCATGCCCCCTCCGCCCCTCTCTCCGGATACAGATCTCTCGTTAGTCGCCTCCCCCGCCCCCTGAGCCTCCCCTCCCCCTCTGATCCACCCCTCCGTCTCCCAATCCCACGGCGGCCGCCCCTCTCCCCGCTAGTAATTACCGAGGGAGGTCGAGCCCGATGAAAAATTCACTACCTTCGGCCACGGCACCGCCGACCACTCCGCCCCCGTATCGCCCCTCCCCCGCCCCACATCGCCCCTCTTCCGCCCCTCAACCTCCACTCTTTCCCATCGCTTCC
Organism: Tanypteryx hageni; assembly: GCA_028673005.1. Classification (NCBI taxonomy): domain Eukaryota; kingdom Metazoa; phylum Arthropoda; class Insecta; order Odonata; family Petaluridae; genus Tanypteryx; species Tanypteryx hageni. The sequence goes on from CM054115.1 coordinate 118,502,731, forward strand.
GCCCTCTCTTATATCAACGTCACCTTTGCCGTTGACCCTCTTCTCCGACTCCAATATTTGAATAGGTGGAATGGTAAAGGGAGCGGAGAAGGAGGGGCTCTGTCCACCCAGGGACTTAGGTGCGCGTTATCGGAAAAAGGGAGAAGGTGGAGAGAGAGGGTAATATGGTGGGATGGGAGAGAGGGTTGGGAAGAGGAATGGAGGTGGAGAGGAAGGGGAATGGGATGCGTCGCGATAGAATGAGTAGTCAAAGCGAATCGAGAACGCGAAAAATAAAGAAGGCAAGAAATTGGACGGTGAGGAGGGAGGGGTGGAGGGAGGAAGTAGAGGGGGAGAAATGGAAGGAGGAAATTGGAGGGGGGAAGTGGAGAATGGAAGGACGAAAGGAGGTGGAAGTGGAGGGGGGAGTGGAGGGGGGAGTGGAAAGGGGAGTGGAAAGGGGAGTGGAGAGGGAAGTGGAGGGGAAATGTGTGTGTGTGTGTGTATTTTTGGCTAATCAACCTCTTGGATTATTATAGCCATTACTCCTTCCACACCGAACATACGAGGAAAGAGGGAAACCCGGTGCCGGCATTAGCGTACTCTTAACAAAGAGCACCAAGGGGGGCAACGGCTTAACGTACGTTCCGAAGGACGGAACGCTGACTTTGCGCGGTCTCCACAAACCACACAAACAGGGGGCCGGGCAACCTTGGAAGAAATCCTACTTTCGCAGGATTCGTGCCCGCTGCCATTTCGAGCAGCAGACGAGTAGCAGCCAGCGTCCTAACCAGTGGAGGGGAAAGTGGATGAGGAAGTGGAGGGGAAAGTGGATGAGGAAGTGGAGGGGAAAGTGGATGAGGAAGTGGAGGGGAAAGTGGAGGGAGAAGTAGAGAGGGAAGCGGAGGGGGAGTCTGTCAGGGGTGGACGCCGTACTCCTGCGTCCATCGTGAATTCCCCCCCCCACCGCCCCTTCCCAACCCTTCCACACTCCTTCAGTAAGTGACTTTTTCTTCACGGCGTGATGTGGGTGATTCGGAGGTAGATTAGGATCTTCAGGAACGGGAGGACAGAGATTATGACATTGCGGTCTTTTTAATCACTGCCTTCGATTAGAATACGGAGTGCGAACGACGATAAACCGGAATTATCTTCGCGAGTTCGCAGACGTGCTTTCTCTTTAGAAATTCCCGCTTATTAAAACGCTGGCAGTCCGCGAGAATAGATTTTCGATAAGGGCTTTGAGGCATTGCACCGAACGAAGTAAAGCGAAGCCATGAGTTTGGAATCAAACCGCCTTCTTTATTTGAATGTCTTTCCTTTTGAGAGGGAGCGCTCACTAAATGAACCCTTCGATTATCAGGCAGCTCCGTTAGACTCGTACTCTTAACTTTCAAAAGAATTTCAACACGCATATAAATGTTTTCTCGGAATGCGATTTTTCCTTCAAAAATATACACTGACGCATTTATTTTGATATTCCAATAATGTATCGTTAAATTCCATCGGTCCATCGAGCGCCAAAGCATCTCCATCATATGCACTTATAGTCTATTCTTTTTTGGTGGTACATACAAATTCAGTATTTTACAGTCTTCTGGCCAACCTTCATAATCATTATGGTAGCGATCTTCATTATTTCTTCGTCAGTGGAATTCTCTCTGAAAACTGCTGTAGTCATCAACGACTGATATCGTCGAAACTTTGTCGTGCCATTGCTGTAAAGTCAGCATTTTTTTGTTTTAAGAGGAAATAATTCCAGTGCAAACAAGTGGCACAACCTGAATAGAGGTCACAGGTCATCTAATAGGTGTATCAAGCTTAGGGGAGGAGCCTCTGTTTCATCCAAATGTTTTAATTTGACTTCGATGTGAGATTTTTAGATTAAAAAGAGAAACTCCATAATTTTAGTTCATTAAGAGTCGCAAAATATTTCAATAAATTATTTACGTGCTTCCTTTCAATAAAGTGGGATTGAGAATTCAAACTGAAGAGGAAATCTGGAGCCAATTCGAGGTTTCTCTGAACAACTCATATATTTTAGTCGATATGCTTGCAGAGGATAAACAGTTATTAACTTCAAATAGACGCTGCACAATTAAGCAATATGTAACCAGGGTTACATGGATTCGAGTTCTGGATTTTTGTGTTAGTGACACTAATTCTACGCTCGATGATTAGATATTTATGGAAAATTAGAAAAAAACGATAAGAAAAATAAGCTAAAGAGAAAAAGTTGTTCTGGATTTGATACAAGAAATTGGACGTGAAAGAAAGATATATGATCTGCAACAATTTTTCACCAGTGTGCCCTTTAATGGCATGCTTTATCAAAACCAAATTCGCCCATACTTGCATTTAAGGAAGGCAATTGTAACTTAATGTCTAAAAAGGAACAAAGTTGCCACACTCTATACGCAGCAATTCACAGACAACCGCAAGTAAGTCGTGATGAAAAGAAAAAGGCATGAATTATTCTCACAGGCAACAAAAAGTCAGTGGAAACGCTTTGATTTATATGCCAAGTGAAAACAAGATGTCCGGTGATAGTTTTCTAAAGCATGTTAGACATAGAAATTACGAATAGGTACGTAATGTGGAACAGAGCGAATCCTTGCTGTAAAGCGGGACTATCCTAATAGCCCTTCGTTACTTCCGACGGGTGCCTGGGACCCGACAAAAACTTTGTAGTCTTTTTCTGTTGTGTTCTTTTATAATAAGCACCGCATGCGCTGGTGTACTTTCAGTCGTGGCTATGCTCTTGTGTGTGCCGCACGTATCGCGCTGGATCTCAAAGCAGTTTGTCATATATTTATGCATTTGGGTCCTACGGACCCGTCGGAAGTTAACACGTTACTGTCATAACGCTACGCCTGCTATACTAGATTCAGTACTTATTTATATTATATATATAGTCATTTTTGTTTTTTCTTTAATTTTGAAACAAATTTCGTTCTTCCATAATTTTTAGCAACATAGCTACATTAATCTGGGGTTAAATAGAAGCAAAGCTTTACAAGGAACTGAATACTGAGGTGTATGTTAAATGAAAATTAGCTTCAAATAAAAATTTAAAAGTAAAAAGAGGTTTCTTAAATGTTATTCATCTTCTGCTTTCTCATCTTGGATTTCGGAAAAGCAGACGCATGAGGTAACTGCACGCTCTCTACATATATATTTTGAGCACAGTACACAACAGATTCTGGTCATCCTATTTAAAAAGCATGCCTTGTTGGTTCATCGTTCTTCCTCAGAAATTTGCGCGGACCGCCTATTGAAAAAGACAGTGTTGTAGCATAGATATTTCTCAACCAGACACATATGCCGATTGTCACTCAGACAAAATACACAGTTGACGGTTTCTTTCTTTCTTCATTAAAAATTCCTCATTATATAAATCCTTAAATAATAATTCTCAAATGTCCGTCCGTCTGCCTGTCACGGTACTTTTGGACATTTCACAATGGAATTAAGAGCTGAAACTTTCACAATCGTTAAACTCCCATGAGTTGGTCCCTATAAAAATCAAACATCCCGGAAAAAGTCCCGCATTCGACCCCGGGAGACGATTGTATTTTATATTTTTAAGTTTACACGGAATTTTCGATTTTTCAAGGTGCTAGATTTTTTCCTATCATTCATCAAAATACGTAAATAAGGACCAAATTTCTCCGTTTTTACTTTATTTGACGGTTAAAATTATAACATATCTTATTCTTGCGATGTTTTGACGTTACACGGAAGAATTTGTCAGAAATACGCATTTCTTTTCGACCTTTTATGACTTTTTCGTACTCTTTCCGGGTGTTGCAAAGTCGACCCGCATTGTTGCCTCTGATTCAGTCAGCGTTTATTAAGCCTTCAGATAGACGAAAGAATTTCGTTAAGGCCGATTCACACTATACGTAACGTCTCCGTTTCGACACGTCGTTTTTCATCAGTGTTCACATTGTACGTTGAGGTTTCGACACGGACCGTCACCTTTTCAGGCATAATATTAAATGCAATTAATATAGATGCCGTATACATTGAAGTTTCATTTGATTATAGCTAAGTACAATATTAAATTTCGATTTTATTCCAATTAAAGTTACAATACAATCAAGTTCATTGAATCTGAAAGAGAACATTATGATTTAACCCGAGAACCGAAATTACTATTATTTTACGTAAATAAGAGGCTACGCTGCGCTGGCTATGATTGGAAAAAGTGAATAACAATGATGAGTGATTGATGTAAGGATGAAATTAATTACTTATTCAACATTAAATTCGGTAAATTATTTAACACTGCAATGCAATAAGTTTACATACTTTGAAGTGTTTTAATGTTTTGTCTATTAAAGTTACTATTTGAAATTTACTTCTTGTTACTATCTATTAGTTTCGTAAATTTAATTGAATTTTTGAAATAAATTTTGGTAGCAACTGGTTTACGGGGTGTCCACACAATCAGAAACGGAGAGGATTCGAAACGTTTCGACCGGCACCGTCCCGTCAAAATATTCCTCCAGAGAAACCGCGACGGAACGAAACGAAGACGTGACGTCGACGGAACTCCATCTAAATACACAAGGAATTTTTGACATTTTGAAGACGGAGACGTTATAAATAGTGTGAATCGGCCTTTGTTATTCGCTTCGCGCTTTTTATGAAGCGTCGAAAATATTGTTGTAGCAACGTCAAACGTAATAGATTGCAACGTAAATAATTGCTGACTGAATGTGTTTTAAACGATTGACTAAAAGAAAAAATTTTATTTCTTTATTTCAACACTGTAATATTACCTTTTTCATAAGTAAAGTCATATTCTACATATTTAATGTTTATTGACGCAAATAGGCCTACGCATCAGTTTGAAATTTGATGATGAAAAGGATATGGGCTATTATTATTAAATGAAAAATAACACATTGTGAAGTTCAAAACATTTGTGTTGGTAACAATTCATGAGTAAACAAGATGGAAAAGAATACTCCATAAATGGAATACACAGAAATTTCAAAGGCGTTCTTAATGGGAAATACGTATGAAACGGTATCGAAAGATTGGGCGATTCTCAAATTTTTATCTCCGAAACTATAAGTCGATATTATATGGTATCGGGGACTATCATGTAGTAAATGTTGTTTTCTATCCAAATAAATTTTTAAATCTATATATCACAGATCATATAAGAGCATGGTAGAAAAATATATGGATTTTTAATTGTTGTTTGCTGAGAGATCGATGTAAACAAAATATGCGATGTTTGGTCCGGGATTTTCTCGAATGTTTATCTCCGAAGCCATAACTCACAATTATACGGTCTCGTAGACTATCTTGTAGTAAACGTTGTTCTCTATCCGAATAAATTTTCTAAACTATACTTCACAAATAATATAAGGGCGTGGGATCGAAAAACATGGATTTTAATTGTTGTTTCTCGAGAGAACCGCCTGAGAGATCGATGTAAACAAAATTTGCGATGTTTTTCGCGGGATATTCTAGAATTTCTATCTCCGAAACTAGAATACGTAAGTATGTGGTCTTCCAAACTTTCTTGTAGTAAATATTGTTCTCTATCAGAATAAATTTTTTAATCTATACCTTACAGATCATATAAGAGCTAGGAAGAGAAAAGTTTGGTATTTCATTGATGCTTGACGGATGCCATTTAACGAGATACGAGTATAAGTTTATTAAAATAATTATGTAAAGTGGAAGTTCTAATTGACGAATTCAGTTGAAAATCACAACTGATCGATAAATTTTAATAACGATCACTCATGCGTAATTTAATTAAAATCCGTTCAGCGATTTGGCAGATGAAAGTTACGACGTACGAACGGACCAGACGTGTCCATAAGGCATTCCGCTATTACCGCTTCGCTGGTAAAGAACGACTAAAAATGAAATAAATGGTTGAATTAATTGTATATAAAAAAATACATATGCTATTTCAATAAAAAGAAACAATTTTAAAGCATTAACAACAATTTTTTTTCTTTTGAATATACCGTAGTATACATTGAGTAGCTGTGTGACATTGTGACGTTGGATTTTTAGTAGGCCCTGTAAGAAGTTAAAAGCAGACATTGTGGACACTTGAAAGAATGTGATTGTTTGTGAGTTCCTCTATCATAAAGTGTGCAACGATAATCATCGGAACTATGGTAAGGTAAGTTTTAAAAAAATTTCCTTTCGAATATACCGTGATATAAGACTAACATTGAGTAACTGTGTGTCATTGTGAAGACGGCATTACTCTAATACATGCTGTAAAATAGCAGAAAATTAAAGAATGCCAAGGGGTAGACTATGTATCATTATTTTCCTCTCTAAGGTAATTTTTTAACGCGCAGACTTCTGACAGACATGACAAAATTGTTCGCGGTTACCACTAGAATGATGTGGTAAGATTAATAAAAATGAATTGCAAGCGTAGCTGCAACGAGCTACTAGTAACTACATAATTTACATCATCATCATAGGCAGTCTGTCCGTAGACAGATCCGTGATTATTCTTGGTTAAACCTGATTCTCCATATACTCCTATTTTCCGCTGTCCTCTTCATATCTTGATAACTCTCTTTCCCTTTCAAATCGTCTATCAGCTGAAACCTTTTCCTACCTCTTTCCCTTTTTCCGTCTAGTTTTCCTCCTAACACGTCTTTAATCATACTATCTCTCCTCAGGTAATGTCCAACCCAGTTAGCCTTCCTCTTTCTGATAGTCTGTATAATCATTCGCTTCTCTCCTATTCTTCGTAGCACTTCATCGTTTTTCATCCTATCTGTCCATTTTATCTTCAGCATTCTCCTCCAAGTCCACATTTCAAAGCTTTCCAAGTATTTGATGTCATTTTTCCTTAGCGTCCATGTTTCTGCCCCATACAATGCTATACTCCATACGTAGCATTTTATTTACATAGGACCCTTTATTTATTTCTAGATTATCCTTTGATTCGTATTCGCTGCATTAGAGCAGCGGTTCTCAACCGGTGTGCTGCGAAGAGACTGGAGTTGTGTCGCCGAACATTTTTATAAGGGCTTTTCAAAAATAAATTAAATTTTGCTAAGCAGAGTTTTTCCTTTCTCCTCCGTTATTATTTTACAACGATAAACACACTGCTTAGACTTAAACCCTTCATTAATAAATATTACTCCCCCTTTTATTAGTTCGGCGGATTGTATTCAGTGTTCGCGCACGTGAACATCGACCGTCATGTGTATCGCGATGGAAAATAGGTTGAGAACCGCCGCTTTAGACTATACATGATTAAATAACTAAGTATATATTTATTGCTAAGAAAATTTAAATCCATCTCCAATTAAGTCAAACAATCAATATGAATCCGAAAAAGCTTAATTTTATATCATTTAAAGGCAATTAAAAATTTTAATTAACCCTTAACTACTCGCGTCGGGTCAAAATGGCCCATGTTTTTTTGTTTATATGAACTTTGTATCTTTCGGTGGCATGGAAAGGTTGGGTCTCAAAGTAGTTTCATATCCCCTTACTCCCTCCTTCTCAGTGTGGTTTTGAATGTCATACTGACTTTTGCACCGGCGGTAAACATAAAATGACCCGACGCGAGTGTAAATGTAACTATTTTTGAAGCCGTTCTGATCCAACGCGAATACAAGCGTTACATTTTCTTTTAACTTACTTCTTAGGAGGAGCTTTCTGAAAAAACTTTCTTATGATCTTACTATGAATTATATTGTGTGCAGGATGAAAAATATGCATATTTCAAAGAATGCAAATAGAGCTATTTTTAGCTGATAGAGGAATTGAGGTGGTGGAAGAGGAAAAACTGATAAGCTACAATCCTCAAAGGCGAAAACCCGGAAGAGATGTCATCTCTGCCCTAGCAAAAACGACAACATGCATTCTGCAATGTCTGCAAAGAATTCATTTGCAAAAAAACATTCATCTTGTAATGAAGATATGACATAAATTTGAGTACCAACAGGGGGGTTAAAATGCGTTATAGACAGAACATCAAGTTTATTTTATTTAATACAAAGTGTTTATGTCTTCCATGACAACGCCTCATAAGTACATAAGTGATCACAAAAATTTGATGTTATTAATATTTTAATAAATTTCATATGCAAAAATATTCTTATTATAGGCAAATACGTCTTGTTTATGTTATTTAATATTGTTTGTTGGTTTAAAGTAATAAAAAATTGCTTTTTCACAAATTGAGGGTTAATCGTTTTTTAATATCTTGCACATTATTGCTCCATTGAAGTTTATCAACCCGGCCATTTACTAGAAAATTATCGATCTCGTCTTGTGGGTGAAAATTTTAAGAATAAGCACTTGAAAAAATAAGTATATATTCATCTTAGGCATCTCCAATAACCATAACAAGAACCTTTAAAACTTGGAATAGAAATTCTTTATTTGTTCACATTTGGTTTATTAACACTTTTAAGGATTACTTTACATGTAGCTTTTGTATAATTTCATGATGTATATTATAAGCAATAAATTAATAGAGGTAATTCATATTATCGTCATTATTACAGTTACAGTACTAACAAGCTGAAATTTTAACCAGTGCACTGGGTGCAGTGGGCCCATAAATAACGCTGCATAAAACGGCAGATAGTAAAGGTAATCTTAAAACTTGATTATCGTCAATAAAATCCACTAATTGAAGATTGATTTTTTACGACTTTGCAGTGTAATTTCCATATAAGGAAATTTCATTTTGAACTCTAGTGATTTTACGTGTACAAAATCATTCGAAACTTTTGCATTAAAATTAAAATGTGTCCAATTTGGATAAAATTTGTAGATCGTAAATGCGTATTTGGAGGAACGAAAGGGCGTGAGTTATTTTTCCAGCGTGTTCATTCTCCAGGTAAGGAAAACTTAGAAATCAGTTTGGCCGTTTTCAATTGAATTATCTGCCAAAGCAGAGACTTGAATGCGCGTTTGACCAAAACCAGATGCTGTTTTGTTCTGCAAAGTACGTTAAAACCAGAGAAAGCTGATGTATAAAAGCATTTGTGTCAATCCAGAATACAAGTGCGTCGGTGTGATTGTGGAAACGTTAAAAGAAGATATAAGTGGATGAGTTTGGATTGATTAAATTTTAAATTTTAATCATGCCCGCATTTTGTTTTTTAGTTTATTTTAATTGAATCGTATATTTGAACATAAATAAATGTATTTATTACAAATAGCGCATTTTATTTTCTTCCAATTTCCTTTTTGATCTTTTATTAAGTAATAATATACTGCAAGCAGGTGAAAGACGATCTTCGATTTAAAATATTTCAAATTTATCAAAATTAAATAAAATTTAACTTGTAATCTTTACTGACTTCAATTTATAAGTTATGCGTAAAAATATTTAACATTAGGAAAAGGCATTGAAAATCCATATTCACGTAGTACTTCCAGAAACGGCTCTTCTGCCAGCGATTTGTCACCTTGTACAGTTGGTTCATTTAATAGGCTTCCAAATTTTTCTTCTCATAATTAGCTGCAATTATGGTCTTTGCAGTAAATATTTTGAGTAAAAACCATATTTTTGTGACCACAGCTGATTGCCTCCTTTTGTTTTACAGCCTTCATTTCTATTCTCCTTTTTCGGTGACTTCCATTTTTACCTCTGTAGAATCCGCTTTTTTGGCATTCAATTTTAGTAAACTTATTTATTTTAATATTAATATTTTTAAATATATTTATCCTTATGTGTGAAAAATAATAGTAACTTAAAAATAAAAATTTGAAGGAAATATCTTCAAAGAAAAATTCCTCGTTTCAAAACATATTCCTCTTTCCATGTGTATAGCAACAATGCAAATTATATAATTTCCAGGATAATTTGTTACTTCTTTTGTTCAACAACCATATCGTGGTTGGAGGTTGTGTGTTGATTTTAATTGGAATGCATATTTGTATCGTCATATATTTGTATCAATTCCTAAAAAATAGCAAATAGAGATTAATTTGAACTACATAACCTGCAACAAATAACCGATAAATCTTTTTAAATGATTAATCTCAATGAATTAATTCACCCCAAATCCTGAATACATCAAATATAGAAGTATTTCATTCTTATTTTTAGCGTTTGTGCAAAGTGACACTGTCGTAGAGATCGTGCAATTAAGCCAAAATCTTTCAGTTATCAATATTTATGTTTTTCGCGCAAATTTATTTTGTGGTGGATTTAACTACAGCTTTATCAAACCGCATAAAAACTTTGAGCTTATATATATATGAAAACAGCAAAATTTTAATATTTACTATGCATTATATATATCTATTTAAATGTTCTATGAATAAAATTGAAGTTCAATGGTTTTTATACATTAAGTGTTGTGATACTTTACAAAACACTTTAAATTATCTTTGCCGTGAATTTTCACTATCTTTTACAACATTCTTAATAAATATTCCTGTATAAGAATTTCAAGATTAATAACGTTTTTAATTGGTTAGGAAAGCAGCTTTTTCAACTTCTATAAAAATGAAGTGTTTCTCCTTTGGCACAAATTAACTTTTCACTTTTGTTCTCGATTATTGTTGTTTAAAGCTTTGCATGTTCGTCCGATGTATATGCCGCGACTCCCTCGTATTGAATTTATTTTATTACGGAATTTCTGCATTCAAAAAAATTGTGCTTTTACCGAAATGTGCAGCAAGCGAAAATAACGGCGCGAAAACACTGAAGATGATGCGGTTGTATCCTTGGGTGGCGGGCGGCAGCAATCGGGTGAGATTTCACGTAGTTACATGCCCCTCCCCCTCAAACTCTCCTTCCTCTCCCCCTCCCACATTTGACGGCTATTCTCCCCAGTTTCCACCTCCGCCAGCCACGACCATCTCTCTCCCTTCCGCTCGCCCACAATCTCGAGTCCACCTAACCCACTCTTCCGCTCCCCCGCCCTCCTCCACCGCAACCTCCTCTAACTATTCTCCTCCCCGTCATCCAACTTCCCATTCTCACGCATTCCCGCCCCGCAACACCCTTCTTTGCCTACTCTCCTCCCTCCCCCTTTCCTTCTCTCCCTACCCACTCGCGACGCCCTCTTCACGACCATTTCTGCTTGTTTGTCGCTCTTGGATCGATGCGAAGCGTCTAATGGACAGCCCGAGCCTTCGAAGCGAGATTATTGATTAGGCTCCGGGGGGGGGGGAGGAAGAGGAAGGAGGTAGGGATAAAGAGAGGGATGGGATGTAAGGGGAGGAATGGTGGTTGATGAGTGTAGGGGAGAATGGAAATCCACGCGGGTGAAAAGTAGGAGTGGGTTGGAAAGAGAGAGAGGGTGTGTGTCGGATGAGTTGTTAAGTGGGGGAGTTTGTGTGTTGGGATGGAGGGGGAGGTGGTTAAGGAGGAGATAACGGGGGCAGGACGCTCGGTGGCAGATGTCGTGACGGGACGGACGAGGTGGGCAACTCCTGCCGTTTCATTTTCTGAAAGCTTTTCCAGGGGAGCGATTTGTCGTTTGCATACATTTCGTGAGGGGAAGAATTCGTATAGATTCTTTATTTTTCGTAGATCGCTTCGACGTAAGGATGAAATGCATAAATGGCGATAAATGGAGGAGTTCTGTTGTTGGAGAAGTTCTATGATCATGTCAACGCAGAAAATTTGACGCAGAATTTAAATGCCTCTGGGGAAAATTCCGTTGCACCTATTAGTGGGTGGAAAACTTAAAAGGGTGAATCATGATTTGTGACGGGTCTCGTTAGAAATTTTTCTTCTCCTATCACTCGAAAGAGTTCATTGCTAACGACCAAATCGTATCATATCACAATTCGTGTAAACTTTCCGCTCATTCGCTGTCACGACGAAATCGAAACTTCTTCCCTTGATTTAAAGTTGGAATTTATAACTATTGGTTCATTAATGACGCTTGATTTCGTAATAGGTGCGACGACATCGCAGAATGTCCGAAGACTCGCTTTGACTCCTCTTTCGTCTCTTCACTCGCGGATTCCAAGAGGAGACGGCAGAATACGCAGGATGGCGCGTCATTACCAAATGCATTTAAACCCTCATTAAAATTAATTCCAGTAAGCGATGATTTACTCAAATGGTAAGCGATTGCAATCTAACATTTTGGTGCAACGATTCATTTAACTCTTCCAGATTAACGAATTTCTTTCCAGATATTTTGCGCAAAATGGAAAATAAACCGAATTTAACTCTTAAGAAAATGCGGAACCCAAATGTAATCATCGGTTAACGTATGCAGTTTCATCGGCTGCTATTCTGCAAGAGCGTATCCGCTTATTGACGAACTCCATTCAAAGTCCATGTTTATCTTTGTCAAACTTTGCCAAGTAATCCATCGAGAAAAATTGGTGTTTTGAGAAAATAATTATAAATTTCCGTTTTAAGATGCAATATATAAATGCATGCATAAGGTGACTTTTCGATAACCTGTCTCCACGCGTAAGCTGCTTTCGATCGAACAAAGTTTTCCTTCTCGCAAATCGTTTTTTTTCTCTCGTCAAAATGAATGTCCTCTATAAAGGCAACTTTTAACGCTTACCTACCAGCAATAATCATTTTATGCAAGTTCCCGTGAATATTTTAAGGAAATCCTTTCCCTATTTATCATTATACTTCAGCCGCTGCGTTTTCTGCGGAATCGATAGAATAATCCCGATCGCGCTGATCCTTAAACATTACGATGTAATTGATTCCATCCGAATGAATATTTTCCGAGTTGAACGCCAACGACGAATGAGAATGAGATTCTCGCCAAATGTATTGACAGAGCAATATGTCCTTGCTCTTGCTAGGTTTCGCCCAATCTGTATCTCCTCACGCCCCCTTTTTAACACATCCAATATTCTTCTCCTCTTACTACTTCTCTGCTCTCTCCATTCTATGATATCTTCCGATAGCCTTTCGAAATTTGATACATCCATCTCTTCTGTCTCTCCACCGTTACCCTATGTTTTCTTCTTCTTAAAACAGATAATAATGCTAATTACTAAAAAAAGTATCTGTAGTGTCAGGTTTGTTCATATCACGTCCTCACGGGGATGTAGGAAAAACAATTTTTGTTGTGAGCGCGAATTATATGTTCAAAAATAAATAAATAAATGAATATATATATATATATATATATATATATATATATATATATATATATATATATATATATATATATATGAGATAGTATAGATTAATTTTCCCAAATTAATGATTGCCCATAAGCTCCAGAAGTTCCCATAATAGGAAAACGTATAAAATATAGTTTTTCGAACGGACGCAATATATGAAGATTGCGTTAAACCGGAATAAAGGACTTCCTCTTTATCTGCGTCAATCTAGAAACATGTCATTCTCGATAACCCTTTGCTGTCAGTTGGGAGAGATTCGGTCTTCCTTTCGGCGAACGGAGCTTCGAGTTAAGTGCTGGGGGAGGGGAGGAATATATAAGGGGAAGGGAAGGAAGTAAGGGAGGAGAAATGGTGGAGGGGGAAAGGGGAAGCGTATCAGAAACGCCATCTACTGCCATTCCAATTTCCTTCCCTTCCAGATCAACCCACTTCGCCGTGCGCGTGAGGGAAAGGCAAAATACAGCCCCCCTCCCCTCCATCCCCTCCCTCCTTCCCTCCATTTCCCTCTCCCTCCATCCACGGAGTGTTCTAATAAGCAGGAGTGAGGGAGAGAACGGAAAGGGGGAGGCAAATACAGGGAGGAAGATACGAAGGGCAACAGGATTTGATGATTTGGTCCCTAGGTGAAGAAGCGCCTATGCTTGCACTGGATAGCCCAGTTTATCCCGAAAAACGGCTTCTAGGAGATTTCCCGCCATGTCAGAGGCAACGTCTCGGCACACTATCCGTTTAAGGAGGTTAATAAATTGAATGTGATAACACTCGATCAACATAAAACCCCGGGCGCCATTATATATATATTTTTATAAATGCATGTTGACATTTATGATTTTGCGCGTAATATTTATATAGTATATTAATTTTTATAATGGTCGGTAAGATTAGTTTTACAAATCACGTGTTTATATAACTTTATTCTTTATTTAAAATGGCTCTAATGACCCAAAGCATCCTTCATTTATTCTGAAATGGCCGCAACAGAATCATGATTCTAAGGTAAGACAGGAAATGCGTCTCTGGTTTGTCTAGCAACTTAAATATTCTCATCTCTACTATCAGTCTTTGCAGATCTCAGTAATCGATGTGACGTAGCACATCAGTGTGCCGGGAAAAAGGCAATGGTGTGCCGCAAATTCCGAGGACTTTTAGCTGAGACAATTTAAACCGAAGAAACCCCTGCTTTATTTGTCAAATATTTTATTTTTAGCGCGTTTTTAAAATCCATGTGCTTAAAGTTTCACTTTGGCGTCTGCCTGACTCTGTCTGTTTATGCACTTGCGTAAACTGAAATTGTGATGAAACCGCAAATGATAGGGAGCTAAAACTTGGAGAGTAGATTTCTGTACTGCTGCCATTTGTTATTATTTAGATTTGAGTTTTGGAAAATATACAATTTCGGATTGGGGCCCATTTAAAATTATGTTTGTTATTTTTTTATATCTCCAAAGGTGTAAAAGATAGAAAGCTGAAATTTGAGCGTACATTTTCACATTAATGACCCTTATTCTTAAAAAGTTTGAGAAAAATCCAATAAGAAAGCCGTAATTTATTTTGAACTAGCTGAAAGTAATCGGCGTTGCTCGGGTTTTTAAGTCAAAACAAAAAATAGTGAGGAAGATTTGAGAAGAAAATCAAGTAATGAAACCATGTTAATTTTTATGGTAATGCTTGATGGTATGCAATATTTCTTCTCTTCCCATTTTTTGCTCAAATAAATACATTTTTTCCCGCATCATTTCTCGGAAAATTTGACGACTGTATTTTTTATCAAATAATCATAATAAACAATCGATTGAATGACTTTTAAAATAATTTCATTTCACTCGAATTGATTTCCAGTGGAAGAAACTGCATCATAATATGTTTTCATGAATCTCAAAAAAATTAAAGCTTTTCGCAGGAATTGCAAGCTCTAGGGATGCAACCAGTGGAAACACGTTTGAAGATATATTCAAATTTAGCTTAACAATGCGTTATTCCATGCAAAGGCTTATTCTGTGATTCTAATTTGTCACGTGAATATTTCAAAGTGAAACCAACAAAACAAAATGAGTTCCAGGGCTTTGATATCGATTTTGGCGATAAAAAAGTGTGTTAGTTTGACATGGAAAATGTTTTTATAATAAAATAAGTATAATTGACTAAATTGATGCATATAAATGTTGAGTTGAAGAGAAAGAAAAATGGCACATAGGTATTTAAAGGAGGAAGAAGGTAACGATTATATATTGGTCGAAATTAAAGAATTGTTATAGAAGTTTTCTTATTGTACCTTCTGTGATATGTTTCACTTTCTTGATTTCCAATGTAAATGAAAAACAAATTTTGCTGTCAATTACAGGGAGCGAATGCATACATTCCTAGCAAATAAAAGATTGCAGGCGATGGAAATCGCTTATTTCATGGGAATTCGTTGGATATTAGCCGATATCATACTTAATTGATAAAACATAAATGCACTATATTGGTAACATTAATTGACGCTTTTGTTCCGAGTTGATTATTCGAGTGTAAACTATACTTAAAATACAATTTGAAAATAACGATTCAAATATGACGCCATAAATTCCCATTAAAAGCATTAAATCAATGATAGCATAACATATACGATATCAATTCCCATTTAAAAGCATTGAGCTTGTTACCATGGTTAATAGCATTTGACATTGTTGAAAAGAGGAATAATAAAAAGCATTTTTATGTGATTAAAATCAGTTATTTAAGATAATTCGGCATGGATTTAAATTCTGCTTTTAAAAATAAGCAACTCCATTCTTTTTTCTATATAACAATTTTCGTCCTGAGTTCAAATCTTAATTTTAAGTAATTTGAAAAAGGATTTTTGTACTGGCTTGCACTGAAACCCATGCTACTCTTATGGGCTACTATTTAAATTGAACTATGGGGTCAACAATTTCTCCATAAAAAACTTTACGTAGACCAATCCTTAACCATTCACTAAGTTAGGATGTAAGGAAGAATCGTACCAAATTTTGTTGTTCCAGCTCTTATCGTTTAGAAGTAATTCCATGAACAAACAAACAAACTTCAACATGTATAATAGAAGATTGAAAAATTCCTATGACGGGTTAATTAATTATTGCCAACGGTAAAAATTGTCGTAGCAACTGAAGTAAACAAGGTCTACTACAAATTCTTAACTACGTTCAATTTCCCTTCGTGTGCATACCGAACCCAATAAATGAAAAGAAGTGAATTTCTTGTGACGAATAAATGAGCGTAAATACGTTATTTTTTCTTTCGTGTGCAAAAATCGCTTTTGTGAGTGAACAATAATGGATAATTTAAGTCGAAGGAGGGAACTTGAACTTAAAGATTACGTTACAATTAGTCAAGTATTATAAAAATAATTTTAGATTGTTTTACTTATATCTCCAACAAAATTAACGAAGTAAGGCTGAAATTTGAGCGCACATTTCCACATTGATGCCATTTATTCTTAAAAATTTTGAGTTTTGAAAGTTTTAGAGAAGCACATAGGGAAACGTTTGCAATTTTAATCCAAAAATCCAAAAAAACTTGGATGTCATTTTGGAAGTACCAATTATACAAAAAAGTATATTTTTATGCAAAGCGTATGCTTATGTAGAATCATAATGCGCATTACAACGCTAACCTGACTTTTAAGCCTCTCACATTCAAACGGTAACATCACCTTCATGTAGTACCCTCTGTTATAAAATAATCGAAGCTCAAGTGACCGAATATGTGGCGGTATAACCACATGAAAAATAAAAAACGTGCTAAATTTATTCATGATCATGGATAACATACTACTTGTTTTCTTTACGTCCTAAATTTAGCATGGCAGCTGTTGATACATTTTGGCTGCAAGCTATATTCTTTTCAATACCTGAATTTGCAATTGATGTAGTGCTCCAATTTCCAACAACATATTTATGGAAAAATTTTAAAAGAATCCATATGAAAGATTTTGCGTCTTTACTCCCGGTGGAGGGCGTAATTTTTGTGTTTAATTATTAGCGTGTTAACAATAATACTTTTCAATCATCAAACTATTATTTTGTCAATCATAACAATCGAAAATAATTTACGACTTTTACATGTTTTACTCTTATATACATTTTAAATATGTATTGGTGCAGTGAAAAGTAATTCTCAAATGTAAAATCAAAACTAATTCTGTGAATAAAACATTAGAGACCAATGCAAATATCTGAAGAACAGTCGGTTGATAAGCGCATGGCTTTGATTTTGGGAGCTTCTACTTTCTCCATTAGATTAATAAATGAATGAGAGTAGGATTTTTTTGTTCGCGTTTTAAAATTAGCAAGAACCAAAATACGAACGGGAAATTCAGACACATGGGTGCCAAAAAAAAAAACATTTTATATTGTCTAGTCAATAAAACTTGATTTTGTTTCGAATTGGTTTATAATGAATTTGGATTCTCAAAATTGGCCCATAATATTAATGGGAAATTTTAAGTCTTCATCAGGAAAAAGTAATAGAACACAAATTATCATAAAAAAAGTCTTCTGATTGAAGCTGAGCTTGTTCCTGGACCCAGAATGGAAAATCGAATATCCGTCACACGAATTTCTCGATTTTTTATATATGTCAGTTGTTGCGTCATCAAACGAAGACAATTTCCTATTAAATTGGTATACGCGATAGGAATGAATAAGGCAAAAGGACAGAATTTACGCAACGTCGGACTTATACTAGAAATACCAGTTATATGTTAGGATGTCACAAAAAGGGGATGAGAAAAACTTAAAAACAATGACTGCAAGCGCAACAAAACTATAAAAAATATTACTATCGAATAGTAATTTAAAACTAATAGCCAACTATTTAGAACGAAGTGGTATGTAAATAAACGACGCGATATACATCGCACAAACTTTCTCATATACATACGTACATACATACAGCGCCATAACTAGGGTATGGCGAAGGTGGCATTTGCCATATGCGCTGCCTGCAAAAGGCGCCAATCGATCTCCCATAAAAGGCCGGCAGTTTATTTCCCATGAATGAGTATTAACTTAATACTCAAATGTTAAAGTTCTTGTTGATAGAAACTATTATTCTGTATTAAAACGTAGAAAAAAATCATATTCTGCTTAAATATAGTGTTTCATAAAAATGTTGCCATAGGCGCCATATCTCCCAGCTACACCTCTGCATACATATCTACGTTTGCTCGACTGTGTACGCTTATAAAAGAAAATCGCTTATAAATCAAAGTTAACTACTATTTTCTCAGTATACAATTCAGAAAAAGACCGAGCTGAGTATCGCAAGACCTACCTTTCCTGGAGCCGTGATGACAACCGTCTAACAATGAATTACATACTATCAAGAAATCGCATTATGTTGCTAACGAGTATGTGCTAACATCAAAGTTAGGGAAATCGGCCCGTAATTTTAGGGTCTCTATGTCGCCGCCCTTAAGAATTGGGGTCAAGTGCTCTAACTTCCTGTCCGTCGGGACCTCTCCGTGGGAAATAGATTTTCCGAATATTATCCGAATAAAAGGTACTATTTCTTCAGCTAATTCTTTGTAAACGCGAGCAAGAATTTCTTTGGGGCGGTGGCTTTGTTAGGTATAATCGCCCTTAATTACCTTGATATTCCCTCCTCAGCTATATCGTCCATCATGTCGTTCCTCATAGCGGGTGCATAATGTACATATTGATCGCTGACGGCTATAAATGCTTCTACAAAATGGTCGTTTAACAGTTTGGCTTTTTCTACGCTATTATGAATAATTACTTTGGTTAAATTAGAAATAGAGGGTTATGAGTTAGAAGAACGAAGTCAATTTATATGTTTAGAGATCACCTTTTGTGAAAAATACCTTATCCTAAAAACAGGCGTGATTAATTAACCAATTATTCCAATACGTAAATGGTCATAATAATGGGATTTTATGTGAATACACATGAAAAATATGCCTTTCAATTAATGACTCCCTTTTTGGCGATACTTTGATCAGTGCAGAAGCAGTTTCAAATTGGATCGCGATTCGCGAACCTCTGAGAGTTCGCGTCGCAAATGGCAAAGTTTTGCCACAATAAACGATTATCGAGCCATCAAAACCGCGAACGGATTTACTGTAAATATATCATAGACGATATGAAAAATTGGAGGAGTCCGCTCGCAGTCAAACATACAGTTACGCAAGGTGCATTTTACCCTTGCAGAGCTTAATATGGATACAAATTACTTGGCGAGAGAAAGCGACAGAAGATAAATTTGTGGACTATCATGGCATAACATTTATGAATCTAACCAAATACCCTTATATGCACTAGAGTCAGCTGAAGTTGGGCGGAAGAGAAGGAGAGAGAGGGAGAGAAGTGTAAGCGATTTGAAAAAGTGACACACACCCACACGGGCGCACGCTCTCCCCTCGGCAGTTCCCAACCTGGCGCTTCATTTGCCGCACCCCCGCCCGCACCTCCTCCTGCTTCCCACTCCCCACATCCCACACCCCACCCGTGCACCGTGCAAACAATCCGAGACTTTCTGATCGATCAGCACTTTTTATTTTTCACTTGCGACCCAACCTTCTCCTCTTCCGCCCCCCCTCTTCCCCTCCCTCTCCCCCCTCCCTCTCTCTCCCCAACGCTCCCCTCTTCCGCTCCAAAAAATCCTCTCTTCGCTTTTTCAAATTATTTTACGCCAACCTTCGTATTGTTCCAAAATGCAGTCTCACAATGCTGACAACAGAATCCACTAGAAAATAGGGCATAAGGGACGATTTCTTGAGCCAAATTTTGTTTCACGGTTGTCTTCACAGCATTCACATACGGCCAAGTTTCAGCTAGGGATTAAGGATTTGTCTGCATCCAGAGAAAAGGTAATGATAAACCTCGGTGAAAACCATTCACAGCAAATGCAGAGATATCAATGGGTCTAAATTAGGGGGTATCTAATGAGTATCTCGGTGTAAAATGTATATGGGAGCAACTGTCGATGGAAATGACAATTAAAGTGAAAATATGGATCATGAAGAAGTTAACGAAAATTTAACCTTCCATTTTAAGTCGATGCAAAGGCATCCGAGGAATGGAATGAATGGATTGGAAGAAAAGCATAAAAGAATATGATTGAGTAACGATTGGCGGATTCCCACAAGGGGAGGGGACGACATTTTGATGAAGCGAAATGACGGAATTGGACCAAAATATTTTCAAATAAATACCCACCAAAACAATATGATTTAATTTGTTCCATTAATTATTACTGACGTGGCATCCTATTAAATGCCACCTAATTTCGAAAAAATATTTTCCTGAAAGATTTATTGAAAAAACGGTTGAAATGATTCAACTTAGATCTTTGTCATGGCGCATACCTGACTAAAAGATACAAAACAAAAGGAGAATAAAATATAATAAACTGATTAAATCAGGCGAAAGAATTTATCAAGCCGAAAAAAGCGCAAAACATCGAACGTCTTATCTACATCTACATTATACCCTGCAAGTCACCTTTTTGGTGGATGGCAGGGGGTGAAGTGCACCAAGGGTCCATAGTTTTCCTACGTTATATTATCCTATTATGGTCTCTTATCGTCCTAGGGAAAAACGATCCTCTATATCGCTCCGTTCTACAGTCGATCTCGCGAATCTTATCCTCACTGTACTGCCTTCCGAGATACATCGGGCTTCTGATAAGTCCTACTACCTCATTCGCTAGTCCCTCCGACATAAATTTTTCCAGTAGTTTAAATCTAGCCTGCATCCTGCGTTCCTCTAACGATGTCCATTTCAGATTTTCTATTAATGATGTTACGCTTTGTTTACTATCGTAATTCCTCTTTACAAATCTAGCTGCCCTGCGCTGAACATTTTCTATCTCGTTAGTGAGTCCCTTTTCGTAGGGATCCCACACAGCTGAAGCATATTCGACCTGCGGTCGAACCAAGGATAAATAACATAATTCTTTCACTTTTCGGACCTATTTCGAATTATTCTCCCTATAAAGGCCAGCTTCTTGTTAGCGGCACCTATCAATCGGCGAATGTGGGTGTCCCACGAGAGATCACGATGGATTGTGACTACAAGATATTTAATCGAGTCTGAAACTGGAATCTCTACTCCGTCCAACGAATAATTAATATCCAACAAGACACTCTTGGTTCTCCAGAAGTTGATGACGCAGCTTTTCTTTTGGTTGATCTCTAACTGCCATTCTTTACACCATGCAGAAATAGCTTCTAGGTCATTTTGGAGATACTGGTGGTCTTCCGGATTGCTTATTTCTCTATAGATGACGGTGTCGTCCGCGAAAAGCCTAATTTTACTTTTGACTACTGATTTGATATCGTTTATATAAATTAGAAATAATAACAGACCAATTACACTATCCTGCGGAACGCCAGAGACAACCTCCACTAATTTCGAAGATTTCCCATCCATAACAACCTTCTGCTTCCTATGATTAAAAAATTCACGGATCCAACTAACGATTTTAGAATTAACGCCTAAGGTCTCTAATTTCGTTATTAACTTCCTGTGAGGTACCTTATCAAAGGCTTTCCTAAAATCTAAGAAGATGGCATCAACCTGCGTATTCTTTTCTCCGCTTCTCAGTATACAATTAACAAAAAGACCGAGCTGAGTATCACATGACCTACCTTTCTGAAGTCGTGTTGACAATCATCTAACAATAATTTACTATCATGAAATCGCATTATGATATGCTCGAGAATCTTACACGGTATCGAAGTTAAAGAAATCGGCCTGTAATTTTCTGGGTTCTCCTTGTCGCCGCCCTGATGAATTGGGGGTAACGTGCGCTAACCTCCAGTCGCTAGGGACCTCTGCGCGAGAAATGGATTTCTTGAAGATTATCCGAAGAAAAGGTGCTATTTCTTCAGCTAATTCTTTTAAAACGCGAGCAGGAATTTCTTCGGGGCCAGTGGCTTTGTTATGTCTGATGGAACTTAATTGCTTTGCTATTCCCACCTCAGAAAATACTATATCGTCCATCAGGTCCCCCCTTATTGTGGGTGCATAATGTACGCAATGGTCGCTGACGGCTGTAAATGCTTTTACAAAAGGACCGTTTAACAGATTGGCCTTCTCTACGCTATCATGAATAACGGCACCCGAGTCATTACGCAGGGAAGGTATGGTAGGGCCTCTCTCACATAGGACCAAAACGCTTTAGGGTCCTCCTTCAAATAATTATTTAATACTTTATTCCGGAAGTTTGTAAAAGCCTCGCGCATAGTATTTCTCGCTTTAGCGCGGGATTCCTTATACGTCTTAACTTAAGTTGCTCTATATTCATCGGGTGATGTATACGGCATATTTTTTATTTTCGCGTGACTTATTCTCTGACGCCTAAGCGCACTCCTAACTTGCTTATTGTACCAACGTGACTCTTTATTGTCGACCTTAAATTTAATTGGAATGTACTTATCGATACCCTCTAGCATTATATCCTTGAATAGTGTCCATGACGACTCAGCACCTGATCGTTCGGTCATATCACGAAAGCCAGGTAGTATTTCTCGTAGGCGCGACCTGAAGCTTGAAAAGTTTGCCTTAGCAAATATATAAAACTTTCTTTGAGGCTTAGGGTGCCTATCGATTTTCAACTTACACTCTGCATATACGGCCAGATGATCACTTATCCCATCTTCAATGGTGACTTTGTTTATTCTTTCTGGGACATAGTTGCTAATAAATCTCATGTTTCCCGATCGCGTTGGCTTTCTGACTAATTGAAGGAGAGAGTGCTCGCAGAATGTTTCGATAATTGCCTCACAGGATTCGCGTTCTTTACCTCTAGATTCGAAACATAGGTTTTTCTAATCAATTGAGTGTAAGTTAAAGCCACCACCGACTATAACGATTCCATCTTGATTTATCAGTCTAAGCTTTGATAGTTGTTTCTCGAGACTTAAAATACAATCTACATCAGCGTTAGGTGGCCTGTAAAACGAGCATAAGAACACCTTTTTGGAGTCATCTTTACCTATGCGGCACCAAACACTCTCGATATCCTCGTCATATATATATATATATATATGAGCTCATATGCATTTTGATGGCAGTACGTATATTGACAAAGAGAGCTTTTATCGGAAGATTAGAGAGTCCGGACGCGGAGGGAATCAATACAAAAAACTACCAATGAAAAATGGAGCGAATGGATTTTTTTAAAGAGAAAAGGGAGTTTTGAATAATGGGTGGAGGTGTAAGAGGGTCATATGTGTGCACGTGGCACGGGTGGGAAGGAAGGGTGAGAAGGAAGGAGGGAGAGGGGAGAGAAGGGAGGGAGGAAGAGGGAGGAAGGAGGGGGGAGGAAGGGGAGAAGGAGGGGGGTAGAAGGAGGGGGGAAAGGAGGGGAAAATAAGGGGAGGAAAGGAGGGGGAGAAGGAGGGGGAGAAGGAGGAGGAGAAGGAGGAGGAGAAGGAGAGAGGAGAAGGAGGGGAGAGGAGGGGAGAGGAGGGAGGGAAAGGGAGGGAAAGGAGGGGGGAAAGGAGGGGGAGAAGGAGGGGGAAAGGAGAGGGGAGGATGGGGAAAGAAGGAGGGGGGAAGGAGAGGGGGGAAGGAGGAGGGGGGGAAGGAGGGGGGAATGAGGGGGAAATGAGGAGGGAGAAAGAAGGGGGAGAAGGAGGGGAAGAAGGAGAGGGGAAAAGAAGTGGAGAGAAGGAGGGGAGAGAAGGAAGGGAGAGGAGGGAGGGGGACGTCTCTTGATAGGGTTTTCTCGAGGGGGAGGAGAGGAGTGGTCGTGTGGGATAAATGGCTTTTGCGGTGGCGTCATGCAGCCAGTAGGAAACCCGCGGGGTGTTTCGTGTCTAGAAAGTATTCGCGGCCCAACCGGAATCGCCATCTGCTGGTGCAGCCGTGTCTTTGTCGAAGCACTCAAATCGCTAATGAGAGAGAAAGAGAGAGAGAGAGCGAATGGAGAGCGTCTGTTTTGAGCATTTCTAGCCGCAATCCACAATTGACGCGATCGGTTTAGTTTCCCACGCATCAACTTCTCCCGCAACGAGAGAGCAGAGCGGTGTCGCATCCGAAGAAATAACCGAGCATACAAAGAATACTATATAACGAAGACAGGAGCTAATCCTATGTTCGGATGTTTACCTCCTATCTCACTTACTTAAAGGCAGAAAGTTTTAATTAAATAAGTAAGCCACTAAACGCTGAGAAAATGAGTGCTTATTCCAAGTATAACAGCTATGACTAGGTTATGAAATTTTCTCAACTTTTGATTCTTAACAGTCTATGTTTTTATTTGTTTACCAGAAGAGGAACTCGGCAATTCTCTGTTGAAATGGTGGCATAAAGGCCTACTCAGACCAGAATGGAAAGACGTCCTCGGAAGTTTTAACAGTTCTATCGGACGAAACACTCTGTCTTCCTCCCAAATACGTATGTTCTTTTCGTATTCTAGGTTACAGGTGTTTACACTCCTTACGTTCGTTTCGAAATATTTTCCAGTTTCAGTAGGTTAGAGAGGGACGTGCTATTTCGTATGGTATTTGAAGATCGATCGCATGAAGTGTTGTAGACAAGCAGTTCATTAAGAAAGAAAATAATAGTAATTTCGAGGCAAAGAGGCAATCCAGTTTCTTCATAAGAAATTGGTTTTTAGCGCGTTCTTTAATGCATGAACTTAATGTTTCAGTTTGGCGTCTTCCTGACCCTGTCTGCTTATGCACTTGCGTTAATTGAAGCTTGGAGGGTAAATTTCTGGACTGCTACCATTTGTTTTTCTTTATATTTGAGTTTTGAAAAATATACAAATTCGGATTGGGGCCCATTTTAAATTTTGTTTGTTTGTATTAAATATCACCGACAATGTAAAAGATGAGAAGCTGAAATTTTCAGCATGCATTCTACATCAGTGGCATTTATTCTTGAAAGGTTTTTAGAAAAATCCAACTAGAAAGCAGAATTTATTTTGAACTTAGAAAATTTCTTACATGACAAAAACAATCTTCGTAGCAACTGAAGTGCACAAGATTTACTACAAATGCGTAAATACGTTCAATATCCTTTCGTATGCATATCGAACATAGTAAAAGGAAGTAAGTAAATTTTTTACGACGAAGAAATTAGCGTAAATACGTTATTTTTCCTTTCGTGCGCAAAAAAACGCTTTGGAAGTGAAAAATAATGGGTAATTTTCTTCTTTAACGTAAAGATTACGTTGTAATTATTCAAGTGATGTATTAAAAAAATAATTTTCGATTGTTTTACTGACATCTCCGAAGGAATAAAGATGTAAAGCTGAAATTTGAGTCTAAATTTCCACAGTGTTGCCATTAAAGAGAAAAAGTTAAAATACAATATGAGAAGTCTTATATGAATCAACCGTTGGTTTTGCAAAGAAATTATTAACTCTTTCGAAAGGAAAGAACTGGATGTGTCGAAATTAAAAAAATAATTTTCGATTGTTTTACTGACATCTCCGAAGGAATAAAGATGTAAAGCTGAAATTTGAGTCTAAATTTCCACAGTGTTGCCATTAAAGAGAAAAAGTTAAAATACAATATGAGAAGTCTTATATGAATCAACCGTTGGTTTTGCAAAGAAATTATTAACTCTTTCGAAAGGAAAGAACTGGATGTGTCGAAATGTCGAGGCAGACGGTGCAGCAGTTATGAACGGAGTTTATTCTGGAGGAAAATACACAAATGCACATTGTGCTTCACTCGTCTTAAATCTAGTTCTTAATGGTTCGGCTATTCGCAGCTGCATCTATCTATCTAATATAACTCTGTAATCTCTTGACATTTGCAATAGTAACTAAATCAAAAGTGATATCTGATTAGTAATTTTATACCCAAATAAAACCAAAGAATTCAAAATAAAGATATATATGCCGCTTGGAGGAGAATGCTGAAGATAAAATGGACAGATAGGATGAAAAACGATGAAGTGCTACGAAGAATAGGAGAGAAGCGAATGATTATACAGACTATCAGAAAGAGGAAGGCTAACTGGGTTGGACATTACCTGAGGAGAGAGAGTATGATTAAAGACGTGTTAGAAGGAAAACTAGATGGGAAAAGGGAAAGAGGTAGGAAAAGGTTTCAGCTGATAGACGATCTGAAAGGTAAAGAGAGTTATCAAGATATAAAGAGGACAGTGGAAAATAGGAGTATATGGAGAACCAGGTTTAACCATGAATAATCACGGACCTGTCTACGGACAGACTACCTATGATGATGATGCCGCTTTAAACTTATATTTAAATGCTTTTTTAATTGCACCCAAATTAGAGGTTAACTATATAATGTGGTACATAATGGCTTACCCTGTTACAATGAAATTTTTTAATCTAATTTCTTCCACAACTACTGAGTTAATGACTAATAACTATTATTTAGTAAAATTTTAAAAATAAAAAATACGCCAAATCACAATGTGTTCGCAGAATATATTTGGAAAAGGATTTGCGATGAAATTTTTTGATAAAAATGCAAAAAAGTTCGAGAAACTGTTGCTTTAGGATTATCATTTAAAATATTCCTTTACAAGCCATTAATTTTACCTTTCATATTCCATGCATTATCATGACCTTGACCTGCATATATTATGAATATTTAAAGTTTTGATTAAAAATCGTATCTATAACATATTTAAACCGTCAGCAGTTGTGTTAGAAACTGAGTAAAAGTCTCAGAAATACTCTGATATCTCGAATTGTTTGCGTCAGCATTTAAGAAGAGAAAACGAACTCTTATAATTGTTTGTTCTTGATGGATCGTATCGGGCGTGCAATCCAACACGATTGAGTCATGTTTAGACGCTTTATACATATCAAACAAATTTTCAAAGTTTTGTTGCAAGGAACGTAATTGTTATATTTTGAAATTTCTCACAGAGGTAATGGGACATGTGGTCAATATTAAATTGAATCCGATGAATGTGATCCGCTGCAATAGGATTAAATTTCCTCAAAATTTCGATAAGTTTTAAAAATTACCATTATTCGCTCCATATAATTTGTTCCCTTTCCCTCTAAGAGTTAAATTGTTACTTGATAAATAATGAATTATGCACATAATTCTCTCAATAACAGCATAACATAGTATTGTATAGAGACGAATAATATTTTGATTACAGAATATGACAGTTCCATCCATTTATTATAATTTTCAATACATATCGTTTACTTATTTTTCATTTCTGCTAAGTTGTTTAGAGAAATGTAAGTTAGTATGCAAGATAAATAAAAAGGGTTAAATGATACAGACAGAGACCTTATATTGGTCTATTGAAATCGATCAGATTTTTCAATTAGTGCGGAGGCATTTTCAAATTAGATCGCGATTAGATGGTCTAGGTCGCTAACGACAAAGTTTGGTCACAATAAGTGGATCGCAAAACAACAAAACTGTGGACGGCAAGCTCGCGAGCGGTAAAGGTTCACAGTAGTTACCATTTATTCAAGTAATATACCGAAAAGTAAGCAATCGGTAAATTTAAATTTTATTTTATGGAAGTTGTTCATTGCCGCTGATTTATCTACTCTCTTCCAAAGCATCTTAAGAGGTTTCCCGCCCCATTGGAGAGAGGACAGGAAATTAACCGAACGCGAGAAAATTATTCCAGACGAATTTACTCGAGGAGAAATTTTGCCATCCATAAAACTTTGTTCGAAAAACACGCGACCATTACCGGATAAATGTCGAAAGGAATGGAATCGTTTGGTGCGGCGCGAGGCGATTGCAAGCGGAAGGGTCGAATACACGCCACACGCGCGAGTTCCGCTAGATACGCGTCACTGACCTTCCCGAAGCGTTCTCCGGGGAAAAACACGGTCGTTGGGGGCGCTCGGGTATCGATCCGCGGACACGGGCTCAAGAGGAGACAAGCGTGATCATCCAGATTACTTCAGATGCAAAAAACCACTACAGACCCAAATGCATCGGAGCGTCCCTGATCGAATGATACTCGTCGTAATTAAAGAAAGGCGTTCTCCCGTTGGGTAAATCCCTCCCCCATCTCTCCCTCTCTCCTCCTCTCCTCCCTCTCCCCTCTTACTCCTCCTGCTATAGTTGCAACGCCGTCGGGTGTTGGAAGGGGAAGGATTATTTCCAAAAATTTAGGCCGATGGAATATGAGGCTGTGTTTCAAGGGTGCTTTTTCTCACATCAAACGAAATTGCGGATCATTTCCTTTTTCGGTGTTTTTATCAAAAGGCGCCGTTCGATCCGCGGGTAGGGGAGTGGGAGGGAGGGAGGGGAGGGAGAGAGGGGAGGGAGAGAGGGGAGGGAGAGAGGGGAGGGAGAGAGGGGAGGGAGAGAGGGGAGGGAGAGAGGGGAGGGAGAGAGGTGAGGGAGAGAGGGGAGGGAGAGAAGGGAGGGAGAGAAGGGAGGGAGAGAGAGGAGGAAAATAGGGGAGGGAGAGAGGGGGAGGGAGAGAGGGAGGAGAGAGGGGGAGAGAGGGGGGGAGAGAGGGGAGGAATAGAAGGGAGGTAGAGAGGGGTAAGATAGCGGAAAGATATGAGGGGATGAAATTAGATAGGGTTGCTTTAGATTTCTAAAAGATATGCCTAGCGTATAAAAGTAGAATTTTTTGATAACATAAAAAATGGAAGAGAAAGATGGGAGTAAGAGAGAGAAAGGGATATCCATTCCATTCGCGGAGGTCGAGATCCTCTTTTAAAAGGGCGAATGGGTCATTGACCCCATCTTGCGGATGGTCAGGATATCACAGCACCATTATTTTGAGTATTTTCCACCTCGGACGCCGAAAACCGATCGGAAGAGGATTCGATGCGTTCAAGTGACGCACTGATTCTTATCGCATCCGAGGATGAAAATCACTCGCGATGGAAGTATCAAAATCGTAGCGAAGTAGTTATGAGGAGATCCCTGACACCACGACGCCTCCCTGTTGAAGGTTGAGTGGTCCTCTGACTTGTGTGGCGGACTTTCCGTTTGTTTGGTCGGATAGCGTCGCATCGGTTCTATTTTATTCGTAAAAACGTGGGTTTTGAGGTGGACTCGCGTGGTAGTGCCATCATCATTTCACCGTTATCGACAACGCACTCCATTTCTCTGAGCAGAGTGACTTCCGTGGGAATCTACGAATGCTCGCGAATTATCGCCTTATGATCGAGGCTCGCCCCTTTCGCCTCCTGCTCCACTTTCGTCCGCCATTCCGCCTCTTCTGCCGCCACACCACCCCTCCCTGCCCGCCTCTACCTCCCTCTTACTCATCTTCACCCCTCCCCCGCCCGTTCACCCCCCACCGCGAGTGATTCGAACTTTTCGCACGCTTCCATATCGGCTCCCACGTCCTCTACTATTCACGCGCGTGCTTCATGGAGAATTCCTCTTCATTTTTCTCTGCGTAAGAGAACCCCTTCTCCCCCTCAGAGTGCCGCATTCTGCGCTCCACTGTCCTATTCTTTCGTTTATGTAACTCTAGAACAGGGGTGGCCAAATCGCGGCTCGCGAGCCACATGCGGCTCTTTTAACTTAGTGCGCGGCTCTTATTCATTTACACTCGAGGGCGTATCAAGGCTTGTCACGTCAGAAATCAATAACGCGGTGCGAGTAAGACCATTTGGGGATACTTAATGGACTTACAGTCTCTCTGTATTGCTTCAAATACAAGTTACGTTTACTGTTCATACATTTTTGTGCGCGGAATGCGTGTCTTGCGGCTCTCGAAATCAGGAAGATTATCACATGCGGCCCTGAGGGTAAGCAGGCATGGTTACCCCTGCTCTATAATCATCGCGGTATAGTAAATTATTTTCCACTTCTAAGATGGTTCCTAAGTAAGTAGTGATTTGCAAGTTTTTTATTTCTCCAGTTATATGGTGAGCGTATCTCTGGGTTACATAACATGTCAAGAGGTTTCTATAAGGAAATTTTAGTTTGGAGTTCGGTTAATGCAATATGTTTCTAAAACCTTCATGAGATTCTACCCCGTATGAAACCAAATTAAAATGAAATTCATAATATAGTGCAATAAATATTCCAAACTTCATCGAGTAATGGAAATTATTTCGTTTGGGTTTTGAAATATTTTCCATAATATATATATGGAAGGAACTGCGCCGCGAACTCCGCTTTTTTATGTTTTGTCGTGCGAGACTTTCTTCGTTTAATTTCCTATTCTCGGAAGTAATTATGTTGAATACATATGTATTTTACTATACAGAATAGGTTTTCAAGAATTTAAAAAACATACTTGCCTCAGGTATCTCCAATAGCCACAATAGGAGATATCTGAGGCAAGTATATTTCTTAAATTGATTGTTCTTGAATTTTTTTCAGCCATAAAACGAGCATCCTGTTGAACCATAGGTTTTCCCATTCATTACACAAAAAAAGTCATTGACTGAGATTTTTCTCTAATCTAAAATTGCTATGCATAGGCTGTAATTTTGAAAAACAGCTTCTTCAAAAATTTCATTACACAGAGGGTAAAGTTAAATTATTCTCTTAACATGAATGAATCGCAGGTTCCTGTGTTGCCCTGATTTAAGACGTGACAGAGATCCACAAAGCGTATCAAAATGGTCGAAGTCGCCGAACGCGTTCAATTCGGATCGCTCGAACGGCAAAGGACTTCCTTCGAACGGCTGATACCTCCCATCCCCTCGATGAAAAAAAGACCCATTAAAAACCCCGTGCTTTAGCAAATCCACGGCACGGCGCACGCACGCAAATTAAAGAATCCCATCAGAGACGAGAGAAGCGCCTTTGACCCGCGACAACAAAAGAAAGATGCATGCGAAAGATCGGCGATTTCAGCGCCGCGCGAGGGATTGCGAAGCGAAGCCATCCTCCAATGAGAGAATGAAGCGACCCCTCTCGCTACGACTCACTCATTTCTATCGTCTCCCCCCTCCTTGCCCCTTCCCCCAGTCCAATCCCTCCCCCTTTCCGCCCGAACGAGGCATCGCACTAAGGCAATAAACCCGAAGATGCATAAACTTTTGGACCCACAAACCCTCTCTTTCTCTCTGCCACTCCCTTTCGTTTCTCCCCCTCCCTCTCTCCATCTCCTCCACCCGCTCCATCCCTCTCTCCTCCGTTCACTCACGAAAACACACAACCTCCACCTCTGACACCACTCTTTACATATTTGCCAGTACCTTTCCCCCCTCCCCTTTCACCCCCCCTCCCCCCCATCGCACCTCCCCCTTCACCCCCCCCATTCGCACCTCCCCCTTCACCCCTCTCCCTTCACCCCTCTCCCCTCACCCTCCGGTGACTAACCCCTTCCACTCCGATCCCTCTCCCTCCACTCCATTCTCTCCAGTCGATTCTCACTCCACTTCATTCTCCCCTCCCTTTCTTCTCTTCCCTTCTCTACTACGCCTCGCATGTCTCCTCCCTCCATTGTTTATTTGTTCACTTCACTTTCTCTATCTCTTCTAGTCAACGCAACTTCATCGGCAACCATATTACTCTAAGCTTTAATGGCCAATAACTGACAAAACTTTCAAATATACATCGTTTTCAAAACCAAAGCCATTATTTCTGTATTTCTGTATCAGAATTATTGTAAGACAATATTTTAGTTTGGGCAATATTGGTTAATGAGTATTATTTATGGGTTTGTGTGCCGCACGAACGCTCGCAGTTCCTTTGGGGAGATTCCGCGCGTAGGAGTGATATCGGTCGCCACCGGCGCAAATTCAGCGCGCATTTTCCGTATTTTTGAGTCGTGCGTTTCGTTAGCTTTTTTCTTCTTGGAATGGCGCCGTAAAACAGATTTTTAAAAAGTATCGTGTCTCGAAAGATTAGGACGCGAGTTAAAATCCACCCGAAAGAAGAGCGCGTTTACATCCAGAGGATTCTGTATTCATCGCATAACAGACAATTTCTCGGATAACTTTGTTGCGACTCTGAAGACTTTCAAAACCGGTGTATTTGAGATCCTGTCTTGGAAGAGTTTGCGGACTTTATTACAAACCCTTTCCTTCTCTCTTTCTCTCTCTCTCCATATCCAATCTTCCCTCCTCACTTTCCCCTCACCTCCCCAATACTCCCCTCAATCCCTGAAAATCCCGCCCCTTCACTCCAACCTCCTTTTCACCCCTTCCCCAATAAAAAAACACGTTTTCGCGTAACTCTGCCGATAACACGCACACACACAATCCCTTCCCCTCCCTCTGCGCTTTTGTAAAACCCCTCCCTCTCTCTCTCAATTTTCTCTCCCCCGTCTCCTCTACCTCAACCCCTTCCCCCGATCCCTCCTCCTTCCTTCCTCGTCCCTCCACAACCCTTAACGCATCAATTGATGAACCTGTTTTGTGGATACGTCTCCAATACTCCAGATGACTGCATTCGCTTCGGCGTGGCGGGGGGCGGCCGCGGAGTGCCACGGGGGGGGGGGGGGATGGGGGCAGAAGGGTTTTGCGGCTGGGGTCGCTCTGTGGCGAAGTGGGGCGGGAGTTAAGGAGGCGGCAGAGAGGGGATGAGGGCACAAAATAGGTTATGGAGGAGGAGGTGGAACTGCTGCTTTATGATGGATTGGATCCCGGGGGAGGTGCCCGACCGATCCGCCCGTGTCGGTGACTCATCTTCAAACGGTCAATTCGGGGCGGTTTTAAAGGGCGCGCTGTAATCCGTGTTTGGGATACGAGTCTCGAAAAAGCTCGGAAAATGCTTTCGTCGCGATCAAGCCCGTTTGATGCCTGAGATGGACCAACAGAAATGCAGAATGGGTTGGAGCAGGGCGCAGTCGCCTCTAAACGAACGGATTCGGAGGAGAGATCGTCTCTGAATACCCAAATATCTTTCGCGTGGTTTAAGATTCATAATATCAACTTGGTAGATATACTTGAGTTTTTATAACGGCCACTAGCTGATCTCATTTATTCATTTTAACTAGACCATACCGTAATTTATACATATCTTCAACTGAAAAGGGCCATATTTCATAGCTCGATTCCTATATAACGTAACTATTGAGCCAAATTTTTACTTTCTCCATATACAAAGTATAGAGAAAGTATTGTTTTCGTGAAAAAATCGAATTCGAGATTTCAACTGAAATACGTGTTTTAAGGTTCCCTGAACACGTTTGGACTATTTTCTCGATGATGATGATGATGATATATGTGTGCGCGTGTGCGCGCGCGCGCGCGCGCGTGTGTGTGTGTGTGTGTGTGTGTGTGTGTGTGTGCGCGCGCGCGTCTGTGTGTCTCGGAGCGTGTCTGTGACCGGAGTTTTGTGAGTGCTCTAACTCAAAAACTATTAAACAGATCATCGCGAAATATTATACTTGACATTTTTGTCAAAGAAACAAGAATTGATTACATTTTAGTAAAAATCAGTCACTCGGAAGTGGGAGTTTTCTCTTTTCACTTATCCGATATTTTGAAATAATTTCTTTAACACTTGATCAATGTATAATCTTCCTGGAATAAAAGTTGTAGGTAATTTAATTTTCTACAGCGTTTGTTCGAAACATTTCCCCATATAATGTTTAAGAGATATTTTGAAAATTATATTTTTTAGCTGCTACCACCACACCACCTACAGGTTTTGTAAACACTTCACGCTTTACGTCTTAGTGAAGCTTTTTTATGCTTAATTGTTGGAGCTTCGTGGCTATATCCAATATTATAAGGCTACGGTATGAGTTTGTCTGTTCTTTGTAAGGTCTTTGAAATTTTCTCGCAGTTACTTAAAATATTTATTATTATTATTATTTAACCTATTCGGAATTGTTAGAAATATTACAGGTATGGAGAAAGTTATATGGTGGCCACATCAGATTTTTTAATCTAACATATAACTTTTTATGAATGAAGGTAAGATCAAAAATATAATTGATCCTTCTGTTAACTGGGAATGGGAAATGGATAAATATATATTAACAATAATATTTTCTTAATTTAAAAAATGTCTAAACGATTCGAGTGATCGAATCAATTGTTTTTATAAACATTGTGATTAAATCCATTCCTAAGTTTCTAGATTCCGAGCATTCATGCGGGATATTTTTTAAAGAAAAGGAATTGAAATTGTCCCAATATGTCTCTCTAACAAAGTACAGAATACAAATCTCCATAAATGACTCTGTCATTTTCTCGGTTTTCTGATTCATTTTCAAATTTCTGCAGCGTAAAGGGCAGAATTTTGCCCAACGAAGTGACACAACCATCGCCAGATCAACTTTGAACGCAACATCTGTGAATGAATGAGAACACGAATTAAGCGAAATTATCGTTTCTTTGGCGAACCAATTAATCGGTAAAACGATCGAAAAAGATGTTGAATATTTCTTAGTCCGCGACTAAAAATTGGGAATTAATCCCAGCATCAAGGCGAGTTGTACAAAATTAGGACAATGATTCCTTCCAACAAATCCTCTACATAAAACATTCTCAGCGATCGATAGCAAAACTAGGTGAGAATCCCTTCGCGCCGTGCGAAAACGGAAGAGAAACAAGAGTGCGTGTGTGGGTGAGATAGAGAATGAGATAGAGTGAGAGAGAGAGAGAGAGCTTCGACGAAAGTCGCGATAATGCATTTCAGAGTATTTCAGCCTTATAAATACCTATGTAAATTTCATAGGAGTTTCCCTTAGAAAAAAGATATGTAATGTTATCCTTTCATTATACAATCTTTCTGAGATTATGGAGGCTATTACACACTGTAATAACTACATGCACAACAGTAACGCCTGTCAATGGCTTAAGTGGTGCTAATTCGGTTCCAAGAGTCTTACATCTCCCACCAATGTTCTCAGGTGGCACTGTTGCGCCTGGTAATTAACCTTTTCATAGGGGATGGTTAAAATGACTCTATCAGGACGTCGACCTCACCCGTTGCGCTGGCTGCAGCTGTTAGGAGGGCGTCTAGATACGCTTCTCTTTCTCTGCGGCCAAGGCAGCGTCTTTTTTCACTTGTGGACGCCCTCTCGCGGGTGGCCCTCGAATATTCGTCCAACAATAGCCCCTCGTCCAAAAGAGGTGGCCGTCGCGGCCCTCGACGCCAACGCCACCTACGGCGACAGAACGGAGGCAAAGAGACCCGTGAACGCTGCGGTTGAGGCTGCGGAGGGAGGCGAAGGGGTGAGAGAAAGGGGAGCAGAAGAAGGGGGTGGGGAGAAGGGGAAGGGGAGAAGGGGGAGGGAGAAGGTTGTGCGAAGAAGGGAGAAGGGGGATCAATGGGCCATAAGGAAGGTACGGAGTAGGAGGGAGGGAGAGGGAGGAGGGGTGGAGGAGTTAGGGAGGAGGCGGCACCTCTCTCGCGTCGGGGTTTTCGTTTCGGCCGCGTTTCGCGGGACCCACTCTTCAGCGCCCTCACACGCAACACTGCGACACTTTCCGCGAGCCGCAGGAGTCGAGCAGCATGGGGGAGAAGGGAAGAGGAGGAAGGGAGGAGGAGGAGAGAGGGGAGTGGGAGGGCGAGAGGGAAAGACGAGACCTCTTCAAAATCCATCTCCAGTAAGGGGAATGGAGTCTCGCCCCCTTGCCTCCGCTCTCAGCCTCTTCCTCCCCTATCAGCCTCTTACTCTCCTCTCAGCCTCTTCCTCCCCTCTCAGCCTCTTCCTCCCCTATCAGCCTCTTCCTCCCCATTCTGCCTCATATCCCTCTCACTCTCTCCGAACCATCTCTCCCCCTGTTGCACACTTTGAACCGGAAACAATGGTGGATGGCTGCGAGAGGAGTGCGAGGGGAGAGGGCAGGAGGATGGTGAAGGGAGGTGAAGAGGTATGGAACGGAATAGTAGCCAGAAGCTGGGAGGTTTATTTTTTCACTCTTCCTCCCTCCGCGAGATGGAAGGGCGAAACGCGTACCATTAAATCACAAGCCCACTGGCGGAGCATTAAAATACTTGTCGACGAGCCTCAGGGAGTTTTTTTTGCGTGTTTTTATTCTCTCATCTTCCTTCTCCATCTCGCCACTCCGGGAGCTTGCTTTTTCCCATTTATTTCTTGGTTTATCTTGTTGTCCTTGGTTCGAGCATTGAAGACAGGGGAATGTGTTTCATGAAGCTTAAAACGGTACAGTCAAACCTCCCGGATCCTACATTCCATTTTACGGCACCACCCATTTTCCGGCTAGTTTTGAGAAAATGGACGAATCCGTCGAACCAATCCTACATTCCATTTTCCGGCTAGTTTTGAGAAAATGGACGAATCTGTCAAACCACCCAAGAATCGGCAAATTTATTGATGTCTAGATACGGATCTAAATTCATAAGAAGAATCCTAAGAGCAGTTAATTCAGGGGTACCTGCCAGTGAATTTAAAAATCAGTTTGTCATTAAAAATTGTCTCAAAACTAGATGGAGCATGGGAATGTGTGTCTGCTACCGCTTTCGCACCCGCAAGTCAGAACAGGTCATACAATCTCCTTTTTAGGAAGACTGGGATATTTGACTCCATGTCACTCCGGTTGATTTCACCAAGAAATGATCCCTCGGAAATGATGAGTAAAGTAAACCTAGCTTGTTACTTCTTCGATTTCTGCAATGTTGATAAATATCTTCTTAGGATTGGTGAAGGAGTTTTACATGGCTTTTGTTTTATTATGAGTCATTCTAGGTCCAGCTTTTTGGCTTTCTGCGAACAGTATGATCTCATCAGCATATCGAAGGTGACTCATATGCTCCTCATTCACCTTTATGTATTTTCTCCTCGGTCTAGCACTTTGAATACTTCCTCTTGTGCTGCTGTGAATAACTTAGAAGGCATTATGCATCCTTGTCTTACTCCCTGTTTGCTTTTAAAGGCACTTGTTTCTTCATGCAGCTAGAGAGACTATGTCGCAGTCAAAATTTTTGTTTCTTCTACTCCTTGTTTCTTCGGTACATTAAACACCGACGAAGTAGTGATAGAACCGAATGCTTTCCGAAGCACATACAGAGGGGCTACTCATAATCATTAGTACGACTGATTATCTCTCTGACAACTTGAATGTGGTCCATCTTATGCTCATCATCATCATGCTGCTGTCCGAAGACAGGTTTCAGCTGAATCGCTGCCTCCATTTCTCTCTCTCCCCGAAAGTCTCTTTTACACCTCTATGAGTACTATATTCTTGCTTTAAATTCTCTAATATTCCTATTTTTTCTCCCTCTTCCTCTTCTTCCGCTAATTTTGCCTTCTAAGTTAGTCCTTTATAAACGCTGTCTTCTCAACATGTGCCCTATCCAATTTTCTTTTATTTTCCTATCTATTGCAAAATCTGGCTCTTGGTTGTGTGAAATCAAGATGGTTTGGAAGGCACACTGTGAGTATTTTGGTGAATATTTTGTACACTGTTGGAAATGGGCTAATTGGCCTGTACTTATTCAATTCTTCCTTGCAACAGTGCAAAGACCTGCAACTATTATTTCCGAGTAACAAGATGGAGAATTTGAAAGTGAATTCGATGGATTATATTTTTTACAGAACTTAAAACTTTGTCAGATATATACCCTTATCAATCTGCATTGGAACTGGATCCATAGCGATATATTTTTTAAAACCGTTCCATTGACATTAACCCTGGCATTTCCATTGTTTTGAGAATTTTGCTAGGCATATCGGCCACCATAAAGAATGCCTCAGCTTTACATGTATACACGCATGAATCGTTCCTTTCTTAGTTCAACAGTGAAATATCGAGCTCATCTTATGTCTGAAAAATTCAAGAACAAGAATTTTCTAAAAATAAAAAATAATAACTGGGGTACAATCCAGAATAATGGTATAATATTTGGATTGGATAACGCTATTTATTAATTTACCCAAAGTGTGACTGCTGATCAGATATATAAATTCATTCTGCATGTCCTTTCCTAAATAGCGGTTGTGAATTTTTCCACTTGTTATTCTATTGATGTACTAATTTAAAGCTGGGTCAAATTTGGCTAAAAGTTCTAGCAATCCCAAAAAGTTATAGTTGTGAGGATAATTTTATTTTTTTACAGTGCTATGAAACGCCAATTTTTTCCTAGGTAAAAACTGAATAATATCTAAAAGACGCTCAAGAACATTGCAACAGTGAATTTTCTGTTAATGAATCCATTGTTTGACATCCTTATCAATCGTTTCTTTTAATCGATTTTGAAACTCCTTCTAGTCTCTCAGCATCAATTTACTTTGTGGTGGACTCATGTCCCTGTAAATATGTAGAAATATGATTTCAACCATTGTTTTTAGTCTGGTTTCCAAAGAAAACATAGCCTTATGAAATGGTCCTGTCCGTGTGAGTGTCCCCCAATAACTTTTGCATCAATGGACCGATTTTCATGGTACTTGGTGTGAGGCTCGTGCTGCCAGGGCCCACCTTCGGGCTATATTTATTTGGCGAAGATTGAAATCCCGGGATCGATTCCAGGAACGTTTTCTCCCTATTAGTTTTACATAGGAAGTCTCAAGTCCATCGTGCATAGATGTTTTCTTCAATACTTTAAAATATCATAAAATTGTGATATCGGAGCAATGTTTGTACTGTTATATGGGGATAAGAATGTAGATTATAATTCTTACCACCAAATTGTGATATTTTCTTTTCCAATCGACTACCCTTCAGCAATGGATATTTGATCCATACATATTAGCGTATAAACAGTAACATTTATTAAATTCGTTTATTTAAAAAATACATGCAAATGCAAAGAGATTTTGACATTGTTTTTAGTATTTTAAACCTGATAATGCTCTATTAATTTCTTTTCCAATTTTTCTGTATCATTGATAAACTATGAATTACAAATGATATTTATGGTATGAGAATTCCTTGGAAAACTAACACATACTGAAACATTTTCTGTCAATATAAGTAATCAACTCGAGACGTCAACTTAGGGAAACCACCCTGCATTAATCCTCATTTGGACTTCTTATTTTATTCGTCTTCTACGTCATCATCCACGGTCTTTTCTTTCCTTTATAGGGCACCAGGATTTTTCCACTCGCTAGGACAATAAATTTTGCCCCAAACCAATGTCCCTGGTGCAATGGAAAAATCAATGTCGAGTGATTCTACTAACGTGACGGAGTCAGTTTGAATTTGCTTTGGTTGGTTTGCAGATTTTTAAAGTGCATCGACCTTTCCTCTGTTGTCTTGGAAACAATTTTTCCAAAACGAAAGATAAGCTAGGTCACTCCCAAGACAGTAAATGGCAATAACAAAAGCATAGAAATCCCCGTTTGATTTTATAAAATTAAACTTTTAAATTAATTTAAATTAAGATACAAACTCGCGACAAACAGCTTCATATTTCAAAGAATGAAGTTTATTTTATCGAAGACAAAATTTAAATCGGTGCCAAATTTGTTTTCCATCGATAACTAGGGGAATAAATTGAATTATTGAGGATGGGAGGGAAAAGGATAAAACGAGAAGGTAAACAGATGATCGAGTAGTAATCGCAAGAAGTGAAAAACGATAAACAAGCTGATAATCACGGGAAATTAATTTGGACAGAATATAAACGAGAAAAATCTAAGGATAAGAGATATTGAAGAGGCTGCACATTTTAGATATTCAGAAAGCATTCTGACATTGGATGAAAAGTGTACAAAAGAGTAAGAGCTATAATATGTATGGAAAAAGCAGCTTTTAACAGAAGGAGGGTACTTTTGGCCAGCGAAAGTAATGAATAATCAAGGAAAAGGTTCGCGCGAGGTTACATTTGAAGTATAGCATTCTATATGGAGCAGAAAAATTGATAAAAGATGTAAAATATTTGGAAAAGTTTTTAAATTTGTATGTGGATAAAGATGCAGCGAAAAACATAGGCAAAATAAGAACATGAGAAAATAAACGAAGAAAGAAAGTAAAGTAAGGCATATAAATCAAAGCGTAAAAAAAGATGGAGCATGAAGAAGAATGGAAGAGAAGATGTCGATAATACAAATGGTTGGATATAAGAATGGACATTTTCTAATGCGAGGCGTCATGGTTAAAGATATGATAGAGGAAAAGTTTAAGGCAAAAGATGTTGGAAAAGGATCCAGATGATGTAATAGGTCTTGAAAGGGAAATAGACCAACCAGGTACATATTCAAGAAAATTTCTAACAATGTGGCGAACCTGGTTTAACATATAATCATGAATCTGTCTGTGAATAGAGTATTAATGATTCGAGATTTCATTTAAAAATTCGCATTTGTGCAATGATGTACAGTTGCTCACCATTTTGCAGTTGTATCGTAATCTCGGATTGGCGCGTTGATAGGCGATTCCTTTTATCCCTCTCCTATTTCCCCACCTTCAACCCTTTTTCGCCCACTTTTCGTCCCCTTTCGCCCCCCTTCGCCGCCTTTCGCCCCCCTTCGCTCACCTTAGCCCACTCTCCTGCCCGCCCTCGACGCTGCTTTTCCACTCAACGGATAGGAAATCGCGGTTCGCGCAATGGGTTCACACTCTAAATGAGCCGCTCGAAAAGTTTCAACGGCGCGCATATCCGTTGTGCGTTTCCCTCGTCCACTCCAACGCCGCGAAAATGGACAAACAAAAATTCGGAAGTGATACTGCGTGTGCAATTTATGTGTGAAAGATTGGGTGCGCTTTATGAATTCCGTATTTTCCCCTCTAGGATCTTTTTCACGTGTTATTTCACTCAGGAGTAGCCTCTTGACACTCGGTTTTCGATTCCGAATAATCGGGATTTCCTGTTCTTTATCTAGTCATCTATTTCGAGTTATGGATATTCAACCTTTAAAAATTACAGAAGAATGAAGAAATTCTACAATATTGTAAAATAAAAACAATATATTTCTTACATTGCGATACTTGAAATTTACGAATTCGTCGAAAAATAATCTATTATACAGTGTAAGCTCAGCTGTCCGGCGCCAATGGGGATTTGGGGGGAGGGAGGGAGGGGGGGGGGAGGATTTACTCTTATAGGAGCCTATACTAAACAATGAAGTTCAGTAATGTTAAGTAAAACTTCTTAGTGACACCAATGTATACACTGTATTTCCTTTGGCTCAAAGTAACACTTCTTTTCACACTTCTTATCACTAAAAGGGGGCAACAATATTAAAATGCATGTAAATACTGTAATGTATAACAGAATACTGTACTCGCCATCACATGGAGACGAACATCTGTGTAACTGCTGCTGTTATTTAATAACACTGCACATGCTTTAAACGAAAACTGTCTTGTTTCCCAAAGGAAAAAAGTAAAAAATTGCACACTTTCAAAAACTGTAATTAATTTCCAAACAATTTTTTATTTTTAAATTGCTGGTTTTTATAACATTAATACATCACAGTATTCTTGTTCAATGCATTTTCTTTATGTTTACTTGTTAAATTGTAAAAATATTCTCTCTATATTATTTTTTAATGTACGTATTATTTTTCAAATTGGCCAGTTGTATGAGCTTCCCGGATGCCAGATAGCTGAACTTATACTGTATATCATATTCACTAAAATCTACGTTTGTCACGAACATTTAAAGCGCGTTTGAGTCGAGAACGACACTCCCCATTTTAAATAATACTTTAAAATTTAAAAGTGGCCAAGTAAATTCTAAGATTCTTCAAAGTCTACAGTGACGTCATGGG
The DNA here is from genome assembly GCA_028673005.1 of Tanypteryx hageni. Classification (NCBI taxonomy): domain Eukaryota; kingdom Metazoa; phylum Arthropoda; class Insecta; order Odonata; family Petaluridae; genus Tanypteryx; species Tanypteryx hageni. Next base: position 118,544,271 of record CM054115.1, read on the forward strand.
TTCGATTCCAGGAACGTTTCTTCTTTCCATTTGAATAACATAGGGATAGCTGAAATTTATCGTGAAAGGCTTTTTTCGTTACCAATTTAAAATTACTTATAATCATCGTACAAACACAGGACTCAAAGCAAAGAATGCCAAAGTAAGTGAAAACTGATTTTCTTACCGTCGATTTTCAAATTCGCGTCGAATCGGTCCACAAATTATTTTTTAACGCCAAAAAATGTTATTGCTTTGCTTTTGTGAAAACCCAATTTCACCAGATTTGTTTAAAAAGTTTTAAAATCCGATAACTACCACCGGCAGCGATTTTATTTTTAACCCGAAAAATATATTTCCTACATATTGAGTTGTCGACGAAAGTATAAGAACCGCCAAAATACACTTCCTAATATTCTTTCCCTCGCATTTTGCAACCCACTTTTAAGATATTGCACCTAATCAAGGACTTATTTTCTTGCGATACGCATGCCTCTCAAAATCTGAGCGCAGCTCTAAACTCGGTAATTTAATTCCCTTGGAATTCATTTTGAAACGGCGTCCCATAAACTGAAAATAAAAAATAAGTTTCCTTTTATAAGCGCCAAATAGCACTTTTAATCTTTCAATTTATCTTACTTTATCAAACAAACAAAATTCTAATGGCTTCTGGTTTCGTACATCCGTTTACACATCCATTAAAACTCGGCATCACTCTAATTAAAAAGTAATGCACATTTTTATTTTCAGACAAATCGTTAAAATCTCCTTATATGGAACATGAAAGACGGTATATTTTGTTTTTGCTTTTAAATTGCTTCCTTAATGGCCGAATGAAAATTTGAATAATTATAATGACCATATTCAAATTTAGTGTCGATCAGTAATCTTGATGATATGTTACGGACTTTAAACGCTCAAAATTGTCAGTACTTTACGAGTATGTCTCCTCGTGTTGGAATATTTACGACAATGTCCTGAATTTATGGGAGCCATTTAATTTGTTTTTAAGCGAATGAACATTTTGTAATTGCAAACAATACATATAAATATTTTGTCATTATAAATAATATTCCACAGAATCGAGAGGAAGTTTTTGGTTATTTTTGCACATTAAATACCTGATCATAGCTTTCATTTAGTTATTATTACCTTGACTAATGTAATTCAGTTTGGAATTTTCTTTTTCACTCATGGCATCACTTTTGCTCGGAAATTCGGTACTGTAATAATGCGAAAAACTGGTTTTGCTTTGATTGAAAACTTCAATTTGTTCCGATTTCTAAAATAATTTTACGTTTGTATGTAGAAGAAATAAATTTGACCCTAAAAATAAAACATTAATTTTGAAATTTTAAAACATTTAGGTTTTAATCTAATGGCAAAAAACGTGACGAACAGTCATCAAGAAGCCATTTAATATTACAGTTGCGAATGGAACATTTATAGAATTGCTTACTTACGGCTAACATCAGTCATCCATCTTTGAACTAGTCCAGACAACGAGAGATTATTTTTATAGAACTCGGTAAATCGTAAATAACAAATAGGACACACGAGCTGATATCAATTTTAGGATAATTTCCGGCGATGAATTCTGAATTTAAAACCCGGCGGAGGATATTAATTTGCTATTCATCTCATCCGGAAAGTCGATTAACCTATTTCTGAATACTTCCGAGCGGCTATCGTGATAAACGAAGAAAAAACCGCGAAATACGCCGATTACGGTAAAATTGGAATAATGTTTCCATACGTTTATAAAACGATGTTTCTTCGGTGTTTGCGGCTTCGGCGCTCGATTAATAACTGCTCCCCCTCACGTCTCGTACACCGATGCCACAGTTTTGTCGGAATTTATATTTTACGACAACTTTTAATTCTCGCCCAGATCGCCTAAGCATACGTCCCATCCGTTGACATTCCACCGTATTTCCTTTAATTGGCAACCGACCGTTCCGACGACCACACGGCGACTTCGGGCCCACCGATAATTGATGAACCATAGCGCCGAGCACACTGCGACAGCCTAACAAGTGTTACATTTATCCTGAGAAAATCCTGACGCGACCCAAACTCCAACCACGAGCGACGGACGCCCACAAAAGCTGCGGGATTGCCCTCGTTTGCATTCATTAAGGGAACGCGCAAATGCGGCCAAGAATTCATTATATTTCCGGTCACCATTGGCGTCCCATGGCGAGTGCCATTGAAGCGAATCTTGCCTTAAAGGATGGAGATGGAGAGAGGAGAGGGAAAATGGGAAATGGGGTGGGGGGAGATAGGAGGGAGAGAGGAGAGAGAGGCCTTTAATTAGATCGGACCCGTTTCCTCCGATCGAGGAAGCTCCTCAACTGACGGAGATAAGGTGTAACTTAATTACTAAGGGAAAGAAACGACATCCTTGCGGTACAAATAAAAACAGATGAAGGACGAGAGGCGTCTTGCAGTTGTAAAGGCTCGGATCCGTCTGGAAATGCCCGTGGAAGTAGAGTGAGTGGGGGAGGGAAGGGAGGGGGTTAGCGTGATGGGAAAGGGCGAGCAATTAATTAAGCGGGATCGTCCCTCCACGCCACCGCCCCACGCCAACTCCGTCAGAGCGAAAAGCTGTATCCCCTTCAGGAGACTAGGTCCGCCTCGCCCCTTCCTACCCCTTTCCCATCCTCTCCCACCCCTCTCTCCCACCCCTTACCCACTATTCCCCACCCACGCTATTCCGCACGGGGGAAGAAAAGTGTCGCACGGCAGCCGCGAGGCGGTTAGGTCGGAGTGGTGGACCACAGTTATCCGTAAGGCAAGAAATGAGTGGCATAGAAGGAGGCACCGTGCGAGCGCAAGCCGAAGGCAGGGGATGCGACGCTTTTTTGTTTCGGCGGCATCGCCGAAGGTAAATAATTCAAAGAATTTCGGAATTGAAGGGACTAAAATTGGACGAGATAATTATTTCGAAGTGGATGACGCATCGTTTCATTACGGCCATGAAAGATTGATAGGGCGATTGTTGCCACTAATTGATTGATGGCGCTCGTGATGCATTTGAGGTGATTGTTTGAGTCAATCGAATGTTTTAATGCGCGACGTTGATTAAACAATTCAAATGAGCGGGTCAACGAATGCGTATGTGAACAATTATTGACGAAACAAGGCACTCAACGTAATAATATCGAGTGGGATGGTATGAGGGAATGTTTACCTAATAACTGAATACTACTGTTTGCAAATTATCCGACGTTCGTTGAAACCGAACAAGGATTTAACAATCACATTTGTAGCAGTCGTTTGGTTGTAATGGAAATATGCTTTCTGGGAAGAGTGCTCCGTTACAATTAGCGTAATAGCGTCCAGAGGAATACGCGTGACAAACAAAAAATTCCATACCTTATAATCAAAATGGAAACATGCAATTTAGCCTTACTTTTTCAAAAATTTCTAAATTAACAAGAAAGATCGTTGCATATTAGGTGTTAGTGATAGGTCATTCCTCCCAAAAACTGTTCGAACATTTTTATAGCGTTGCTATCATTCGTTAAGTTTTATTTTAACAACTTACTGTTTAACATCGACGTTTTACGACTTCCCTGCAGATTTGAGACACATATGCTCACGTGTTATAAACATAAACATAAAAATACATGGGATGCCATCAATTACAAAACAAACACATTTCTACCTATTACGGCCAATTCTTTTAAGAGATTTAATTTCAAATTCAGAGTCGAAATTGGCACGCAAATATTCCACATCGATGATCAAAAACTACTCTATTTCCTAAAACAGACAACAGTATTTTAAATTTAGCTTTCGAGTTTCTGAGTCCAATGGAAATTTCATGTACCTCGACTAGTGAAAAACTTCGCTCTCGATCAGGTCACGCATATTCCAAAATGAATCGCGTATTTCTCCTCACCTAGTGCATCTCGCAATAAATGCAGGTATTCTCAGACAAAACCCAGCAAAAAATCATTTTATATTGTCCGCAAGCAGGAAATCCCTATCTCAAATTAATGAGAAGAGTATTATTCGTAAAATTTCTCTTATTTCTCTATTTTTTCTTTCCTTACATTATCTCAACCTGCCAAAAAATTCAGAATTCTATTTTCTTCTTTCGAAAAAGTCCCCCTGTAATCGTATTCGCGTCTCTTGACCAGTTTCCACCTTTTTCAATCATTCAGTCATATTTCGTTCCATTTGCTTGCTTTCGAAGATAAACGCTAAACAAATCAAAGCGCGTCGACAACATAGTATTCTCTTCGAAATCCTTATCATCAGGATTCTTTTCACCAAATGCCTTTTCCTGAATACTTCAGTGCTGACTGGCTTGGTCGCTCCAATATCCATAAAAATATTTTTTTGAACAGACACTGATGACAGCGGCAAAGCAGTCGTCATCAGTGATGATTCGCCGATTATTATTTTCCTCTTCAGGAAGTCAATTTTTTCGTATAAAGTATTAATGGTAACCTCGCAAAATGAGCAGTCAGGCAGCAGACGAAGAGTCGAAGAAAATGATCGCGTTTTGTTTTTCGGATCGATATAAGCAAACAAAGTCACGAATCGTTCAAAGTACTGCGATGAATGAAACATCGACATCGCATTAGTTTGATCGCATGACTTTCTACTTTGATCAGTCGGAGCGGAATATCTTCCACCCTCGTCGCCGAAGAATTAGAAGATAAATCAGAGGGGCAGGGGATCGCATTCCTGTGCGTTTAAATCTCGTCACTCGCCAATTTAGAACACGTCGAAATCATGAATTGCGTAGCATCACACGAATGAAAATGTATCGATTCGTGCATATCGAATCTCACGACACAAGGCGTACGTTCGTTCCATTAGAGCGGTGTTTACCCGCCTACGTACGCGATTTCAGCCATCCCTATTTCGCCGCCGACAGCCTTCTCGTTACGTTTTTAAAAACGCTCAAGAATGCATAATCGCTTGTTTCTATCCTCCTGAAAAATTAAAGCTGAAATCCGCAATACATTTCGAATGTGACGACAAATGCTCTGAAAATGGCAGTTTTTAAAAATACCCAGCCCCTCTCCTCCCCCTCTTCCCCACGCGAGAGACCGTTCCGAAATCCATATCTCCCGCACACATTCTTTCGCGCCTCTTTCCATTAATCACCATCAGGTGGCAGTCGCGTAGCATCAGATCTTCCTCTCTTCTCATCCTCCGTGATTTTCACTGGGGCGACCGAAACTCGAACCCGAAGTGATGCATTCGAAAGGACGCCTCGTGGCCAAATGGGCACCATCTTCCAAAGGACCTCCTTCCTGCCCTCGGACCTCCTTCCCCCACCGCATGGCGGCGCTGAGGGGGAGGGTGACGAAAAATATGCCCCATCCCCCTTGGGCACATATGCGGCTCTTCCGGTGGTGCTCGGGCTGTGCGAGGAGAGCAAGGGTTGTCGGGTGATGTGAGAGAGGGAGCGGAATTTATGAGGGGAGGAATAAATTGGAGCCGCCTTACCATCGGTTATTGTAACGAGTCGCTGGGATTTTTCGCTGTTGGGCTTCTCGTTTTAAGTCAGGACATTTTTGGAATGCAAATGCGAGGATTGAGTGATCACTTTCACGAAGTGTAAAGGCGCCATCGGGAGCGGCGTCGCAAATCTTTTTAGTTATAGTACTCATGTCGAGTGAAACTTCTGCTCGAACAGTCAAGTCGCAATATTATTAGTAATATACGTGCTATTATTTAATTGCTCTAAATATGTTGTAAAAGATTCGATTGGCCCAATTCTCAAATTATGAATTATTTTAGAGACATCTTCTCCAGCGAAACGATCTTATGCATATATAATGTTCAATAGTAAGCTGTGAACGTAAATTTATTAGAGATATAAGTTACAATGAAACGAACAAAAAAGTTCTATGCGAAATAACCTGAAAGTGCCCAAAAACTCTTTCCTTATTCGCTGCTTTTCCCATTTTCTTCATGTGCTTCATTTTTTATTATTAACATCGACCAGATCCAAATTATAACAAAATCATTTCCACAACTTTTGGCTACTTTTATTGCCATCAAAATTCTATACTTTAAAGCTTTGGACCTTCTTCGAATATTTAAAATTCTCCCAGAGAGATAGCACGGCGTTAAATATATCCGTTAGCATCTTGTTCTGCATTTAATGGTAATAAAATCCGCGGCTTCAGTTGTTATGTGAAGACCTATGAGAGCGCGCCGTGTTGCGCAACACAATTCCAATTTTAAAGTCAACATTTCCACGACAACCGGCCTGTGATATGCGTCTGATGACTATCACAAAAATAATCGGCGTTCCTTCATTAAAGAATGCGCTTTATTCCTAACATACTCTCAACTGTATGAGGCAATTGTTTGCCTTCGTTCGGGACAAAGGTAAATCAGCATAGCGACGAGTGGAAGTATTTTTCTTGGTTGATTTCAAGCCTAACCAATATTATCAAACATGCCAAAGATGGGTGACAACATCAATAGTATCCCTTCGGATTCCTAGATGTGGATCCTTTCCATTAATGAACGAGGGTAGAGAGATTAATCTGGGCAGAGATTAATAATTTCGGCGAAATGGTGGGCCTCGAAATTGCGAGACTCAGCACAACCTGAGAGGAGAAAATAAAAATATTCGCTTAAAAAAGGAAAATATCGAAAAAGAGTTTCGCTGAGAGGAAGATAAAGTGAGAGAGGTCTTTGGGGAAAATGCGGAGGTGTGAAAAGGTTCGGGAAGGGCTTTATATAAATATGTACTGGGCCAACTAATGAAAGAAAGACAAAATATCGGCATATGCGCAATTCATATGAGAGTAATGTGCTTCTCCCCCCTCATTCCTTTCCCCACTCCCCTCCTTCCTTCCCCCTCCCTCTGCTGTTCAACTAAAGAGACTTACTTCGAAAGCACAATATTCGAAATTTTGCCATTTTTATTGATGTCTTGTGCGAAGAAATGCATATTGATATTAAAAAGGTCGATTCTCAAATAGTAACAATTAATGTAACAGATGGAGGTGATATAAACGTACATTGTGACTAATTATTCAGAATAATGCACGTTTGAGCCGCGTTTTTATTTAACGTCGAGCGAAATGAATGCAGTCGAATTTGAAAAAAAATTGCCGATGTCCTTCCATCGGAGCAGACATGCAGCAACCTATTTTTATCACTCTAGCATCCAGTTTCATTCTTCTCATAGTCTCCCACAATAATCTTCTCGGTATTTTGTCATAAATCTTTTCCAGATCCATAAAAGCCATTCGTATTTCTAGATACTTTGACCCATTTCTTCCCAACTTGCCAGCTGTAAATTTCGCTTGTTCCTTGCCCATGATGAGTCCAATGGCATTTTGAAATAGGTCCCTAATAATCCTACCGAAAAAGCTTCATGCATAACCAATCACACAAATCCTCACATTCCCTTCTGTTCCATATCTTGTAAATATTAAATGTACGTAGCTCTCCGTCTTCACCTGGAATATTATATATGTATATATGTATATATATATATATATTCATTATATATATATATATATATATATATATATATATATATTATGAATTCCTTTGGGATTCTACCAGGGCCTCCCGCTTTCCAGTTCTTTGGAGGATTTAAAGATATGTACTTTTAAGTAATCTTCTCTACATCCTCAGTGTTTGCGTCAAATGATTTCTCTTTTTCCCCTAACACTCCCCGATCCTTTTTTTAGAGACCCTCTTAGTATGTTACCAATTGTTCTACAGAAATCATCGGTAGTCTGGGCCTCGCCGTGTACTGGGAACGTGTCTGTTTTAATACTCTCAATGTTTTCTTTCATCTACTAAATCTTATATAGACATAAACTTCTTGACATTTCCCCTGCTTCTCGTATTTAATTTTGTCATCTGGGCTTTCGTTTTTTTCTTCCAAGCGATATATTCTTTTTTCTTACTGCAATGGGGTCATCCTTCCATCTCACAAGAGCTTTTTTTTCTTTTAAGATATCATATTCTTTGTTTCCCTACTAATTTTAAAACCAGCTATTTTCCTGTGATTCTCTTCTACCCCCTAAATTTAAAATGCTTCTTCCAGTATATTGGATTTAAAATCATTATACAGTTCCGCTGCTGACCCATTGGTTAAAGAATATGATTTGCTCTCTAATCCATGGCTTGTAACTTTCTCACACTCTCACCACGGCCAAGTACCAGATTATATGATGGGTATTCAATTATCCCACCACAGTGGCTTGTTTTGTTCCATCTATTTATTGGTATCATCTTTTGTCCAACTATTAATTGGTAATCACTTTTCCAGTCACGTCCTTTGTACACTCGCGGATCCATGACGATTAGATATCTGCTTCGTCTCCTTATTATACTATCAATTATCTACTTCCCAACCTCTCGTCTGTTGTAACAAAGGAAATTTATGAATATTCTTGTGCTAGAAGAACGTTTTCGCGATCTCCAGGTGATGAGTTTGGCATACTTCAATCAATATTTATCCGTTATCCTTTAACAGGTTCTCAGCAAGCCTACCGACAGTTCCAGCGCTATTCTGCTCCTTTAAAATCACCTGCTAAAGTTAATTAATATTTTACCTCTATGCTACATTTTATTTAGTTTGGCCCATCAAAGAAAGCTTCCTTCACCTGCACATTTTCATTGCCATCTGGCGTACATACTCCGACCATCACTACATTCCATCCCAGATATTTAATTTAATCCTAATTTCGCTAATTTCTTCTCAATTCACTATTAATTTTCTCCATTGTCTTTACAGAAGCACTGACACACCGGATTCATTTCCCTCACTCTTCATTAATTCCTCGATATATAAACTCCAACAATGCCCTGTCCTTTCCCTTTCTTTTTACTTTCTCCATATACGAAGTATAGAGAAAGTATTGTTTTCATGAAAAAAATCGAATTCGAGATTTCAACGGAAATACATGTTTTAAGGTCCCCTGAACAGGTTTTGACTATTTTCTCGATGATGTCTGTGTGTCTGTTTGTCAGTCTGTCTGTCAATCTGTCTGTATGTGATAGATTTTTGTGGGCGCTCTAACTCACAAAACATTAATCAGGTCAACGCAAAATTTTACATTTAACATTTTTATAAAAGTTAGAAGATCTGATTAGTTTTTGGTAAAAATAGGTCGGCCGAAAGTGGGTGTTTACTCTTGTCACTTATCCGTTATTTTTAAATATTTGCTTTAATATTTGATAAATGTAAAAATGCATTGGAATAAAAGTTGTAGGAAATTTTATTTTCTACAACCTTTGTTTGATACATTTTTCCATATAATGCATTGTTTAAGAGATATCTTATATTTTTAGCTGCCACCACCACGCCACCTACCGAAGACTGTTGTTAACAATTGACGCTTAGTTACGTCTTAGTGACGTTCCTTTTTCTTTTCTTAAATGTCAACCTGAAGTAAATATTGACAATGATCCCAGAGCTAATAACATGTAATTTGTCATATAAATATGGAGAAAGTCATGTGTTGCCCACATCAGTTTATTTTGTTTCAGTATGTACCACTAATTCAAGGTTTTTCCCTTAGCTTCTATTCCCCGAGTACGCCAGTTCCCGATAGTCCTTTTTTCGTATCCTGATCTCAATCTGTTTAACTCTACCGGATTCTACTATATGCTTCAGATTCGTAAGTGTGTTATGTTTTAAGTCAGTGATACCCAACCTGCGGCCCACAGGCCGGATGTGTCCCAATAAACAACTTTATGCGGCTCACCGCCAGTGTTCCATGGGTTTTTCATTTTTTTCATTTTTCCTTTTATTTGTTTACTAAATATTATTTTTCATCTACTAAAATATCTAGCGTTAAATTGGAACCCCTCATTAAATATTTCTCATTTCAAATAAATTCTTTTTAATGCAGTTTTTGATCTTCCCCAAAGGTATTTCTACGATTGAATTTCACCATGATTTTTAATGCTGAAATGTTAGCCCTAAAAATCTAATTTTAATTTGTTTTTCGCCCATATGCTGCCAAAAAATCTTCAGGTGACTTCCGATTTAACTTTAATCCAGTCCGCCAAACCATTGACAATTTCCAATGCGGCCCACCGAAGGAATCACTGCCACCAATGCGACCCACCATCCAGAAAAGGTTGTCCACCCCTGTTTTAAGTGGTTAGTCCGCTAACTCGATGCGCAATTCTCGACCTGGGGTACCACGATCTTTGATTTCGGTGTGTTCTTCCCCTAGATGGGTTTCCTACTACAAAGTTTACGAATCCCATACACCCCCCTGATCTAGTATTTCTCCCAGTTCAGAAAATGGTTATTCCGCCATGACTCGGGCACCAGAACCTCGCTAATATAAACAGAGAGTACCACTGTAGGAGTAGGAGAGGCTATGTCAGACACATCGCTGCCCATTTCACCCCTTCTAAATTCTAATGTAAATAAAACGCAAGTTCAATAAAAATTTCAAGAATATATATTTATCATACGTAATGAATGCAATAAATATTAAAATTATCAAATCATTTTTTCTAAAAAGCTTCTCTATAAATACTGAAATATTGTTCTTACTGTAGCTTTTGAAACAAATTTTTTAAAGAAATTCCATCGGAGGATAAATAATAACTATGCTTTATCAGTGACAGTGTGTGCGGAAATAACTATTATTGACCGGCTGGAAATAATTTGCGTTTCTTACCATATGCAATACAAAACCAAATTTTTTAGTCAATTTTTCGCAAAAAAACATATACACCTGCATATATACAGAGAGATAGAGGAAGAAGTTAGGAGGTAAAAGGGTAGTAGGATTTTGAACGTCCGCAATGGTGGGGAGGAGGAATGTTTGGAATAAGTGAGGATGGGAAAAGGGGGTTATTAAACGAACCAACGCACCCGAGCCACAATATCTCTCCCTTCGAATACGCATGAAAGTGCTGCCCCTTCTTTTTTTAGAGTCATCTCCTCCCCATCAAAATCCTCCCCCGCTGAGCGCCCAACTCCTCCCTCTTAAGGTACACCAACACCCCCTCTACACACACACACAAACCACCCCATTCATTCTCTCGCTCCCTCTCTACTCTCTCTTTCTTCCCCTCCTACACTCGCTCTATTTCCCACTCCTATCACCCTCTCCCTCCATTCTTTTCCATCATTCGCTCTCCACCCCCCTCCTCCCATTCTCCCCTTCTCCTATTCCCCCTCCTCCCATTCTACCCTTTATCTCACTCTACCCCTCCTCCCATTCTCCCCCTGCTTCCAGCCCTCCCCCTTCTCCCATTCTATCTCTCCTCCCATTCTCCCCCTTCTCTTCCTTCTCCCATTCTACCCCTCTTCAGATTCTCCCCCTCCTCCAATTCTCTCCCTCCTCTCATTCTCCTCCTCCTCTCATTCTCCCTCTCCTCCCATTCTTCCCCTTCTCCCATTCTCCACCTCCTTCCACTCTACCTCTACCTCCATTCTCTCCCCCTCCCTACCTATACCACTCGCACATCCACACATAAACCCTCCTCCCCTTAAACCTCCCTTCCTTCATATATCTCTTCCTTCCAATTGTATCTTCGTTGTACACGTCCTGTCGACACCTCCATCCGTTCGAATTTCCAAACTGCACACTCAATGACAGACAGCAAGCCAATGGAATCGTTTCGCTATTTTATCGAATTTATCAATTGCCCATTATCTTTGTCCTTTGAGTATTATTTCCCCCTCTAAACATTATCAGCAATTTTATTTCTCTCTCTCTCTACCTCTCAATCGAACCTCTCCACATCTCCCTTCCTCTCCACTTTCTTACATTCCCTCCCTTCCTATTTTTTCTTCTTCCTCCATTCCTCTCCTCCTATTTCACCCCTCCCTCTCTGCCTCCCTTCCCCTCTCTATCTCCCTTGCCCCTCTATTTCCCTTCCCCTCTCTACCTCCCTTCCCCCCTCTACCACCCACTTGCTATCTCCCTTCCCATCTCTACCTCACATCCTCTCTCTACCTCTCTTCCCCTGTCTATCTCCCTTCCCCTCCTACCTCTCTTCCCTTTTCTATCGTCCTTCCCCTCTATATCTCCGTTTCCCTTTCTACCTCACTTCCACACTCCTTCCCTCCTCTTTGCTGCTGTCTCAATTCGCTCGTACATGTATACACCGCCACTCATCCATTTTCTCTCATATTTTCCTTTTCTTCGTGAGATATTATTCGCGCGCCCGCATTTCCATCCACCCTCCTCCTCACCCTCTCTCCTCCTATCTTTCCTCCCTCTCCCTGGCCTCCTCTCCTGGCCTCCTCTCCTTTATCTTTCTCCCTCCCTCTCCTTCCTCTCTCTCTTCTCCCAACCTCCTTCCCTTCAACGCATAATCCCCCTACCTCGTTTCTTCACATACTCATTCTCTTCCGCAAGACATTCTCTCGGCGACACTCCCCCTCATCCTCCCCCTCTCTCACAAAATCCTCTTCTCTCTTCCATTGCTCTTCTCCTCTTCCCCTCTCTCCCTCTTCTCTCCTCCTTTCTCCTCCTCTCCCCCCCCCCCCCACTCCCTTTCGCTTCCTCTTTTTTGAGCCTTCCTGTCCTCCGCTTCGAAAGATATCGAGTCGATTTATTTATTCATTCTTCACATCTTATGTATCAAGATCACGGATGAAGAGTTAAGGCATTTAGTTTATTACATGGCCTAAATATGTTTATTTTGTTCGTTGGCTCAATTATTTCTGCCCTTTCCTCTTATAATGCGATCCTATACTGTTTTAGGAAATCTAGGAACATCACGACTTGTATCGAGTGAAGTGGCAAGGAATCATAATTCTGTGAGCTGCCGCATAATCCCAAGGAGTTACTAAGACAACAGAGCTTAGATCGTGTGTTGCGATTCGGAGATAACTTCTCTATCACACGGTGGAGCGAATCATGCGGGCATTTCGACGCTGTCGCAAATTCGCCGACTGTTGATTCTAACGATAATCGTCGACGACTCAAAACCTATTTTCGTATTGGGACAAAGTTACTCAAATATGGAGGATTTTCTATAAAATGAATTAAACCGTTTTACACTAAACTCGCTCATTTATTAGGAGTAAAAGGTTTGCTATTTTTAAGTCGCGAAAATCATTAAGTTGAGTTAATATTCACTCGAAGTTTGATAATTTAGAAAAATTACGCATTGTGTCTTGCTGAAATGTATTGCAATGAATCCATTTAATGTTTTTGCTTTCATTGGATTTTATAATAACTTTAATATTTTAATTTTGTTTTGGTTGACACGATACATATGCATTCTGTTTATATCATTATACATTGTTTATGGAATTATTTCTGAATAGCAGATGTTCTTACGAGTGTAGTTCGATATTATAGCTAACTATAGAAAGTTGGCTTTACTCCAAAATGAAAATATATAATTTATGATGTTCCTAGTAGTTCGTTAGATATTATTAGTATATTCGTCAAGGCGTCTTCACAAGAAAACCATTCAAAAATATCACCGCCGAATGAAAATCTAACAGACACATTATCATAGAAAGAAGTAGATTTACCTTGCGAGTCCCACATTGAATTACTTAATTTCAGCAAATCAACTGAATTAATAATCCCCTCTCCAACCTAAACTCATCTCTCACGCAACTAACCCAAGAAACGTTTTTCCTACAAATTTATCCAACTCGTTCTCCTCCGCAAATCGCCGTAAACGAGATTCTTGGACGCGGCATTTTCTTTATCTATCTGATATACCGCAGCGAAATGCCAACGCTTAAAAAAAAAACGATTCGTAGATCTTTGAGACCGCCACTTTTCGAATAAATAACGAGAAGAATTCGCAAATCAAGCGCACCTACATAAATGCGACCCGGTAGATGTCACCATTTACAACACACGACCACCTCGAGAGCCAAAAATTTAAACATTAGGCACGCATGCGAACGTCGGCTCTTCCGCGCGCAGAGGACGCGAGTAACCCGAGACACTAATGCTCTCTTCCATATGCCAACGGAGGCCATCACGTTTAGGTATCTCTCTCTCTCTCCCCAACCTCTTTTCTCCAAGTCCCCGGAGCCATCCTCGCCCCATCCTCCTATACTCCCCATACCCTTCCCTCCACTATCCTCCCTCCCCCGCAAGGAGAAGACTCATCCTCCCAACTCCTCTCCCATTTTTCTCCCCAGAGTGCTCACTGAAGAGTGTTTGCTTTCGGTTGAGGATTCATTATCTGGCGCCTATTGTGGCTCGCTCTGACGAGAGCCGATCCTCATCCCCCCACGTCTCACTCCCTCCCCCACACCCTCCTCCACCTTACGCTCCTGCTGCCACTGCCATCGCCGCAGCGCCCTCTCCCCGCCGCGCTATTGATCATCCTGGCTGCGAGCGCGTTGACGGGTGAAGAGTGAGACAGAGAGGGAAGTGGGGGAGAGATTACAAGAGAGCGTGGCGAAGACCGTTCGCGAAAGAGCGCGACACCGGAAGGTTTTCCGAGCGGCGGACCAGAGGGTGGGCGGAAGAGTTCTTAGGTTGGTGGAAGAGGAATATGGAGGGAGGGAGATGGATGTTCCAAGCCGCCGGAGGTGCATCTTGCGAGGATGGGGAGAGTCTCGCCACCCCTTCTCAACACACACGCATTCGCGTGCTCTCCCCGCGCCGCGTGCCACTTTTTCGCGCGTTTTCGATCCATCGATGCATCACGACGTCACAGGTTTGAATTAGGAGGGAAGGGTTGGAATGTGAGGGAGGTAGGAGTGGGTTGGGGGAGGGTATGTGAGGGATGGAGATTCGCGTTCTCGCCTCCAGATGGAAGTGCTCCTGTCTACCGCTTATACTGCCATCTTTCGGACGCCTCGAAAGTGAAATGTCTCCTGCGCGATGACTGAGGGCTTTAAGGGTGAGAAATATTCGACCCAGACAAAATAAAAGACGCACTGCGCGCGATCTTGCGTTCCTTATGATGTTAGTACAGAATGTTGAAACACAAAAATCGCTCATTTTCTATCATGTTCGTATTTTTTTAACAATATGATCAAACCAGAGACAACAGTAACTTTAACTTCGTACTGTTAATAAAGGAAGATGGTAAAATTAGTATGCATTTACAAAATGAATGCATTTAATAATATAAGTTTTTTATATGCATATGTGAGTGTTTTATTAAGACCATGGGAGTTCATTAATTTAACGACTGGATTCCATTCCTCCAAAAATTGACCTCGTAAATTGCCTGGGCAAAGCGAGTTTTCCTAACTGAAAACTGAAGCTGTGTAAGCACGAAGACAAATTTGCAATTTACAAACATAAAAGCATGCGCCGACAAAAAATACGACGTTGAATACGATTACACACGTAAAACATGCATGGCAAGAGTAAACAAGAGAAGTATTTGCATAAGCTTTCATAACTTCTAAACGAATCTCTGCTGAAGAGAGAAAGGTGGAAACGATAGTGGACCATAATTAAAAGGATCGCATGTCAAAAACAATAGTCGCGGCATGCAGTAAATATCGGTTTGCGTCTCTTGCCATAAAATATTCTCATTAAGCTCCAATACTAAATGTTTCGGACAGTTGTTCTCCACTTCTGAGTAGACTGCTCTTCGATTAAAACCTTTTTAAGAATTACAACAAGAAACAAAGGTGTTGAAATGACATGTTATGCATGTTCGCATGAATCTGAAATTAAATTTCGACATTTGAGAAGGAGAAAAAATCCTGTACTAAGAATTTAAGAATTACATTCCATCCAATATCTAAGGATGTAAAATTGCTTACCTTAGAAAATTTTGAAGACCGATAATAACTGAATGTCCACGATGATTGATGGCGCTTTCGGATGATTTAAAAAAAACTACGTTTGACCCGCGTTGCAGCGAGGTTCTTCAGTAGTGAAGTGACTTCACTCCTGAAGAAGCTTTATGAAAAGAGGGCCGAACGTGGAGTTTTTAATCATTTTTAAATGTGCCCTCTACGCAGCTTCATTCAAAAGCGCCATCAACCATCACCGAGCGCTGCGAAAACCTACAATCAAAGATGAATGTCCACGGTGATGACAAATGTTACACTTCTGTCACTTTCACGCAAACGCGTATTCTATGTATCGAGAAAAAACATGGTATGGTGAATTTGCAGAATTGAAATTCGCATTCATGAAATATAGCAAAACTGCGAGCCTTTTCGATTACTAGATGCCATCTTCCCCTTAAAGAGTAATAATTGCCCACTCTGCTATATCGTTCAGAGCGGTCTGAACCTTGCACGGAATGGTTCCGAGGACTTTTCTTCGAATTGTGGCTTCGTCGCCTCGCAAGTGACTCTGGAGCGAAACATATGCTAAGAGACCAATTAAAACGTCGCCACGATTTTAATTAGGGAAAATCTCTAAGTAACCTTTAAGAAAAATCGAAACCGCCTCGATGAACAAATAATGCCCAGAAATCCATACAAATTCTATAACGCCAGCATCCTTAAGGAATATAACCCCGTCTTACGTATATTCCATTTTCCCCGTGACTGAATATCCCCTTCCCCTTCACACGTTCTTTCCTCTCTCCTCCCCCCTCCTCCAACCCACCCCCTCTCCTCCTTTCTCTCTCCCTCCCGCTCACACCTCATTCAACAGCCTCAGACGACGGGCGTGGATACCGCGACCCGCGCCAACTGTTAACAAGCTCTCCAATTACCTGCCAGGAGCTCTCCACCCCTCCTTCCCTTCCTCCTACTCCTCCATCACTCCTCTGCGCCGCAAACTTTAACGAGTTGCTAATTAAACTCTTTATCCTATTGTACAATATGTGACTGATGGAGTCGTTAATTGGGTTTCATTTGCGAGATCTCGCTTTCCTCTCATTTTCTTCTTCCATAGACTGTGCGTCGCTTGTGTTTATCATAGCCGTCAGACGTCGATTTCTCCTTTCGCTTCCCGTCTCGTTTTCGACCGGAGAGAATTAATTCCGATGGAAGCGTATCGGCGTTTGCTTAACTAATAGGCTTCTGTTCGTTTCCTTGGCGATACAAATTTATGCTCAGTCCACGGGTCTTATCCCCATTGTGTCGATATTTTATGCTCACGCTTTCACGGTTAAAAGAGCATTCAGAAATAATAGGTTTATCGCCAGGTAAAGACTAAATTCGCGTATTCGATTTGTTCGATTTCAGATTTAAGGTCCTTTTCCGATTAACGATTCAGCTCCTTTAATTATTAATAAAAATAAATTGGACTAAATATGGCCGAACTATTTCTGTTTTAAATTCTTTTATTTTAGCAGTCACTGAAAAAGAGAAGCACAACTAAAAGACCTTATCATATTTTCCTGCTAACAGAAATTGAATAATGAAAGCAAATTTGGACGATATGCGTTACATTATATAATTGTATCATCAAAATATTTGTATTGAGAACAAATACTTCACTTCTACCAAAAAGAATTCACATATACAATTTTGGCAGTAAAAACGGATGATTATAGCTTGTTTTTGTTGTTTGGCTTGAAAATGACATTCGAAAAACCACGTTGGCGAAGTTTTATGGTTGTTATTTAACAACGAACGCTCTTGGTTTAAAATGAAATTCAATGACAGAGAAGCTACATTTCGTGTCCTCTGCATTAGAAGTTGGTTTGTTTTTAGAGAAAAATTATCTTTAAAACATTATATTACAGTGTATAGTAGAGCCTAGATTGCTGCGCTGCCTTTGATAGAGTACATTTAGGATAATGGGAATATCAAGAATCTCTACATAAATCAAGTTGTCAAAGTCAGATTAAAGAAAAATTATATGAGGGGAGTAAATATCAGACGAGGAGTAGGGCAAGAATGTTGCTTATTGCCGATTCTATTCCATATATATGGAGAAAGGTGAATGCACGAAGCACGAGAGATTTCAAGATTTGAGGGTGGATTAAATGAGCAGTAAGTAAGCAAGCAAGTATTTCTAGACAAATAAAGAAAAGGAGCACCAGAAAATGATAAGGTAAAAAATATGGAATGGAAATAAATACAGAAAAATCTAAGTTCATCCTAATATCGGAAAAAGACGAAAATTGGAATATAAGGATTGGTGGAAAGCCATTAGATCAAGTTTCATACTGTAATTCCCTTGGAAGCTTCATAAAGAGAGTTACAAACTGCACCGATTAAATAAGAGCTGGAATAGAGAAGGCCAAATAAACTAAGACAGACGGAAGAATTTGATCAAATGCCATATATGCAGCAACGCTTTGTATAGATCAGAAACATGGACGCTAAAAAAAAATCATATAAAATACTTGGAAAGGTTCAAAATATGGACATGGAGAAGAATTCTGAAGATAAAATGGACAGATAGGATGAAAAACAAGGAGATACTAAGAAGAATATGAGAGAAGCGAATGATTAAAGACCCGTTAAAATGAAAAATGGAAGGAAAAGGAGAAAGAGGCAGGAAAAGGTTTCAGCCGATAGACGACTTGAAAGGGAAAGAGAGCAATCAAGACATGCAATCAGCGAATAATGTCTTTAGTATGCAGCCAGACAGACTTAATCTTCAATCTACGCTCGTAAAAAGTTGAATTTTTCGAATAAACAAGTTTCCGGCTTGCCCAAAACGATTTCATTTCTCGACATTTAAACTGAACGTCTTTCTTTCAGATTTACAGATTTCGTAGAATGCAATTTTACATCCTGCTCCTAGCCACACGCTTCCGAGTTTGAGCGCCATTTGAATATCAGGGAATTCAAAATAATATTTGTTTAATATGAACTATTGAACCACCAAATGGCTAGTATACCATTATAATTACCGTTGCCTCAAATCGGTTAAGTGGGCTGGATCAGTCGGCGTCAGAAGGAATTCACGTGTCTATTTTTTCTGTCGGAAAGTGTGTTATGACCAAAGTAACATTTTGCTGTAAGAGATTAGGGCTAACAGAAATGTCTAATGTATACTGTACGAAACGTACTAAGAGGTATATTTAAATGCTCGAATTATATTTAGTGATGAAAAATTGTATGAGTTATACTTAAAAACAAAGTAGTTTATTAATAAGAAAAATCAAAAATCCCAGAAAAGAGTCCCGTATTAGACTACTGGAACCTTTTCTCCTTTTGATTAGCAAGTGTTGGATATATTTTAGTTGCATTTAAAAATGGGTTAGAAAGGAGATGAGAAATCGAGATTTGAACGTGTGTGTGGGCAATAGAAGGAAGTTTATTAATAAATCTGCCTCAAATCGGCTCAAGAATCATTTTGGAATCCAAAGACTGCAAATTTTGTTATTAAAAATTATAATTTTTAACTACTATGGTGATTCGCACTGTCGCCACTTCATCGAGTCCGATGCTTTTATATGGGATATGTTTTTCGTCATTTGGTTTTTCAACTGCTGTACGCAATTTCATTATTTGTTTATATAGAAAAAAATAAGTTATTGAGTTTATTTTCCAACGCGTTTTACTATTGCGTTACATGATCCAAAGCTAACGGTCTGAAAATTACTTAGGTAATTTCAAACAACGTTTAAAATCGTCAAAGGACATTAATAACGATACAATTAATATTAAATTTGTAAGATTCGTTAAATCTTCAAAACGAACAATTGATTTATTTATTGCTATATATTGAATTATCGCTCAGCTGAAGTTTACACCTTGAGCTCGTTTAACATTAATATAATACTACTTCTATCCGTCATTTTTGTCGGGAAAGTTCACTAGTTATTTTGATGTCGTAATTTTCTCAAAAAATGGGATATTAATCCTTATTAGTAAATACATCGATTTAAGATAAAACTAAAAAAATATTATATTACTGCCAAAAAATCACATCCGACTTCTTTCATGCTTACTGCACTCGTTCTCGATTATATCTAAAAGAGGAAAAAACCCGTCTTGGAGTCAAACCCTTGTCCCAATGTCATCTGGAAATTCTGAAAATTTGATTGAAATCAAAAGTTCCGTTGTTGACTTATTTTCAGTATTCACATTCATAAACTGATTAATCCCAATTTCTTTAGCAACGAATTGTGCCTTGGGTATAAACAAGTGTAGATTATTTAATGTTCGATAGGAGGCGAAGTTCTAATTAGGCAATAGCCGTTGTAGTAGTCATGGTTACGCAATTGGTCATTTCATAGACCTGAGAAATTGTCGTTCTTTGAATGTAAAGAAAATTTTGTACCAATTGGGTGTCCATTCCATTTTTCTTGAGTAAATGAAATAAACTTCGTATTTTGACGCCCACACGTTTGTTCCGATTTTGTATCTCGATTATAAATAATTTTAAAGTGTGAGCAAAAGATACCCTTATATTCATCGTTAACCGAATGGAGAGAGCAAAGTCTCCTAGAATTAAATTTTTCTCATATTCTAAAATATCCCGTCTAAAATATCTGGCGAAAATTTTTCGAAATCAAACTGAAAGTTTCTGAGTTATTCGCATTAATTCCTAAAATCATTTACATATAATTAGACTGGTGCGCTTCTACATTAAACTCTCAAGATTCGCAGACTTAACATTCGCAGTTATTTACAACAATGTTTCCACTGTATACATAAGTGAGATAAAAATTTTCATATGCATTCATATTTCGAAATATTTAAAGAGGGGTTAAATTCATACAATTTATATTTAATTAAGGGAACATAATTCAAAGAGCATAAATATGTCTATTTTTAGGGATGAATGGAGGGAAACAAAATTTAGACGGCGGGCTCATGTACGGCAATTTAGTCCTAGACAGTGTGAAAGTTAAAGTGACAAGAAATGCCGGATAAAGGGACTCGGAGGCCCTGGTGCACAATTCTTCTCAAACTAACCCTCACACACGCACTCCTCTGTCACTTATAGTGTCCAGGGCCCCAGTAGGCCCCTCTGATGACAGGCCGGTTAATCCGGCATTGGTGACAAGACGAAACTTGTATTTAAATTATGTAATAAGATAGGACAAATTTACCAATGATATATTTTCTAACGCTTAGCAAATGATAACGACCTAAAAATTATCAAACTTTCTATAAAATAAATTACACATTAAATATGTAAGTGTTTAATTTTGCATTTACCTAACTACTGATTCCAGTTCCCTAATCACTGGCAGACAGTTAATTCTATGTGATGTCTATGAAGCAATGAAACATGAAATGCGAACAGGAATAGATTTATCGCACATTCACACATATGTTAAGCGCAAGATACAATAGAAACAACTATTCTCTGCGAGAAAAATAAAAAACAGTCGCACTTCAATTAATATTTTGCATAAAAATATTTCACGTGTTTTCCAAAATTTCCATCATATCCATATTTCTATAGAGGCAAATTTATATAATAAAAGCTTATCTGAAGGAACAGCTCGTCCAGAATAAAGCTCTTGTCACATTCAAATCAAGTATTTGTTACAGTGCTTTCAGATATAGCCAATAATTGACATGTTTTGCCGCACTGGATAACCGTAAATAGATTTTTAAGCGTTGTGGAAGATTTATGTTTTCATTAAGCAATAAAAAGAACTGATAAAAAATATTTAAGATGCATTTTAGCATGTGAACTGTTTAAACCGCCAAAAACATTCATGTTTTCCGTAAAACTGAAAACATGTCAAAGTGTCTCTCCCTGTCAGGAAGAATTTCCGGAGCTACTTTGCTATAAAATTTGGAAGGCGGCCTTCCACTCTGGCAGTTTTTACTTGAATTGACTCACACGTCTAGCCCATGTTTACATGTTGTAAGTGCAGAGTAGGCAGCATACAAACTCAACCCGTGTAGACGGCTCCCAAGTGAAATGATGTAGTTGCAATGCGAATTTCATCTTTGGCTTTGCCCTTCAAATATATTGAAAGCTTTATCATGAGACGAAACTACAGCTCACGGCCGTGCGACATCATATGGGGTCATAGGGTGAGTTAATATGTTTGTTTGAATTAATTCGTATGCATGTTTTAAGATGAATGTATAATTTTATAAATATAAATAGGTAAAATTTTAAGTGTGAAAAAGTCAAAATCGGCCGCAGGTGGTGAAGTGGGAATTTAATATAAGGTGACAAGATTTCAAATGAGCAAAACTAAATAAGACTTGTTATGCAGGATAAAGCAAAACATCGATGTAATGTGCATTACTTTCTCATATGTATATGTCTGTGTATGCATATATATATATATTATATATATATATACACACACACGCCTACCATCTATATCAGTGATTCTTAAACTTTCAATTGCCGCGCCCCCCTTGAATATCATGAATCCTTTGAATGGAAAATAGAAAAAATTAAGAAACTTTAATAAAAATTTCTTCATCTTATATAACTATTAACAATTTTTATAACGTATTTCTTAAAATTCCCTGATAAAATTTTACTATTCCTGAAATGTTTTTTGCACTTCTCCCTACATCCAAAATAATTTTGCGGCCCCTATTTTGAGTAACACTGATCCATACAATACAATACAGCGGTTATATTTACACGTTTTTCGCGAACCCTATCTGTGGCATTTTCCTGTCTCCCAGGCCCACACCTAGAGGGTGTTCCAAAAAAAAATTGGCCGACAACTGAGAAAGCTAAAAATGAAAACCGCGATAAGTTGTACACCGTTTTACCAGCCACGGTATCTAGTCTTGAGAATCCGCCGTTCTCTACGCATTCATGACTAATTTGACACAGTAAATTTTGTTTGTGAAGAAGCTCCGTACCATCGTAAATATCCATGTACAGCAGGGGTCGGCAACCTTTCCTGCATGGCGGGCCACATTTGCAGTTGTGAATGCTTCGGAGGGCCGCATTAGGAATCAAGAAAGCCTCGGCGGGCCGGATGAGCGAATAAATCAGAAGTTTTCTAGAGATTCTGTGATTTCATATGAACGAAATCAAGTCTACATAATTTACTAGCGTTAAAACTTCACCCGAAAAGGCTTTGAGACCATAATTTTACTCAAAAAATATAAAATAGCCCATGAAAAATTTTCCTGATCACTTTTTCATTACAGCTTTGCGGGCCGCATAAAGCGTTCTTGAGGGCCGCACGTGGCCCGCGGGTCGTAGGTTGCCGACCCCTGATGTATAGGATGCAGGGAGATCTTTGGGCTCAAATTCGGGAAAATTCAATATACCCGCGCACAGGACAACACGCATTTTAGCAACTTTGCGTGTCATTTATATTAAAATTAAAACTGATGGGTAATACCAACGATCATTTTTGTAAAACGAGAATTTACGTCTTCTGTGTTGCACTGCATAAGATAGTCTATATCTCGAAACGGTTTTACAAAACACTGCTTCTAAAGACAAGTTTTGGCGGCACTCCTAAAACCGTGTACTATCAATTAAACCAGGTCTAACTTTCATAATTTGTTAGCAAACTAGGATTTGAATAGTTAAAAAGAAGATTATGAGGCATATAGGACGACGTATCTGAGCCAAATGACGGCGAAAACGCCTCGACGAACGCTTATTTCCGAAAGAGCTGACGTTTTCTGTAGTATTATCGAGGACGAACGGACCAAATTGTCTGGTTATAAAGGCGGCGAAAATGAATTTTTCAGATTTTGATTTCTGACTTTTAAATAAGCTTTTATATGTACATATGGTAAGTGCGCTCGAATTTCAAAACTCCTTTCATAAAAACTCTATTTAGTCCGTTCCGCGTATAATTTGGGTTTTTATTATGAGATATATAAATAATTTTATTTTTCCGTGATATCATAATAAATCTCTTGTGAATCTCAGTTTATTTGGTTGATTAGTTCAATTTATGTTTTAAGCTGTTGTTATAGTTTGAGGATTATATTTCATTTATTATTGCAACAGAAAATGAGACATACGATTTCATTTTGCATGAAAAAACCCGCGGGGCCCTATAATAAAGCTGTTCCACATTCTATTAGCTTTAACACGCTCAACGTTCCTTTCTTCAGTACACACTCTCAGCACAATTGCAGGGGAAGGTTATTGGGATGGGTTCAAACTAAGATTGTGTTGGGCAGAACTGGTTCCTCATCAGAACCTATTGGTAATGCATACTTGTTACTTAGAAAAACGAACTGTTTGACCAATGCGCATCAGGGTCACATCAGTGGCGAATCCTGAGATTTTTTGATACCGAAGCAATTAATCACGAAAATCAGATATTACCTTATTATTTGAAATGCAGAGGAATTACTCTTTTCTTCTTTGCTAATTCTGCAATGGCGTCATCATAGAACACGGGTTTTTGATCAAGTTCTTTGATGAGGGCTTTTTCGATTGATAGAATTGATAATTTAGTCTTTCTTGATTTGTGGAATTCCTCACGAATGTTTTGATACGTTTGAGTGCTGAAAAACTCAATTCAGTTGAGGCACTGGCCGCAGGTATTGTCAATACTAATTCACATAATTTTGCCACTTAAGAATAAGCTTTGTCTAAAGCGTTTTCTTTAATGAAATGATATAAATCGCTAACGCTGTTTTTATCAATATCTTCTATTTGATATATAAGCGAAAGTTCAGAACGCAAAGCAGCGATGTCGAAATAATTTCCGTAACTGTTCTTGAGGGACTCGAACGCTTCTTGTTTAATTTTTTTGCAGCGCGACTTGGGCAACACAAGAAATTAAATCATTCTCTATTGCACTGAACGTTCCGCGAAACACTGTGGAATTGTACAAATGGTTTCCCAAAGTTTCGTCCTATTTAGCAACCAATTCGACCAAGTCCACGTAATTACCTTTATTTACAGAATCACTGGATTCGTCATGACCACGAAAGTCAAGTTCATACTCTCCCAAAAACAAACAATATCAATAAGTCTTTTTAACATTTCCCGATTTTTCTTTCCTGCTTCGTTATGTAGGCGATGAGTAATTTCCAACTGCTTATCTAAAACATGTTCTATTCGAGTTCTTCCATGTTTTTTCTTGAAGAATTGACTGTAAATGTTCTTAACTTATTGAATGTCTCTTTATTACCTTATAAAGATTATTTAAATCAGAAAATCTCGTTTTAGTCCAAAGACTTTTTTCGTTCGAAAAAAGTAAGCACGGCCAACATAATTTTACTTTGCTCTCACCTGCAGTCAACCATTCGACAATGTTGTAAATATCTACGTTAAAATGTTTTGTGCCTGATTTAATTTTTATATTTAAATTTAGGTGAGGTTTTGGCCTACCTGTTTGGATAATTTCACTCTTTGCCTGAAAATTGTTTGATGAAAAACTTTTCGTTAATAAATTACACACTGCACCACGAGAAACCTCACCAGAGCTGCTTGAAAGCATAACAGAAGCATTTGAGGCACTCGGTTCACAATTTTAAAATTGCTTCCACTACGTACTTGATTACACGGAGAAAAACTTCGAAATTACTCCCGAGCCAAAATGTTTGGCAATAATATCCATGCACTACTATAACACAAACACTTCTATAGGCATGAAGGTTCATGTGAAACTTCAGAACTGAGTTATTGAAATTTGAATATAACTGGACCAGACGCCTAGTCTCTGCTCGTAAACTACAGCAAATGGCTCATCTAAAGGTACGCAATAATATTCTTGCTTCCTATTAGGCTAGTAGTGTTATTTTCGGCCACTGTGTGGTGCCAGCTGTCAAGCTGGATTTTTTAAATGTCGCGCGCAGTCACATGGTTTTACTGATCATGTGCTTCTAAAATTGCACTTGTGAAAGAGTAATTTATACTGTTATTATTATTTTAATTTGGAAGCAATGCTTCCTTTGCTTCCATGGAGGATTCACCTATGGGTCAGTGAGCATACCATATTAATCTCTGTCCATATGGAAAGAAGCATAGAAGCTGACACTAAGCCAGTCACTTTATCTTATCATGTGCCTTTTGTGAAACCTTTTACAGCTATTATTTTTTTGGTAACTCGTTTGTTCAATTGCAATGGCTTCAAAATGGATTTGATTAGCTCTGAAACATAGTTGAATTTGTGAAGGCAAGCAAAAAAGATGTGTTCACAATCTCACCTTTAGGTTTTATGTGGAGAAATTTTGAGTAACACTCCTAAATTCATAAATAAAATTCTAAAACCTTGGACAGAAAACAAAAGTCACTGCTCCAAACAGATATTTCTGAAATCTGAAGGTTTAGCAGTTGATGACAATTCTTACAAATGGTTCTGTAGTGCAATTGTTCAGATAGCCAAGGACATTTGCATATATTTCATACAAATAGCAACAAAAAAAAAGTTATGGCAGTGGGAATCTAAAGTTTGATAATGCAAACCACCAAACTAACTGAGTAAGGTAGAATCAGATGCTTTGCCACCAGAAAAAAAGAAAAGTATAAAACCAAAAACCGAATAAAGATTCTTTATCCCAAGAAATTGCTAACTCCTTGAGAGCATCAATAAGCATCCCACTTTATTGGAAAATATTATCAATACCTTGATGACTATATTTCCAAGTAATGTTGACTCAGACACACTTTGTTACAAAACTATGAATGTCTTTGAACAATTTTTCATGATAAGCTGTTTTCTTCAGTATTATCTATCTCACGCAAGAAAAATAAACTATGTGGGCAACACATGACTTTCTCCATATTTATATGGCAAATTACATGTTGTTAGCCCTGGGATCATTGTCAATATTTACTTCCGGTTGACAATTAAGAAAAGAAAAAGGAGCGGTACTAAGACGTAACTAAGCGTCAATTGTTAACAGTCTTCAGTAGGTGGCATGGTGGTGGCAGCTAAAAATATAAGATATCTCTTAAATAATGCATTATATGGAAAAATGTATCAAACAAAGGTCATAGAAAATGAAATTCCCTACAACTTTTATTCCAATACATTTTTACAATTATCAAATATTAAAGCAAATATTCCAAATAACGGATAAGTGACAAGGGTAAACATCCACTTCCGGTCGACTGATTTTTACCAAAAACTAATCAGATCTTCTAACTTTTATAAAAATGTTAAATATAAAATTTTGCATTGACCTGATTAATAGTTTTTGAGTTAAGAGCGCCCACAAAAATCTATCACATACAGACAGACATCGAGAAAATAGTCAAAGCGTGTTCATGGGACCTTAAAACATGTATTTCCATTGAAATCTCAAATTCGATTTTTTTCATGAAAACAATACTTTCTCTATACTTCATACATGGAGAAAGTAACAAGGAAAGAATTTAGATAAATAGCTGCCAAGGTGTCTTATTTCTTTGATTTTCATTCATGAAAAAGAAATAATAAATTTATTTCAAAACCTTATTAACAGTTTTCATTTTTAATCATTGATTAATTTAAAAACTTTCTCCAAAAAATGGTTAATCAACCATGCTCTACTGCAATATGAAACATGTAAATAATAAATTAAGAACAAGTAAATGTGTAATTTTTATTAAAATAATAAATAGAATTTAAACAGATAAACAATCTTAGTTTGCATGCATGGCTATTTCAAACTCCAACTTAAATAATTACAATCTCAAACGTCCAAACCTATATACTTTAATTTAATCATGTACCGCGTGCACCTTTTTTCCAAAATGTCAGCAAGACAAAGTGATCTCGTCTTACATGAGGATTTCTGATTTGCGAGTGTCAATAGTAAATTCACTACAACATGCTTGTCTACCTTTATACTCACAGAAGGCAAAGAATTCTACAAAGTATACACACGGACCTTGTTTCAGTGAAGGGGAATCGATGAAAAGGCACTTTTTAAAATCCTGGATGTCAACTTATTCCGACAAGAATTTATTTTTTCCCTCCAAACTTTCCCAAAAATAGGGATGCGCATAGTACATGAAGGCATGGAGTACACAAGTAAATACGGTAAATCTGAAAATCTTATTGCCATGAAACATGCTATTAACTTATCATTGACTAAGAATGAATTAATTATGAAAAAACTGTTTTAAGCACGAAAATTTTATTTTATGATGTCCTGTTCCACTTCAAGGCTTAAAAAACATTGGAATCCCTTTCCATCATAAACGAAAATTTTGTTTAACAGTCATTTTATTTCATAATGCATGCTGATTTCAGGGATCTTTCAATAATGTGAAACCATCTTCTTTCACATTAGCTCTTCAAATAATGAAACTGACTGCAAAAGAAACACATTAAAGATTTTATTTCACAAGAAGTTGGAATATTCAATAATGATTAAGCATATAACCCACCACATTTACTGCTGGCATAACCCCTGAAAATAAAAAATAATGCATAAAATACTGAAAATACTTTAATAAAAACAATACAGAAATATCAAAAACCAAATGACTTTAATACACAAATACAACATACTTTCCAGAAATAATTTTTTTTAGAGTACTGCCTCATTTCTATGTTGCCAAATTACAAAAGTATTTCAAAATTCCCCTTTACAATGTCTTCCGGTTAATTGACATTCTGTATCATAAAGATTCTACACTATTTTGAAATAATGGATTACTAACACATCATCAGCCAGAAAAAACAATAAGAGAGTACTCATATCACTCATGACAAAATGGACATATTAATTTTAAAAATTTCACTGGAACAACGAAAATTTTACCTTAACTGATGTGTATATTAATTATGTAGCAGTATGTTGTAACATCTCAAGAAGCTAAAAATCCAAGTTAATTGTAACTCACTGCAACTTAAAATATTCCATTTTATCAAACACCTTACTCATCTATTTTCCCTTAATAAAAAGAAAATTCTAATCTTGCACTACAAAACTTCAGATCTATATTTTCACAAATTCACTTTCATTTTTTTTTCATTAGAAGAAAATTATAAACACATCAGAGAAAATATCACAATAATATTTTTGCGTTAGTACTATCTGAAATAAAAAGTTGTTTTTTCCAAATTATTAACTAAATGCAAGCAACAAGATGTGAGAATTATATGCTAATACATTTTTCATCAACACTTAATGAGAGAAACATTGCCAAAATGTAAAAAATATGGTTATGATACCACCAAAACAAAAAACAAGAAGAAAGATCAAAAGGCATAAAGATTAAAACACATTTCAATGGCTCAACTCTGGGTCAATAGAAAATCTAACAACGATTTTATGAAAATACATGGGAACTGCTTCACAAACACCCAAAATCTTCCATCTCTACATTCAAGCTTTGAGATTTTTTTCCAAATCCATCAGATCTTAGTGTTATTTGGTGAAGACAACGTTTAAGAAACAAACACATGTGAAAAAGTACATTTGAAGAAAACTGGGTGCTTATGAGCGCAGGTGGAGGGAGAGTAATTCCACGGCATGTGTACACATGCTCGTGCGCACGCAGACACACACACACACACGCATGTTCACACAACTTGTTGATAACTTCATATTTTCCTCAGCATCAGTCACTGCTCACATCACATACACACCACCTCTCACTAGGGAGCTGTTTCACTAGATGTCCTTTTCTTATTCTGCAAAAATATAAATGAGAGACAAGAAATTCAAGTAAACTCTCACATTTGCACTGTAAATGGAAGTTTTTTTCTACATTTGCGATTTAATTTGTGGTCAAACATGCTTGGCAATGTTAAATGGTTTTTCACAAAGTAAAAGATCCAAACATCCTTTTCAGTGATTATTTGCAGTACACTCAAGAAAAGAAAATCAATATTAGGTATTAATTGATGGAATTTATCCATAATGCCAACAAATACAAAGTGTTGCTGCCAATGAACCTTCACTTTATTTATTATATGGTAACAACTCGCATAATACAAAGCATTATCGCCACTTTGTGACATATATAACAAAGTCATAGTAGTACAGGACACTCTCGGTTATCCATGTGCAGATTATTCAGTTTGTGGATTATCCATTTTGTCTCTCCCCTTACGACTCAAAATTTTGTTAATACATTAATTGGAAGGCTTTAAAAAAATTCAAGACCAAGGGACTGCAATATTTATGTATTCCCATTACATCAATGTCTAAAAAATTATTTCATCTGCAAAAATGGTAATTTTGTAAATATATTGTTAATTTATGTTTGATAGTTTCATGAAAATCACACGGGGAGAGAGCATGCCTGCTCTATCATCAATATGTGCGTTCCCCTTTTCAAAACTCAGAGTCGTATAGTTTTTAGGATGTGGACTGTGAGAATCTTAGTGAATGGTTAAATAATAGTGAAAAGTTTGAATCTGGATTCCAGCATATGAGTGACGATGAAATTGTGAATGCAGTGGAGCAAGAGGATGGAAAGAACTGGATGGCGGGGACAGAGAAAGCAGCGATTAAAGTGATCACATTGGTTAAAGTAAGGCATTTCAATGTCTAGACCAGGGGCGTGGAACCTTTTTTCATTGGAAGGCCAAATGTTACTTAACAGAGACATCATCAGGCCGCACATTGCGATGCACGTTGCATACATTCACATTTATCAAATTTGAAATATGTAATAAAGAGGCAAACACAATTTAATGGCTTTTTAATTTAACCAATACAAATTTCAGTTCTTCATATTTAATAATATTTTTAAAAACTTTGAAGGCTTTAACACAATATAATGACTTTTTAATCTAAAGGAAAAAATTTCAATTTTTCATATTTACTAATATATTAATAAACTTTAAAGAAGTTAAAAAAATTAAGGACTTGTAAATAAAATGTTGCATTCAGTCACATTCATGAAAATAAGAAGGCAAACACAATTTAATGACTTTTTAGTGAATGTTTCTTGTGAGCTAAGAACTTGATATTTGGTTCCAGCATTGTTGTCTTTAGTTTCAATTGGTCTTCCAGGTGGGTGTTTGTCATCTGTGATTTCAGGCATGTCTTGATTTAAGCCATATGTGAAAATGTTGATTCACAACAATAGGTTGTGTCAAAACAAGAGAGTAAACGACGAGCATATTGACGCAGTCGTGGGTATTCAACAGTATTCTTCCATATTTCAATGGGATCCTTTTTACTGTCAAATAGAGGGTTCAGAATGGTATCTTCTGAGAACTCAATCAACTCCATCTGCAAATCCTCAGGTGCATTCAAGACATCAACCAGATGTGGCTGAAAAGCTAACCTCAGTGTGGCATCATGTTTCTCAAAATCTTTAAATCTGTCATTGTATTCTTTAATCAATGAGTCTAAAACACCTATATATTCATTCATATTCCAATTTTGCAAGTTTTTATTAATATCTTGTTTACCAATTACCTTTGCCAGTTCAGGAAAATGCTTGGCTGAAACAACTGATCTGGTAAGGCCAATTTTGGAAAAATTCAACTTCTTCCGAAATGACTGAATTTGCTGCCACATTTCATAAATGGATTTAGTTTTACCTTGTAGAGAAGTATTCAAATGATTTCATTTTGACATTAAATCACACAAAAATGCAACATTTCTGCAGAAATCTGTCTTTAAAAATTCACAAGGTTCATTCTGTTCTTTGACTTGCAACTTGTTTTCGCAATGCTAAATGCTTTTCTAGTACTTGACCTTGTGACTTTAGAATGATATGGAAGATCTACACTAAATGTTTCGTCATATTGAAGCATGGTGCGAAACTGGCGATGCCGTGAAGCATTTGCTCGAATGTAGTTCACAATACCAATAACTATATGTAATGTGTTATTTAAAACAGTAGATTTGGCGCAAAGATTCTGCTGATGCAAAATACATATCTTTTGTTTGTTCTTTCTGTAACTTTCATGCTAAAATCATATACAAATTTGAGTATGTTTAGACAAGTATGCAGAATGCCACAATGAGTATCACAAAAGGCCTCCGGTTCCCCACCCTTGGTCTAGACTGTTAGATTATATGAGACAATAGTTTTGATTACAGCAACATTGTAGTGGCCAGTAAAATACAAACAATTATTAGAAAAAAATGTAAATAAGTTGTCAAAACAAGCAAAGATTACGGAATTTTTTTGAACAGACCATTTTTAAGGTGACCAGATATTTTTTTCCAAAAGGGAGGACAGATCCCGTTTTTTTACAAAATGTAAAGACAAAGGGAGGGAAAAGAAAGGAGAAAGAAAGGACACATTTCATGACAGAAAAACTGTTTATATGCTATCTTTCATATTTTTTCAAACAAACTAAAGGTTGTAAAAGAACATACATTACAATAGTCTCATGACATGAAATTTTTTGTTTTAAAAAAATGCTGTAAGCTTTCAAGAAAAATAATAATTTTAGATACCATTTTTCACAGTGAAACACTAAAATTACATAATGACAAATCGTATTGAACGAATTTCAATTTCAGAAGTTCAAAGGTGAATTGCACAAATTTTAAACGTAAGTGTTCATTAATTGTGTGTGTTTTACATATTCGAGAAAAATAAACCCCAACACGGAAAAGTTTAAACGAAGTTCAAAAGCAATTAAAATTGAAAATAATAGATTCAATCCTACAAATTATTATTTATTCTAAATTATATCCTGATTGCTTGAAAATTATTTTATATAAGCCAATATTTACTGAAACATATCTTTTCTCTACAGGGTGAAATATGTAGTATGTTTTTAAAAATGAAGTCTTTTCATTCTAATAATGACATGATTGTTTTGTATTGAAATATTTGTCATTTCTGTAAATTTTTTTCAAAAAATCGTCATTTTTATTTAACATTTCTGAGAATCGCTCGCAGCTATAATCCATGTTAACTTTTATCATTATGATTAAGGTCAATGTTTCCAAAGAAAGACTGCTCTTTACACAGTCCCACACATCATTAATTATCGAGAATACACGCTCTACACTTGCATTTGTCCCAGGTAAAAATAAAGCTATTTCAACCAATATCTTTAAATTAATAAAAGGAAGATATTCAGTTTTTTTAAAACTGAAATATTTCCTTCCATCTTTTGTAGACTTCTATTTTATTTTCAGACCATTCTGAAAACTTATTAGCTGAGCAGTGCTCATTTAGTCTCCGAACCTCATCAAACAGTATTGTCATCAATCTTTATGAGACACTTGATTTGCAAATTTCACCGATTCTACCACTTTTTCCCACTCGATCGATTTTCTTAATAAAGTCCACTGAAAAAAATTTATTCCATCCAGAAATTTTGTCCATTTGGTCAAATAATCAAGGTAATTTCTATAAAATAGTTGAACCTCGTTCGTGAATGCCCCTCTTACTGTTGGATTATTCTCCTAGTTTTTTCAATAAATTATCTGCATTTACTGGTAAACATTTCATATTTAATCTGGATTCCAATTGATCATTAAAACTGTGAAGAATTGACATTACTTCAGCTGCACATATTTTGTCCTTTTTAATTTGCTCTATATTCGACTGAAACAATGTTGCCATGATATGCAGAGTAATTTCATCTAATGGATTTTCAAAAAAATCTTTTAGAAGTTTGGGACATTTATCTAAACTTAAAAAATGTAAGCTTAATGGTTCAAATAATTGAGTAACACGTTCAATGGCAGGTGTTAAAGCCAACCACCTGGTTTTTGAGTAACCTAATAATTTCTTATGCTCAACTGAAGTGACCTCACAAAATTTAGTTTGCCTCTTTACTCTCACAGTGAAACGATGAAAATGTAAGTATATTTGTGGAAGGATTACTTCTATATCTATAGCCAGTTGACTTGAGAATACACAAATACACCAATTAAAAGAATGCGTGGCTTGACTAAAAGGAAGGACAATAGCAGAAAAATGTTCAAAAAGGAGGATATGGAAGGACAAAAGGTTTAGGGAGGACAGCGATTGAAAAAGAAGGACTGTCCTTCCAAAAGGAGGACGTTTGGTCACCTTACCATTTTGAAAGCTTTTTTGTCAAACCTTTCTGTTCATGAGCATTTAAGTGTATGTTTTTAATTAAATTAAACCATATTTGCATAATCCGTGTTTCGATTAATCATGCTACCTTTTACATACATTAGGCTAGATAATTGAGAGTTTACTGTACATAGAATTACCACATCTGCCCAAATATAAGCCGACTCGCCAAATAATACTGCCATTTTTTTTTAAGTAAATTTCATAGATTTTATACTGAAGTGTGCCGGGCATGCATGCACAACCTAGAATACATTATTGGAGATAGAAGAATAGAGTGGGAAATGGTTTCGTTGTTGACATTTGAAATATTACTCCAATTAATAATTTCGCGTTGTTGAACAATGTTACACATTCAGTTGCGATAATTTCATTCATCTTCATTTTCACAAAAGGTCAAATAAAGCAATAGCGACCTCGTAAAGATAATTTTTAATTCGAGTCTATTTCCAATGAAATCAGCATTTACATTGCCTTAAGAAATTGCATATTATAAATATACATGTTCATATCGATATATCGTATATCATATATAGCTTCACACACGTTTTACCGCAATTCAAACACTTGAGCATCAAAAGCCGTCATCGCATTTTGCGTAATCGTCTGCGTAGTAAATGTACGTAATTTTAGATTCCTTGAATGAGGTTTCAACATGCATATAAACATTACATTGGCTATAGCAATAACTACAATAGCCAAATAAAACTAATAGTAACTTATTTTAATGGATAATGAAAAATAAATACAAATTGCTAACTATTCTTAATGATACATATGCATAGCCCTGAGAAACGAAAGAAAATATCCAATAGCATTTAGAAACGAAAGAACAGTTAACAACGGCAAAAACATAGGTACTGCTAAATTCAATATTTTAGCTTTATTAACTATTCATTAATATTCATCGTAGGTCAAATATTTACTTTAAGAAAAATATAGTAGGTACTATCATTTGAACGCGACGGCAATGAGAGACGTGCTGCCATCCATGGGTAACTACGAGACAACCCTAACCACAAATTTTTTTTTTAACTCGCATTTAAGCCGAGAGATGATTTTTTTCATGATAGAATTTGACAAAAAACATGGCTTATATTTGGGCAGATACGGTAACAACAAATTTATGCTTTAAGTTAGTCTGTATTAAGGAAAAGTAATGCAGTAACTATTAAGCCGGTTGCAATCATTTTGTGATAAGAAAAAATTACAACATTCATTTTGTGAGATGCACAACAGAGATCAATCAAGCAAGATATGAAAAAATTTGCTTGGCTGTCACTCCTCTTTGCAATATCAATCAAGTGGCCATTAAGGTAGCTATGACTGACTTTATGACCTTGCCTTCTAGATTCATGTGATGGCAAATAAGCATAAAAGCCCAAAACAAAAAATTTCTTCAAAGAAAAAAAGCTGTTGAAGATAGGAGTTCGCAAAAAAACAATCCACAAAAAATTACAGATTATAATGTATTCACTTGCTGATCCACCTTTGCATGTAAGTAACTGAGCAAAGAAACATCAGTAAATTGTTAAGATGAAAGATAAAAGTGAAACTGAGGCAAAACAAATGTTGTAGGATAAGCAAAATAAGACGTGTCCAAATGCTAATTGCTGAATACATTTTGCGATGCTTGCTCAACAAACTTGTATCTATAAGAAGCATTCAATTATATAGACTACATAAGAAACTGCAAGGACAAATAAAATTGGTATTGATATCGGAGCATTATTTTTATGATAACAAATTCCTAAAATTTTACATGGAATACTATTGCATTCCAATGATTAAATCCATCTTAAAACTACCTAAAAAGCACTGGTAATCAATACAAGCATAAAGACACAAAGAAAGAATTCCCGTAACTGGAACACTGGGCAACTTTTTCTCTATGGCAAGTATTTCTTCTTCAAGTTCAGAAAATGACGACTACAAGAAAATGACAAGTATGCCACTGCTTTTGACTGGGAGAGTATCAGGGCAATCACCTTCAATGATCACCTACTTCAATTAGTCTAAGCTCATTGAGAAATTTTAAGTATAAGGAGCATACAAGCTAATTATATTAATGGTAACATACATTTTTATTTATCTTATGTTAGAAAATCAAACACAATAACTGGAGAAATTTTCAAACACTTGAGTTCCATTATTTGATTCTATTTTAGGAAAGAGAAACAGCAATATCCACAAAAAAGAATTTATAAGGATGAATATGACCTATACGTAAAATTGAAAACTTAATGTAAGGTTTGTACA
Organism: Tanypteryx hageni; assembly: GCA_028673005.1. Lineage (NCBI taxonomy): Eukaryota > Metazoa > Arthropoda > Insecta > Odonata > Petaluridae > Tanypteryx > Tanypteryx hageni. The sequence continues at coordinate 118,580,120 of CM054115.1, forward strand.
TTTTTAGGATGTATGTTAAAGAATACTTACAATGCAGTTTACTCAAGCCTCTGATTCTTAATATTTGTTCAGCTAAAAAAAATTGATTAAAGAAAAATTTGTAAAAACAAATTTATTGAAAGACAAATTACTATTATCAACTTTTTTGGCACATCCATCATTTTAACATTTTAAACAAATGTTATTAAATGACATGTCTACATAATAAAGTAATGCATCTTTTCTTTCTTAGAATGACAAATAAATGGCTATATCAGCATTGGGAGTTAAGCAGTGCTAGGCTTGTTCAATACTTGAATGGATAACTATACAGTGAAAGTGATGAATTGCTGGTCATGTTTCAGATTCTACAAAAATCTGTATATTGTCACATAAAATACACTGTTGAAATGATGTTAAACAATAAAATTACTAGTACTATTACTTTAAAACCGATCATGAGCCCCCTTCATGAAATCCTGACTTATTCAATGTATATTACAAACTTACTAGCTTATACATTACAATTATGTTTCTTTCCCAACTCGCAATAAAGTTACTGATACCGTCTGTGAGCAACTCTTATAAAATGACAAAATTTAAGAACCTGTTGCAAACTCAGCACATCTGAGAAGAGTGTAGTTCACAATATTTAATAAATAAGAAGAATAAATCTTAGTAACCTTCCACAGCAATTTTGTAAAATATGACTGATTTCTTTATACCCATAGCATCTTCAGATGGAAAATGTTATTCTAACATCTACTTAAATCAGGGACATTAAACCTATGGCCGTCCAGGCCATATCTATCATGTGAGAGCATTTTATATAGCTCATGAAGCTTTGATAAAAAATCTACTTGGGATTAATACTGGCAGTTTTATCTTTTTATAGATTTAAATTATCATTATAGCACCTTGTTTAGAGAAATTTTTAATGTTAAACAAGATGATCAAAATGGAACATATGATGCCTACTTTCCATTTAATCATTTATTTAATACTTATATTGACTTTAATAGCTTTAAAATCATCACAGATATGTTGCTCTTTGTGTTTCCAAATTTCATAATTTAGCATTATAAAATATTGAAAATACCATCGAATGGAATATTATATTGATCATACATATTTGTGCAGCAAAAATAACGCATGTACGTATTAGACTATACCAAATCCGAGTCCAACAATAGTCATTGCAATGGCAACACTCGTAATGAGTGATAAAAACTGCTAAAGCACCAGTATTTATGCAAAATTCTAAGAAATACAATCTATAAGCAAAATTCTACAATAAAAATTAATAATTCGTGATTTCTGGCATAACTACAATATCTTGCATGCCATTAAAAATATCAATGCTTGGGACGAAGTGAAGACCTCCACCTTAAATGCTGTTTGGAAGACCTTGAGGAAAGAGTACATCCACGACTTCAAAGGATCTGTGAACCTATTCTCAGAAGTGATTGAGATCATAGAGCTTGGTAAAAATGCTTGAGTGGAAGAGCTCAAAGATTTACAAGAGGCAGATGTCATCAGGTTTATCAACTCCCATGAAGAGAAATTGTCTGTAGAAGACTTGGTTGAGTTGACACAGAGGGAGCAAGAAGAATCAAAATGTCATCAAGCAGCCGAATGACCTGACTACAAAGAGGCTGGCTCACTTCTTCTTGTGTACTGACCAGCAGGCCCAAGAAGCGGTGGATATGGACCCAAACTTGGAGCGGAGTTTACTCTTTGGGAGAAATTTAACATCAGCCTTGGCTACTTACAAAGAGATCTACAAGGAAAACTGCTGCACATCAAAGCAGTCCACCTTAACACAATTTTTCAGTTTCCGGAACCATCACCATCACCCCATCAGGCACACCATCCTGCTCTACGACTTCTGTTAGCCTCTGCACCACCATGACTAGTCCATTGAAGTCTGACTCTAATGATCCTTCACTACCACTTTCTCCCCACAGCAATTAAGCCCACTCCACCACTTACACCATCTTAGTGTGCCATCATTACCAGGCTGTACTGGTGAATAAAAATCCATTTTTATCTTATTTTTTATATTATATTATAATTGGTTTTATGCAATGAGTTTTGTACATGAATGTGCATAAGAGAAATATACTTTCGAATTTTGGTTCTGGATGAGGATGCATGAAAGGGTATGGAATGCAACCTCCATTTTACTATGAAAAACAGGACTCACATAACACAGATTCATATTACATGGTGCTTTTCCAGAACTCATACCCAATGTTATAGGAGGGTCAGGTGTGTACGTAACTCAAGAAGCATATTAGGTGAGTCTTTTGAATGTTTAAAAGGAAATTAATTAATTTTTAAGGTCTTGTTCTTTGCCACTTTATATATGCTGATTAAATGACAGCAATTAAAATTCTGCAGAATGAGAAAGCAGTCCTTTGAATATGTTTCATCTACCTTCCGTCAATTCTTAATTAATAAATAGTGTTCACAATTTTAATGGAATTTATGCCTAATGTTGAATTTAACTGAAATTTAAACTAAATCTCATCAGAAAAATTGGATCTTGTGTGTTATCTGCCCCGTTCTTTGAAATATTTATTTTTGGCATTATGTTTACTCCCAACCACTTCACCTAACTGTTGTTTCTGTTGTTCACAAAAGTTAAGTTGATTCAATAAAGTTTATTAACAAGTTAGGAAAGTGTACAGTGTAACACAAATAGGCATGTTTCGTGCAATGGAGTATTTGAAACTATATGATATAATTTGACCAAACACAACATAAAACAGCAAAACACCACGACCCGATTATATCTCCGTCTATTAAAAATTTCTTCTCCCCCCTTAGTTGGTGCATCAATAAACATATTACATAATTTTAATGACTAAATACTGCAAAACGATATATCAGAAATGATGCCAGGGTAATATTCAATTTTTATTCACATATTTATTTTCTAATCAGTTTTAATCAACCAAACAATCAAAAATTATTTAAAACATAACTCACTTGAGTTCAGTAGTTGTAATATTTACATTTACGTTGTTTTCTTTGACATAGCTAATCCATTTCCTTCCGTTTAGAAAATGTCATGCATGCGTAAGGAGTTAAATGTATTTTGTAATTATAGCAGATCTTACTTGCTTCAGTAACCAATAAGATTATTTACATCGACAACAATTAGGTAGCTATGCATGAATTTTCTAAGTTCAAAGGAAATTACGACTTTCGTTTGATTTTCTTGATAATGGCTACTAATATGATAAAAATGTATAGGAAAAGAAATACTCTACTTTTCTAGTTCTACAAGGTTTATTTGAAAACTATTTTAATATGACTAACACTTTATGGGATATGATGGAAAGTTTATTTATTGTTATCAGTCAAGTGGTACCTCTGATTGGCTTACATGATTCATTTATGAAGCCGAGAACGAACATGCAGATGGACAGTCGGGCAAACCAAGCTAATAGGAGCTTATGCTGGAAGCGACACACCATGGCTGGACATTATATTGACGGATGTTATGCCGAATGGACATTTATATCAACGGATGTTATGCCGAACAGACATTATGCCGATAGACGTTTTGCCAAAAGGAACGTTATACTGACATGACATTATGCGGACAGGATGGGATAGGCAGGAAATTATAACAGCTGATTTATAAAAAATTTTATGGGAAATTTATACCACCAGTAGCATATAATATTGTATGGGTTATATAAACCACCGGAATGTATATACAATTGAACAAGTGGACTGAACCGTCGGAAGAATCAACAATTGAATGGGTAATGCGAATCACAAGAAGTATAAACGATTGAACGGATGGATTGAACTGAGGGAATTATAAATTTTTGAACAGGTAATTTGAGGTCCCAAGCATAAAAACAATATAATGGGTACACTTTACCGCAGGAGACATCAACAATTGAAGGTGTAATTTGTACCACCAGTAGAATATCATAGTGTACAGTTAATTTTAACCACCAGAATTATAGTAATCAGTAGTATGAACAACTGAACAAGTAAAGTGTACAACCCCAAGTATAAAAAATTGAAAGGGTATATGTACAGCATTATGTATAAACAATTTAACAGGTAATCTGTAGCACCAGATGTATAAACAACTGAACGGGTCAATTATACTAGCCCTTTCGCTGCTAAGGACTTTTAGCTTCTGCATCAGCCGTGTGCGCCGAGTTCAGTGACCTTGAAACACGCCTGTGCTGAATACTTTCTCTAGGAGCTCCGCGTCTACGTTCTTTCGTTGGTCTTTTAGTCTCTTTATATGTTAAAAGTTATTTTGTCAATCATTTACATTCATATTGATTATTAACCATCTTGAAAAATATTTTCATCTTTTTTGAGCAGAGAACGGAAAAGCTTGAAACGCATATATGCGTCATTAGCAGTCAAGGCACCGCTCTGCCCGCCCGCATATATGCGTCGATAGCAGCGAAAGGGCTAGATTTATTATGACCAACTACACGGAATATATTTACCACCACTACTAAAATCGAACGCAGGCAATATATCGATTGTTAACATTTTCTGCCTATTACATCCTGTCGGCATACTGTCTAGGTACCACAAAACACGTTTAAAATACATAGGTTATTATTTGTTGAATTTTGTTTCAAAGAACGGGGCATACAACACACAAGATCCGAAAAATTACACACCGGTAATTGATTGAAACATTCATTTCACTTGGCCTTCCACAAAATGAATGCAAACTTATGACTAAAAAACTGATTATTTTTGTCAGTCATCGAATAACAATCAGTTGTGAAAACAACCAGTTCTGTCCATCACTACAAGTAATACAAAATTAACCATATGAAATATCAACCACAACTATGGTGACACCTAGTAGCCATATGTGGAATATTTCCATGCCAAAGATGTCATTAGAGCGAGTTTGCTGGTAGATCAGACGTTGGTAGAACAGGCTTTTACTATACACCCACTACCCACTTTAACGCTGTTCCGCATTAACGCTGAAAATAATTTAATACCTTTTCCCGAATTGTGCTTGCCCGTTCCACATTAACGCTCTTCAAAAATTTTGGTGTAATTTACAAAGTCCACTGCACAGCACCTCTGCGCATTTACAACACATAATACGTCAGTATTTGCAGTTGCTTGATTGTTCTGTATACACTTGTCGATGTTTTTGTAGGTCAAAATATAGTGAACTTTGTTTAAATTATATTTTCCCTTTAAATAAAAAGACCATGAGTGATAACCGACAATCAGAGGAGAAAAAGAGGAAAAACTTAACTCTTGAGGTTAAATTTGAGGTTTTACGGTGACTAAAAGCTGGAGAGCAGCAACATTTGTTTGTTTTTTGTTTATTGCTCCTCTTTTGATTGTTCAGTTTTTTTAATGTAATACCAAGATATTTGAATTCTTCCTTTATTTGGTCTCATTCCACGTTCCTTTATTTATCAAGCACATGTGATAATTCTTTTATGAATCGATATTTCTTTATCGAAACGCAGTAAGGTTTCGATCGTTTCGTTATACGACATTGTTTTTGTTGTATTGGGTGCTTTCTCTTAATTGAACAGTATTTTCAGTCATGAAGCTTATGTTATTATGTTCCATTTTTCTTTGTTTTAATAAAATTGTGACTGTATAGTGACTATTGCCTCACCCTGTATATATAAGTAGACGCAGGTACCTTCTTCTACTCTAATTCCTATTCTTTAATGCTCATGCATGACTTATTCAGCGTGAGATCAACATATGTTCCATAAAATGCATTCTGTTCTTCATTTATATTCAAGTTATACTGTTCAATTTTAAATATAATTGCAATGCAAATGACGACCTATTCTACATTACGTAATATGGTTAACTAATAATATTTTGGTGTATTATTTATATAATACTACCTATTTTCATTTTCATTAATAGAATCTCAGAAACGAATTAAATCTTATAATGTCATTTCTTATGGACGTACGTGTTCCGAATTGCAGTTTCAGCTAGCGCTCGATTTTTCTGGCACCAATTAAGAGCGTTAATTGAGGAGTGGGTGTACTTTGCTTTTTATGAACCGTAGGATTTAATTTAGCAGTAACACTACTTGGTTATACTCATCATCATCACACTCGGAAATGAGACTTGACATACAAACAAATAAGGGGCCATGACAGAGGGAGAAGGGATAGAACTGCCTTCTGTAAAATGCGAGAATGGGGGTCTTAAGGTTTGGTAGGAAGGAGAGAAAAAGGGTAGAGAGGAGATCAGAAGGAAAGGCAGCAATGGGGGTAAAGGAACTACATGTAGCTATATGGCCACAGGAATACGTTAGGGAGAAACAAAGAGGCAAAGGAAAGAGCTGAGTAAGGTTGGGTGGGAATAAAAAATTCAGGCATTTCTCTCATTTCCACTGAAGTTATAGAACAATCCACATTCCTCTATTATAAAAGTGTCCTTCAGTGTGTATTCTTGTAAGATAGGCTTCACTTAGCTGCTAGCTTTCAATTAAGATGCCTCACCATTTGCATGTAGTTTTTTTCCTTTCAAAATAGGTCCAAGCCTGACAATGAAGAAGTTGACTAATATTTATGATCTATTGCTTATAAGTGAAACCAATAAAAAAAATTTCCACAGGCATTCTTTCAAGTTAGTGCAGGATTTCAATCTCTAGGGAGAGTTAAGTCAAGCATAAATGTGCATAAGACACAATATAATCTCACCCTCTCACTCTGCCCACAGAATCTGGACAATGGCAACCTCACTTCATCATCTGCATAGGTTTTTGTTTTCATAAATAGTTTATGCTTAGGATGAGATGATAAGGAAGTAATTTCTTGGTAAATAATTATTTAAAACTTATTTCTTCATGAAATATTGAGCATAATTGTAAATGAACTTGAAAGACAAATCAAAACTACCATAGAGACAAAGAAGAAGTTAGATAATAATCCTGTAGACATACATTCACAAGGTATTTTTAAATCCAGAAAATCATCTAAATATAGCATTGTCATTGTGATGCTCTACATCAGTGTTTGTGTCATGAACGTTAATGCAATCACAGTGCATCAAGTTCCATTACAGCAGCATCCCTAATACTGTAAAGCTAGAAAAAATTGCTATCTAATTACTGGGGCATATTATCAACTTATTGTAAGTGAATTAATTTTCAACTATCAAATGAAATACAGAAAACAAGCATCTATCTAATAGAAATATATTTTATAAAATCTATTCCATGCAGTACTCTTTTTTGATTTTTCTAATCTAAAGAGGTCATAAAAATGAGGGCAAATCAAAAAGTAAGATTCCTTATTTTACTGGCGCAAAACAACTGGCCACTTAGCGCTGTAACTTGGAATATTGTAAGTAGGTAGTCTCATGAGTATATGGTTGGTGGCACCACTCATATATTACTTTGTGCAACAGTGCAGCATCATTTTGTACTGAAGATGTGGACAAAGAAAGAGCTGAGACCAATAGAAATCCATCAGAAGCTCATGCATATGTACAGCACCAAAGTCATGTCAGTACAAAATGTATGGAATTAATGTTGTGAATTTGCAAATGGGTGAATGAGTCTGTTGGACAAAGGCAGGAATGGCTGTCCATATGATCTTAGCTTGTCGATCACATCAAGGCAGCAGTGCTTGACTCTTTTCCAATTGGAGTAGAAGTTAGATGCTTCTCATGGAATTGTATGGGGCATTGTGCATGAGCATCTGTGCTCACTTAGTCTGCAGGTGGGTGCTGAAACAATTGTCCGAAGACAACAAAACAGCATGCATGGCATAATCACATGCACACCTGCAATGATATGCTGAAGAGGGTGAGAGGTATTTGGCTCGAATCATCACCAGGGATGAGATGTGGGTGTTCCACTACTGTCACGAGTGTAAGGCCAAATCAAAGCGGGGTCACCCACTTGCAAAAAGTTCAAGGCTACAAAATGTATAGGAAAGGTGATTGCAACCATCCTTTGGGACATGTATGGCATACTTCTGGAGGATTTCATACCATGTTGCAAGACAGTCAACGCAGCTGCTTATTAGGCCATGCTGACCCAGTTAAGGAATGCCATTGACCACAAAAGGCCAGGTCTGCTGTCATAAGGAGTGCTCCTGTTGCACGACAATGCATAGTCACATACCACAAAAACCACGACAGACCTCTTTCACACCTGTAACCTATAGTCCAGGCTTGGCATCCTCAGACTTCCACCTGTTTACCACATTTAAAAAAGCACCTAATAAGGCGATGATGCCCATCGGATGAAGCTGTCCAGGAAGATATCCAAGCGATAGCTAAAGCAGCACATTGGTCTATTGCTGTGGCTTCAAAAGTTGGATCAACTGATATGACAAGTGCCTAAATGAGCATGAGGAACATCAAAAAATGGACTGGAAATGTGCTACTGTGTTACCAAACGTATACCACTTGCACTTGCAATAAAAAAATACAGAACCATACTTTTTAACTTTCCCTCATATAAGCAAGCACTGGGATATCACACTATTTATTGAAACCTTACAAACCAGTTTGTGTTTGTCAATATTTTTACTATGGTCTTCCATTTGAAAAGGATGAGGAACCCTAAAACAAAATTTTTACTTAATGACTTAAACGTAGATTACATTCAATTATTCTTTATTTACCTGATAATTTAAAGTTCAATAATGCTTTATTTCCTCAAAGCAATTACTGATGCTCCCCAATTTACAGGCGGGTTATGTTCCTGAAATCCCTTCGTAAGTCGAAAATTCCGTAAGTCGGAAGTGCCTGTTATAGACCAAGTACCATGTAGCGTCTTGTCATCTTATGATGTTGTTATTTAAGTTACAGTGTTGTTGTTAAAGGGATTCGTTATCAGTTGCTGGTGTCAATTATTGTCATTATAATTATAATTGACATTATGTCACAATATTATTGAGTTATTTCGATGCATTGTTCTGTATTCCTCCTTTCAAATCTATTCATGTATTGATCATGATTATAATGCAAATGGGTAGTGACCCGTAAAATTATGTTCATGAAGAATTATGCTGAAGAAACTAGTAGTTATAATACATGGAATATTTTTTTAAAATGTTGTGCAAGTTTTATCAATGATATGATGGAAATTGCAAATAAATAAAAAAAATCAAGGGGAAAAAATTTTGGTCCCTTCAGGAATCGAACCCTGGCAAAAATATTTGAAATCCACCTTGTTTCCTCTACACCAACGCTCTTGGCTAATTAAGAAAGGACTTTTACCATTCTTATTTCGTTAACTCTCAGATCGTGATTTTTAAAGGGCATTTTCTCGTAAACGACGTTGAGTTGACACCTAGGTAGAAATAGGAGTCCACTATTTTGCATATACTTTCATTCTGCAAAGTCTCAATCCGATGCGAGTGTCACACCCTGTGGGCTTCCCTTATGAGATGTATCTTCTTCTTCTGATGAGCAGAATGCATACAATGAGGGTAACGCTATCTTCCGAATGTGATGCCAAGTAGTTCCCAAACACCACTCGCTTATGTTATGCACTTACCAAATATTTCCAAGTCTCGAAATTATTTAATTCATGGGAATTAAATCCATTAAGTCGGAAATCCGTAAGTTGGAGTCGGGGAGAGTCAGTATTGTAATTTCATTATGCAAAGAACGCAATGAATATCTATACTATATAGACACTTCGTACTTATGATAGATCATTAACATATAACCAGTGGCATAATGGACACCCCTGCAACCCCCACATGGCAATGGGGCTCATGGCCAAAGCAGGTCCATATTTTTTCGTGAGACCCTTAAATTTTTTTCTGGTACTTCAATTTTGTTTTGGCAGCAATGACAAATTTCTAGAAACATCGATTTAATTAAAACAATTTTATGATAGAAATGGAAATAAAGCTTACCAGCTAGCAACATTCAATATATTGAATATAAATACAAATGAACAATCAACAACTATAAGTCAGATACAACCCACTCTATACAAAAATGTTTCAAACAAAAATCATAGAAAATTAATTGTCTACAACTTTGATAATAACAAACATTTATGATAACAAAGCCTTAAAGGAGATATTTGACAAAAAACGGAAAAATTACAATAATAAACCTCCACTTCCAGTACACCAATTATAACCAAAAGCTAATCAAACCTTGACTATCCAATAAAAATCTTAAGTATAAAATGTTGTGATGATCTGACAAGTAGTTTCTGGGTTAGAGCACCTACAAAATTTCAATCTCACACACACATTGAGAAAATAGTGAAAACGTATTCAGGTGACCTTATAAATGTATTTCCATTGAAATCTCAAATTTGATTTTTTTCATGAAAACAATACTTTATGTATCATGAAAGTAAAAACATATCAACAACAATGCATTTGGTAGCCATGTTTCCCAACATTCAAAATTCTAATAAATGCAATTTTTGTGATTCTAAACTAATATTTGTGCATACTGGGAACAGATTTAAATGGCAACCGCAGGGCAAATAAACAACTTATTAAAGATGCTTATACACAAGTTCTGCATTCATATCTTATTTTATCATACATTTTAACAATAGCAAATATAATACATCCTACACCAATTCTCTCGTATTTCATAAGGGAGAAAAAAGGAACACACCTGAACTATTCTGGGATTTAATTTTTTCATGGTGTTACAATTATGTTCTACTATTATGTACCAAATTCGAACTCTTAATTCCATCTGGAAGTGCCTCAAAAAATATACATATTCTTCTAGGCAGACCAACTAAGAGAATTAATATATTAAATTATTGTTCTAATAAACATTCTTTTCATACTTATATTTTTTTCTGTAAACTGATATTAAAATATTGCCCGGGAACATATCCTCAATGTATATCATTAAGTCTATGGGAAATTTGGTTTCTGTTTACACTCCTTTTTCCAGGAACATATTCACGACATGAATTAGGGATATACTGTACACTGTTGCAACCTATCAAAATGGATGGCAGATAGTTCTTTTGCACAAGTCTCAAGTTAAAATAACAACCCACCAGATTCAATTCCTAGGCTTACCATTATACTTTCCCACAAACAGTGGAATCCCGATTTAAGGTTTCTCCATTTAAGGTTTTCCCACGTTTAACGTTGTCTTTTTTGTGGCCCTGACCAAAGCTCCATATAAATAATGTATTATATTACCAAATTTAGTGTTTCTCGACTTTGTGAAATGCCCACATTTAAGAGACAAAATTATTGTCCCTAGATGGACATTGCCTTGATTTAAGGTGCGTTTACATTATACGATTAAACAATATATTATTTAATGGAGTTGCAATGTTATATTTCACACTCTCCATCAATGACACAACACAGCACTGTTACATTAAATGAACTCAAATAATTAATATTTTGTCAATCCACCTTTAGTCCTTGAGTCATCTGTTACGTATGTTACAAAAGTTGCGGAGACGTTACTACGTAAACATGTATTTTTTTTACGCTTTGGTTCCAAAGCGCTCGCTTGCTAACGTGACATGTTAGCTAGTTGTGCCACTTGTGTGTACCATGGCCATATTTACCGTGTTAAACCGAAAGGAAGACAATCCCCCAAAAAAGGGAAGGTTTATTCAGATCAATGCTTTTGTTACATCGATGTTATGTTATTCAAACTTCGGGTGTACCTACTCATCAATCGCTGAAGCTTTTCCCTACACCGCACAAGATAATCAATTATATTTGTGTGTTTCGCATAAAGTGCCGAAATGAGACAAATGTCCTTAAAATCTAATGACTACAAGGATGTGGGAAATTCCAACATCTGCCAGTGTTGTCATTTTGTTTGCAGCGTTGTGCATGCTCAGCCGATTACACGCACTGACATGTCTGCCAATGCAATACTTCATTGCAGGAGAAATTCGATTATTCAAAGCTCATTTAAATTACAGTAATCCCTCCATATTCTCAAGGTTAAGTTCCTAAAAATGGCATGAATATAGAAACCACGAATATAGATACTAAAAGTATATGGGAAAATTGGGATTAGGGAAAAAACTACCCTGTTCATATAGTAATAACATATTTTTAAAACTTACCTTTGCTAATTGTATGCATATCATTTCTTTCGAGATAAAATATTCCTTATTTGCTCGCATAATTCATGCACTCTTGCTTCTCGACGTAGAATTAACAAAAAATTATTGGAGTAAAAAATAATTTTTTTTGCTCTTCCCATACTTTTCTCGGAACTTTTCACTTTCTTTGATTTTCACAAACCCTGCCGGCTCCAATAACATCTGCCTCTTTACGCATTTGCCATCTCCTGCAAGTCATTCACCGTTTAATAAGAGCAGCATAGATTTTAATAAATGGCTCATTCTTCTGTTTCAGATTTGCCAACTGGAATCTAAAACGTTTATCAGAAATTTCCATTTTTATGCATTCTTTGCATGAAGTGCACACCTATAGGGGAGGTCATTTCCGTCCGTCCATCCATCCATCCGCATGTTTAAACTCGGGAACCACTGGATGAGCTTTGATGAAATTTGGTTTTTGGGAGTTTTGCTAAAATTTATCAATGAATTCCAATTTTGGTTAAAATCGGACCAATAACAACCACTTTACATAAAGACCTACATGTATTTTACAATGTACTTCACAAGCATCTCATTAAATACTCATCTGAGCAAACAAAAGTTCAATAAAATAATTAAATACACATTTTTTGTCAAATAAATTGTCCTGTAAAACATAAGGTTTATGATAAATTTAAAGAAAAGGAAATTAGCATATTTACGTAATTATATGATTTTCGATGTTCTTGGGTTCATTCAAAAAAAATATTAATTAAAAATTTTACAACTCTGGAACCTCGGGAGATATTTTAATGAAATTTGGTATTGGGGAGCTTTACTAAAATTTGTCGGCCAATTCAAATTACAACCACTTTACATCAAGATCTACATGTAGCTTACAATGTACTTCTGTTTCAACTCGGAAACCGCTGGACGTATAGTGATGAAATTTGGTATTGGGAAGTTTTACTAAAATTTGTCGGTGGATTCCAATTTTGGTTAAAATCGGATGATAATTATGACCACTTTACATGAAGAACTACATGTAGCTTACAATGTACATTTCAACTCAGGAACCGCAGGACATATTTAGATGAAATTTGGTATTGGGGAATTTTACTCAAATTTGTCGATCTCAAAGAACGCATTTGGAAACTGTGTACTCTGACATGAAGTACACCTTTCCATACTTGTTGATTCCATATAAAAAGCCTGTAACTTGACAGGAAGCTTACCTTTCAATTAATCTGTACTCTTAATATTCGTTTTAATTAATAATAATTTGATATTAATAAATTGCTGTTTAATCTTTCAATTTTAGATTATACCCATTTAAAGAATAACTCGATTTAAGGTACAAAAAACTTGTCCCTCAGGCAAATGTTAAATGGAGATTCCACTGTATGTTCTTATGCTTCAAATTTTCTCTCTCTTGTTTACCACCAATTCATCCCACATTCACATTCACAAATCTGAAGCTATGATTCCATAGTTGCCAAAGTTTTTCATATCACAGATACCTTGCTTTGTTGCAAATACCCTTCTTAAAAATGTTTTGAAAAGACCTTTTGATTTTATACCTTTTTATTTATTAAAAGTTACTACCATATTTACTCGGATATAAGCCACACCCTTGTTTTTTTGAAAATCTAGGGAAAAAAAGTTTCCGAAAATCAGCTGCACTTCAAAAATTGTGATTAGGCGTAAAACATTCTGGGTATTTACTAATATGTATCATTAGCTGTACACAAATATCAGTAAATATTGGTATTATCTGTAATAATAAAGTACTTCCGTGGATTATTTGTAACCGATCAGCAATATATTCATTTCGCAAGATACAAAGTACAATATTACTGAAAATCTCGGAATGCACATTTATCCCAAACCTGCTGCACGTAAAAAGTGACAAAAAAATCGCAACGACTTTCAAACCGAAAGAAGTGCCACCGAAATGTTTCTTACGATAGAACTGCTGGAATATGAGACAAAACTGTGACGATGCCTTGATATCCAACAAATTATGGAATTTTTTTGCAGACCCCTGGCGCTACCATAGCAATCACCTGCAGAAACTGACGTCTGTAACTCCATCATCAATAATAATAACATTTATTTTCCTTTTTATTTGTTTCAGTGATTATTTAATGTTTTTATATGTCACATTCTGCACATTGAATCACCCAATCATTTACTGAAGTCATAGTGAATTTCAATGACTATCTCACATTTTTGGATTTTCCGATTTTGTTCCTTCACATATAAGTCGCATCCTCGTTTTGGAGATGAAAATTTTGGGAAAAAAGTGCAGCTTAATATGCAAGTAAATATGGTATATATGTATTACTTATTAACTCCGTTGTTCAGGTCAAAGGATTGACTACTGCTAATCTCTTTACTACACTCAATCCATTTCGTTTAAACATTCATCAGGTGCACCACTGAATAGTCTATCTCCAATTTAGAAGCAATCCAAAAAGAGTATTTTAAAATATAAGTTTAATGTAGTGTGGCCTTCACCTTAATATTTTCAATCCTTAAATTTCTTTAGGAATAATGTATTTTTCAAACACCACATTTCATTTCATTTCTAATATAAGTATGAAGAGACCATAAACAAAACACCAATGTAAACACAAATGCAACTGTAGATATACTGAATCATAAATGACTAGCATTTTTTGAATTCTGTCTTTGAAAGACCAATGACATCAAGTTAGGGGAACATGTGTAACTTGAAGTAAAACAAATCTAATATGGTTTTAAATTACACACAATCCACTATTAAGGAATTTCAACCAGATATCGACCTCTTCTGTGAATTATAATCCTCTAATCACCTTAAAGAAAAAAGATGCTGTTGATTCTATAAATTCAAAATAGCCATTAACACTGCATATGCACAATGCATTGTTTTGTTAATATTATTCCACTGAATAGGCACGAGGAACAGCATTTTTTATACCTATTATCTATCAAAAGATAATTTAAGCACTAACATAGTCCTTAAAATTAGAAATACATAAATAACAAGTTTAATGTAATCCATAAACATGGTTTTTCTTCTATTATTAAATTCCGTAATATTTTGTTTTTTATTAGCTATGAAGATTTCTCCCATTACCCTAATTGACGAAATGAAGGGAATTTGGACATCTGTTATATGCGTAAAGTTTAGCTTATCTTAATTTATTTTTATGTAGTTATACCGCTAAATGATTGATCACTAGAGCCTTATCTTTAAGTGGCATCAATGTGAAAAATGTATGCTCAAAATTTCAGCTTTCCATCTTTTAAATCTTCAGAGATATTTTTAAAAATTTTTAAAGGGGTGCCTATCCAACTGAATATTTTTCAAAACCCAAATCTAAAGAAAAACAATTATTTGAACAGTAACTTCAGTCATGATGCTTATGTTATTATGTTCCAATTTTCTTTGTTAATAAAATTGTGACTGTATAGTGACTATTGCCTCACCCTGTATATATAAGTAGACGCAGGTATCTTATTCTACTCTAATTCCTATTCCTTAATGCTTTATTCAGCATGAGACCAACATATGTTCCATAAAATGCATTCTGTTCTTCATTTATATTCAAGTTTTACTGTTCAATTTTAAATATAATTGTAATGCAAATGACGACCTGTTCTAAGTTACGTAATATGGTTAAAAAAGAATACTTTGGTGTATTATTTATAGAATACTACCTATTTTCATTTCCATTAATAAAATCTCAGGAATGAATTAAATCTTATAATGTCATTTCTTATGGGAGTACTTGTTCCGAATAGTGGTTTCAGTTAGCGCTCGATTTTCCTGGAACCAATTAAGAGCGTTAATCGGGAAGTGGATTTACATGCTTCTCAAACCTCATACTCAATTTTAAATTAAATTTAACTAATAAAATTTAGACAAAAATAATTCCATTTTATATTACATTTGCAGTAGTGATGCCAAAAAACTTTTTCCAGGCCCGTGCAGTGTTGATGGCTACATAGCAGTAAACACCGACTTTTATCAACAACAATTATTCTCCTATTCACTTACAAAATATTTTCATACTCTAACCTGTGATTTTTTCAGCTCACTGGTAAGGGTACGGACTTTGGATCGCTCTTGCTCAAGTTGGGCATGCAGACTTGAAACTTCAGCTGAAAGCTCATCACGAACCTTCTGGAGTCTTTCAACATCAGCTAGAACTTTAGCTTTGTCGGATACTAAAAAGCAATCAAATCAGAATATTTCAAAACATGAAACAAAGATAATATCCTTAATGGTCAAATGACAAGAGAAATGTTAAAAGAGATGGAATACTTAAAGCATGAATGCCCAGAATGTACCACAAGATAAATTTGCTTCACATGCCAAGCAAGTGACCATTCATTGCTTCTTATTAAAAAATATAATTCTTTTTTAATCAAATTACTCACAGGAATTTTTTCTCATGAGAAAATCATGGCATTGCATCTCTTGAAATAATCAGAACAATGTTTACCACAAAAATGTTTATTTTTCTCAGCAAGATCTGTAGACTATATTAAAAACACTATACCCAAATAATACACCCTTAATGAAGGCTTTTTTTCTGGCCCAATAAAATGATTATTTGAAATAATGTCACCACATTTTAATCAAAAACATGCTAAGTCATTAGTAATCATGACTTTGATTAGCACAACCACATCAAATAATGGATTATGACATTATATAAACTGCATAAATGGTTGAATAATCATGCTATAAAAAATAAAGTGTCAGTCCAGATGTCATCCCAGTAAAGGTAATTGGCCAATTTCTACGGAACAACTAATTCGATTTCGACCCAACTTTCACCACTTATTCAGGGTGACCTGCATTGTGTTCTAGGGCAGTGGTTTACAAACTGTGTGCTGCAGTATACTGGGTGTAACAGTACATTTTTAGGGATGCCGCTAAAAACTTCGATCAACAAATAAATCAGCAATTTGGATGTGTTGGTGGGTAGATGGAGCAACAATTTTTCTTCTAATAAATTTATTATGTAGTAGCATCAACAGATGGAAGCATCCAAAGGTAATAATCCATGAAGATAGCAGCCCTGCGCTAACATATTATACAAATGAGCTAGGTTACTAGGGTTTGTTTGTTTCCGTTGTTATAACAAATGGTTAGGCCAGGGTAAATATACAGAAGTAGACTATTATTATATGTTATAGAAAATGTTATGACGACAACTTATGGTATGGTAAAAGCCATATTCGGCTCTAAAAAGACAATGAATTCTTGATATATCTTCTCAACAATGTTCCAAATACACATGTGGGGAGCTGGAAAATTCAATCCTAAGAGAACTTGACCTCAGTTTGAACCTTAAAATTCGGACTTAAATAACTTATAAGAATCACTAATGTCTTAAAAGTGATTTTACACATGCAATAACATTTCATTTTACTTTCTTTTTAACATAAAAATACAATGAAGTAATCAAAAGAATATTCATGAAAAGACATTGATAACAATGAAACATACAGATGGTAAAACATTGTCAAGAGTTCTGCATAAATGTCCCTGAATGGCAATTTTTCCCAATTCATAAATAATTGAGGACTGCATGCTTTCATCTGTACAAACCTACACAATCATCGTTTTGTTTTCCAATTATTCTTTTTAAATTGCTAATTTAAATTGAACTGGTAACATCTTAGAAAAAACATGACAATGAAACAATGAAATAATGAACTGAACCATAAAAATGGTTTCTGCACCACGAGTTTAATGAATAGTTTATAAAAACCACCAAGTGAATAGGATGAACCAAGTACAGCTCATGTGGCATAAGACAAAATATAGAACAAAACCAGACTACACACAAAAATACACTTAAAGAAGCAAATAATTATTTTATATTACTTACTTTCTGCTGAAGCTAGCAAATTACAAAACTTCTTATATCTCTTTTTTGAAGTTAACAAGTCTTCTTTCAGTGTCTCAACCTCTTCTTTTAAGGCCAATACTTCCTTGTCTCTTTCTTTTAAGAGATCTTTGTAATGAGATATTGTCACAGCTTCTTGTGCTAAAGGCTACAAATAAAATATTTTCACAGGATGAGTTGAATGCAAAAAAATGCATAAGCAACATATCATCAACTGACAGACATATTATCAGACTGGTTTGTAAAAAGTGATTTTTCCACTTTCATCCTTAGGACCATTTCAACACAAATTAAAGTTGAAATTTTGGATACATACGGTGGATAACTAACTTAGTATACATAAGCGGTTCAAACACTTTAAAGAAAAAAGAAACTAAGGAGATGGGGCGATAATTATTGTTTATCACCTTTCTTAAAAAGAGGGTAAATTTTAATAAATTTCAATTTAGAAGGAAAATGTCCATGAAGATGTGATTCATTATAATAAGCAATAGGAGATGAATTTGACTGATTTCTGAAGTATGAAACCAGGAATCTCATATGCCTCAGCAGAGTGATTTTATTGTAGTTTGTTCAGTACTGAAATAAGTTCTTTCTCATCCACTGGCATAAGAAAAATAGTGTGGACAGGAAGAGAAGAAAGGATGATCTAGACTGTTGGGTGAATTCACAGATAAATTCAAGCCTTTGAACAGAGTGGCAAAAATGACCATTAAATGCAATGGCAAGGAGGGTTGGATCATTCATCAACATCATTTAGAGAATTACTATTTGAAGGAGATTTGACTGGATTAGA
The DNA here is from genome assembly GCA_028673005.1 of Tanypteryx hageni. NCBI lineage: Eukaryota > Metazoa > Arthropoda > Insecta > Odonata > Petaluridae > Tanypteryx > Tanypteryx hageni. The sequence continues at coordinate 118,598,835 of CM054115.1, forward strand.
AGAGTCTTTAAAAAATTTTCAGGGTGGTTTAGATACATTGGTGGAAATGAAGATGAAGTTATTATTGTGTTCTCTTGGCAGTTTTGACTTGGTGCCTTTAGCTGTGTATTAATTTTTTATACAAATTTAAGATTGTCATCTTGGTTTTATTTTAAAGTTGAGTTTAGTTCTCTGAGATACTGACCCAAGGACTAATTCAGGAGTAATCCAGGGTAATTTGAATGATGGTTTATCTTTGACTTTGATTCTAGGAAAGGAAGAGTAGACCATACATGATTCTAAAAAAAATATCAAATTTTTCCTCAACAGTAGATGCACTATAAATATTACTCCAGTCTGTATTGGAAATGTTAAGCAAAAAATTTTCACTTTCATTGCTACCAAATTTTCTGAAATACCTGTGAAATGCCTTAGGGTAGTTGACATAAGCTTAAGTATTTGAACAATGTGGTCAGAAAGGCCAAGATTAGCAACAGTGTTGGAGTATTCTGAAGGATTAAGAGAGGTGAAAATATTATCAACAGGGTCATTCCATATCAAATGAACAAATGTCTCACACATAACCATCTCAGATTTTAATCATATTTGGCACAAATCTAGCTATATTCATGACATGAAAGCCTGTCAAGTATTAGTATCCTAATTTTAAGCAGTTCTGAGAAATGGTATCCAGAATGAAGGTGTGCATGTCATAATTCTCCGGCTGCAAATTTTTCGAGCATTTTCAAGGTCTCATAACTGAAGTACTAAGTAAACAAGAGAAACCACAATTCATACACTAGAAGTGTTTAGACTCCTGTTTTGAAAAACAGCCTCATACCTACTTGGGTCAAGGCTTATACTTTCTCTGACATATGCCCATGAAATGGGCATTTTTTTATTGCTACTAAAAGAATTAAGTTTTTTGAATGTTCACAGTTTGCAAGAATAATGTAGTACACGTCTCTATGTTTACACAGTAAGTCTCTATGTAATGTTTAATATACATAATGAATAGTGAAGGATTCAGATTCTTTTTCTATGACTTACTAAGCTCTAAAGTTAGCCGCAGAGTGAAAAGTTGCAAATTTGACTTATTTTCATTCAAGTGTTTAGTAATGTGATCAGTGAAATATGAAGCTGAGTTTTTGTAGAAATATTCACACTTATAAAGGGCAAATGTGGTATGAATTTCAAAATCCTAACTCAACCCCTTACTTCCAAACAATGGAACAAATGTCGGTACTCCTGTAAGGGCATCTAAGATATCTTAGGGGGTTTCAAAATCCAGAATGCAAAGTAATTTATGGAAATAACACTTTGGGAGAGTTACCATTTAATGTAACATTTAGCTCAATCTGACATATGCAATAAAATCTTTTTGTAGCAGTCCTGTTCTAGTTTGTATAATCGTCCACTATTACCAAAGACTATTACCCCTACGGAAAGACCGGAAACTAAATGCTATGAATCGATGCCCAGGTTATCACCTAAGGCGATATGTAGTGGTACCAGGAAAACTTGGAACTATGTGTTCACAATGGCTCTCTCTATCATGACATCACCACGGCTCTCACTGTTGTGACGTCAGCACTGCTCTCGGTATTGTGACATCAACACGGGATGTTCCTCACCCGCTTCCCCTCCCTTTTAAATACGATAATCGTAACAAATGCTCAAAATTGATGGATAGAAGAATTAGACTAAAATGAAAGAATGTTGAATTGCATTTAATAAATCAAATTTATTTGCATATATCACACATAGTGAAAGTACAAAGTCATGACTCTGATCTAGAAGCACCTGAAAGTGACTCTTGTTCTCTTGATTCTCCTTCATGCAAATACTTTTGGTGTATCTGTGTACATGGTTCGTAAACCACAAGAAGTAAAAAATGGACATGGCATTCTTGCAACTCCACAACAAAAACTTAGTAGAACACTTGCAGCAAATGTGAAACAAGACGTTGTGAACTTCTATGAGAATGACAACTACTCATGAATGTGTGCAGGGAAAAAAGACTTTGTTTCTACTGTAGTAGGCAAAGAAAGAGTTCATGTACAAAAAAGACTTCTTCTTGTTAACCAAAAGGAACTCTACATTGAATATTGTAAAGAAACTGAGAACAAGATAGGATTTTCTAAGTATTGTGAACTGAGATGTAAATGGTGTATTCCTGTTGGTAGAAAAGGCACTTATTCTGTTTCTGCCAGTATCACCAAAATGTTAAACTTATGTGGAATGCTGTCCCTCAACACTGCTCTAACTATAAGTTGCTATTACAAAAGCCAGTATGTGACACTGGTAACAGGAATTGTATGTTGCGCACATGTGAAAAGTGTCCTGGAAAAGATGCTGTATACTATTAGTTACTAGAATTGTTTAATGAGGGCTTTATAGGTGACAATGACAATGTTACTTTTCATAAATGGATGCATACAGATAGGACTATGTTAGTCACTTTGCAATTGCCGGTAAGTGGATTTTGTGAAGACCTTGTTAACATAGTTGGCTAACTTCGCCAACATCACTTCATTGCAAAGGTACAATTGTCATATTTAAAACAATGCAAAGAAAATTTCTCTGACTTTTAAGTCCTGGTGCTTTTAGATTTTGCAGAAAATTATAGTTTTGCAATTCAGGATGAGGTGCAAGGATACCACTGGGATAATTCACAGGCTACATTACATCCCTTTGTGGTGTACTATTATAAAAGTCATGATGCCATCAAGTGCCTCTGTTTATGCTGCATCTCTGATCACCTACAGCAGAACACAATTACTGTGCATGTATTTATCAAGCATTTAATGTCCGAGTTCAAAATGTTACTCCCAGAGAAGCTTAGTGACAAAACAATTTACTTCAGTGATGGAACAGCATCCCAGTACAAGAACTACAAGAATGTGATGAATTTGTGTTTGGATGAACAAGATTTTGGTGTTAAGGCTGAATGGCATTTTTTTGCTACCTTGCATGTTAAAAGTCCATGTGATCGAATAGGAGGAACAACAAAATACCTAACTACTAGTGCAAGTCTACAAGTAACATCGACATGCAGCTATATACTTATACCGCAAGATTTATTCAGATGGGCACATGAAAACATAAAGGGCATCACTTTCTTCTTTGTTCTCACATATGAGATAATTTTTCATGAAGCAGTAATGGAGGAACGATACAGCAGTGTCAAGACAATATCAGGAACACGATCACACCATGCATTTTTGGTTATTTCAGATAATTCAATATTTATGAAAAGCCTTTCATCTGATCCATTTGGTACTCCTGTCTCTATGTGTACAGGCAGGGACACTGCTCTCTGAAAACTATAACCTGGCCAGTAAATTGAATTTACATGTGATGGAAAATGGTATATAAGGCTCATATTAAAGCGATCAGATGAAAAATGATGTTGAAGTGAGATGTATGTCACCCTCAGAATCTCAACTACTATCATGGACCAGCAAGAAGGACACAGTTTGGATTCCATTTATGAACATCATCTGCACAGTGGAATTTTCATCACTGCAAAGTAATAGTCAGGGGTATGAAACTCTTATGGGAGAATAGAGACCCATGTTTTACACGTAGTTCGCACAGGTCTTTGTTCCCTGAGAAGCACTGGAGTCACAGCTGGTCGCAGCAATCTAGATTCACGGCAGAACGCAGGCGAACCTTGAGTGGAGCTTGCAGTCAACTTCCGCCATTTTGAATAATATAAATCCTCCATTGCTGCTTGAATACGATTCTGATATTCTGGCATATGCATATAGCAATATGTCTTTTAAGACAATTAAAATGTGCAGTGGCTGGCTGTGGTTTAAGAAGAAGTGACAGAGTGAATTTGTTCTGCTCTCCAATCAACAGAGCCAGTTAAGTCTTAAAAATAGCATATATTTTTGATAAAATTTCTGGCAAAATAGTTCTATGAAGTGTTATGTGAATGCGTTTTGTGAAAATGCTTTCATGTTTTCTTAACAGATACCTGCACTGGATACATCTCCTAGGAAGGAAGGAGGGAAATTTCTCTCGGTTTTTTGTGTGCGAGAAGCATTTTGAGCGGAAGTGTTTCTTGTTTTTAGGTGTAAAGCCTCGCTTGCTTCAGCTCGCTGTTCCATCCACAGCACTGGGTTTGAATATGGTACGTGTCTGTTTTTCACAAAATATGCCGTAATTTTAGATTAAGTAATTGAAATTTCTATTTAAAACTTTTTGTGGCTATTCGTACAGTATACTTAGTTCTTTGAAAGTTAAACTGCAATGTAGACATCAGGGAATAGAATTGTGCTTATAATAGAATGAAAGAAGTACCTATACCATAGCGATGTCTCATTTTGATTATTTTATATTGTTTTATTTTTAAATATTTCGGATTGTTTACAGAAATTGTTTATCATTATGCATTTTCTTGTGTTCCTTGACTTTAAGATAATTCTTTTTTCCAGAACGCATTTAAAAGTATTTGTTTTTCGATCTAGAAATTGAAATGTCCACATTGAAAGTTTTCCTTGTCATTTGATTAATACATATAGATCTTAAATGGCCTAACTGTGACACCTGATTGTCAGCAAATACAGCTGTGCTTATAATAGATTATAAGTAAACAAACAAAATGGGCATTTTGTTGGGCAATGTGATATGATATGTTTCATTTTACAAATGGTTATGTGATCTTCATAGAGAACTTGTTTATAAACCACAAGTGGCCCTAAGTGCATTTGCCTTATGTTAGATTTACTGCAGCATTTGAAGTATGACCATTGCCTTCTGCATCATTTTCTTTAGATTTAGCATTAAATTGTTAGGCTTAATGATTGATATTTTTAGAAATTCATTTTCATTCTTCTTACAGGTGGAACAGAAAGCGAATTGTGTTCCAAGGCCCTTTGATCCTCAAGTGATGTTGGGTGTTGCTGTGGTAAGTTACATTAAATTCTATAATTAATTTCTAACCCTATAGTGGAGTTCAAATAGTCAAATAAATTACTTTTTTTAATTTGCAGGATATGTCAGTTAACAATGTGGATGCTGTGAGCCCATCCGAACATACTGAAGGGTTCCCTTCAGTGAACAATGGTGAAACATCGATCAATAGGAGCAACCTGAAGACATGTCATTTAGTTTAGATTCAAGTGGTATTTCTCCCAATTTCACTAGCTGAAAAATCTATTACTGGCTAAATGCTATTACAGTCTGGATGAATTTATGGCAGACTAGCTGTTACAGCAGAATTTTATAATGAAATTTGTGTTTTTTGTGTACATAATTTTGATGTCTGTTATTTCTGTGAAAATGTGTGAGTGAAGTGAAAATTCATTATCTGGAATATGTAATTAGCATTTTGAATGACGACTTACATGTATTTATTTGTGACCTTAACAGAATATTATTATTAGTTGCCTGTTTACAACTGTGTAATGCAAAGAGTAATACATGTAATGGTTCTGTTATTCCCCAGTACTGAATTTCTTATTCTTAGCTGTTTGTCTTGTTCTGTTTTTGCTTTTTCGCCAATTTTTATATAAGCATATCTTCCCTTTGAATGGCACAAGAAAGGGTGCAGCATTCTCATGTTTTGCATATTAAAAGTACTTAAGATTTCCATACAAACACAGGATTTTCACCGAAGAACATCGAAACTAATGAAAAATCATTTGAACGTAGATTTTCGGTTGATCCACAAATTCGTTCTTAACGTGAAAGTACGACGTTTCCCGTCATTCACGTGAGTTTCCCTAAATACGTTCCGATGCATTCAAGGTATTAACATTAAAAAAGTTGGTTACACTTATTTAGTTTTGTGTGTTGTATTTATGTACAAATTCCTTACTTTTGTAGTGTGAAAATGACTGTACTTTCGCTATGTGTGATATACGCAAATAAATTTGATTTATTAAATGCAATTCAACATTCTTTCATTTTAGTCTAATTCTTCCATCCATCAATTTTGAGCATTTGTTACGATTATCGTATTAAAAGGGGAAGGGGGTGAGGGACATCCCGTGTTGACGTCACGATACAGAGAGCAGTGCTGACATCATGACAGTGAGAGCCGTGGTGACGTCACGATAGCCATCGTGAACACGTAGTTCAAAGTTTTCACGGTACCACTACGTATCACCTTAGGTGAAAACCTGGGCATCGATTCATAGCATTAAGTTTCCGGTCTTTCCGTAGAGGTAATAGTCTTTGGTAATAGTGGACGATTATACAAACTAGAACAGCACTGCTACAAAAACAGTATATTGCATATGTCAGAGTGAGCTAAATGTTACATTAAATGGTAATTTTCCCAAAGTGTTATTTCCATAAATTACTTTGCATTCCGAATCTTGAAAACCCCTAAGATATCTTAGATGCCCTTACACGAGTAACGACATTTGTTCCATTGTTTGGAAATAAGGGATTGAGTTAGGATTTTGAAATTCATACCACATTTGCCCTTTATAAGTGTGAACATTTCTACAAAAACTCAGCTTCATATTTCATTGACCACATTACTAAACACTTGAATGAAAATAAGTCAAATTTACAACTTTTCACTCTGCGGCTAACTTTAGAGCTTAGTAAGTCATAGAAAAAGAATCTGAATCCTTCACTATTCATTATGTATATTAAACATTACATAGAGACTTACTGTGTAAACATAGAGACGTGTACTACATTATTCTTGCAAACTGTGAACATTCAAAAAACTTAATTCTTTTAGTAGCAATAAAAAAATGCCCATTTCATGGGCATATGTCAGAGAAAGTATAAGCCTTGACCCAAGTAGGTATGAGGCTGTTTTTCAAAACAGGAGTCTAAACACTTCTAGTGTATGAATTGTGGTTTCTCTTGTTTACTTAGTACTTCAGTTATGAGACCTTGAAAATGCTCGAAAAATTTGCAGCCGGAAAATTATGACATGCACACCTTCATTCTGGATACCATTTCTCAGAACTGCTTAGAATTAGGACACTAATACTTGACAGGCTTTCATGTCATGAATATAGCTAGATTTGTGCCAATATGATTAAAATCTTAGATGGTCATGTGTGAAAAAGATAAAAAATTTGCTGATTTGGTATGAAATGGCCCGATAATGGTTTGGCTATGAGGGGTAATTCTAGTCAGGGCATGAATGGAAGAAGTTGAAAGACAGAGTTAGGTCACTTAGCTGAAGTTTGTTCACAATATCAGTGGAGAAATCAATATCAAAATCACCACATAATACTAGATTATTCAAAAATCAAGAAAGCTTAAGAAGAGATTCTTCCAGTTTGAATAATGACATGCAAACATCACTGCTTGGAAATCTATAATCACACAACACAACAAGAGTTACATTGTTAGTTTGCAGCTTAGCAGCTACATACTCAAACACTTAATCACAGGATAACATTTTAAGAGGTATTAAGAGCTGAACTTAAGTAAATGGCAACCCTACCACATTTAAAATGAAGCCTAGAGTAGAAAGAAACAAGAGAAAAGCTGTGCAACTGTAGGGAGCTGATTTCAAATTCATTTAACAAATGTTCTGAAATGCACAAGATATCAGGACTGTGATCTTGAAGGGCTAACTTCAGGGATTCTACTTTTTTCCATTGACACTGAATGTTTATGTATAATACTTTACAAGAGTTCTTACTCAAATGTTGCATTTGAGATAATACTATGTCTGTGTTTTGGGGAACACTAATCACACCAATGGTGTCTGGTCACAAATTCTTTGACATAATTGCACAAGTTCGTGAGCAAGTAGTCATGCCAGTAGCAGATGTTGCATAGGAGACACTCGTATGAGGATCATTAACTTGCTTGAATTGGCTGATTTGACATTATTAACTGGGCGAGTGAATTCCTTCTCAGGAACAAACTGATCTGGGCTCGCTTGTTTGTTTCTAAGGAAAACAAAGCGATTCACTGCACATGGTAGGGCTAGAAAGACAGATCCATAAGTTTAGAGCAAAGGTCCATATCTTCAAATATATGGTGTGGTAAGAGGCATAATTCCATTTGGGAGCAAGTTCATCAATCTCCAGAGGGGACAACAGTCTCTTCTTGAGATAGCATGAGAGATCGTCAGTGGTCGTACCTGTTTTTAGATGCCAGACATGAAGGTGTATCTTTCGTCATGGAGATGCTACACAGGCAATCATTTCGTCAATAAATTCCTCAGAGCCGGTATTCACTTTTCTGTGACAATGTTTATTTCAAACAATTGTAAACCCATCATTTCCCGAATCTTCGAACAAATCATGTAAGTCAATGGCATTGTTTCAGTCACTCTTCGTTTCACTGAGAATGTTCACTGTGTTTGTGTTGCTATTCGTCTGTTTACTTGGAGAAGCTTATGTTTCAAGAATTCCTTGTTATGTTCCCATGTTGACTTAATGGGCAGAACAGGTTGAATATTTAAATTGGAACTACCAATAAGGTCCATTAGTTACCTCAATTCCGCTTTAATAGTTGTAATATCACTTATTATCATATGGAAAGATTCATTCTTTAGCATGGTACAATTTAGACAGATGCAAAAAATGGATGGGGTTTCAATAACCACTTTGAATGTAATTTCATTTAGTCTGGAGCAACTAAAATGAAATTTGCAATGACATAGCACTTAATAGTTTTTTAACAGAAATAAACGTATTTTTGCAGGAGCTGCTAGAATGGTTAAGGGCACTGGTGGCCATCTTGAACTTGATATTGACCACCACAACATGACATCAGAGAACAGAGGAAAGTTCTGTGGTAGCCAGGAATTAAATTTATACATGATAGTGTCCCTGGCTGCTATATGGTTATTTTTTAGACAAATGGATCATTCTGTATTGTTTATGATGCAAATCTCTATGACTGGATGAATTTTAACCAAAATCCTTTACACAATTTTGAGTGAATCAAAATTTTGTGAGCCTCTCTCTGCATACTGTCATTTGTATGCAGTGCGCCTAATGTTTACATATTTATCAAAATCTCAGATTTTTTCACAATTACAGTCATTTTCTCCATAAAATGTTTTACATGAGAATTTAAAAATGTATACTTTCATATGCTGCCAAGTTAGAGAAAAGACCTAAGAGCAGACAACCAAGCAAACTCAAGTTAAAAGGGATCTGAAATTTTCTGAATTATTGCATCTTTCTTATTTTGAAAAGCCTAATTTTTGTCCAGACAATCTATTTTTCTTACTTTATAAACAATCTATTCATAAATAATAGTTAAACTTAGCTGCTGGTCAGTTTTATCAGTATCAGAAGAAATCAATCTTTTACAAAAATTTTGAAATATAATTCCTTGAATAAACAAATTTTTTCGCCAAACCATAAATTCAAAACTTAAGAGAAACACACAAGAAAAGATAGTAAAGAAAAAGCAAAAAGTAGATGGAAGTATATAAAATAAGAGAGGAAATATGCAAACATCATGTGTGTATACATGCGAGACAGACGCATTCTTTACGATTTATATTACCATGTCAAAAAAGATACATATTAACGGCTTAGTATGATGTCTAAGAACTGAAAAATGATATGTGAGTAGTGATGCCATGGAAATATAGAATTTTTTATTCACCGACTTATTTCCTAATCAGTTGTAATTAATAAAACAATTGACAATTATTTAAAACATATCTCACTCGAATAGTAGTAATATAATCTTTATGTTCACATTCATTCCTTCATTGTAAATTACCCATTTCTTTACACCGACAAACGCTGTGTATACATAAAGAAAATAGACGTATTTACACTCATATCTTTGTCGTGGATAATTCTAAGTTCCCTTTATTTACCAAATGTTGCACACACACAAAAGAAAATTAAATTCATTAGCCATTTACAACAGATATTGTTTAGTTCAGTTGCCACAAAGATTGTTTTCATTTACAAAAATTAAAAACATGGGAAAAAATTTGTTCAAAGCGAATTAAGACTCTCGTTTGATTTTCTTGAAATTGGCTACTCATTCGATAAAAATGTACTGAACAAAACAGATGCTATTTGACTGGTTCTACAATTTTTGGTTGAAGACATTTTGGTATAAGTGATATTTTATGAGATATAAAGAAAAGTTCATCTTTTGTCACCGGTAAAGTGGCACTCACGATTAGGCTACATGAGCCATTTATATCATTTTCTTATTTTCTTTGCCCTTATGTCCTAAATACCAAATTTCATGAATATCCACACAGTAGTTTCGGAGATGAAACATGCGGATGGATGGACAGACAGACACGACCTGAGCATAAGGCGTTCTTTTTTTAGTTTTTGTAATGAACGCCTAAAAATACACCAGGAACAAAAAAATGCAGATTTATAATTCCTTTAAATAAGTTCACTTTAACTTTAACACCTCCTACCTAAAGAGAAATGGCAAAAGTAGCGTCAAGTAAAATTTTATCATACCTCTCTGGCTCTGCAAATCTCTAGCCTCTGTTCCCTGTCTAGCACTTTCTTGGTATCTTCTTCGATTCGGTCAAAGAATGTTTGGTCTGGCTCAATGGGTCCAGTTGCTTCATCATTCTCTTGGCCACTTGAACCAGCTGCTATGTTTTCAATCTAAATTTTTAGAAATTAATTTAATTGAAATAAAAGTATTTGAACAATCAACATTTGTTACAAATTTTTCAAGGTATATTCATGGAAAATAAATTAGGAAATTGCAAATGCAGACCATCAATTAAATATTTCCTTGATTTTAAGAGACATTGCAAGACAAAATTATATTTGAAATTAATCTTATTATTAATAACAAGAGGATGCAGGGAATCAACGAATGATTTAAAAAATATTAGTAACTTAAACTGAAGATTAAGTTCATGTACCAATAGTCATACTGTATCTAACTTTTAGATCAACTTATTAATATAGTGACTAAAATAGGGATTTCCCTGTAGCGACAACAAAATATAGGAGGCTTTATACAATGTGCAAGAAGAGTGTATATATTGCAAAAAGGATATGTCCCACTGATGGAACATGACAGCCCCCAGAGTGAAATGTAAGGACAGTTATGTTACTCAAATTTGCAGACCATAATGACAAAGCTGAAAAAGAAAATGAGATTGATGACAGGAAATGTGGGATTAAATACACAGCAAGAATCTCCAAGGTGAATAAAATAAATAGTATAATGAAGGTAGACAGATAGATACATAGATATTTGACATTATTTGACAAAGGTTGAGGATGGTTCCCTCTTACACCTAATGAAACAGTAAAGATTAGAAAAGACTAGCTTGAATAGTTAATGTAGCTCCACAAATTATTTAAAAATATTTATAGCAATCTACCACGGCACATTTCATAAAAAACAAAGAACATGATCTACAACTTGAGAATTTGCTTACAAATCATCTGGTAAATACAAATTATTCTGACAAATTTCAAATGTTTACTATATCTTTACACAGGCTACAAAGACGTCCTATGTCATTCAAACACAATGAATTAAATCAATAAAAGTCTAAAAAATTGAATACAGGTATACTCTGATTTATGTTGATTCGAAGTTACATTGCTGATCAATTAATATGTGTATTGATATACCTCATTTTCACTCAAAGTTACATCGTTTGAGGTCTAAATTTCTTTTAAATTTTCATTGCCGCCTTCCTGAAGCTATTATCTGATTAAAATACTAAATAAAAATCACACTTAAATATCATCATCATCATCATGCTTCTGTCCGAAGACAGGTTTTAACTGAATCGCTGCCTCCATTTCTCTCTCTCTCCCTAGAAGCCTCTTTTATACCTCTATAAGTAGTATATCCCTGCTTTATATTATCTAATATTCCTATTCTTTTTCTCCCTCTTCCTCTTTTTCCACTGATTTTTCCTTCTAAGATCGTCCTTTGTAAACACTGTCTTCTCAATATGTGCCCTATCCAATTTGCTTTTCTTTTCCTGATTGTTTTTATTAGCATCCTATCTTCTCCCACCATTTCTAATACTTCTTCATTTCTCTTCCTCTCTGTCCATTTCACTTTCATCATTCTTCTCCATACCCACATCTCAAAACTTTCTAAATATTTTTCCTCCTTTTTCCTTATCGTCCACGTCTCTGCACCATAAAGAGCTATGCTCCATATGTAGCATTTTGCTAATTTCTTCCTTGTTTCTAGATTTATTTTCTTGCTTGTGAGAAGCCCCTTCTTCTCGTTAAATGCTGCTTTTGCCATTGCAATCCTACTTCTGATGTCCTGTGTACTACTTCCATCCTGTGCTAAAATACTGCCGAGATATTTGAAACTACTTACTTGTTCCAATTTTTGGCCATTTACCATTATATTTAATTCTTTATGTTCCTTTGAAACCACCATGACTTTCGTTTTTTCTGTATTGATCTTCATTCCATATTGTTGGCCAACCTCAACTAGTCTGTCTGTCATCCTCTGAAGCTCTTTCTTAAATATACTGCGATCTAAATATCTACACTAATACAGCATCTAAATAAACAACAATCTTAAATATATTGCATCACTCCAAACTCGGGCCAATACTCTCTAGGTGACTGCTTAATCTGTCAACTTGGAAGGGTTTTGTAACTAAGGAACCAAGTGATCAAAAAAATAGGTAAATTTGGATGTAAAGTGCTATGAACACCTGGGCATAAGGGTGATTTTTTCACATCTGAGCTGACTGTGGAGCCACAAAGCATCCAACTTAAGTGCTTTCACCTCTAGAATTTCTTGTGATGATAGTGAATTTGTCATTTAAGTGAAATTATAATACTCAATCGTAGTCAATTTAACACTAAATCTGATTATGCATATTATAAATTTCTAAGAATTCAGAAAAACTATTTAATATTAGAGAAACTAAAAATATCAGCACTGCAACAATTTCAATAATTCTAATTCCCATTTTTAATCCTGCCTCTAGATTCTTAAACACTATTATCCTAAAGAATAGGCAATTTTTTCTACTTCACTGATTAATAATTCTCTGCGAATAAGACCTACATGTTTCCTGATAACAAAACAATGCCTGTGCGATGAGAATCGCCTCGTTTGGCCAGTCAACTACGTCCTAAATCAGATTTGAAACACAGTAGTGTTGTGATCCTACTGCAGGTGACTCTGAGATGCAGCACTACTGTTTACTCAGGTGGGGAATTCTTGTCCTCATGGCCACCTAATACTGTTTCCATTGAATCCATTACCTGCATATTTTCCATCCAAACTTGGACTCAGTTTGTCAAATATCTAGTGCCATCATTGAGGGATTACTGCAATCAGTTGTGCCAACCAGTCCTAAACTCCTGCATGCATGCTCCCCTCATATCATTGATTCTTATGGGAAAAGCTGCTTCGATTTGCATAAATTGGATTTACGCTGCATCTCAAAATTTGTTTGACAGTAAAATTCATGACCGAAATGGTTAATATTTTGAAAAAATCTGATGTGGCCACCATATGACTTTCTACTTACCTGTAATATTTCTAAAAATTCCAAATAGGTTAAATAATGCTCCAAGAATTAAGAAAATAAAGGCGTAAAGTGTTTACAATAGTCGCCTGTAGGTGGTGTGGTGGTGGCAGCTAAAAAATTAGTTTTTTAAAATATCTCTTAAACAATGCATTATATGAAAAAATGTTTCGAACAAACATTGTAGAAACTTAAATTCCCTACAACCTTTAATCCAGTATGTTTTTACATTTATCAAATAATAACGCAAATATTTCAAAAAACATACAAGTGACAAGAGTAATCACCCACTTCCGGTTGACCGATGTTTACCAAAAACTAATCAGTTCTTTTCTCTTTAACAAAAATGTCAAATATAAATTTTCGTATTGATCTGATTAATAGTTTTTGAGTTAGAGCACCCACAAAATCCCGGTCACAGACATCATCGACAAAAGAGTCAAAACATGTTCAGGTAACCTTAAAACATGTATTTCTGTTGAAATCTCGAATTTGATTTTTTTCATGAAAACAATACTTCGTATATGGAGAAAGTAAAAAAAAGGATGTGACAACTTCCAGTTGACCGATTTTTACCAAAAACTAATCAGTTCTTGTCCCTTCAACAAAAATGTCAAATACAAAATTTCCAGTGGTGTAGCATCAGGGGAGACTTGGAGACTAAGTCTCCCCAATAATTTTGTATAGTTGAAATTATTTAATTTAAAAATTTCTTCAGACGTAGAAGCATAACTTTCTATTTATTATGTTGTTGAATTGAATTGTGAATTGAACCAATAAAACAGAAAGTAAATTCAAGCACTGTTTATACAGCAAGAGATGACTGAATGAACGGCAACCACCCTGAGACTGAACTACAGCAGTCTCAGCCGTGTGTGCGCAGAATGTAATGCACTGCCTCCATCCACCACCCGAGCCTAACGCAATACACTGGCGTGATGGACAAACCAGAGACTTGTCTCGCCAGCACATCTGTACCACTCAGAAAGGTCATTAGGCACTGTTTTATTGCTGTACAGGTTTCACGTGCGAATTAATTGATGTTATTATAATTGTCTAAGTGTTTTTACTACCACATTAATTTTGATTAAATGGCTGTTATGAACAAATTAGACAGCGGTGACTTAATACAGTACTGGCTTAAAACTCCATTTTCAACACTTCCCTACAAAAAAATGTGAGTTAAAATGTACAAGACCTACATAAAAAATAACCATTGTGCTAAACGAAAACAAACAGAAACACATTTCAAACTGTCTGGTATGAGAAATACAAATGGTTTACTGCCAGTGCCATGACCAATACAATGTAAGCTGTGTGTGCCTTCTATTCGGTGGTGACAAAGAATGGTGCAATGAAGGTATCAACACAATAAAAAACTTTGATCGAAAAGCACAAAAACGCCAAGTTTCAAAACAACATTTGAAAAACAAAGAATTTTTTCAGTTACTTGGTAAAAACCATATTGAACAGACCCTTTCAGATGCTGCGTGCCTTGCTGCAAAAAAAACACAGCGAAGAAGTGTCTCATTCAATAGACAATTTCTTATTATTAGTCATCTCATTCAAACAATAATATTTCTAAGCAAACAAGAACTACCCTTATGTAGCCACCGAGAAGACGAGAGTTCTAGCGACAAAAGCAACTAATTAAGTAAGTTTCTGATATTATTTTTTACATATTATTACATATTTTATATATATATATATATATATATATATATATATATATATATATATATATATATATATATATATATTACATAGGCATTTGTCCAGTGAAAACGGTACCTCTAACTTTGAAAACAACCTAGGAATAATGAAGATAGCCGAATTTCAGAAATGTAACAAAATGGTGTATTAATGTTGCAGTTATAAAATAACGTTTCCAGATACTTATTTATAATAGTTTTAGGTAAGTGCTATTAAAATTGCAAGTTGATACATTGTAGTAGGGTTTCTGAGATGTAAACATTCAAATTGGTCTTATCGGATTTCCAGGTCTAAAAACAGTGCTTTTCTTCAAATATAGCCCAATATAATATATTTAAAGATAGCCTAGACATTTAAGATGTACATCAATTAACGTAGAAATAAATTCGCTAACCATTACTTTTCACTCCATTAAAATCATTGTGGTTGTTTTTGAGATATACAGTCTCAAACTCGGGTGTCTAGACTTTTTGCAAGGACAGTATATGCATCCACTTTGTGCACTTCGAGCAAAGAATGCATAAAAAGTGTCCCTACCTTTGAGTCTCCCTAAGTAAGATCTTCATGTTATGCCACTGAAAATTTCGCGTTGACCTGATTAATAGTTTTTGAGTTAGAGCACCCATAACATTTTGGTCACAGACACACACAGACATCATCAAGAAAATAGTCAAAACGTGTTCAGGGGACCTTAAAAGATGTATTTCGAGTGAAATCTCGAATTCGATTTTTTGCATGAAAACAATACTTTCTTTTTACTTTGTATATGGAGAAAATAAAAAAAAGAATTGCAGCTGGTAACTTTTAAAACTACTGGTAGAGTAGTTCTCGACGTAGACTCATGCATGAGATGGGCTTTCAAGGCCCACTGTACTTACACAACAACAATTTATGGAAAAAGCATGGGCCCACAATAATACCCCCATACGTGCTTTTTAGTTCTCATAATTCAATGCAGCAAGTGGCAGCATAGCAAGAGGTATCATAGCAAGTTTATAGTGTGGTTATCGCAGGTTTCACAAATGTCTGTACATGGGGGAGGGGGAGTTCTGGACCCCCCAGACCCCTCCTCTCTGGGTATGTCCTTGCATACACCACTACAGCCAGCAATACGTACAAATATGTGCAAGCATTAAACAAAAATTTGATTATTACCAAATCTTCAATAATATCCAGAAACTTAAATATAACAATTCACAATAATTCTGTATAAAAGTATCCTGTAATGTGAAGGTAAGCAGGAAAATTTTTAAACATTTTAATGAAAGTTGAACTCAATTTCTCCACAAATTTCCAGTCAGAGATCTATACATACTATAGTTGATCATGCACGAGCTTTTCAATTCCTGCAACAATGCTGGTGACAAAATGTACCACACCTGATTCTGGTTGCTGATGGTTGTTTCAGAAAGCAATTTTTTTAAATAAACAAGTATTACTTATTACATCCTCGTATAACCTGATATTCCAAGCAATAACACTAAAAGTATCAATGTATAAGAAGCACTGTCAAAGCCAGCCTAACTCTGTCTCTGCCCATCTATGAACCTTCACACACAATGTTCTTGTACTTTCGTGGCAAGTATGGCTATCTCCTTAAGTCACATTCAAAGTAAACTTAACATGTGTATTGATTTTACCTGTGCTGGGTCTAGGCTGTTAAACTGCTCCAAAGACATTGGCTGGGCCTTCTTTTTCTCCTTCTTTTTTCCCTTTTTATCTTCCTCCTCCTTTTTGGCCTTATCATAAACCTTTTTCTTTTCTTCATAGTCAAGCTTTGAAAGTAAAATAGCTTGGTGCAAATCTTGTTCATAAGACTCATCGACAAACTGGAAATTAAAAAATAGATAATTAGATTGTCATAAATAAACATTTAGTGAATATAATTCTCTAGGTTAAATCATTTACAGTTAGTTTACTAAGTAAATAAAATTTTCAAAATATAATGATTTTTAAGTTAGAAGATAACATTGACAATACGCATTATAAAGTAGTTTGAAGACATTAAACGACTGCAAGCAACAGCAACTTAGAGGAAACACGTTCGTGGACAACATATATTACTGAAACAAGAAAAGGAAAGCACGATATTTTGAGGTATGGGCAATGAAAGGCATGAAATCCTTTCTTTCTCTTTAATGTTAATTTTATTTCTATTGTTAGAACATGGTGAAAAATCATAAAATGTGGCGTAAACTTATATCAGCGTAAAGTGAAACTCCTCTCCGCTAACGTTACCTAGTTGTGTAAGATCATAACATTTACCAGAAAGTATTGGCGGATCAAAAATTGGGTTAAATGTCAGATAATCATTTACAACAACAACAGTGCCCAAACTAACGAACCCATATAAACGCAGTCTCAAGTTGGAATATTCAATAGATAAGTTATTATTAAACAACACTAATCTAACAAAGATGAAATAATAAAGAGAATTTACGTGATATTTTAATGAAATTCTCAAATAATTCTAAAAAGATCAATTATATAAACCAATAATTGCCTGGGTTTTTTGCGACTTGAAATATTTCGAGAGTAGTTTTTCCTGCGTGAACATGAAAATCCTATTGTCATGCCGATGAATTATTAACTAATCATTCACGCAAAAACTACGTTAGGAAGCTTAATAACTGGCATAATAAAATAGTAAAGGGTAAATTACTTCATTATCCTTTTGCTTCCATTGCTCCCATTGATCGTTGTTCGTCTTCTTCTTTCCCTGGAATACACAGATGAAAAATATAGCTGAGATCTCTTAAGTGATTAACGCTACTTCATTAGAATAACTGATGCCGTCATATTCTAAATATTACATTTGTAAAATCACAAATTAACAAACATTTTAAATTACTCACTTCTGTATTCTCCTGTTTTTTCTTTTTCTTCTTCTTGATAGATGTATTATCAGGTTTAGGAGCAGGTGCTGAAAGCTTCTGTTTCGTTTCTACTTTTTTCTTTTTTTGATTCTTTGATTTTTGCGGCATATTATCATCATCATCTTCGATAGTGAGAACTGCAAATCTAGAAGCCACAGCGGTAGCCATAACTTCACAGCTCGTATAGATTAGTTCCTTTCACTTTACTTCACTATCCCAATGTAACCGAATACGCGAAAGACCAAAATAAAGTGACTTTTTTATGTGCCTCAAGTAAATTTACGCTTAAGACCTAATGACAATAATCCCACAAAATACCACGATACCACGCAGCCAGATTGTTATATGTTTCAATTACAAGACTTCTGGGAATGGCAGATAGAATGAAACAATCCGCGATGGTTTATTCAACTTTTTCCGAGTCCATGATTCAACGAAGAATTGTGGGTAAGAAAGAAAATATCAAAGATGTCCGCTTTGTAGCGGCGGGGTAACGTCGGTGGCGTCATTTTCATCATAAGCTGGTTTTACATTTCTGAAGGAGACAACCACTTTTGTACGCGTACAATTTCGGGGAATCTAACTTATACTTTATTGAACTGATTTTGTGATAAGCCACGTAAACCAATGTTTATTTTCATATTTGAAATTTGTAGTTATTTACTGTTTGCTTGTGTTGTGTGATTGCTGAAAAGTGCAATGTTAACTGATTTTGACTTGATTTGAAAGAGTACCTAGTGTCTTGTTAAAGAAAATGTATGCCAGTAAAAGCGCCGGTTTAAATGGATCTGCTAAATAACTGTTGCTACTGCAGGAGTGAAAATCTTGTGAAAAAAATTAAAGATAAAACGAACCCGTTATATTGTATGTTTTAGTAATAGTCTTGAACTTATTTCAGGTTTTGAAGACATTAAAATGTGTGAGTTGAGTCAGTTCATATATGCTGAGGGCAGTGTTGTTTGGGTTAAGCTCGGATCATGTTGGTGGCCCGGAGAAGTGAAAAACGTAGATAATCTCCCAGAAGAAATTTTACAGAATTTAAAGAAGAAGCCTTTTACAGCAGTTAAATTTTTCGACGAAGACAAATAGTAAGTAAAAGTATTTCATTTTTGTCCGCATTTTATAAGCTTCATCTGTTTATTTAACCACAAATATTCTCACTTTGAATTTCAGTGAGTATGTCAGAAATCTTAACAATATATGCCTGTACAATAATAGAAGAAAGAATGAATTCATCAGAAAAGGACTTGGTAAGTATTTTTTAGACATCTAACCCCCCCCCCCCCCCTTTTAAACATACTTAAGTAATGTTCGCTCGCCATAGTTAATAAGTTATTTTCATCGTATTGTGAATGCATTTTCAGATATGGCCCGTGCCAAAGCGAAAGAAGGATCGTCGGTAATGAAAAAATTTCCGAATGATGTTGTAACCGCAGAATGTCTCACTGGAGGGGATCCTAACATTCTTACAAAAGATGCGTTCGCTCCGCAGGAGCGCCCAAATTACAGAGAAATTTTTGGTGATTCTCCTAACAAAAAGAAGTCTTCCAAAAAGAATAATTCACCAAATAAGAGTTTCGGTGAAAGAAGACCCGGAAGGCCTCCATCTAACGGGCAATCAAGATCTTGGAAAGACATAGAAATCCCATCTCCAGTAAGAGCTATGCCCAAAATAACTCACCGTCGGTTCATTAGCGAATCCGATCATGAAGTTCGCATTCGCCAACAGCCTTGCACACCTACCAAGGAGGATGCCTCGAGTCCTGTAAATAATTATAAGTGTCATATATGTGGGTTTACTTCATCCCGTTTAAATGTCATTGTTTTGCATAATAAAGCCCAACATAGTGAAAGTGCCATCGCTGCAGCTAAGCTGCAAACACCATCATCAGGTAAAAAGAGAAAGAGTGTTATCGGTAGAATGGCATCTACTAGTACAGCCAGCAAACTAAAGAGCCGAAGTAGTGAAGTCAAAGATTCTAGCGCAAGTCGAGCAAAAAGAAATATTCTTGGCGAATCTGAAAAGAAAATAGGCATCATCGAATCTGTGAGTGAAAAATCTAATTCGAGCGTAAGGAAAAAGGGAAAAGGTAATGCGAAGAAACGAAGGGAAACCGAAGTTAGAGAGAGCCTTTTGGCAGATTGGGGTGAAGAGGATGAAGAAGAGGAAGAGAAGGAGAT
The DNA here is from genome assembly GCA_028673005.1 of Tanypteryx hageni. Taxonomy (NCBI): domain Eukaryota; kingdom Metazoa; phylum Arthropoda; class Insecta; order Odonata; family Petaluridae; genus Tanypteryx; species Tanypteryx hageni. The sequence continues at coordinate 118,619,004 of CM054115.1, forward strand.
TGAGAATTTAAAATTGGTTCTAGGGTCTTCGAGAAAGGTAGAGGAAGATAGTCTTGATGAAACTAATGAACAAATCATTCCATCTGAAAAAGAATCCAACGATGACCAGCCAGATCCCACAATTTCCGAAACAATCCCAGAGAAAGTTGCTGACAAGTCACCTGATGGTGGAGACCTTGAGCAGGAGTTCAAATCTTTGATGGATGAAACTACTGTCCCTGCAATGCCAGAGGTCCCTTCACTAATTACAAGCTTACCTGCAATTGAAGTGAATTCAGGAGATAATGCTAATGAAGAAGAGAAGATTAAAATTGATGTAACAACAAATGAAGAGAATGATGCAATTCAAGTGAAAGGGGAAACAAATGAGCATGATGATAAACATATGGAAAATGAAATTATTAAAGTAAGTAATCCTGATAGTAGTGTCATTGATGTTGTAATCAAAGATGAAGAAAAGTTGGTAACTTCAATGCCGGAGCTAACTGCAAGTGACTCAATCCCTCAGGAGTCGGATAAGTCTCAGCTGCCTTTACCTAAAACTGAAATGGCCTCTATTAACTCATCAAATGAACAGCATATGCCTGCAACACAAACATCAGGAAATGCTTCCTCACAAGTTATTTCTGTAAATCAGGAAACCTATGGCATTTTGCCCATTTCAAATGATTCTTCGAAGACTGTTATGACGGAAAGCATGACAGTTAGCTTGCCCACTTCTTCAATCGTCGAAGGATTGCCTGCAAGAACTTTGGTGAGTGCAGCTCCATCGGAAGAAGCTACAGAGACTGCAACATATGTCCTTGTTACCATTGACGATAGTGGAGCTCTGCAACCTATAGATAACATGAACACTGTGGTCAACACTGCTTTACTAGCCCTTGATGGACAGCAAGATGATGGACCTCGCACCCTGTATATTGATCCATCACAACTTGGTACTCAGGGCACCGACCTTGAGAATATTTTCTTAGCAATTGACACTAGGGGAGATATGGCTACTCAAATGGTTGAGTTGACAAATAGGAGTGGTGAACAGCCAGAAATACCAGGGCAAGCATTTTCTGCTGCAGCAGCTGCATCAGCTGCCAAGGCTAAATCAGCCCAGGATATATTGGCTGTCGCCTTAGCAAACACACAAGTCTTTCAAGGTGATGGTTCATATGTTACTCTAAACCCAGCTGCCTCTGCAGTTACGGTTACCAGTAGTCGTTCTGCCCAGGCTCCCGTGATGACACCGAGAGTTGTTGATCCTTGCCGCAGCAATGCAGTGAATGCCGTCCCACCCATCAACAACTCTCTTGCAATGTCAGACCTTCCAGGGCATATCGGTGAGGTACAAAGGCCTGTCAATCTGCAAGTGCCTCCCCTGGAGGCACCTTCGTTTCATCCTCAGTTGCAGCCCACGCCTCAAAATCTAATATCCCTTCCCCCTGTTGTTCATCCTTCTTCCCAAACGACCATTGTTACCCTGCCGACAACTCTCCCTCACCTGAACTCGGGTGATTCAACCAATCGCCTCGATGCATCTGCAGTCTCCAACATATTAACTCTACCTTCTCTGATTCCCTCATCATATGCACCTGTGGGTGTGGACAATGGTCAGACTGCAACAACACTGACCCTCATCAGTGGTACAAATCTGATCATGGATCAAGTGACACAGGCCTTGCCTAAGGTAGATACTGAAGGTATTGTGGAAACTAGTCGTGATCATGTGGCCGAGAAAAGAAAGCTTGATTGTGATGTGAGGGAATCCAAGCAAATGAGAGTGGATGAAAATGGTGGCAGTTAGATGTGGTTGTTGTCCAAGACTTAATATTTTATATATATATATTTTTGTATCTGGGAGGATGACGAAATCATGGTCAGGTTTTAAATGCATGGCCAATCTCAGTACAGGAGTTGGTGTTTTATGGCAGGAAATGTGATTTATGATGATCTTTTCTGAATGGAAATTGTGCCTAGCAACTGAAAAGATTTGCAATAGATGGTATTCATCTAATGATTAAATATTTGAGATTTTATATGAGAAATTAAAATGTTTGTCATATTCACATCCTTGCCAAATAAAACATTGGTTTTGTAAATTCAGCTCTTTTGGTCTCTTGCAAAGATATTTAGTCAAAAGGAGCTTGCCAAAAATGTTATAATAGGTAATGATATGATCATCATCACTTTTCTAGGTGTGTATGTATGTATACATATATTAATAATATATGTGCGAAGAGAGAAAAGGTATAGCAAAACTCCTTAGAAACCCTAATTGCTGTCTCCTTTTATAAAAATTACTTCCATTGCTGAAGTATTAGACTTTATCTTAGTAGTCAATTATTGCTTTATCTTTGTGCATATTTTACTCTTAATTTAGCCTTTAGTAGTTGGTAAAATATTTAGAATCTTGTCAATGTCATCAATGCATGCCGTCTTTCTTAAAATTTAAATGTGACCTGATAAACAGACACTTCTCTGTATGTGAGATTACCTCATTCAGCTTGCATTTTTCCGAAAACTCCTGTCATGCCAAAGTAGAAGATTAATGGTTATCACAAAAACTTGTCAGGTTGAATGTGTGGATGTTTTTAAATATTGTTAGTGTTTGGTTTATTTTTCTCAGTTGTGTCATAATCACATATATGTACAAACCATAAATATAAATAAGCTTACCATATTGATAACCTTGGTAAAGCTACTGCATTGAAATTTTTTGCTAAAAACAATGAAACTTCAATAAGGTAAATTCATGCTTATTAGGTGAAATATGCAGAAAATCTCTGAAAAAATGTAACAGATTTTCGTTCTATTAGTGGAAATTGTTTTAACTGTTTTGTTAATTTTCCTTTAAAAATGTTCTCATCAGATGGATTGTCAATCCATATCTATTTTATGTTTAACATACAATGACAATTGTTTATAACCAACCACCTTCAAGTTTTTTGGATATATAGTGTAATAGTGACATATTTTAAGGAAATATATATAGAATTTTCTTATGGTTTTTTATTTTTTCTAAAGCAGCTGGATTAATGATTATTGAAGTTTCACCATAGTTATTTTTGATAAGGTATTAGTTGTTTTGAATTACTCAGAAATCTAAAATTCATTGCAAAGGCTATTAATAATCAATTTTGTTTTATTGTTAACTAAGTTGTGTAATTGCTGAGTAAAATTATTTTGCTTTGCTTTCTTCACTGTAACTTTTCCATTGTTTACACAAATGGTTCTTTTATATATTTTTGTAATGCTTTCTTCTGAATTAGGGATCTGTGAAATACTGAATTTTGATCATATACATGTGAGCTTATTGTATAGATGTAAGATGCTCTTAAATTGTATACTACCTAACAAGTGTTGGTTTTAGTGTTTTATACTGTGTGAAATGTTAGAATTTAATCTGTAATGATGCTTTTTACATTTTGTTACTGTTACACAGTTAAAGGTGTGTAGAAGTTCTCATAAAAAGAAATTCTTGAAATTTCCATTGTTAGTACAAAACTGTCTGAATATATTTTATTTGGTAAATATTGAGAAAATAACTTTTTGGTTCACAATTTTATCAAACATATTTGAAAGGTACTTGTCAAAATGTACATTTTATATCATAGTTATTAGATCCTTACCCTTGAAATTTGTTCAAATTCCTATTTATGGCAACATTTCTCCATAGTTTTTGTAAAGTAAAGATTTGCCACAAGGAATTGGAATTTATTTTGTCTTGTAAGTTGAAGAAACAGCTCATTTTGCTAGTTGTCTGTAGCCCATTGTTGAGTTTGTATGTATGTAATATTACGATGGGTCACTATTCATATAACTGAGTTTTCCCGTAGTTATCATTTATGACAAAACTTTTATTTAAAGCAATTTTCAAGATGCCGTTGAGAGGATCTTACTTTTATACTTATTCATCTGCTTAGAATTTTCATGATGAATATTGCATCATTTGGTTAATATATCTGTTTTAAATATAATAACAATTTAGTTATTGTATGGATTTTCTTGCTGAAAGATTTCTTTTTGCTTTAAGGAAATGTGTAATTAATTACCTGGGTGTCAGTCTTTTCATTCTCATAATGCTGTGGTTTAGCCAGGAAAAATTTTGTGATTTACTATAGAAAATCTTTAAATTTTTATTATTAACTGACTTAATTGCCTGTAGGCAGTTGTAATTACCAGGTAGTTTTATTATTCCTAGCAAACCATCTTTGTATTAATGTTGATGATGCTTTCTCCTACAAATTTTTTTCAACTTAATATTATGAATGGAAAACCTCTTACCAAGTTCGTTTTTATTTCTCAAGCTTTTTACTGGCATTGGAATTGCTGAAAAGTCAACATTTATGTGAATATTATGTAATGTGTTTTAGTTGCCGGCTAATTCATTTGAATAAGACTGTAAAAACTAGTAATATAAGGTGCAATAGAGGATGATTATTATGGTGCTTTATGATTTATTTGGAAGTTGTATGAAAGATGTGCACTTAGATTATTACACACTGTAAAACTTTATTAACAAATTAATTTTGATATTGCCAATTTTACATAATTTCAATCATTTGTAGGACTGGTGCTTCAGACTTACGAGTAGAAAACTTGTCATGAAGTAAATTTGAAATGATAATGAATTATTAAGTTGATAATTTTTTGTAATGACACCTGTAATCAGAAGTTTTGTAAAAAATATAAGTAAATTTATTTCAATAGGCAGTTTTTGATGATTAAAAAGTCTATCTGGGACACTGCTGGATACAGCTAAATATATAGATGAATGTTACTTTGTGCACAGTTTATTTGTATCTTGATTTAAGGAATAAAGACTGTATGGAACTGATATTTATTCTAGGTATTAGTGTATTAGCCCCTTAATTTTTTCAATTTAAAAACAACAGCCAGATGTTCTTTTGTGTTAATTATTTTGCATTTTTTGTAAATCAGGCTTGAAAATTAAATTTAAATATTACTCGGCATATAAGATAACCCGGTTTTTTAGAAGATTTTTCAGGAAAAATGATTTATTTAGGTTCACCAAGGCATATAGGAAGGGCAACGTCATGTCCACCTGTGATTAAGCCCATATCCGGCAATGTTAACAAAATATTACGGTGTGATAAGTTAAATATAACGTTCTAAATAGACTTAATTCGTAAAATAAATAGGGATGATATAAAACAAATAATTGCTTCGAGACTTGTATAGCAAAATGTGCCGTGTGAACTCTGCAGTCATATTAATTAAAGCTGTCTTACTGATAGTACTTACTTACAACATGGTTTTTTATATAATGGGATAAATAATAAATGGAATGCATATGTAATAACAATATGCATGCTCAACTAGTCCTTTTTTCTTCTGCAACTTTTTTGCCACGTACATAATGATTTTGATTGATATAGCAATACCTGACTTCTGTTCTACTGTCCATCACTTCCTCTAAGTTGTGGCCTTGTAAGACCAACCTTACGAAGACTTTCTCTTATTCCATCAGCTTCAGTTTTTCCTTTTCTTCTCCATTCATGGATCATTTTTTTCTGTGGGAGGTGGACCGAAATGACGTGCTGCTGCTCAGTTTCTGTATTGAATCACCTGAAGCTTATAACTAATAGCATAGGCATATCTTTTCACTTTTATAGCCATTGTGATCTCAATACAGGTAATGTTATTTATCCTAGATATGTATAAAATATTTGACCTACAGGAATTCTGTTAGGAACTAAAACACTGCAAAAACACCGAAATTGTAATCACTGTGAGCAGGCATGTATTAAAGCGTAATAATTAAAATGCATCCTCGGAATTCATGTTGCATAAGGTATTACTGTATATATTAAATTTTCACTTAATTATTAATGTATATTTTATTGTTTTTGTGACTAATGACTGCCAATCATTCCATTTTGGGGATGAGTGTTTTCATTAGTGTCAGTATTGAGAATGGTAATTATCTTACCTTTGGCATATAAAATGCAGGTTGATTTTGGGGGTAATTTTTATGGGAAAAAAGTGCACCTTATATGCCAAAAATACAGTAATTTCTAGATTGGAAGTAAAAACCTCAAATAATTTTTTATCAATGCCTTTTTGAAGTTCAATGCAAGTGATAACTCAACAAGTAATTAAATTATAGTAATCCATTGGTTTCCAAAAACTCAAGGAAAAAACAATCTTCATTTGTATGTCCCAAATGATTCATATATGCTGCAAGCATTTTTCAGAGTTACGAATCTTCAGTCAGCTCCCAAGTTTCCTAAATATTTCAAAATCACTGCATTGGCTTGATGCATAATTATGTGAAGGAACACTTCACCAATAAATTTAAACTTTGTATTCAGAATAAATCCTACTGTAGGCTGTGACACACATCACTGTGCTAGAATTTCTATTTGTCATGGAAAAATTATAACTTAGGTATTGATTCAAGAACAAGCAATTTAAAAAATGTACTTGTCCTGTGTATCTCCAATAGCCACGACAAAGTTAAAAAACCATATGTGCATTTCAGCTACAAATCAGCTGTCTTCAGTGGCAATTCTAAAAGAATATTTCCAGTGTATTACTGCTGAAGATGGCTGCTTTGTAGCTGAAATATGCATTGGTTACTTAACCTTTTCAGGGCTGAATTGTGAAATACACAGAAACATATAGTCATACTGAAAATAGAGGTTCATATAATGGGATATTAAAATAATTTACTAAATTTATTATTTTCTAAAATTTTGGCCCCATATATGTATATGCAATTTAAAATCAGGCTATTTAAATTTGTATGGAGTACACACACCATACACAGGACATAAAAAAGTGCCAAATTAGAAATTCTACTTAATTGATAAAATATAACAAAAATATAGAGGCCACTATGAAAATTTTAGTTGCCAATGGCAATCGGGCGCACAGCTTTCTCCAGCCTTGGTTGACACAAAAACTTTTAATTATATGCATATGATCCCGACTGACCAAATCCCTTACATACACATTCAAAAGAAAACTTCAAGCACTATCTTTAGACTATTGAAGTTCAAATTTCCCCGACTGCATGATTCTGGAGGCATCAAAATAACAATGATGCTGTATGGCATCATACGCCCTGGAAGGGTTAACCTTGTTCTGGTTATTGGAGATACCCACGGCACATACATTTTTAAAATTGTTTGTTCTTGAATTTTTTCAGCCATAAGACGAGCTCGATAGTTCCCTGTTGAATTAGGTACTGATAATATATATACCTCATTAAAATTCATTACAGGCCACATAATTATACAATATGTACAGATGACTGAACAAGCATCATCACTAAATTTCACTGATAGAAAAAGTGTCATATTTATGATTTAACCAATAATCTAAATCCCTTGGTCTTGCTAAGTTACATATTATAACCTTTTTGTCATTTTGCTTCAAATTACGATTTCAACTTAAAATTGATTATAAAATCTCATAAGACAAAGTATCATTTTCCTACCAAAGATTTTTTGCACTTATCTATGCTAAAATTATACAAAGAAGAATGGATATTTTTCAACAAAATAAAAATTAATACACTTGATGTTATTTACCAATATTTTTGTTGATTTTCATGTATATAAGTAAATATTAGGCAGTCAAAATCTTACTGCTCCTGATTGGATTAATAATAAGTATGCCTTAATAATTATTTTCAATGTAAACACTTTAGCAAAATAAAATAATTATTGGAATGCAAACTAAAAACAAAGTCTCTAGTATTTAGAAAATTCTTAAATTTACCTCAAGATCCCAGCTTTATGCCAATAAAAATTTGATACATTATTCATATAATTGACTGGTTAAAGTAAATAATAATAGTGACATCATCAAACATAATACTTTATTGAAAACCTAAAATATGCACCATCAAATTAAAAGAAACTACAATATAGACAAGTTTGTGCCTTGAATGCATTTGATTTGAGTTATAACTGTACAACAACTATTCATTAACTGTTTCATTACCTGGTTCACAGATCACTTTGGATTTACTCTAACATGATAAATAAAGAACTAAATGATACTCAATTTAGTTGTTAATTTATTCCTATAATCAGACATCATTCAAGCAGCTCATTTTTTTACAGTATTGAAATACAAGTTACAGACTAAAGTGACTTACAACTAACAACTAAACAAGATATTATTCAATTTTCCAGAATGCTTCTTTAAAAAAATCTTTTGTTTTTTTACTAAATCATTTCATATGGCAACGTTAAATAGGCATCTGAAAGTTTCAAATCAGCAAAGTAACATTGCACATCGTAGTTTTAATTAGGAACTTAAAATTCTAATAAAATGTGAGTCATTGTAGCACAACAATTCGAGCGCTGGAATGGGACAAATGGAAAAATAAAAACTAACAAATCCAACAAGGCCTTCTAGTTGCTTAATGAAAATCTAATGCTGCCATGATACAAAACTCCTCATTGCATCTTAAGTCACTGAAACTGCAGTTCATTTAAACCAAGAATAATTAATTAGTAAAGAGGTACAAATTTTTGAAAATATGCAAATTACACTAAGCCTCAAAATGAAAATATATTTAAAATGCATTACATATTTTTGATAGTTTTTAAAAACTTTTCATAAGAAAATTCAACTGCAACTCCAATCTACTTAAGTCAGAAGAATGGGATAACAAGCTTACATAATATGGTACGTTATAGGGAATAATTTTTAACAAATTAACGTCTTATTTTATAGGACAGTGTGGATACAGTGCCAAGAGCAATACGGGTTATACTAATTCAGAAAAGATGAGCCTTATAAGATGCAGTAAAAGCTACAAGGGCCTAAGAAGTATATAGGCCTGAAAAATAATTCATTCCTGCTTGCACTGCTGTTATGTCTGTTGGCCAGTCCTACTGGCTCACACTTCATAACTAAGTCCAAACAGTAAGGTGGCATGGAATGTGTAGATGGAATCATCCTAAGCTTGTCATTTAAGATCTGCTCTCTCTCTTCTAACATCAATGTAGATCCGGCCGTATATTAACACTGTTACCACTATTATATATTGTCAGTGAATGGGAAACCACTAAGGTAACCAGATACTACTAGCCTGATCACTTTGATGCAAATGCTTTATCATATTCCATCATTAAAGAAATTATTATAATGGTGCAAGGCAGTATTACCTCATTCACATGACTATGCAGTTGAGTAATACAAAGCCTGTTTAAAACTCAAAAATATAGTGTTAATTGCCACGTTGTTAATCACTGGCTAAAATTTGTCACTAACCACCAAATTTGTCCATTTCTTCCGTAATGAATTCACATCAAATGTGCCACATTGGAAAGGATTTTTAAAAAAAGATGAGAAGAGCTGGAAAATATGTACATTCGGCACTGTCAATCCTTAGACACATCACTTTTTGAGTTCACCTCGTATCACTGCTGGTAAAATCAATATAAGGCCTACGCTACTCACTTGGGGAGAAATAAATAACAGCATGTTTAACTGTTTTGAGGTTGCTACCAAGAAATGTCAGATGTACATTAGTAAATGATGCTGTGATTTTGATACTTTATACATGATGAAGGATTCTCCGCCATTTGGTGGAAGAACTTAAAGCCATCCTACCACTTGACTGTAAGCTTAACCATCTTCTTTAGGAGGAGTAAACCATCCTGAAATATGAATTCAAAAATGGTTTGAATATTGTTACACCCACAACTGGGGAAATTAAAGAATTATTCAAATCTTTACTCACCATTTTTTTCATGGATCTGAACTAAAGACTTAAAAGATTGTTGTGCCCTTGCCAAGCTATATTGGCCCTGTAAAGTTTAATAAAAATAACAAGGTATACATAAGATCTTAAAAAACAAAGACTAAAACATCTAAAAACTCTTGAAATATTAGCACCATGTGATTACCTAATTTGAAAGTGTTAAAACTAGAAAGAAATAATGATTTAAAGCTATTAGCTATCACCTAATGGATAATATTGGATTAAAAGAATTCTCTGCATACTCACATTACTTACCTGGTTACAGACTTTGGCAGTGCCAAACTGAATCCTAGCTTTCCCTTTAACTAATGTAGCAGCTATCTGCATTATTACCGCTTCCACTGTATATGCTGAGCTCCACCCTTGTTTTGTCAATAGTTCCATGCAAATAGCACCACCAACCAACACATAACCCCCAGAGATCATCGGATGTACTACACGGACAAAAGGTGGCTCAAATGGGTATGTTTCCTGCAAACAACGAAAATAAAAACATGAACGAACATGTGAAGAATTAGCACAACTGTACAAGGCTCTAATCCAGGGATAAGTAACCTTTTGACATGGCAGGCCACGACAATGGTTGGGAATACACTGGTGGGCCGCATTGGAAGTTGTCAATGCTTCAGCGAGCCACATAATAGTTTTAATAGGGAGTTACCTAGAGATTCTGAGAGATCATATGAGTGAAAATCACATCTAAATAAGTATTTTAGGGTTAAAATTAAAAAATTAAAGGATTTATTATCATAATTTGGTCAAAGTAATATGAATTTGGGTGATAAATTTTACAGATCAATTTCTCACCAGAGCTTTGCAGGCCACTCATGGCCTGTAAGTTGCCCATCCCTGCTCTAATCTTTTTAAAATGGTATTATACGAGTTTGAGGGCTAAAACTATTCTAACAGGCTTTTACTGTAATCTGATATCCCTCAAAATCATATATTTAACTGAAATAAAACCTTACATACTTGGAAAAATAAATACAGTCAAACCTCAATTTAGTGCCACTATCTGTTTATCAATGACATTTGGCACTAAAGTGGTGGTAGAGGTAATTCGAGATACTTCAAGCTTTTATTCGGCACCCTCGGCTTTCTTGCTCAGACGCTTGCCCCTGTGACATTCTTGCAAGCAACTAAGAACACGCAATTCCCATCACATTTTTCTCATATTATACTGTGTGTATGCTAACACATTTTTGGGGATTCTCTGAGTATGCACAGCTGATAAAGATTAAAAGTAGAAAAGGGAAAGAATATTTAGCTAGATTACAATGTTTGTATACTATATTGAAAAAAGGACAGTAATGTAGTATAGGATGTTACAATGAAGTTATATATTTTAAACTCATGAATTCAGAATAAAATATATTTCTAGTTGTCTGGATTTTATTTTTGTCACTCTTCTTACAAATGGCACAGTCCAAGACTACAACAGGCTTCATTAAGTCTTTGTTGTCCGAGTTCTCCTCAAGATAGACAAATTTTAGCTGTTACTTTTTCACCAACATGTTTCATCTTCTTCACATTCACTGTCGGATGAAGGCACAAACTCTCTTGTCAGTACCATAATTTCCTTAGTAGACATTTCTTAAAAATTGGGCTTCTCGTCATCGACTGCAAGAAATTCTTCAGCAGTCAAAATTGCATTTGCAATTGGAAGATTTTCCATGGTGATTCGTAAACCCTGTATTGGACTGTCTTCTAGTGAATGATGTTGAATTTTTTTGGTAAGTCCTGTGTGTGCCAAACAGTTACTTACAGTTCCTGGAAACTTTATCCCATGGCAGTTTGATCATGTATAAAGCATCTTTCAAGGGCAACTCAAATGAGCAACCATTGCTGATGCTCTCTCGACTACCTTCTTCACTTGGTGCCACCTGTAAGTCTTAAGGATTTTTGACAAGGTGCATTGTCTAGAAGCAAAAGTATATTACACTTCTTCATTATCATCTCTTTGTTGAAGTGTTGTAGCTACTCACTAAATTCAATCACACTTAAGTCATCCATTTCACAGACTCACTTGAGATGGTTTTGCCAGGCTGCACTCTATAAAAGAGATGTCTCATTCATATTATAAACATCTTTACTATCATATGTTTTTAAAATGTCAAAAATTCTTTGTCGACCTTATTGAACTTCTTTGTTAACCTTGGCTGTTTCTCCATGTTTCTTTTGTTGCATCAGTTCACAGCACTGCATAAAACAATGCAAGTACCCACTGCTGTACACAAAGTCTATGATGCCCAGCTGATCTCTCATTAATTTCACCAGCTCCTTAATAACTTTATCAGTTACTGTTCCATTTTTCAGTTACTGTTCCATTTTCCACCTTCACTTGCCCTTTCCAAATAGCTATCGCATCCTCCAGCTTTCCATGTTTTGGGCCCTGAACTCTTTCAAGACCCTAAGCTTTCTGCAAGCAATTATTAAACAAAAGTTATCTTATCTTGGTATTTTGGACACACTAAACACGAATCTGAAGTTTATTTATCTGTCCTTGAAATACTTGACGAAATATTCCTTGGAACATGTGTCCCTCTAGACCTCAAAGGTAAAATAATCCATTTGGAACAAATTCATTTATTATTAAAGGAAGAAATACAAATACGCTGAATGAAAATACAGGCTAATACTCCAATTTACACACTAATTTGATGATCTAGCCAAAATATGCATTATAAAAACACCCAACAACACAAAACAAATAAGGAATGGAAACAAGCAAAAGAAAAACTTATGATATGGATTCTCATATATCTCACTTATGATATGCTGAAAAACAGTTCCTCAATGATGTGAAACACAGATGACCATGGTAAATGTCACACACATTGAAGGTCCTATTTTCTTTCTTTGACTTTGTGCAATGGACACCTTTTTTGTTCATTTGATTTTACCATAATATGATCTGGTGTTGGTGCTGCACCAACAGTTGATCGACTTGATTAAGAACATGGTGCTGATCTTGCTCTGTTAGTGTATTTTCCAATCAACCCTCTAGCGATGATTTTCCTGTATTCAAGAGGGTTTAGTTTTTTATGCGTTCTATGCACAAAGTGAATGCATATAGGGGAGGTCATTTCCATCTGTCCATCCATCTGCATGTTTAAACTCTTGAACTGCTGGACATATTTTGATGAAATTTGGTATTGGGGAGTTACACAAAAATTTGTTGAACAATTCCAATTTTGGTTATAATCAGACGATAATAACAACCAATTTACATTAAGATCTACATGTATTTTAAAACGTATTTCACAAGAATCTCGTTAAATACTCATCTGAGATAAAAATATTGAGAACAAAAGTTGAATAAAATAATTAAATACACATTTTTGTCAAATAATTTTTCCTGTAAAACATAAGGTTTACGATAAATTTAAAGAAAATGAAATTAACGTATTTACATAATTATACTATTTTTGATCTTCTTTTGTTCATTTCAAAAAATATTTAAAAATTTACAACTCTGGAGACACTGGACATATTCAATCATCGCCAAATAAAATATAACCTGGAGGTGGGCCCAGGCAGCATGAGCTTTGTACCAAGTTTCATGAAAATCGGTCCATTGGTGCAAAAGTTGTTAGTAGGGGACACACACACAGACAGGACCATTTCATAAGGCTATGTTTCCTTTGGAAACCAGCCTAAAAACACCACAACATTGTTTGCCCCACAGTTTGTGGGATGCCAAAAAATTACTAAAAAGGAAGTGATGACCTGGCTGCAAAGTAATCAACATGTTTTGGAGAACTACATGCCCAAGGACAGTTATAATATGGATAAAACGGGCATTTTTTCAACATGTTGCCCGATCGTACTTTGGCTCTCCAAGGTGAAAAATGCCATGGCCGCAAACGTAGTAAGGAGCATCTCACCACAGTGCTTTGCACCAATATGAATGGGTCGGATAAAGAAAAACTTATAATTATCGGAAAATACACCAAGCTACGCTGTTTCCAAGGTATTAATCAAGATAATTTGCTGATAATTTACGAACATAACAAAAAGATGTGGATGACAAGAGACCTATTCAAAAGTTATTAAAAATAAGAATGCAAAGGCGTATGGTGGTGCTAAATCATAAAATTTTGTTGACACTAGACAACTGTTCTGCTCACTATGTGGCTCAGATAAATATGCCCAATGTTGAGTTGTTGTATTTGCCACCTAACACAACCAGTGTTCTCCAGCCACTCAACCAGGGCATCATTTAAAATTTAAAGAGCCATTACAGAAAAATACTATTTTCCTCATGCTTGATGGAAATTACAAATGGATGTTCGTGGGATGATTTAAGAAAATGGATGATTTTAGACACGTGCCAGGCCTTGTCATCGGTGTGGCAATTGGTGACTCCTCAGTCCATCACCAATTGTTATACGAAAAGCAGACTATCTTTGCAGCCAGCAAAAGTGTTCTAAGGTACAGAAGTGGAGGAAGTAATCGACAGCAATATCCTATTGGGGCCTGTCAGTTTTGGAGACTTTGTTTCCTTCAATAATGGCTTGGCTACGTCAGTTGAGTATGACCCCACACTCGAATCAAAAATCGTTGCCAGTGATGGCGACGAAGAAGACGATGAGGACAACATCGATGATAGGTTGGATGTGCAATTGCCATCTAAGAAGCATGTTTTTAAAGCTTTGGATACCCTTCAAAGATACGTGTCAGGGATGCCAGATGTGCTGATAGATATGTGAAAAAGTTGATGCCATTATGCAACACATTGCGCTAGGAAGTGGACCAAAATTGAAACAGAAAAATAAGTGACTTTTTAAAATGTTTTAATTGCCATATTTCTCGGCATATAAGATGCACCGGGGTATAAGACGAACCCCAGTTTTTTAGAAAATTTTTCAGCGAAAAAAGTATTTTGGTTCACAAAAGGCATTTATGAAGGGCAACGTCGTGTATCATTTCCAGAGGTGATTAAGTCCGTATCCAGCAATATTTACAGAAAATATTACGGCGTGATAAGTTAAAAATAAGGTTCTAGACAAACTTCATTCGCAAAATAAATAGGGATGATCTAAAACATGAATATTTGCTTCGAGACTTGTATAGCTAAATGTGCCCTGCATGAACTCGGCAGTCATATTAATTAAAGCAGTCAGAGTGCGCTGCACACATCGCACATATAGATACCCTTTACCGATAATACTTCCTTAAACTTAAGTTCAAGATGATATTTTAATATAATGGGATGCCTCGTACATAACGATTTTGATCGATACAGCAATACCACACTTCCTCTGTTCTACTATCCCTCACTTCCTCCTCTAGTTGTGACCATTTAAGACCAACCTTACGAAGACTATGTTTCTCTTATCCAGTCAGGTTCAGTTTTTCCTCCTGTTTTCTCCATGCAGGGATAATTTTTTTCCTGCGGAGGTGGACTGAAATGAAGTGCTGTAGCTCGGTTTCCATGCGTTTTTGCATATTGAATCGCTTGAAACTTACAACTAATAGCGTAGGCATATCTTTTCACTTTTGTAGCCACTGCAATCTCAATACATGTAATGTATGTATAAAATAATTATGACATCTACACGAATTCTACAGTTCCCTGGCATTAATTGTGCTATTCAATGGGCTCATTAGGAACTAAAACACTGCAAACACGCCAAAATTGTAATCATTGTGAGCGGACATGTATTAAAGCGTAATAATGAAAATGCGCCTCGGAATTCACATTGCATAAGGTATTATTGTATATATTAACAAATTTTTCCATATTAATTATTAATAGTGTACATTTCATTGTTTTTGTGACGAATGATTGCCAATTATTCCATTTTGGAGATTAGTGTGCTCGTTAATGTCAGTATTGAGAACAGTAATAATCTTACCTTCGGCATATTAGATGCAGGCTGATTTTGATAATTTTTCTGGAAAAAAGAGTCTTACATGCCAAGAAATACAGTAATCTTTTGTTAAAACCTTTTGTTTATATACTTTTAAGTTGAAATAAGCGACTGACAAACTTTTAACATTTTAGTGGATTTTAATTATATATGTTATATATGTTTCAATATTTAAATGTGTAATCGTAAATTTGGATTTTATTCATCGACATCATATTTTAAGTTATGTATACGTACTACATCCTTTTGTTTTCGGTATTTTAAGTGTCATATTCTTTTGTTTTTCTGTAAATTTCGAATTATAGTTTCTACGTAATTCGAAGTGCTTTTTTTTTGTTTACTGAATTTCGAATTAACCAGGTTTTACTGTATATCTGAAATTGGAAGGGATCATTAGGGATGTGCGGACATCAAATTTTCAACTCGAGTTGAACATGGTTGAAAAATTCGAGTTTTGAGTAGAGTTCGAATCCTATGTTTAAAGATATATTTAATTTTGTTAGGTAGAAAAATGTGCTAGAAATGCCTTTTTTTAACTAAATATTAATTATTCTTAATTTTTATTGATTCATATCAAAGAATACAAAACCTAGAATTGAAAAATTAAGCCAGATGGATCAAAGAGTTAAAAAAATCTTTTTCTACAATATGAGGAAGATCACAGGTTTAGATTTTATTAATTATACTTTAAAAGCATTTTTTTATTTCAACATTTTTATATTTTGTTACTAATGAAATAAATAAAAGAAGATTTTTACATATTTCATCAAAGAGATGTTAAACTAGAGGTTGAAGCAGGAAAAGAAAACAAAAATTATATTCAACATATTTTTACTATAAAAATATTTTTATAACATATTGATAAAACTGTTGTATGATTTTATGGGAATTCATTAATACACACGAGATGGAAAAGTATACTCCATAAATGGAATACACAGAGATTTCTAAGGCATTCTTTATAGGAAATATGTACAAAACAGCATCGAAAGATTCTTGAATTTTTATACCTGAAATTAAAGTTGTAATTATGTGGTCTCGCAGACTGTTTTTCGGCCAATGTTGTCCTTTATCCGAATTTTTTTTTAAATATATAACTTACAGATCATATAAGAGCTAGGAAGAGAAAAATATGGTATTTAATTGTTGCTTGCCGAGAGAACTGCTGTAGCGATCGGTGTAAACAAAACATGCGATATGTGAGAGGAGAGGAGAGGAGGCAAAAAATTGAGAATCTATAACAAACTCCTAAACCATACGAATCTACAGTTTAGGAGTTTGTTATAAATTCTCAATATATTCGATGTTTTGCTCGGGATTTTGTCAAATTATTTCTCTGAAACTATCTCGTAATTATGTGGTTTCGTGGACTTCTTTGTGGTAAATGAAGTGCACTATCCAAATATTTTTTTTAATTTATGCCTTATAGATCATATAAGAGTTAGGGAGAGAAATTTATGGATTTTTAATTGTTGTTTGCTGCGAGAACCATCTTAGCGATCGATGTATAAAAACCGTGTACCATTTAAATTTATTCTTAATAAAAACTCAATTCGCAATTTCGTAATGTACATATGTTATTTTTATCTAGTAAGCCCGGCAGAATCGGTATAATCAACAAAGCTGATCTCAGGCTCGGAAAAATAAATACTCCGGCCCCTTGATAGAAATAGATTTAAAACCACTGATCTAAATCAACCAATGATAAAGGATTAAATTCGAATGAAACTTCAATAGTTGTAACTTAATAAATCTTGTGAAATAATTTTTTAACGATCATGCAGGCATATTTTTTTAAATACCACATTTTTTTGATGGTTCAAAATTTTCCAACTTTTTATTTCAGCCTGAACCAAGTCGTGTTTTAAATTTAAACTCGACTCGGTTCAAATTTCGAACAGTTCACACATTAATTCAACCGTTGAAGGCATGATGTGGTGGAATAATTCCATATTGATTATTAAATAAAAATCTTGTAATTTTCCACTATTTTATTCGGACACGATCTAGGTTTCGACACTTAGCGTCATCATCAGGTGACCTAGGTCATGTCCGAATAAAATAGTGGAAAATTACAAGATTTTTATTTAATAATCAATACAGTTCACACATCTCTATTTACAAATTCTCACTCACAAGGCAAACACAACATGCTAACGTGTAAACAGATTACGCAGCAAGTCTAGTATAAGTTACTTGGTGTTCCTACAAAATATTTGCTATATACAGGTAGCCCTCGATTTACGCCGGGGATGCGTTCCTGGACGAACCGGCGTAATCGTAATCGGCGTAAATTGAAACGATTTTATAATGTAAATCAATTGGAAGTCAATGACATGCGTTCCCGGCACCCAAACATTGACGAGTAATATAATGGCATTGCATTTCAAGTTCTGAAATAACGTAAATATAATAAAGGGAATTTAAAAGATATACTTTGTACACTTACAACCGGCAATGGCGTAATGAAGCAGCATGTGTGTGATCGATGTGTACAGTCATCTCTGCTATTACGCGATAGTTGCATTCATGTAAGATGCAGACCTATAGAAAATCGCGTAATAAAAATAACCTCGTGACCTCCACAGAGATTAAATTTGTCCTTTGATAGGTTAAAGCGCCGGGAATGAAATCGCATAAGAGAAAACTCGCATATGTAAAAGTTTACATTTTACAAGCAGCTTTTACCGATTAATCGATCTCATTAGAGCAAATTCGCAGAGATGACTGTATTTATAATTTTTAATCAAAATCAGCGATGTAAGGATTATTTTAAGATATTTTAATGTATTAAAGAAAACATCTCTGCACAATGGATTTGATACTTCCTATGTAAAACAAATAGGGAAAAAACATTCCCGGAATCAAACCCGAGACTTCAATCTTCGCCAAATAAAATATAACCTGCGAGGTGGGCCCTGGCAGCACAAGCCTCATAACAAGTTTCATGAAAATCAGTCCATTGGTGCAAAAGTGTTAGTAGGGGACACACACACAGACAGAACCATTTCATATGGCTATGTTTCCTTTGAAAACCAGCCTAAAAAGTATGATAGAAAAAATGTAAAAACCAACGAAATTCCTTAGGTTTAAAAACAAATCTAAAATAAGAAAACTATTTTTAAAAACGCCTGAAGCAAAAGTCTAAAGAAGAGTGATGCTTACTACTGGTTTGACAACTCAGAACTAAATGCAAGTTATATTTTTTGGAGACCTCTTTATTTGCAAATTAAAATAAAATGTTTACCGCAGAGGGACTCGAATATCGAGAGAGAGACTTCTGACGCAACTGTGCACACATTCAGTTACGTAGGCTTGGTTAGGAATTATTTTACGGACAAAATGTAAACACTAGATGTGGCCTGTAACAAACAATATCAGATCTTTTAACCCTTTATAATCGAGAAATGTAGTACTAAGTGTTTCACCACCCGACCGTTGCAGTCGGAGCATGTATTAGTACCTATTTTGCCTACGTATAAAGAAACGCATCACTATTTCACAGTTGCCCTGTTGAGGGCAGCACATGTTGTGCTGTGTGTTTAGGTATCCTTGTAGGCATTGTAGGCTACTATCACCTTACAAATCAGTGTAACTATTAAAGCTGGGCTGTGAGATATGATAAAGGCGATGCTTCAAGCATTAGTTCATCTTGTGTAGTCTCTCATTTGTGTCTTTTTGAGTAGTACCATACTGTGACCAATTACTAGGATAGAGACTTACAAAACGTTTTCTGTGTAATTATGACTGCATTAGGATTGCATTTTCAATAAAATTATGTAACAAAAATAAAATGTACAAACTGTACTTTTGTACTAAACATAACTGTAAATAAATTTAAATTTGATGAAACTGTGTTATAATATAGATCGTAATCAGTACCCATTCCAAATTTGACTTGAAAATATTGAATACTTTGGAAATGGCAATAGTTTAAGTATAATTATACATTACAACGTGTGTAATAAAAAAATTGCCACTACAGAGAAGAGGCTGCACGAAAATATGTCTGATGGCAGTGTTAAAATACAAAGTAGTACATTAAAAATATATCACACTACTTTCTGCGATGGAAGCAAAGCTAATTTACTCAGAATGGACTAGAGTCCCTCTGGGGCGTACCATATTTAATCGATTGTAAGCCAACCTTTTTTTTACCTTTTTTACAATCTCAGAAATCACCACTCGGCTTAGAATTGGGGTAAAAAAGAAGTAAATGAATTTGTCTGCATTTACATTATAACGCTAGATACGAGTGAAAGTAAACTACCTAATCTAAATGTAAGCAAAAAAGAATCAGAATGACTGAACATCTAAGAAGAAATAAATTACCTAAATAGTACGTGGTGCCTCAAAGTCATAAAAAAAGCATCGGTAGCACTTGTATTGGTAAGTAGCTAGATATGGACACGTTTCATTTTACTCGTGGATCGTAACATTTGCCTTTCTTATTTCCCCCCTATCTATCTTGCTTCAGTGTGTCAAGTGTCTAGTATATGTAGTACATTTGCCAAGCAAACCATTACTTCCTTGTGGCGTCAATTTGTCATTTATTGTAGTGTGATTGTTTTTTAAATAACCCCATTATGGGACAAACATGTTATTCTGCGAACTTTAAGAGGAAAGTGATAGCATATGCAGAAGAAATGTCTAATCTTGCAGCACAACGACGTATATGATTTACGAGAATCGGAGCTATTTTTGTTCACAGATTAATTTCCTGTGGTCAAATTACTTTTTTCTTAGAAATTGTTATGAATAAGTGAATCAAGTGTATTTTATGTTGCTGTAATATCAGATAATACTCTTTATTTAATTACGAACTGAAAATCAGCAGCATTCATACTTGTGGAATTTTGAGATTTGGTCTAAGCACTTTAAAATAATTTTTTTCCTTGCATGGCCTCGTGAATTACAATCGATTAAATATGGTATAAGCTCCACACAGCCGATAAGGATTAAATTAAATACCAAACTGACCAGGGCTAGGCACTGACTTAAATATCATTACACAAAGGAGAAGAGACACAATGCCCAGAATGTCTTGATCTTACCATGCTAACATCAAATGCAGGAAATATGACTTCTTCATTATTCTATCCCTAGTAGGTTGTTCCCATGGAAATGAACCCTCATTGTCAATATCAACCTCCCCCTCCCAACTCGAACCAAATTGCGGTAGTGAAGAAAGGATAGAATTGATTCCTGAGTAGGGAAAAAGGAAATATCTGCAGCTTCACCCATTTGACCTGGCCTTTAGTTAAAGCTTAGTCTAAGAAGCTATGGCATTAAATTTGACTCACTTTTCATGCAAAACAGTTTATTTGTGCATACGCAGATGTGGGGTATGGCAGCTAGCAGGGATAGCTCTATACCGAGGGATTCACTAAGTAATCATAATGCAGAAACTTTGTTCACAAGGATTCATAGGTGCTTTGTGGAGGTTGCACTATATAGGGAGGTGCTAAATCAAGGTTTGACTGTATTTAACCATATAGAGCAAATAAATCTTATCTATCTTATGCCTAAAAAATGATCAAGCTACTTAATTCCCTTCTGGGTTGAACTATAATGCTTAAGTGACCTTTATGCAGTTGCAGTGACAGATGTCAAAAATTGTGAACAAAAATGGGGAAATGGGGGCCCAGTTAAGGAGCCTCTAAATGAGTTTTGATGAGAAAAACAGATTTTGGAGGAAGATTTTGGGAATGACAAAAAACAAATACCCCTCCAAAGCTGGTTGTTAAAACAATTAAGGAGAACAAGTATGTTTGTTCTATACTTTGTAATAGTATTAGCATATTTTAAGCCACAAATCCCAAAGTCTTTTGAACATTTTCATATTTTTCACATCTCAATCAATTTTAACTATTATGATTTATATTCAATACAACTGTTTATTACGAATGCTTTTACAATATGAAAAAATTATTTTTGCTGAAAAATATGTGTTTGCTCTATGTGGGTAGTTCAAACTTTTGTAATTTTTTCTTTCTGACAGTCTTCCAAATATCTAAGTAAGTAATCGATGACTATCCTTCACTTATATGTAACCATCGTTCTGACATTTTGGCTAAAGTGCAATATATTCCCCTTGACTGTGGCACTGCAAATGACTATGGACAAATACGGAACTACATCCTACAGTAATATGTTCTCGTATGAATAAACACTGTTTGTACATTGAAAAACTTTTCCTTTTTATTCCAATAAAGCCTCCTGTTAAGATGGATTTGGATAGGGTTGTTGTAGTTGCATCTTCATTTATATCAATATATTACTATTTCTAAATTTCTAAGTTCCTTTTCCTACTATGATTACAATGACGACTTAAGCACTACGCAGTTCTCGGAGTTACCGTTTTTGGTGCTACTGTTAGGGAAGGATATATTGCACTTCCTCTGAATTTTTAAAATTGCGTTTCATTGTAATGAAATTTCATTGTAACAAATATATATTTGGTCATCCGTACGACTTCGTTATACTGACATTTCACTGTACTACCTAATAGTAAGAACTTTAAAATATCCTCTTTCCCTGCTAGGTTTGAAAGAATTTTATCTCCTCAGTCACTCTAATTGACTAACTCATTTCACTTTACAAATGGCAAGACATTCACTGTCATAAATACAGCAGGATGAGGGTCTATTTATTTTCATCGATATATGTGAATAATAATAATAACTCTCTATTGTAGTTCTTCTCCAAAAATTAGGGAACTTATTTCATCTTTATGCAGGAATATTCTTTGAAAGCATTTCATTCACTTTTTATATCATTCTGCATTGAGCTCTTTATTTCTACCTCAAATTTTATGAAGAAATATAAGAAAAGAAAACTTTCTGCAGCTGCACACTGCACTGTCATGAGCATTCAGCCAAAAAAATATATAATTTATAGATCAAACAACGACGATGCGTGTGCCCAACTGAGGATACTTGATCACTAATTACAAGCTATAATAACCACAATTTCAACATTCTCTAAAATACTATATTAACACAAAAACAATTCACAACTATGTACCAACGTTTTGCAGTATTCATTCTAAAGTAAACAAACTGTGCATAATGGAAAGTATTTAAACAATACTGATCATTCTGGATCAAATCCATGCTGCCAATTGAATCAGACCTTTTTTGTTTGTTTGTATGGAATTACTGGCTAATCAACCTCGGGTTATTATAGCCATTACTCCTTCCACACCAAACACACACAAAGGAGGGGAAACCCGGTGCTGGCATTAGTCTACTCTTTATAAAAAGCACCACAAACTGCTTAACATCCCTTCCGAAGGATGGACGCAGTTTGCAGATTATATGTTCCAAACATAAATCACAAGATGAATCAAGGCAAAGAAAATATTCAAGATTGTGAAAATTGGTATCCATGTCCAAAAGATCTAGCTAGACATTAAGGGCTTTTTTTTCAAGATTTCTGATGAAAATTTGGAATTTAATAAAAAAAATATTGAAGTACTTTTCTTATGCCAGATCTTGAACTCGTACCTTTATTTCTATTTCATTAATTTGAGCAACTTAATATTTCCCTAACAAAAGATAAATTGAGATGATAAATTAGAATATTGTTCACCTAATTAGTTTACCATATGCTTACCTTAAAAAGCATATTGAGGAGGATGCTGTCTTTACCCTCTTTCTCCTTCAATAGAACAAGGTCACCATGAAGAGGTGAATCTGGATCGACCATCATTAGGCGAATATTCCACTCATAGAGGCTGTCATTAACCAGTTCAATGCTGTACATGCCTGCTTGTGATAATATGAATCCAATGAAATAAAAGATTAAAATTTACTGAAAATTCAACAAATTCGAACATATATCAGAAATTTAACAAATTTTATTTCTATACTAGGGAGATGGCCGTTGAAATTCAACGGGAAAGATTTTTGTGAAATAAAAAATGAACAAATATACCTTGACTTTCTTTGGATGGCAAGGAAACAAACTTTCGTTCTTTTAGGCGTTCGTTGTTTCAAGTCTCGAACTCCTACGATGATTCTAAGTACCTAATTTTAATATGCAAATGATTAATGTTCTTCATTCAAATGTATTCCTTCTCATAAATAACGTAACGAATGTTGTTTACAATGGTTGATATGAAAAGAATTTCTCTCTCCTTCTCTCTCTGTCATACTAATTGTAAGAGCATTCAAAGCATGCTTTCACCCATAAGGATTGAAATAACAATAGGATTTCGAGGTTTAACAATGTAATTGGTTGGCAAGGCAACATCCCAATTAAATACCACGATTTCCCCAAAATATGTGAATTAAATGTTTAACATGAGAAATTTCAAACTGTAGGCAGGAATAGATTAACAGACTAAAAAACGTCATAGTTTTTTCTTTAAAATGGGCTAGATCTGAAGATCATAGGTTAATTCTTTCTAATTTATATCTCAAAAAGAATAAAAGCTTGCAAGTCAAAAAGTCGATTTTACATGTTATCATATGATAAATGGAAATGCTTACCTTGGAGTCGAACCTAGGACTTTTTTCGAGATTTCTTTTCGTCATCATCTTATAATATGTGAATCAATCATTCCTGCCAAATATCGTTCCATTACCAAGTTATTCGCATTTTTATAGCATGACCGAGGGAGCCACAAAGGGACCAAGGGACAGAAGTAGCCTTTTATTATTGTTAGAAGATATATATACGTTGGCCTTAAGAACTTCACAAACTCTCTGTCCCATCTGCCTTTTGGTCTTCTCAGTCTCATGTTTCTTGGGACCCATTCGATGACACTAGACTAAGGTGACCAACTTTTCAGGAAGCCAAGGAGGGACATTTCAAATATTTGCCTACTATAAGGAGGGACAGATTACAGTAGCTTGTTTGTTGTTCATTTATTGATGAGTCAGTCTTAGACAGACAGATGCAATAGATATCAGATAGCTTGGTGTGACCAGTGAGGGCGTTCTGGACAATTTAAACGACAATTTGGAATATTAATCAAGATTTTTCAAAAGGCAGGACACAAGTTGTGATGGTTGGTCACCCTACACTAGATGTCCAAGGTGGCTCTGAAATTTGACATTCTGGTCGGAAAAATCGAAAATATGCATTTTTAGGGATCTTCTCGACCCCATTGTTCCATTTCAATACCCCATAAGAAAAGCATGGGATTTAATGCAGAGCATTCTAAATATGCTTTTTTCAATTACTTAAAACTGAGATATGAAGTACGGATAAAAACAGTTTGTAGATGAAAGAATGAAGAGTTTAATTTTTAAAGACAAAATTCAAATCTGCGCCGAATTAGTGTAAATATTTGCTTTTAATTACAAAGAAACCATATTTTTCTGAGGCACAACAATGAAAAATTCTAACTGCCATAGCAAAGAGCTCAAAGCCTTTAAAATGGAAATGGCAGTCTAACTAGAGATTGCATTGGCTAGACACTTTCAATAAAATTAAGGATGTCATAATGAATTATTGATCTAATCAACTCGCAACAAATGCTTTGATGCAGGCCATAGACTATACATTCTCCTTACCATTGGGTTTTTTTTGTCGATGCTCCTCATTTTTTCACACTTGACTTTTGACTCCTTTTTCATTTGTTCTGTATTGGAATAACGGAGCAAGATGGAAGTATGGAGAAAAGGGGAGAGTGAAAGAGAGAAGGATGGAGAGAGAAGAGAAAGAGGAAGGGATAGAATGAGGAAAAGTGGAAGTTTGGGAAAGGGGGAAGAGATAGAAGAAAGATAGAGATAGAGAAAGGAAGAGAATAGGGTGAGAGAGATGGAGTGTGAGGAAGGGAGAGAGAAGCCTGAAAATAGGGCCAGATATAATTTTCTACCTTAAATATACACTGAAAGGAGGCTCAGGGTTGCACATGGGCAGCAGACAAATTTGCCTCATGGAGCGAGGCACGGAGTTGACACACGTAGCACATAGAGGCAGAGCCCCTAGTGTGTGTGTGTGTGTGTGTGTATACACACATACAGTTAACTCTCATTCAATGAACGTTTGGTGAATGAATGTTTGCTTTAACGAATAAATTGAATTTTATAGATTTACTTTTCGCCGAAAATTCTGTTCACTTTAATTAACTAAATAACATGTATTGAACTCAGATCAAAGAAACTCGGATGTTTACCCATGGATTCTTCATGTGTCCATTTTACCACGCATTTTTCCTATTGCCTGCATTTCTTGAGGGGCTTAATATGACATCACCGAGCATGCCATTTGTTACTCAAAATATATTTACAAATACCCATTTAGACTTGAAGGGCCTCTTGCACACCAATAAGGAGAAAGTGCACTACACGATGTTTCCCACAGCCATTCTATGCTTCAGTCTGTGACTTGGATTGACTACGTTCGGTTGAATTCATTTTCTCGCAGTTCATCCATAATCGTTAATCACGAGGATTTGTTTTCAAGTCATTGCCATGGCCACATTTATCGTACTTGCTCTCGCTGTGAATCTTTTATGAATATTTTTCTATTATTACCTTTCGATCGACAATGAGTTTAAACAGAAAAATCATGATTGTTGAACGAATTTCCGATTTACGAATGCTTTTCAGGAACACATGTCATTCATTGAACAAGAGTTGCCTGTATTCGTATGTGTTTGTTTGTTTGTATGAAAATATAAAGGTCAGAGACAAGATTTTGGTTAACAAGACAAATATACTAATATTACTGACTAGCTAATTACCCGGGCTTTGCCCCCAGTTTACAGTTTCGAATTTTTCATGCTCGTTTCAATCACTAATATTTTCATTCAAACTCAAGGTACTCTTGAGATAAGTGTCCAAAAATCTCCCTTAATTGGTATGAACAAATAAAATATAAATTCTAATTTGATATATTGCTAAGAACATTCAAAATAAGTAGTGTAATTTTACAAAAAAAATTGGGTATGATTTGTATGGCACACCCTCCCCCTGCCAAAATAAAAATCCTGGCCACAAGGTGCACATCCTCAAGGTCTTTTCAGTATGTCTACCAAGTCTTAAGTCTCTAAGTTTCTTGGATTTCGAAACATGCTGTAGGGTATGATTTTTATGGCACTCTCCTCCACTTCTCCTACCCCTTAAAAAAAACAAAATTCTGGCACCAAGGTGCACATCCTCAACATCTTTTTAGTAGGTGTACCCAATTTTAGATCACTAAGTTTCTTGGTTTTTGCAAAAAGCTGTAGGGCATGATTTGTATGGCACCCCCTCCCAAAAATCAAAACTCGGACATCACATCATCCTCTTTTAGTATGTGTACCAAGTTTTAAGTCTTTATGTATCTTGATTTTTGAGGAATACTGTAGGATATGGTTTGCATGGCACCCCCCTCCCCTTCCCCAACCACCACAAAAATCAAAATTCTGATACTGAGGTGCACATCCTCAAGATCCCTTTAGTGTGTGTACCAAGTTATGTCTCCAAGTTTCTTGGTTTCTGAGGAATCCTGTAGGATATGATATATATGGCATTCCCTCCCCTTCCACCACCCCCCAAAAATAAAAGTTCTGGCCTTCAGGGGCATATCCTCAAGGTCTCTTTAGTAATTGTACCACATTTTAAGTATCTAGGTTTTTTGTTTTTGAAAAATGCTGATTTGTATGGCACCCCCCTCCCCTTCTCTCTCCCTCCAAAAATCAAAATTCCGGCCTTGATGTGCACATCCTCAAGGTCTCATTAGTAAGCGTACCAAGTTTGAAGCCTCTAAGTTTCTTGGATTTCAAGAAATGCTGTCCACACACACATACTGCCTTTTATTAATATAGATTATTACACAAGGACACACAACCATGACTAAAGATAGATATATCTATACATTTAATGATGACCACCACAAAATTTGAGCAAAATTAAAATCCTTTTGAATTGAAGAATCAAATGTGACAAATGTATAACAATACCTTTCTTAAAGCTTTCAGATCGGTAAATATCCCTAAGTTCTTTCATAAGTCTGTCTGTGGCTTGCACTGATCCTGAGACAGATCCTTTCAAATAATCTTGTCTTTGGTTTTGCCGCAACCTTTCCAGTGTAGCCAGGTGAACAGTGTCCATTTCCTCACTCTGAAAAATAATAACTTCCATTTTGTATACATTTATTCTTTCGCAAAAAAAAATAAATTTTGATGAAATTTTTAGAGAATTATTGTCAGACCACAATTTAGCACCTCCCTATATAGTGCCACTCCGGCATACTGGCCATGAATTGTCTTGAACAGAACTTCCATCTTACGATTATATAGAGTAAGCATATACCTCAGTTTACCGCCACCCACACTTTAGTGCCAGTATCCATGATGGACGAATGGTGGTGCTAAATTGGGGTTTGACTGTACTCCAAATTTTTAAGAAACTCAGACTTTCTCTACAAACTATCATGGAAGAGTCCACTTGTCTAAACTAACAATTCTTTATATAAACATTACATATACTAACAGTCAGTTGGTCCCTATTGGACCAAAAACTTTATGTACTAATTAAAACCTTGAAGTAAAGTTGTTTATTTGAAAATAAGCTTCATTGCACTTACAGGCATCAGAATACTTGCTGAATATAATAAAATCACAGGAAATGCAATGTATATAATCAGGGCTGCCCCGACAGCCAGACAGCTGCCTGGGATGCCTAAGTATTGGAGGCACTACCCCAACAATCTATCTATGCATTACTTGCAAACGAATAAATATTTTATATCAATTTATATTGTGAAATATGCAGGAATCTCAATGGTATTCCTTTTATTTTGTCATTATCAATAATTTTCAAGAATGATAAATAAATTAACTTGAACTTTATAAAAACAGAGTAACCTCGATAGAATGAGTACAGCATATAACAAAAACTTCTTTATAACGAACAAAAATACCATTACCGTCAATTTCTTAATGTTACATATAAGAAATTTTCAGATATTACAAGTACTTGCATGAACGGGTATTTTTATGATTTTTTTAAATTCTCACTATATCTGTTTCACTGTATCTCAACAAATATTTATGGAGGGGACACTGGAGTGCTATCATGCCCTGAGTACCAAAATTCCTTGGTCTGCCACTGTATGTTACAAACAATAACAGGATAAAAAATATCATTTATTTATCTCTAATCTTTATTGTTTATATTAAATCTCTAAAAAATCTTTTCATTACATTGTAAGCATAAGAAATACATAAGATCAGAGATGGATTGAAAAAATGATGGAATATTCATCATAAAAGAAGCCTAAATACACAGTTACAAGAATTTTATATAAACACTGCTTTCCTATAAATGATTATAAAAGCTCATGACATTTTGTAACTTCAAAATTTACCTAGTACAGTAGAACTAATTGGAACAAAGGTTGGTTCAGATAACTGAAAATTCAGATAATTGGAAAAAGAAAGGGAAACTCTTGAGTTTCAAAATTAATGCATAATTTTAGCTTTCAAGGTAGCACAAAGTGCAACTGTTTATCTGTAATAGGAATAGGTGTGGTAGCCAAATGAAAATTTCCCACTACTGGTCAGTAGGCATTGCACCAAGTGTATTTCATGCACCAAATTTTTTAGTCACCATATTTTGAAAAAACGTGTGCAAGTTATCTGAAAAAATACAGTATTATTATGCAAACTAGGACAGTTGCCCATCAAATATGATGAGTATGCATTAAGTATCAAGTTAAAATGAAGTTTTAATGAAAAAATAATGAAACCTACAAAAATCAAACAATAATGGACTGTACCAGAATTTAAAAATGATTTTGGGCAAATAAAAGTTGGGCGACAAAAATATTAATGGAGATTTATTCGGTAAAAATTACACTACACAACTTTTGCACACCCAAAACTATTTTTACTTCATGGAATATTCAAGTATGTGAATTATAGATTTCATTTTACTTTATAGTGCATACAAAATGTGATTTTATTAAAATAAATTTACATAAATTTCATTTTTCTGTTTTAGTCAAAGATTAAAAATGTACTCAACTTTAGTAAAAAAAAGTTCTCCAAGACCTTCATAAATTCAATTTTAACCTCAATATTTGACTTCATTAACACAATATCAATGAATAATTTAATATTTGTATATTTTCATGTCTTATTTATTGTAATTAAGGTATTGTTTAAACTTCAAAACAGCATCAAAATCTCACGAATGTGGACAGATGCAACACAAATTTATAATCTCATTCAATCTTACACAATTAAACCAAATTGGGAGCAATGTAAATCACCTTGGAGGACAAAATAAGATTTTCACAGAAAAATACGTCAAATTTTTCCATTTAACATTAATTTGTGGACCAATTTGATGTGTAATAAAAAAACAACAGAAGGAAAATGAAATTGTTCTTTCAGGCATTCTTTATTTCAAGAACCGAATTTCTGCAATGAGTCTAAGTAATTTTAATGAGCAAATTACTGTTATGCTACACTCATCCCAGTGTTAATCAGATGGAGAAAATAAACCCCCCTGTAACTGAACCCTTCATCTTGTGATAGACAGTGACTTGCCTAAATGGTGCAGGAGATAGATTACAGCATATTGCAAAATAATTGTTGAAATTTTACCAACCATTCTCCAGTTATTCCACCAAAGGTTCCGCCAAATCCTCCCCATACAGGAGAGCATTCCAGATAAACAAGCAGATCTAGTCTACTATAATAATGATAATTTATAATATAACAAAATTCCAAGATAACTGCTGAAAAGTGGATATGTAAAAAAACTGAGACAGATGGTGTGCCTGATAACCAGGAAAAAAATAAAAAAACTGCCTGACGAACTACTTTACAATGCCTTTTGTGCCTTTACCAGGGCCATACAAGTTGCTCTTATCTTCCCAAAAGTAGAGAATGACCATCAAAAATAATATTTATAACCTGTGGACTTGTGTCTTTCCACTCGCGGGAGTGATGCCTCTAGTGGGTGGGGCACATTGTATATCAGTATTTACACAAAGGAGAGCATTCCCGGGTTGTTTGAAGAGTGTTTTACGGCAAATAAGGGATCCTGAATGCATGAGTATCAAAAAGAAATTTTTTTCAAGGCTGTGAGGTAAATCTGAATGTCACAGTGAAGAGCCAAAAATGAATATCCGTATGTCTAAATGTTGCAGCGCAAGGATTAAGAAACATGCAGCAATGCATCAATTTAAAATTAGGTTAGGATAATTGGACATTCGGATAATCGGAGTTCTACTATACATGTACAAGTAACACACCAGTGACATTTAAAAATACATTTACAGAATTAACTTTATCATGAACTACTATGAACCAATTATTATGTACTAGTACATCTAATATTGATTATTCATTAACCCTTAACTGGCACGTCTAAAACTTTCACGTAATTGGGTGTGTGGCACACTGCATGTGCTACTGCATTATGTGGAAAATACAGCTGTAAATAATAATAATAATAATAATGATAAATTCTATCTATTTTCTGTTTATTCAGTATTTTAATGTATTTAATGATTTACAATTCTCAATGTTAAAATTATCGTTTGTATTTTATAGATTATAGTACTAAAAATTTATTACTATGAAATATTAAAGTAAGCACCATTTTAGGATGAAAATTGTAACAATAGAAGAAATAATGCTAAAAAAATTAACGTTATTGAAATATTTCAACTTTTACAGACAAATTGCAGTGTATATAGCACAGTAGAAGCAACGCACACAGCTTTGCGTCTGTTTTACTCTTCAAGACCAATAGCTAAAAAGTTGCAAACTACTTGTTCGACTACTCAAGCTATACTGGTAGGTTAAATAAAATAATCCATATGAACCAAAATTTACGAATTGCCATTATTTCAAAATGCGTTGACGCACTCTGTGCACCAACTTAAGGGTTAAAATAATATTTTCAAGATTAATTAAACAAGAGTGCTGAAAGATGCTAAACCCATGGACACTAGAGAGGTAGTATAGAACAAGGAAATAGCTTCAATAGAACAGAATATAGGAAAATAAGCAGTGATGGAAAACTCACCAGGATTAAATTAAAAAGTAAACCATTACTAAATGAAAAATATTTAACATTTTAATTTCATTTAACTTTAATTGTTGACTGCTAAAAGGCCTATGAATTTTTTCTATATTTTACTGATAAAGGAACCTGAACTTCATTATTTTAAAATGCTTTTTATATGGTGGCTGCATTTTTTCCAATTTATATTTGAATAACAATGTGGTGACAGTCTTAAATAAGACATGGCCATTAAAAAATAATACAAATGATTCAACACATTAAAAGTGATAATAGAGTTTACCCTTTTTGAACCACATTGGTCATCATTACCTTGCTTTTTGAGGGAGCTTCCGCTTCTTCCATTTCCAAATGAAGATCTTCTTCTACTTCCTCTTCCTCCTCTTCTTCGTCCTCTTCAATTTCATTTTCTTCTTCCATTTTCTCCGAGCCTTGTGCTTCTGGCGCACAATGCCCAAAACCTGCCCCAGGCGAATGCCAACCACTTCCAGGAGGAAGGGACGATATTGTCAATCTCTCTATATCAGGTGGCTCTGGTATAGAATGAAGCCGGCAAAGTTCTCGGAGGAGTATTTGGACTTGATTAATGACCTAAGAAAGGAGTTAAGCTAAGTAAACATGTTTATACCAGTAGATGGTAGCTCGTAATCACTTTGGCTCCAAGTTGAACGGTTGTATAAAACTCCTTAAGCCAAAAAAAATTGTAGGGTAAGCCCTATGCATTTCGCCCACTAAGTGGGCATCTTCAGGGGAGAACCTGCCTTGGCAGTGAACAAGGTTCAACTGCCAAGTCCCCTGAAGATGCCCACTTAGTGGGTGAAATGCATAGGGCTTACCCTACAATTTTTTTGGCTTAAGGAGTTTTATACAACTGTTCATGTTTATACCAAATAAATTTATGTTTGCATAAAGATTCTTACATGGTTATCCCTTCCAGACGTATTGCTGAGAATCTGAACAGCATTGGTTATGCTGGTTTCCTCTGAATCAGCAAACCATACTGGTGGAGTTGAAGGATAGGTTTCCTAAAGAAACAAACCAATGTGTTAGTGATGAGCTTGATGAAATGCATAAATGCAACAGATTCTCACTGAAATAAATTATCTTTATACAGTTTGAAAAATTGAAAATTTTCTTTTATGCTAATATCAGCCTCTGTATCCCATATTATTTATTGTTAAAAAAATATGATTTTTTCAAAATTATTTTCACCAAAATCTTTAACTATCAGGGACAAAACAACATCGAAAGTAAGATAACAAAGAGAAAAATTCTAAGAAAAGGCTATGAATATCCAACCAAGTGACCAAGAAATTAAATAAATACGTAACAATCTCATACCAACTTTCCTATGCACACAGGCTAAATAGGTGTTTCAAAACCATAGGTTTCAAATTAACATACACAAACTAAAACAAACTTAGCAATAACCTAGGCCATGCTAAAGACGAAGTACTCGATCTCGACAAATCATAAAATGTAGTAAATGTAGTCAATGTGACAAATTCTATATAGGACAAACAAAAAACAAACTTAATTCTAGGTTTAAAAAACATTTGTCACACTCCAAAAATGGAAATTTCAACAAATCTAACATTGCCAAACACCTGGACACAGTCAACCCCATTAAGGGCCTTACACTAATAAAACACATACAATGCAAAAGAGAATAGATGCATACAAAACTATATACCGGAGGTGGCCAAACTTCAGCTCATGAGCCGCATGCAGCTCTTTTAAATTTCCATTCAGTGGCATATCAATGTTTTTTGCGACAGAACATAATGACATGGGTGACTTGAGACATGTTGGAGAGGCCTAACGGACATGCAGTGGCAGACTGAGATGTATCAAACGCCTGGTAATTTATGAGGAGTACCAGGCCAAACCTCCTCCCATTACACTATTGGTGGAAAGTGGATCATATCTTAATGAAAATCATGTAATATAATGAAGAGAAAATTTTCTCATGGAAAAGAATGACTTGTTGAAAAAGAAGTACAAGTTTCAGCAGAACAACCATTGGACTTACCGACTCGGTGATTGCACCGCAAGGTTATATGGCCAGTCGATCCCTGTGGACATGCATTATCTGAATTGCTTTGGATACAGGTTATGTTTTCTGTTTGTAAATTTATGAGCATAGAATGTCATGCGGCTCTTGAACTTCTGAAGTTTATCATATGACACTCTGAGGACAAGTGTAAGTTTGGCCATCCCTGGATACATTCACCGACACAAAGATAATGAACAATGATTCTGGTCCAATCTCCAACAACATGATCCTTTCACTTTATACTCAAAAACAAACCGTCAACCTAAACAAACCAATCGCAGCACACCCCTGGCACCAATATAAATTTTGCAACCAGTCAACCGTTCATTCCTTAATTTCTCCTACTGAGGATGAATCGCTGATGTCGAAATGTGCATTTAGGATAATAAGTACTGGTGTAGAGTCTGATTTTGTCTGTGCAAGCGCATGAGTCCCTGGCACAGATCACTTCCCACAAACTCGCATGCATAATACTTCGGTCCCTGTAGTGTATTAGTTTTCCGTAAACCAGATGTCTGTGTGGGTGCCCTATCACCAGTATTTATTTATACAAATCTTTTTTTTTATTATTTGGTGTATAAGGTGTTACATTTTTATTTACCATCATACCAAAGGCAGCTCGTATACTTATTTTCACATTGACCTAGAATTTGGAAACACTACTCCCAATTGTATTATTTTTATTAAAATTGTCACAATACATGCCTATTTAGTCTTATTTCAGATTCAAAATGGCCTATAGTTTGAAGTTGCCATGTTACAGGTGAAAAGCTCTGTATTTATTTTCACCAAGTACACAATAACAGGTACATAAAAACTGGCAAACACCATTTTATTCAATGAATTATATAAAAATGAAAAATAGAATAAATAAATAATAAAAATAGCAAAAGGAAGACTTGGTCAGCCCGGGTGACAAAAAACTTCTAACTTAACAAATAGACTTCTCCTATTGGAATCTCTTAAATCAAAATAAAGGAAGTTTCTGGAATTAAATATTTAAACAAAATGAAATATGTTCCTTAAAAATTTAATAAATCATATGAATCAACTGTTTTATTTTATTTACGGTTTTTATATTGATAAATTCTAATCTAGGTACTGCACAATATATAGTGAAAAAAATTGTAGATACAAAGAAAATATGGCATATATTGCAAGACACCATATTCTTCAAAGTGCTGTATAAAATAAAACTCAAGGGATTAAAAGAGCATTCCAAAATAAAACTCAAGGATAATGAAAAACATTAGCAAAATAAAAAGTATGTAAATCAAGTATTGCACAAACTGAATGAGCATGATAAAAATCCTTGGCTGCATTTTTAAAAGAAAAATGCTACATTATTTTTTCCAGAGATAAATATTTTCAAAAACTATAGAAATGACAGAGAAAATCATAAAATAGTCCTTGATTACCATATAAAAGATTACACACAGTTAGGGATGAAAATGGAGGACATTGATTCTGAGCCTTATAAATTGAGGCTTTCAGGAACATACACAAACATGCGTTTTAGTTATTTAACCCTTTGAGCACATAAAGCGACTTTAGTCACATGCATATTTTTTTACCATTCACTGTGTTGTGATTTTGCTTCATGGCCAAACATATCCAATGCTAGACTGTGGGGAAGTATGACATTTCACATGGTAACCATTTTTTGATGGCCGTGGGGCAAAGTTGCTTTACATGGTGAATGGTAAAAAAAAGGTGCCAGTGACTAGTGTCACATAACATAGTCAGAGTTAAGGAATATTACAAAGCTGAGATCATTTCCATTGTGTAACTTCAAAAGATGATGGAAGTGACTACAGTACAAAGAGTTAAAAAATTAAGTAACAATTAATAAAAACTAACTGAATTACCTGGCATTACCCTGGTAAATCCAATATAATTCATGTATGACAAACTCTTATATCACCTATGAAGCAATGGCTAAAAAATTATTTCAGAGACTAGAAAATTTGTCACAAAAAAGTCATCAAGTCATAGACAACTTATAGTTTGAAAGAAAGAAATCCGAGAAAGCGCCTAACATGCCATTATGTATTCTTCTACATTGGTTGAAATGAATATTTTTCAGTGGGCATAAAAAATAACATTTTCCTCTCACTGGATCTTATATGATTTATGAGGTAGCAATTAAAGAATTTTTCAGAAATGAAATTTCGAGAATTTCCCAAAAACAAAACCGATAAACAAGTGAAAAATTGCTACTGGACTCAAACCCTAATACTTCAGAGAAATGGTAATGCCTCGCTGCCCTTCGCCTATAAAGGAATAATGAAACAACCAAATTTTGGTGCATTCGGTAGCTGCAAGAATAGAAGGGAACTATGGGATGTTAAACTCAAATATAACCCTCTATTAAATATATAGAGACAAAAAATTCAAATAACGTTTTGTGGGGACTCTGGTGGGAAGTTTGACCTCTTCATGTTGCTTCTTGGGACTGTAGGAAACAACATGCCTCATGCCAAGTTTGGCGGAGACTGGTCAAATAGTGTGGGAGGAGTTAGCATACAAACATATGATTTTACTTTTATATAGATGTACGAGGTTTGGCAATAAAGTTCCCGGACTGGTGCTGCAGCACTGAAACCAAGCGGTGTAAAAATGAACTATTTACATATCTTATAGTTCAAGCTCTTGCTAGCATAGGACAGTGAACCGCTTAGCTATGTAACGGTTAGTTTCTGAGTAACAGCCAAGAGAATCAGTTGTGATTTTATCCGTTGTCACAATTTTGCCATGGAGCAATGCGTGAATATCAATTTTTGTGTCCAACTCAGGAAAACTGCAACAAAAACTTATGAAATGTTGAAAGCAGTATATGGTGAAGTCTTTAAGTTGTACCAGTGTTTTTGAGTGATTTAAACGATATAAGGATGGGTGTGAAGATGTTGAAGATGATCCAAGAAGCGGGCATCCATCAACCTCTCAAAATGCAGACACTGTCGCAAAGGTCCGTGAAATTGTGGCAAGAGATTGACAAATGACCCTCAGAATGATGGTGAGGAGCTAAACATTAATAAAGAAACGATTCGTCAATGAAGATTTAGAAAAGAGGAAGGTCTGTGCAAAGTTCATCCCACACAACCTCACGGATGAACAGATGCAGAGATGAGTCGCATCGGGTCAAAGTTGTGAAGGCAATCCCAGTTTTCTAGACTGCATTATCACTGGTGATGAGTCATGGGTATTCCAGTATGACCCCAAAACGACAAAGCATGGGATGGACATCAAAATCGTCGCCAAGGCTCAAGAAGTTTCGTTTGAAGAAGTCCTCCATCAAAACCATGCTGATCACCTTTATCGACAAGCAGAGTGTAATCCACAAGGAATTTTCCCGCAAGGACAGACAGTAAATAGTGCATTCTCCCTTCAAGTCCTTCCGAGATTGGTAAGGCATGTTTCGAGGGTGAGGCCGTAGTTTCGAGAAAAGGGAAGTTGGATTCTGATGCATGACAATGCACCTGCTCATTCTGCACTGGTTGTGAAGAGATTTGCATTGTGGAGATCGACCACCCACCGTATTCACCTGACTTGGCACCCGCAGACTTCTTTCTCTTTCCTAGGGTGAAAACTGCTCTCAAGTGGAGATTTGAGGATGTTGAAAACATCAAAACAAATGTGACCGCTGAACTGAACAAGGTTTCTTTAGATGACTTTGCTGACTGTTTTAAAAAGCTTTTGGGACGATGCAAAAAATGTATGGAAGTGGGAGAAAATTATGTTGAATATAAAAGAAAACATTTTTGGCCTACTGTGTTTCTTTTTCTTTCTATTGCACCAGTCCTGGAAATTTATTGCTGCACCTCGTATATAAGATGGAAGACCTGAATATGAGGAGAGATATCGGCTCTCTAATACTATTACTGCAATTAACAATAAGTTTCTTTATATACTGTTATTATAGAGAGGTGATAAGCTAACATTGCAAATAGTTTTACCAATAACCATTTTTCCTTCTGGATTCAAAATAAAATTTTGTTGTAATAATGTATTATAACAAGCCAAACGAAAAAAATATAATATCTCAACAATTCAAAAGCAGCACTCCTCTCCTGTAGACATAAAATGTGTAAGTTATATAGACTGAAGCTGTTATGTATTCCTAATTCTTTCCTCAACATCTCCAGTACTTATATTCACATCTTTAAAAAATTTTACAGATTTTATTTTCAGCATTTCTTGCAAAAAGATATTGACAAATAAGTTTGGAGAGAATTAAAATATATAACAAAAAAGTCAATTCTCCGATAATATGCTTCACCATCATCTATTTAACCACAATGAACACATGGATGGATTAAGCTACAATAGGCCATTTTCCATGACGGTAAATTTACAAATTTTATCTTGACAGTTTTTCAACAAATGTATTTTTTATTTTCTTGCAACTACTAATTCCATTTTCTTTCACTGAGTGTATGATTTAAGTCCAACAATCTTGAGCTAATTTTGTCAAAGAATATGCACCAAAGGTGCATAATAATTATTTTAAATAACAGTGTAAAACTGGAAGTATAGAAAGAAATTACAGCAATATGAAGTGCTTATCACTGGCAAAGATTTGGAAATTATCAACAGTCAATTAGGAGAGCAGGTATAAATATCAGAAGTTTTTTATCCTCTAGTTTTTAGGAGTACTGTGGGGTCATCAATTCCATGCTTTAAAATTTTTACCACAGGAAAATAATTGTATTTGAAGAAGAAAAATATGCTGACACTTATTTCATGCATGAAAAAATTGTATAATTATCCATAAATCAGGACTACTTCTACTTAAATTATTAGCACTAATCCAAATAAACTCTCAATGTCAATAATTGATATCATATGAATAACACTCCTAATTGCTGTATCACTATTTAAATTAAATTTAGTTGAATGATTTTTATCTAACAAAAATCATTCAAATGGATTTCATAACTGCACAGTATTATTTTAAAAAAATGACATCTCAAATCAGTTTGGATAAGTAAAAATTTTACAAATGAATTTTTTGAGAGATAAACAACACAAATTATACCTCGAACTGGATTCATAATGAATGAATGAATTCTATTCTATTTTTAACTCTTTCCCTGGACTTGGTTTTTTTACAAAAAGACCGGGGCTCATCCAGCTGTCTTCTACTATCAGCAAAGAATCATCCCAAGCAGGGTTGGTTTCCACCAACTCTGAAGGCTACAGCATCATTCAGTAATGCGCAGTAAAATAGAATCTAATTTTTAATTCTGCCAAAAGCAATATAATTGGTATGTCAGGCTGTTAGAATTAGAATGCTCACTGTGCCAGGGAAAGATCATTTACTGACTCTGGAACTGTGGAATATCCAGACAAAGGTTTCCAAGTGGAATGTTATTATCTTGGGAACCTTAAAATTGATCAAATTTACCTACATGCAATAGCTTAAGTAATACTATTTACTTTGACACACTGAAATTATTAATTTCCTTGAATTGTCGGTTTATTTCAAAATTACAATGGGAGTAAGAGTGGAGGCCTCTTTTTTCCCCTTGCCTCTCATTCGCTTCCTTCACCACCATTGGTTTGTCCCTTACTTTGTCCATAATGGTTACCAACCACACCATTCACTGACAACCCCCTTTTCCCTTTCACCTCTACTTTACTTTCCTCCCTTCCATTTACCTACTATATATACTTTTGAGCACTTGCCTCGCATGAGGATGTGTTTTGAAGCGAAACCGGTCATGAAAAAAAATTTGTGTGGAAGTTACATAGTTGTTTGTTTCTTCTAACTTATTTAACTTGTTTAAATGCAACTAGATTTACCAATCACTATAAAACAACAGTGTTACAATAATGATATTTGTCAATTATTAATTATCAATTTTTGTATATTTTTGAGTCAAAATAAAGGTTGTTGACAATATATCACAGTGATGCATGTTAAATGAACTTCATCATAATTATTTTAGGAGTGTGCTGCAGTGGGCTCAGTTGAGCTTGATTAAGCCAGTTGTTAAATTTTGGCTGGTTCTTAAAAACAAAGTAATTATTTTATTTTTTATTAAAATATATGGCACTAAGGGGCTCGTCACTTTCACAGCTACTTCTAATATTCCCAAATAACCTCTCTTGCTACTTGATAAAATTTTTAATCATTACAATATTTATTGATGAAAACTTATCAAAATGTCTAAATAATGAACTAAATAATAAAACCTACTTAATAAATTCATTTTCTCGCAACCCTTAACTAACATATATCAAGAGCTGTAGACTGGCAGCACTCCCTAGCTGCAGTGCAAATTAGAGCAACAGAAATTTATTGATGAATATATCCAATCATAAGTTAAACAACAATATGGTGTAGGTGTGGAAGAAATGAAAATACAGATTCTAAAATAAGTTAATCACCACTAAAGACAGCTGATTTATAGAAAAAAACACATTTGGCTTTTCCAACCTTTTCATATCTATTAGAGTTTTGTAATTTATGATTCAGATAATATTAAACTACTTTTTAATGATTAAATTTTTTATTAATGTTTGTTTTTGTGCAAAAACTTGGATCTTCGAACTAAAATAATGAACTTACTCCATTTAAATTATTCTCCCTGGAATACAAAGCAAAAATGACCTTTAATAATGTTACCTAAACTGTATTGTACTCCAATGGAAAAACCTGAAGGAGCTAAGAATAAAAAATGAATGAGTATTGTTGCAACTTTTATTCAAATAAATAATTAATGCTTTTCTACGAATAGTTTGGCAACTTCTGACCATAGCATTATAAGGTATTAAAATATTGACTTATTAAACAACTGAATTTAAACTTAATAATTGTAAAAAATTCATAAATATCTTACAAATGAATGGAAGCAAATGTTGGATTATCAGGTTTGATAAGTATTAATAACCAAAGCTCCAACATCAAGTAAACAATATAAATACCTTAAGAATGCTATCATTCACAGCTATCATACAAAGTCTAAGCGAAAACTAATCAACAAAGATGTAAGAACATAGACAGGTCACATTAACACAACCTAGATAGGTCACATAAACACAATCCTAACCAAAATCCCCTAATTAAACATTACATAGTGTATACTGTCGATTTTTCTAAAACTGTAAAGACGTTAGCGCTAAAATTTTGAACTATTTGTTTTAAATATAAAAAAAATACTTAAAACCACTCGCCAAATAAAAACGGAAATGAACTAAGTATTTGGTATAAAATAATAAAATATAAATTAAAATTTGCACTCCACAGTAACAACAGAATGTCATACAATTTTAATACGGGTTAATTATTCAAAGCTATCATTAAAACATAAATGTTATATGATCGCATACGTTACCTTTGGGCACATAACGAACAATTTATTCGTCAATCGCTTAATTTTAGATGGTTAACTGGGCTGTCAGGATCTCAAAACAAAATACTACGTAATAAGAAGTGATGGAAATCCTACTCCTTAATCGCAATAAATATCATATATACAATAAAAATGCTATATTTAAAATTGTTTACTTATAAAGGGATACATATAGCACGCGACATCAATAAGAGAAGTGATGAAAAACATGCTGAATAAAATCGGTCATTAATGCGATAAGAGAATTACTTATCTCAAAACTAAGAATGTAAACTTTAATATGGAGATTTAATCTATGAATATATAATCTCATAATAACAGTGGAACTAAACATACAATTTTCCCTACAGTATTACGGTCGACTTAAAACCCTGCAATGCGTGGTAATCATCTACAGCTGTTTCCTCCATTAGGTCATTTAAAAGGTACGTCGACGTCAGTTATCAAAATTCTGACAATTAAATGCTGAATGTTGTGGGGCAATAAAAGCAAAGCCTTTGATTTAAACATCCTATTAATCGATGAAATGTGGATAATAGAAATAGAAGAATGACATAGCGTTTCATAAAACGCCTCCGAATGACATTTTAGTCGACGAGAAATCTGGATTTAGAATCTTTCTTTTGAAAGACAGCGAACGAAACAACACATTGGGAAGCACTAAAATTTTCGCCAAATAACAGTAAATAACAGCTAAGCTTTTCTCAACTGATAATATGGAAATTACGCGAAAAAACTATTAATTCATAAAAACAATAATATTGGTTTTAATTTTATATATAAAAATAATATTATTACACCAAACTTGCTGAATAAATATTCCAAAACCTTTGTTGATAAATTTTGACAGTGACGACAGAGCCTAAGATTTCGCAGTATTCATTCATGCAGACAACAATTTTTACATCGGTTCTAAAACAACATCTTAATTGCGAACTTACCGTAATATTTGCGTGTATTTCATACTTCTTTCCACTTTTCCCTATAAACCTACAATTCAATTCATCCACACTGGCCGACACAATTTGAAAACGATCATGATTCTTGGGAAACACCGCCTCTAAGGTTTTAATTTCTTGTTTTAAAGTATTCAAACAAGCCATCTGAAATTTAAGAAGTCATAAGAACTCCTGAATAATTTTAATAAAATTGATCGTAGAACTACAAATGCCATACAATGTTCACTCCCAAGAAAATGGCGGCAGCAAATGGTTCGGCTGTTGTCGGTGATGTTCGTACGGGGCCTTCAGTTCATTACTTCGCTCCGTGTGACCTTCAAATTTTCTTTTGTGATAAAAAAATAAATTGAAGACGCGCAATTAAATTTTAATTAATTGGATAGTATTTTAAATTGATACTTTTAAATTTTTAATACTTACGACTATCCGTCGAAAAATGTATCGAGAGGATGAGATTGTTTTGAAATTATTAAAACATACGAATGCAGGTCTTCGTCAGCGGGTGTAGTTGGTGGAATTCTTAATAACGGGTTCAGGTTTATATCACGATGTGGAATCGTAACTAATTATTGTTAATGATTCTAGAAAGTTTAACAATGGCATTTACTTAACGTAACTTATTATTAGTTATTTGAATAATCTACGCATGGTAAAACTTACTTGCAACTTTTTTGTGTTGATATCTTCGGTAGTATTTAAACAAATGAATTTCAACTAAGAAAAATGGAAGAAGTTGTCGTGTTATTGCCTGAAGATGTTGCAGACGGAACAATGCACAATGAAGGTACTATATTGCGAAATTATTTAAATAGAGCCCCTGTAATAAACAAGAAGTGTAGCGACATTTGCGTAATAACTCTTCCTCCCCATATTCTTTTTCAGATAAATTCATTTGGGATCGTACGCACGTACTCATGTTAATAAAGGAGTATAGAAATATGGAAAACCAATTCAAAGACCACACTATAAAAAGAAAAGTGTTATGGCGGAAGATAGCGCAAAACTTGAAAAAAGATGGTATAAATGTTTCGTGGGAGCTGTGTGACAAAAAGTGGAGGAATCTCAAACAAACGTTTAAGGCTATTTACACTAGTAAGCGAAGTGAAATTTCAAAGCGTAGATGGGAATTCTATGCTGAACTGGAAGACATATTTAGCAATGACCCTAATGTCAGGGGCACGGTTAATGCTTTTGAGGAAATGCCTGAGGATTCCGTGGAGGTAGTCGAAATTTCGGACATAGACAGCTATTTGTACGATGAAGCAGATAGTAATAGTGAGCACTGCATTTATTCTAAGGCAAAAACAAGCGATAAAGCTGAGAACTCTATAAACCAAGTTGACTTGATTCGCATAACTAGGAGTGAACGTGATGCCCCTATTTGGTTTCAAGAATTCATTAAGAGTTTCCGTGAAGACGAAAAAATTAGAACTCTGATGGTCCAAAAAATGTTGGAAGATGTTGTACGATTGGAAGAAAGAAAGTGTGAATTGCTGGAAATGCTTGCTGATAAACTCGGTGAAAATTCTGTATATTGAGGATAACATCGCCTCATTTACATAGGTACATTATTTAATATGTACAGAAAAATTCACAAAAATGGGACGTCATGTTTACAATTGTGTAACTTTTATTGAAAATAATCACTATTACACCCCTCGAATGGTGAAGAAATCTTTAGCAGTAAAAGTAGATGAGAGCATTGTATTCTAAAGAGATAATCCTTCATAATTTATTTTCTCTATGTATATGTACATATCATTATCAAAGTATAAGTTTGACCTTCAAGTGCATTCTCTTGTTCCATAATTAGCCATTAACAAAGTTGTGATGAGAAATAAATTATGTCCATAAAAAAGATTATTCATTACTGTCAGAATTAAAGAGAAATGAAATAAACCCTAGATTAAGATATTACTTTCAAATTACCTACAAATATTATAAACCACAACAATTAGGGTCGGATTCACTTGGATAAGCATGTTTTACAATTATAAGTTATTTCAGGTTGGCTGAAATTACTGAAATCTGAATAAAGAACCCAGTTAGTCATTGTCATTATTGATGCAATGTCTCCTTTCAGTTATTTTACCATAAAAGTCTTGCAAGTACATATTCGAAATGCTATGGTAATTTTTAAATTGGCACAATCATTGATTAGATTGGAATTCTGTACTTATTAACAGGCTAATTTTAAGTACTTTTTTAATGTGGGAGGATTCTATTTTTCATGTTTACACTATGTTCAAGGGGCTTCCAACAATCCAGATTCACTTTCAACCTAATATACAATCGAATCCCATGACTGTAATGCTGTGATTCACCTTTATTT
Organism: Tanypteryx hageni; assembly: GCA_028673005.1. Taxonomy (NCBI): domain Eukaryota; kingdom Metazoa; phylum Arthropoda; class Insecta; order Odonata; family Petaluridae; genus Tanypteryx; species Tanypteryx hageni. The sequence continues at coordinate 118,663,304 of CM054115.1, forward strand.
AGATTAACATGAAAGGCCAAATAGAAAAATCAGCAAAATGGTTTACAGGTATATTTTATCATTAGATTTAATGGGTCTTGTCTGTCACCTGCCACCCACCCAGGTTAATATACACGGCGCCCTAATGGAATGAAGTGGTGAGATATGGAACTGCATGGAGGTTAGCTGGAGAAAAAAGAATAAGCACGTAAGATGCGACTGGGTTGGGTAGATAGTGTTATTGGTTTCTTCCCACATTCACTGTGCCGCCACCTCAGGGGAGCAGGACAGTGAACATGGGAAGAAACCAAAACACTTTAACTAACTTATCCAACCCAGGGAGGCGAGTTCGAGTATGTTGTAGCCCGAGCAGTCGTATCCCATGCTAGTTCCATATCCTGCCATCAGAAGGACGCTGCATATATTAACTTGGGTGGGTGGCAGATAACAGATAAGATCCGATTTAATTCCTACATTAACGTATTTATGACCTGTATTAGATTATTTTGTTAAATATTGTTCATTCCAACAAACCAATATAGCTATTATGATCTACAGAAAATCATCTAAACCTTTTGAGTATGAGTAAAAACCACAATGTATTTGAATGATTTTTCTATAGGATGATTAATTTTATAGGTCTATTTAATTTGAAACTGATTCTAAAATGAATTTATTGACCAAAAATGCGGCCATCTTCTTGATCAGTAATTAGCAAACAAAGGGGAAAAAGTCAAATAAAGTTATATAATCCCTCTCCTTAACAACACAACTAAGCCAACACAAGAAACAGAGAAATGCAAAAAGAAAAGATTTTAATCTGAAGAGCAAGGGGCACTAAACCTGAAGATGAGTGTTAACAGCAGATGAGAATCCCTTCAAAAAAAGGTACATACTATCACTTTCATAAAAACCTATCAGGAAGTAAAAATATACTGCAGTATTAGAGTGCCCTGAAAGAAGTAAATACGACTCAGCTGAATGGGCATGCAGTGTTATAAAGATGCTCACTTTGGGCATGTTCATTTGAACATGCATTTATTTTTTCAAAATTTTCTTATATTTACTGTATCTATATTTCCTAGTATCTAGTAATTCCTAGGAAAAATACATTTTATTATTTAATTTCCTCGAAATTGTTTTGAAATAACCAGTAAAAGGATATGTGATGTTACATTACTTAACAGAATTGTCAAAAGATCTTCCATAATTTACTTGATTATTGCAAAATAGACGTGATAATAATGTGGTATTCGAGTCAACAGAATTTCGTGCCGATATCCCAATTATCAAATCAGCCAAAAGTCACTTGGATTTATTTCCACAATTTCTTCAAAACTAAGATACTTCGATTTTGTCCAACATGATTTCATAAATGTAATCATTTTGCACGAACTACTGCAGGGCAGTGATTCTCAATCTGTTGCGTTGCATTTTCCCAGTGGCTGTGTTGAATCACCACTTAATTTTAGGTGTGCAATAAACTTACGTAATAATAATAAATCCTATATTTTACTCAAAACAGATCTGATATAGTGATATAAACTGGAATTAAATTTCTAATCATAGTTTTTAATCCCAGATATACTTTATTTGCAGGAAAATGAATTGTTTATATAAATTGAGTGAAGCACAATGTGGCACTCATGAGATGCATCAGAGGTGATGCATGCACACTAGGTTGAGCATCCCTACTGTAGGGTATTTATTTACATATTAATGTTTGCAGGGATTCGTGAACAAATTTACCAAAATTATTGTTTAGCCGTGATGTCACACAAATACAGTGCACCATCAGGACATTTCTTTCATGATTGTACATAAAAGAAATACATTTAATAATTGACATAATTTAACATTCCAACATAATGAAATCTCTATTTAACATCTCTCTGGGCAAATGTTTTTTTTAGTAAATTGGGGTAAACATGAATTTAGTTCACAGACATAAACTGCTAAATTTATTGCGGAAAAATTATTTTTAGTGCATTAAAAAATGCACTTATATTAGGTTGGACAGAAGAGTTGTGTACTTGAAAACGTTGGCAACTGCTCGACTTTGCGATGACACTGCAACAATTGGAAGTACATTCATCATCATTGTTATAAGACATTACAGGGACATTTTTACCACATCAGCCTTATTCTCCAGATATTTCTGCATTAGACTATCATTTCGTTTGATGCAACACTATCTACAGAAATATTGAAGACATGGAAAAGTTTTTCAAGTCCTAACCAAACTTTTTATGAAAATGGAATCATGTAGTGGGCTGAAAGATGGCAAAAGATTGTTGACCAAAATGGTAATTATATTTTTGAATAAAATTTTTAATATTAATATTTCACAAAAAAAACTTTTCCATCCAACCTAATACATTGCATTTTGGCACATCTTTGCACTAACTAAATTGAAATGAAAGTGTAAATGACAGAGCTGAATCTTTGAGTATACATTTCTGTACTGCTGCCATTTGTTTTCTTTAGAAATGAGTTTTGAAAAACATACAGGGTCTTATAGAGGTCCATTATTTTTTTTAATCCGCTTCTCCATACCTATAATATTTCTAAAAATTCCAAATACATTAAATGATAATACATATTTTAAGGAACTGCAAGAAAAATTCGAAGGCGGCTTTACAAAGAACAGAAATAAACACACTTTAGCCTTCTGATATTGGATATAGCCACAAAGCTCCAACAAATAAGAAAATAGAAAGGAGCATACAAAGACTTAACTAATTTTAAGCACGTGTTTACAAAAGTCAGCCTCATTTGGTGTGGTGAAGGCAGCTAAAATGTTATTAAATATCTCTTAAACATCAAGAAGATCTGCTATAATTACAAAATGCATTTAATTCCTTACCCGTGCATTAAAGATTTTGTAAACGGAAGGAAATGGGTTCTCTACGGCGAAGAAAAGAACATCACCGTAAATATAACCACCACTAAACACAAGTGAGGTATGTTTTAAGTAATTTTTGATTGTTCAGTTGATTGAAACTGATTAGAAAACAAATCACTAAATATAAATTGAATATTTCCCTGGAATCATTTCTGATATATCGTTTTGCAGTGCTAGGTCATTAAAATTACGTTTATTGAGAAAGGCCTTTTCTATGTGTAATCTGTCTACACCAGCTGATGTTTGCTTTGAAATCAGTGTGGAATTTTACATTCCCTCGCCACTTCCAATGCCTTCATCCTCATCACTTCTCAAGTGATGGGAAAACCTTTATTTTGCATTTCTTAAACAAAGTTGAAAATGATTCCGTCTTCAAATCTCCCAGTTAAGGTCTCCTAAATGCCTTCCTGGTTGAAATTGCACATTAAAATTTTTCTAATTGCTTCCGCCATAGATGTATATTTACTTAAGGAACATACTTTTTCAAAGCTTGAATATTGTTTGTTTTTTCTGACCTAAGACTATTTTAAAATTCATGTCATAACTTCGTCGGATTCCTCTGTTAACCTGTGATTTGGAATAACCTTTTTTCTCAATATGTTCAACACCCTTTAAATGAAAAAGAAACTTGTAAATTTCCAATAACAATTTTAATACATGACTGGTTTCACCTGTTACAGCATCAGGTGTGTACTAAAACCAGTCGTATATTAAAATTGTTTGTAGAAATTTACAAGTTTCTTTTTCATTTAAATGGAATCTTTCCACAAAGTGGAGCCTTCCCAAATGGACTTTGTTATCAACACACTTTTTGTCACTTGTTAAAATAATGGATGGGTGAACAGTTGCTAAGGTAGGTAGAAAGAATATGCTGATGCACTGAGTTTCAATGCAATGACTATCACAGGGTTCAGCCGCTGACTGAACTCTCATCTATTCTCACCTCAGATGCTTTTCAAGTACAATGTCTTAAGTATCTTATCTCTTAAACAGACATGCGGGATGAACTGATTTTTCGAAACACGATTTTATGATCTTTTAAAATCACTAGTACTTGAATATAACATACTGGTGTGTACTTTTAAAATTTCATTTTTTGGAAAAAACATCGGGTTATATTCGGGACAATACAGAATTCGACTTTTAATTAAATTAATAAATTATTTTACTGACTTAATATTGTTTTTTATTTGTAGCAAATAAAGAAGTTTTAAAAAAAATTTATGCATATGCTGTTTTGGACAATACAATTGTCCTCGCAGTAATATCATAGTTATCTTATAATGCGGGTTGCAGGTCCTCTCCAAAAACCTGCATTATAACAGGGAGTTGATGAATATGGATGGCAGCCACAGCTTTAGGACATATGCAATAATGTTAATTTACAAAATTAAGAGTATTAAATAAAATTCTTCAAAATTTTTAAGATATATTGACCAAGACGATTGGTTAAATGGACCTTCAAGTGCACAACAAGAATTAAAGAAAAAAGTATGCAAAACTCGGCCAAAACAATTTATTTCTGATATTTTGTTTACAGTTTACTTCTTTTGCTTTGCTGGTGGAGGTGCTGGTGCAGCAGCAGCTGGGGCTTGGGCAGTAGGAGCACTCTGGCTAGAAGACTTAGAATCTCGCATTGAAGCAGATCTACGCCTTTTCAGTTCTTTCTGTCGCTTTTCCTTAGCCTCCTTTTGTCGCTGTGCAAGCAGTTTGGCATAATCCGCAGCCTGATCCTTTCGCTTCTGTGCACGACGCTTCTTCAATGCAAGCCTATGTCGCTTGCGCTAAGAATAAATTAATAAAACCAAATATTAAAAAAAATGGCCAAGACATGTCAAGCATAATAAATAGCAAATTTATTTCTTTTATAAAAGAGTTCCATTAAAGTTATATCCCCTAGCATTATTAAAAGTATTCATCGCCTGTAAAAGTTAGCTTAGCAATTTTATTAACAAATTTCTTTTTAAAACGAAAAACATTCCCTTTTTTGCTATATAGATGTATATAGTAATATTGTATGTTTTTCTAATTTGTTCCTATTTACAATAGGTTCAACATCACCTCAAGAAAATTTTAATATGGTAGTCAATTCTTATTTTTAATTTTGGTAATGAATGTTAAGGAGGCACCAAACACGCTGATTTATCCATGGCCATGCATTCCTCAAGGCATGGCTCCTATAACAAGGCAATAAACAATCAATACCTAACATTCTATTAAAACCTTAATGCATCTATCTTCAGTTTATGCCAGTTAAGAACATAATACAACTTCTTTGGACAAATGACATGTAATTATTATTATCCTAGATAATTACAACTAATCACTTGAATAAATATACTAGTTTGTATGGCATGAACACTGAGACTAAACGTACTGAAACGCTCATCTCAAATCAATGCAAAGTTGCTCTCCCACATTCGTGAACGCACGCAAAGGTAATATGAACCTAAGGTGCTGCCTGATTGTGGGTCAGTTCTTAGCAAATAATTATGGGAAATATTAATCCAACAGCTAAACATGAATTCAAAAATTTTAAATAAATAGTATTCATCTCTTTGTGTAGCAAGGAGCGCATGTATAGATGCATTCTGAAAAAGAATTATTTTCTCAGTGGTGATAGATGCGATTCCTTTGACAGGTTACAATGTGGAATTCTGCTATCTAGCATGATATTTAGCTTACTTTCCAAAAAATGGAAAGTAGTCTTAGGAGATCGCCTCAGTGCCGGTGTATGTGTCCTCCTAACATCATCTTCAGGAATTGGTGTAAGGCTAGTACTCTCGGAGACTACCTCCAGGCCATAATTTATATTCCAAATTTACAGGTCCTGAGTTTGATTACAGCTAAGTTCTTTCCCCATTTGATTTACATGGTTAATCTAAAATCCGTCGTGCAGAGAGTTTTTATTTGCATTTTAAAATATTTTAGAATTATGATATCGGAGTGGGATTTGTATTGTTCTAAGGGGGGAAAAGTGAAGATTCTTATTCTTATCATGTAAGTGTGATTTTTGATCATATTTGTTCGAATTTCCCCCAAAAACCTTTGTTTTGGCAAATTGAAAGCCATTTATTCGATTTGCTGCTATGGTGATGATTATTGCCGAACTCGGCTGGAGCATAGCCGAGAGCACATTACAGCCATGTGTCGATTCATAGCTATCAGGATAACAACTGACCCTTAGGTCGATTCATACCTATCAGAATCGCAGAAAAAATAGAAATACTACATATTGTTGTCGATAACCATCCAACTCTGTAAACAAAACTTCTTCTTGTGTAGTTCTTACAGCATCTTTGGCAATAGAATTTTGTTTTCGGTTTTTGTTGGCCTCGAATTGGTTAGTTCCCTATTGTTTTTTCATCGATTTTCCCCGCATCCCCCTCTCTCTTATTCTACATCTATATAGACATTTAGATAAGGAAAATAATCCAAACTAAATCCTAGTCCCATTAGAATTACATAATTTTGCGAAAACTCCTACGATAATTTAAGGCTATCTATGCATTCGTATATATTATACATATGCGGGTTGAAACAATTGATTCTCGAAGTTTAACAATGAAGTGGTTGGCAAGACAACATCGTTTAAAAGCCGATTTTCCCCAAAATATGTGATTTAAATGTTTAATATGAGAGATTTTGAACGGTAGGCAGAAAAAGATGAATAGAAAAAGAAACTTCATTAATATTCCTAAAACAGTTTAAATTCAAAGATCATACATCAATTCTTTCTAATTTTAATTTCAAAAGAATAAAAGCCTGCACTTTAAAAAGTCACTTTTTACATTTTATCTTATGGGAAATGGAAATCGCCCCCCTGAAGTCGTACCCGCGTCTTTTTTCGTCATTTAATTTTTACATCTGAATCAAACATTCGCGTGAAATTTCAACCTTCCACCTAACTTTGATAAAAATGTGTTAAAACATGCCATTGATGAAATCAGCATTACGTTTCGGACAATGGCTATTATATTAAGTAGTATTTGGACCATATCAACCAAACGGGTGCCACACAAATTAAACTCTTTCAGTAATTATGGATTTGGAAGGAATTGGCTGCATGAATTTCAACCAAGTTTTGTATACAAGATTTGTACAACATATCATAATGAAATCAAAAGGTTTGAAGCGGAGCTAAAGAGCAGGGCTGCCACAATAAAAAATAAAATAATATTTCTTTTACATATACTTCTCAAGAACTGACCCAATGAATTTTAACCAAATCTGGTATATATAATACTTGCCATTATAAACATTACACACACACACACATATATATATATATACACACACTAGTAGAAGTTGCTTGCATACTGCAAGCATTTCATCTCACCTTGAAAAAACATTAATTTTTCAGCGAGATATTTCATCATGAGAAATATTTATTTAATTCTAAAGATTTTTCCTCGGGACCAGTTTTCGTTTTTTCACTATGGAACAATAATGGAGTAAAACAATCACTAATTTTTGCAATTTTAGGAATATTATACTTTTCCCACATTGGGTTAATAATGCCACACGTTTAAAATTTAAACAATTTGAAAAATATTACCTCACTTCTAGAAGTGCTACAACTTTAAAATTTGGCATAAATGTGTAGCATTAGTACCCCATAATGGAGAAAGTATAAAATTCTTAAAAATTCAAAGTTTGGGGATTTCTTTATTTATTGTTTTTACAAACGGGAAAAACGCAAATCGCTCGGAGGTGAAATATTTAGAATTAAAAAAATATTGGTAATGATGAAATATCTGTTTGAAAAATGAATGTTTTTTCAAGGTGAGATGATATGCTTGCAAAATGCAAGCACCTCCTACTAGTATGTTATATCCTGCTCTGTAAGGAACGTCTATATATAATTACTAGTCCTGGTTTCCGTACATTTTGCTTCTCTTGTTATGATGCTTCCAAGGTCTGAAACTTGTTCAGATTCTCTTCTTTGACCGATATTTGAATGACCTTGGATTTTTCTGTATTTATTTCCATACTGTGTTTCTACCTGTTAATTACTAGTCTATTTATCATTTTCTGTAGCTCCTCTTCCTTTCTTGCTACAAGTATTTGAACATCCGCATATTTTACTGCTCCTATAATCATTCCTCCAATTTTGAAATCTCCTGTGCCTTCTGATGCTTCTTGCATTAGACTTTCTCCATAAATGTATATTGAATAGGGTTGGCGATAGGCAGCAGCCCTGTCTTACACCTCTACCGATATTTACTCTACAGGTGTGCGTAATCTTCCAGTCTACACCTATATCCTTTAATATCTTCATCAACATTACCCAATTTACTCTATCAAAGACCTTCTGCCAGTCTACGAAACGTGCGCAGATATCTTGACTGTATTCTATTGCCCTTTCTGATATGATTCTAACTACTCCTATAGCATCTCTAGTTCCTCGTCCTTTTCTGAAACCGAATTGATCTTCACCTATTATTTCTTCTGCCTTTTTCTCCAGCCTTTTATTAAGAATCCTCGTGATGATCTTCGATGTGTGTGACAGAAGGCTTATAGTTCTGTAATCTTTACACTGCATTGCCTTTGGCTCCTTCTTTAGAGGGATCATTGTTACTTCTAGGAAATCCCGAGGCCACTCTCCCGTGTCGTAAATCTTATTAATTAATTTCGTGATCGCTTTTAGTCCTTCTGATCCTATGACTTTAAGTATCTCAGCCGGTATTCCATCGCTGCCCGTGGCTTCCCCCTTCTTTAGTTCCACTAACGCTTTTTATACTTCGCTCTCCATAATACTTGGTCCTAAGTTGTCTTCTTCAATGTTTTCCTCATTTTCCAGTTCTATTTTTGCCGCTCCTGCCTGTTTGCTGTATAATTCCTTAATGTATTCTTCCCATACCTGTGCTAGATCCTTTGTTTCTGAGACTATCTTCCCATCCGTATTCATAATTCCTTTACCACAAATTCCATTAGACTTCTTATCTTCTAATTCAAGTGCCCTAGCGTACATCATATCGTACCGTCCTAACTTCTCCATTTGTTCTATTTCATCACATTTTCCTTTTATCCAATTTTCTCTAGCTTTATCTGTTACCCTTCTCAACTCATTGTTTATACGCCTATAGTTGGCTCTACCTTCTTCACTGTTAACGTTTTTCCATTTTCGTCTCTCATCCATTTTCTCCAGCATTTCCTTCGTGATCCATGGTTTTCTGATTTTCTTCTCTTGTTTTCCAATCTCTTTATCCAAGGTATCCTTGATACTGGTTTTAATTTCATCCCATTCTATATCGACGGTCTTCGGTTTGTTTTCCAACTTTCTTAGGTTATCTTCCAACTTCATGCTGACTACTACATATATACCTATATTACAATTAAGTACATAGATATATAGTCACTCAATGAGAAGGCCAGTGCTGTTTTGCAGATGTCCGAGTTTGAATGTCTGGTTAAGCGGTGCTAGTTTCAACCTTAAATTTGGTTCCACATTCAGCTTGTTTCTGTACTTTGATTTTAGTACAACAAGGGCAAAGCATCCATTTTCACAAACATGTTGTCTGAAAATGCATCAAGTACTTCAAAGCCTCATCAGATAGTTCTGGGTACTCAGAGCGAACGTTTGCATTATCCGGTAATGAAACACGAGAATTTCAAAAAAGTTTCATACTGAAGCAAAAGAAAAAATTTCTTTCAATCACAGTTGGTGCTATAAAACAGAACGAAATAAATAATGGTTTTGGGTTTCGGTTAGCGTTCAGTAGTAATACTTTTATCGGTTCTGGTTCGGTTTCACTCCGGGTAGAATATCGGTTTTTTGGTTAAGGTTTTCGGTTCGGATCCAGTTGGATGCCCTGGACATAAAGGCGGAGAGCCCTCATATGTCGCTGCCCGAGTGTGATGCACCTTTTGCACCCATATTTTGTTGAAATGTAAAACTGAAGAAATTGAAAACAATTCATAATAATTTTGTATAAAAAATAATATTTTTCCACTAAATTAAATAAAAATTATTTTAAAAGATCTATCTTTAGATTCTAGACTAGGGGTCTTAACATTTCCAATGCCATGGACCGCTTTCAATGAAGCAGGTTTTCCACGGACCTCCAAATATCTGTAGAACCTTATAATATGATTAAAATGATCAATATAATTGGGTATATTACTAAAACAACTTTCTTAGAATACTCTGGAATTATCATCAGTTTTAGTTTATTGATCTCTAATCAATTGAAGCGGACCACCCGACAAATGCTCGTGGACCACCGGTGGTCTGCGGTACACAGGTTAAGAAACACTGTTCTAGACAAATCTTGTCCCCTCTCCCAATCCGTATCGCCTCCCACTTTGGGAACCTCTGCTTTACGGTAATCTAGCAAGGCGCAGAGAGAAACAAGCTCCTGCTTGGCACGCCAAATTTGAATATTCCTGGCTCAACGGCAGAATAACAGGAAACCAAGCATCAATTGGAGAAGGAAGACATGCTGCGAAGTTACGTGAATTTGCAGATTTCTAGAAATAATTTTGCGGCCCACAGTTTGGGAATCACTGTACTAGAGGACAAGCAAGAGAGCTGAAAAAATTGTTATTTTGCGCTTAGTGCAAATGCACAAATAAAAATTTGACAATCTCCATGCAGTTGTTATTGCGGCGTTAAACATTTTTTAAATTTAAACAATCAGATAAATATTATTTCACTTCTAGATGTACTACAATTTAAAAATTTGGCAGAAATGTGTGGCATTAGTACCCCACAATAGAAAAAGTATAATATTCTTAAAATTACAAATTTTAGGGATTGCTTTTACTCCAATATTGTCCCAAAAAAAGAACAAAAATTGGTGCAGAGGTGAAGTTTTGAACTAAAAAATATTTCTAATAATGAAACCTCTGAAAAATTAATTTTTTTCAAGGTGAGATGATATGCTTGCAGAATGCAAGCACCTTTTACTAGTATGTTATATCATAAGTAAGAAGTAGCTACATAAATCTGAAGAATTCAATAGGATAAATACAAAAACATTTACCTGCAGCTGAACTGGTGTAATGAGACGTTGAATTTTGGGAGCTTTGGCACGTGCCTTTTTCCCTTCCTTTGCTGCAACTGGCCTCCTCACTACATACTGGCGAACATCGTCTTCTTTGGACAAATTATACAATTTCCTAATTTTAGAAGCTCGTTTTGGCCCAAGACCTCGAGGGATGTATGTATCAGTCAGTCCAGGAATATCCTGAAGTTAAAATTAAGCATAATGAAAGGGATATAATATCAAAAATTCAACTGACACAAGAATGACATTACATTACCTGTTCACCCTTTTTTGCAATAACCAGAGCAAGTACACTCAAATTTGCATCAACAATACATCCACGAACAGATTTACGCTTCCTTTCTCCTTCACGGCGAGGTCTATAGCAAGAGTGTCCCTTTGAGAGCAGAAGACGGACACGGCCTGAAAATGTCAAACAAATATAAGCTTACACCAGTAAAATAAAAAAAGAGCATTACCATTTATAACCACAAGTAGAACTTCATTTATATGGACTAATAAATTTGGCAAGTTAACCCATCAAAACCTAGCATGACCCTATGTACACAATCATTTTGAAAAGTAATTCATAATATTTTTGGCGGCAAATGCATTATGCAAGTTAATTGGAATAGCACCTAGAAATATTACTAACATCAAAACTAGCTGACAGCAATGACCAAGATGTTTAGAATCAAATTTTAAGTAAACATGGTCTGAAAATATGTATGTAAAGCAGGGCATCGAACCGGAACTGAACCGAAAACCGAAACAAAAAAAAACGTTATTTTAGCTGGAGTGAAACCAAACCCAAACTGAAAAAAAATATTTTTCTGAACCCGAACCGAAACCCGGTATTTATTTCGTTCCATTTTTTCGGTTCACATGAAAAGTGGGAGCGAAAGAAGGGTTTTTCCTTTTGCTTTAATATGAGTCTTTTTTGGAAGCCTCACTTTTCAACACCGAATAAGGCAAAGGTGGGATTTTATATGGCCATCTCAATACATAGAGCAGCGGTTCTCAACCTTTTTTCGTCATGACACATGACGGTCGATGTTCACGTGCGTGACACACTGCATACTACAATCCGCTGAACTAAAAAAGGAAGAGTAGTGGGTAATAATGAAGAGTTTACAGATTGAAATAGTTAATATTGCTGTTTAAAACTACGAAAGCGAAACACAAAAACTTCGCTAAACAAAATTTACTTTATGTTTTACAAGTCGTTATTAAAAGTTTCGGCGGCACACCTCCCGGCTCTTCGCGACACACCGGTTGAGAACCGCTGACATAGAGAGGGGGTCAAGGATACGTCCTGCTGAGGTTTCCCAGAACCCTGTTTAAACAAGGCTAGTGGAAAGGAAGTTAGTGGTACTTCGATGACAGCCACTAATCGTCTTGGTACTCTCCCCTGAGCATACTACCCCGTGGAGTGTTCCGGATAAAAGTGTTTCACTATTCTTAATTCTTATTTTGCTTAAAGTTGGAGGTTATTGTCCCCATAAGCTTTCATCCCTTCTCCATATGCATTGAACCCTTATATTCTGGCAGTCTTTCTCTAAAACTTATCCAAGAAGGATCGCTTCGCAGTCGTGCTTTTGAGGTACTCTTACTTATGTCAGTTGCTCTCAAACTGTGTGCTGCAGTAGAAATTTAGAGGTGCCGCAAAAAACTGTTTAGTACATAAATAAATAATTTGCATGTGTTGGTGGGTAATTAGGGCAATAATTTTTCTTCTAACAAATTGATTATGTAGTAGCATCAACAAATGGATACGTGCAAAGGTTGTAATATTCGTATCTAAAAACATATAATGCTTGCCACAAGACTGGGGTGCCGTGAAAGCCTCTTTATCTTTGAAAGTGTGCCGCGGCTCAAAAAAGGTTGAGAACCACTGACTTATGTTATCCTTTGTAACAGGTTAGCAAATTTCTATTTATATAATGCATCTTAAACAAAATGTGCACACATATTAGCAAACATTGCTTAAAACTGAAGAGGGATTAAGGATTAATGCGAATTTGTTATTTTTAGCGAAGTATTTTGCCGACTGCAAAAACGCATATTAGAGACTCTGCTTGAAGAGAGAGAGTTCATGAAGCACTCAACATGTAACTATAATTTTCGTTCTCTGGGTGTGTGTGTTTGATTTCAAGAGGATATTTATTATAGCGATGTAAATTCGGTTTTGTTTCAATTTCCCATGGAAAAACGTAAAAGACTATGCCCTTACAAGCAGACTTTTTGTTATTATTTTAAAATATCCAAGATATTGGCGCGATACTTGCATGACCATAAAGGTAAAAGATTGTAGATAAATTTTCTTATCATCGAATTTTATTTCTCAGTCGCATTTCTCGAGATTCACGTTTTTATTAATTCTATCATTTTAGGCCCTTGATAACCGGTATAGTTGGATTCTATTGTTGTCATCATTCTCCTGCTTAATATACATACATTTAAAAAACCAACTACTTTTTCTAATGGTCTTTGATGAATCTCCCCGAGTTGTGAATGGGGACGGAATAAATAGGGAGAGGGAGGGGAGTGCAAGTGAGAATAAAGATAAAGCAGAATGAGAAAGAGAATATAATATGTTATTCAATTCTAGGCTTGGACATAATTTCTCTTTCTTGGAAACGTTTTAAGTTTTGAATTTCAGCGGACATCTTCTCTATTATGTACACAATATCGCAAGTACTCATCCAAAATGACGGCAACACGAATCAATTGTAATATATTTATCTATAAATATAGGTGCATTTAATTCCCTATATAAATCATCCCTTCTCACTCAATGCTTCCTCAATCCCTCGTCTCCTCCTCATCTGTTTCTCTTCACCTCCCTTTCCTCTCAAGTCTCTCCCTACTGATCTTCTTTACTATCTCTTTCCCGTGGTTATTCCTGCCAGTCACTTATATCCATTCCTTCCTATAAATCAATACCCAATTGGAGGACATTTTATTAATTAGATCGAATTATGCTTGCTTGGAGTAAATGTTACTGTGTACATATTTGTCATCATAAGAAAATTTATCTAATTATATATTGTAAGGTATTTGTAATATTAACATCTAAATTACTGTATTTTATATGTCAAGTAGCTCTTCTTTAAACAAATCACTATGAATTACATTCTACATACAAATGTGAATTAATATTATTGTGCCTGTTCAAGTACGTGCATGAGTACTGTTGGAGTAAATTGATTATGATAATGATATGATAACCTGCATATACTGAAATTATAAAATGAAATAAATGTTGATTTTTAAAAGAATAACAATGGTTTACATCAAATTAAAGACTAAAAAATAAATAACATTTTTAATAGCTTTTATATGCGCTAAAAAGGAAATATGAATAACTTTTAAATTCTGATAGAACAGTATTAGACGGAGTCGTATAAAAGGTGCCGTTTACAAATTGAATAATGAAAAATTTAAGAAGAGAATTCATACAATATTTTACTGTTCGTTACATGATAGTATGGGATCAGGGTTGTCAACCGGCCGTAAATTTACAGACTCCGTAAAAAAAGAGCAAAAATTGGACATGTCCGTGAGGTCCGTAAAAATATTTTAATGTCTGTTAAAATGCTAAGAAATTTCCCGAGGTTTATAGCAGTAGTCAAGCTTTGTAGTCGGCGTACCCCTTAAAATATTTTAGACAAAATTCATGTCTTCTGGTATATTTAAAAGTTAACAAACTGTTATTATTGAGTAGATCCTACAAATACACATGTACTTTCTAATTATATGATTTACCTACGTATATTTTATGCGAGATAATTATTAGATTTTGCTTCGCTATGTTTTTACATTAGATATCCTTAACATCGTATCTCTTTGAAAGATCTTGCGTATCCCCAGGGTTATGCGTACTTTTGTTTGAATACCCCTGATTAAAAAACATGTTATCTTATATATTCTCATTTTGGTTACATTTTTAAAAGTAAAACAACCTTTGTTATTCAATAATGGCACATTCCTGCCAAATTTTAAAGTTGTAGCACATTTAAAAGTGAAATAACATTTATCTAATCGTTTAAATTTAAAAAATTTAATGGCTGCAATAACAATTTCATGGAGATATTGAATGTTTTTTCGTTGAATTACACTAAACTCTATATAACTTTAAAATTTCAGCTCCCAATCTCACCCCGTAGTATCTAAATATTTACCCCTTTGTTTAAACTAAGAATTTTTAACTGCCAAACAAATTGAAATATCAAAATTTGTATACTCTCTATATCATTTTTTCACAAATTCTACGTATTAAAAAAATTGAAAATAATTTTAAAATGCACATTTTCTGAGGCTAATCACACTCAACCCCAAAAAGATATTTCCTTCTATTTGACCTAAATGGGTCGTAGAATTGTCATGTTATGGAAGCCCCATACAGGCTGATTAACCCATGGCCAATTCCTCAAGGCACGACCCCAATAGTACTTCAATAAACAATCAATACCTAACATTGTTAAACCCTTACTACTTTGGGCAAATGTCTAAATCACTTGAATAAATACACTAGTTTGTATGACATGAACACTGAGACTAAACGTACTGAAACGCTCATCTCAAATCAATGCAAAGTTGCTCTCCCACATTCGTGAACGCACGCAAAGGTAATATGAACCTAAGGTGCTGCCTGATTGTGGGTCGGTTTCCTACCAAACAAAATGAAAAAGTACATTCCATAAATGGAATACACGAGATTTCCAAGGTGTTCTTTGTGGAAAATGCGTATGAAACTCCAACAAAAGATTGAGCATCTCTTGAATTTTTATACACAAAATTAGTCATAATTATGTTTTCTCGCCGACTGTTTCATGGCAGTCTTTTTAATATACAGCTTACAGATCATATAAGAGCTAGGAAGAGAAAAATATGGTCTTTAATTGTTGTTTACTGAGAGAATCGTCTTAGTGACCGATGTAAACAAAATATGTTTTGCTCTGGATTTTCTCAAATTTTTATCTCCATCTCGTAATTATGTGGTCTCACAGACTAACTTGTAGTATATATTATCCTCTATCCGAATAATTTTTTTAATCCACATCTTACAGGTCATATAAGGGCATGGGATAGAAAAACATGGATTTTAATTGTTGTCTGCCTAGAGAACCGTCTTCGAGATCGATGAAAACAAAATATGCAAGGTTTTGTTCAGGATTTTCTTGAATTTTTCATCTCCTAAACTATAATTCGTAATTATGTGATAAATGTTCTCTATCCAAATAAATATATTAATCTATACCTTACAGATGATATAAGAGCTAGGAAGAGAAAAGTAAGGCATTTGTTGCTTTACGGATGCCATTTAACAAGATGTGAGTATAAGTTTATTAAAGTAATCATGTAAAGTGGAAGTTCTAATTGACAGATTGTTCAAAATCACAATTGGGCAATAAATTTCAATAATGATCACTCGTACTTAATTTAATTAAAATCCACACAGTGGTTTAGCAGATGAAAGTTACGAAGGACAAATGAACTGGATAATTATGTGGACTATTACCCTTTATCATACGAAAGGGAACTTCAAATTAAAAAAAAGGGACAAAAGGGAACTCAAGTTCCCACAAGCTTCGCTCAAATTCTCTCGTGGAATGAGTTTTGGTACAAGCTTACCGTGGAGAATAAATAAATCATCATGGGAATTATCTCACTCTTTCTTTCTCACCCAGCTGGATTGTCATAATCATTCAGTTTTTTGTAGATTCTAAAGATGATAGAAGCACCATGTTTGAACTGGGACACAAAAATTCAATTTTGGAGCCCAATGGTTAATTACAATAAAAAATGAAAAAGGAGAAACCTCCTTATAACCATAAAAATAACACAAAGTTTCGGTCATTTTGAGATAGGCGACCACCAAATTGGCATGTAAACAAGTATAAATCATTATCCTTATTTGATTGTCTAGAATTACGATATTTATTTGTTCTTTGAATGAAAAAACGTTAAATAAAAATTGCACATACAATTTAAATCATCATTTTGTGTTTTTAAGATGCCTTCTATTTCAAAAGTTTATCTATGATAGTATTGGAGATTATGAAAAATACCCAAAAGGCTGCAGAGTTTTATTTAAATGTCCTTGAAAAATTCCATCAAGCAGGGCCTAAAAATAGGATTGAAATGCCGTAGGTTAAAGATTAACAGAGTAAAACAAATTCAAAATTTTTTAATGCTATATCCTATTCATCTATTCGTTACAGATTGTATGACTAATGCTCCAATTTATAGAATTATGACAAAAACTTTAAAAACGATTTAAAATAAAACTTGCTCCTGCTAAATAAATGCCTCAGCCGAGAATAATACGTTCAATCAGTAGTTTTAGATCAAATGACTACATTTTTGTAAAATGAAAAGCTTGCAAATTAGATACTTGGGGGTTTACAATACAATATTTATTAGTCCAGAGATCATATACGGTGATATAGAACATTAAACTACACTAAAATTAAATTCATAAATCAAGCATTCCGTTAATAAAATTATTCATAGCAATTCATACTTGCATATTGTTATATGTACATCTATATGATACCCTGCAAGTCAACTTTTTGGTGTCGAGTAATAATAATAATTTGGCTGATCCAATGATCACAGTATTACATTAACATAAGACAGGTCAAGTTAAAAATTAAATTTAGGTGTAAGGATATACTATACAACATGTGTTAGCGTGACAAGCATACACCAATAGAGTAATAAAATATGTTCAATAAGTATATCATGAATTTACATTAGAACGCAGAGATGCCATTGGCAATTGACAGAGAGGAGTGGTTTATCGAGAAAAAGAAAGAACTTGGTCACTTCCACAAATTTATTTGGCACGACCGGTTTCACTACGATCGTGACATATCATAGTGAAACCGGTCAAGGCAAATAAATTTGTGCAAGTGACAAAGTTTTCTTTTTCCCAATGAGTCAATTCCACAGGGTTAAGCCTGACCTTTCTTGATAGGAGTGGCTTAATTTATAAGAAATAGGAGAGGTTAGGTGTCATATAAGTATTCATTGATGGAGTAATAGTTTCTTGTGAAGGTACTGCTTTACCTTAGATTTGAATAAATAATTATTAGGTATACTTTTATAATTATTAGGCTAAAGGCTAAATAAAATGGAGAGATGCGATGAAAACTTTCCACGCTATATAGCGTTAAAATGTCTTAATAAGACAGCACTGTACGTTCGAGATCTTTCAACTAAAATTATTTTCCAGGACTTACCATTGGTCAAAATTCCTTGCTTCATTGGAAATCCTTGCTTGTCGTTTCCTCCTGCAATTCTGACTACATAGCCTTTCCATTCATCGCCAAGGGCATCGGCTTCAACTTCGGCGCCCATACGTTTTTCATAGAATACACGAAGTTTATGCTCATCGCTGATTTCAAACAACTTCTGCGACCCGGAGGCCGGGCATGACACGTTTAACTAGAACAGAAAATAATCATTAAAACTAAATCGAAGTGAACGTTGATTAAATAAACCTAATGCTACGTAAAATTACAGCAATAATAAATTAAGGTGTTCGATTCTTTACACATCTTAACAATTTCAGAATAAACATATGTAAATTGAGGAAGGTGTAGTTCTAATATCTCCATTTATCTCAGGCATCCTACTTTAGATATTGTAATTAAACATGTATACTATCAAAACCGACAATAAGTTTTAAAAAATAACGATAATTTTCACCGTGTTGGTTGGTTAAAAGAAACTTAAAAGAAAATCACGCTACCTTCATCACAAAAGACGATCAACAGACCACGAGGAACCGGAAGAGATGTTGGCATGAAATAACACACGATATCGTAGATCACGAGAGAAAACGAGAAAGCAGACTTTCTTATGCATAGCAAGTTTTAGTGTATTCTCCTTTCATAAAATGGTAAAAAAACACAACTCCTTTAAATTCTAAGAGCTAAGTCACTAACAAGAATGTAATTTAAGAAATTTATTAATGTACCAATTCCTAGCATTTTGAATTAATGACTCATGGGGAGATGGACAACCGCGCAAGTTTAACAGATTTGACACCATAATATCTATGCTTTTAATCTTGTATTTATGCAATATGACTCTCTTCAGTAATAAATTTTAAATAAAATAACTTTATATACTCCTTCGTTCAATAGTGTTTGAGTAAATATTTACTATTGTGTGAATAGGGTTGCCACATCCAAAATTATAAAACCGGTCCAGGATATTGAAAATTATCAAAAAATTAACAGATTTCGAAATCTTTTAAAGTGATGTCATAGTATTTAAATTTAACAATATTGTTGCTGTATAATTATATTAAGTATCATTTTATTGTTTCAAAATATTTACATATTTGATGATCAAACGGACAACCTGACTCGATGGTAAAAAAGGCCAAGCCAGTCAAAAATCGGCCTGTCGGCAACTCCATATGCGAATATGTATTATAGCGTAATTGGGATTAAAAGAAGAAACAAAACTAGTAGTATTGGAGCAGTGGTTAGCAAACTTTCAATTGTCGCGGTCCCTTCGAATATCATGAGGCCCCCTTTGAATTGAAAATAGTAAAAATGGGACTTTATTGCAAATTTCATCGTTTTATGTAACTATTAATGAATAATATCGCATCGTTTTTCCAAAAATTCCCTGATAAAATCTTATTAATCTTATTATTATTATTATTATTATTATTGTGAAAATTTTATATTTTGACATTTCATCATCCAAAATAATTTTGCGGCCCACCACAGTTTGAGAAACACTGATAGAGGATAGGTGGCGCTAAAATTGACGAAAAAGCGGCGAGAAAATGTACTACGTAGTCCTAGGAAATCCGTCTTTCGCCCGTGTTTTGAGTGTAACGGTGTAACGGCGCGATACCCAGACACAGTGGAAGGTGTTTTTGAGATGGATCCGATTAAGAATGTTGTGTCAAAGTATCAGGTGATGATAAAGAGTGACTAGTTCGACTCGAGGTGCGAATGCAAATGTAAACGTGGAAGGAAAACCAACCCGAGGGCAGAGTGAACGTGGAAACGGAACTTACCGAATCCCAAGCAACCCAACCCGGGGGACCAAATTTAACGTAGAAAAGATATCAACCCAACCCGGAGGGCTGAGGAAGAAAGAATCTCCGAAAGCTATGTGTGACATTTAAGTTTCTTATTTCCGTAATATGTAGGTAGGACCGGGTAGGACTACGTAGTACAATGGGTCGAGTGAATAAAAAATAAGCAAATGCTGATGCTTAAGATTTCCCTCACTTTTTAAGCAAATGCTTAATTTATTATTTTAATTAATAAAAAATAGCTAGAAAGAATAAGCATTTGCTTTTTTTTTAGGAATTTTCTTAAGCATTTGCTTAAAACTGTGTGAATAAAACCGAGCTTTTGCTTAATGCTTTAAGCATATGCTTAAACTTTTTTAAGTGAGGTAAAGGGTTTGCTAAAATATTTCCAGGTACTCTATTTTCATGATAATTGATTCTAAATATAAATATGGTAATTTATGGTGACACGAAAGGCTAAAAAATATGAGAAAAGTTTCAACAACCAACGGTTATAAAAATTTATATCGTTTCTCGGAAGAAAATGTTAAGTACCTATATTTCAAATCTGTTACTCGGAGAATATCAAGAGAGACGTGGCGGGGTACTGTCTTCCAAACAGAAGATAGAAATATTTTTAAGGTACTTAAGTGATGTAAGATAGAAATATTTGTGGCGTCCAAAATCACTATAAAGGCAAATGACTGGATAAAATTACTATAACTAATTGAATAAAAATACACCCATGATTTGTGATATTATCGAATTCAGTTATAAAAGAAATAGTTTTTAAAAATTATTAATTAACTTTTTAAAAAATATTACCCAATATATTTATGTTTTTAGTTTGAAATTCAACTATGTAAAACTTGAAATGTAAACAAAAACAAGTGAAGGAAGAGTTGCAAAGAGCTTTCTTCCGTAAAATTTAAGCATTTGCTTAAAACTGAGTAGCAAATGCTTATAAGCAAAAGCAAACTTTTATTCACTCAAGCAAATGCTTAAAGCATTAAGCATAAGCATTTGCTAAAAGCATAATTTGTACATAGCAAGGTAAAAATAAAGAATCGCATATTCATTCACGATTCAACAACTTTTAAATGTAATCATAAAAAATAATAATTTCACTCTTCCGAGTGAGACGATGTACCTAATACTTTTACACCAAAACTTCTCCTACCTCTACGAAGTTATTTGTAAACCGTAAACAAGTTATTGACAGTCGACAAGACCAACAACGGAATTATACAGGGTTATAAGCTGATTTGTTGCAAATTAATGGAAATATAATTGGTTACTAAGCTCATTACCATGGTCATGCTTGTATATAATCAAAGCTCTTTTCATGAGAAATTTTAATAGAATTAAAATCTATTTGAATTGGTTTAAATCAAAAATGGAAGATCATTCTCATTTCATTGGCGATAAAACTCCTCAAAATTTCGCGCTAAATGCCAAATACGAAAGGTATAAACATTAAATTGAATTATTATTGATGATATTTCACTAAGATATTTAAACATTTTAAAACGTCTTTTGCTTCGTTTAGATCAAGTCCATATGGCTTTTTCAAGTATATAACGCCTGTTCTCATAAACAGATTGCTAAATCACTTTTCACAAGAAGAGCACAACCTTTCGAAAAGATATGGCAAAGTAAGATTTCCATGTTTTAAATTAAATTATCCTTTTAAAATCTATGGATTCCTCTATTATCAGTATTTTTTCCCTAAATAGAATTAGTAGATATTTTTATAATTCCTTGTTTTTCACATACGTTTTCATACCGTCGTTACAACTAGGGTAACTTTATTTGTTTGTTATGTCAGATAAAATTTTCAAGTTTAATCAATTAAGCTTATTTTTATATTTTTTATATTATGCACATTTTTCTTGGAAATAGAATATTATTAAACTAAAAGTTAAAAATATTAGTTAGCGCTGCGTATATTAACTTGGGTGTGTGGCAGATAACAGACAAGATCCGTGTAAGCTGATGTTGATGAAAAATTTTGAAGCAGAATGAAACAGGCGATAACTGTGAAAGGTGTAGGTGTTGCAATAAAAACGAAAAATATGGATTATTTGTATTAATTAGTGAGGAATAAGACAAAACTAGTTAATTTGTGATAAGAACTTAACAGAAGAATGTTGGAACAGGGAATGTGTTTGCAGTATAAATTAAGTACGAATAAAAGCTGGTGATATTCAAGAAAAGTTATGCCATAAAAACAAAATATTTAAAAAGTAACTTTTATATTAATGCAATGAAAAGGAAAAAGTAAAAAAACCATTAGGAGTCGCTTCGATTCTATAGTCCTGCAAATTTTCTAATCGTAGAGGTTTTGACATAAGCATTCATTAGTGATCAAAAGTTAATAGTATAAAGACTTTATGGAAATTCTTTACTTAATTTCCATTAGATGTTTCAAGGGTACCATAATGCTTTCATATTAGGTTTTCATGACTAGTGAACCTCAGAATTGAAAACCTTTCGATTTAAAAATTTTTAGAAACCCAAAATCTAAAAAGTCACCACAATATTTTTTCAGTTCTATAGTGCTATAGTATGTATAGCAGTTTGTGGTACTTGGGTATTAAAGGGGCTCCACCTCCGCCGCGCCTCTCTAGGGGCGAGACATGGAAGTACAAGATGCTGAATGTGGCGAGATTTGCAATTACGTGGAGCAGACTCCATTGGACCTCGGCTGGGCCAGAGAAGGGAAATTTGAGCATGAAGGAAAATTTCACTCGGCACCACCGGGTTGTATAAGTTTGTCGAGGTGTTTTTGGTTCCACCTCACGTCCACTGTGTTCCTCCCTCTGGTTGGGAAGCGTTCATCTTAATTTATACCAATCGTAAGGTGACCAGATATCTGATCGGAAAAAGGACAAACTCCGTTTGCCCCTGGCGTTTAGGCAATTTCCCCTAAGTGTGCATTTTTCTCCACACTCAAGCCGATATGACGTCAGTATGTGCAACCCAACCTGATGATGTAGCAAAACCGGTCGTTCTGTAATAAATTTGATTTGATGTATAGTTCAATTTCATTTGTAATGTATCGTTTCGTCTTTGTTTATCTCGATATCATATTCAAGAACAAGCAATTTAAAAAATGTCCTTGTCTTAAGTATCTCCAATTCCCCCAACAAGGTAAAAGAACCATATGCGCATTTCGGTTACCAAGTAGCCGTCTTCATTGGTAATTCACCGAAAATAGATTCTACAATTACCACTGAGACATCTGCTTTGTAGCCGAAATCCGCATGTGGTTTTTTTTAACTCTGATGTGGCTATTGAAGATACATGAGGCAAGTACATTTTGTAAATTGCTTCATGCCTTTTTTCAGTCATTAGGCGAGCTCGATTGTTCCTTGTTGAATCGATATCATATACAAATGCGATTGTATGATTCTATCGCAGGATCGTACCCACTTCAACCGTACGAAAGTCGTATTCACCCAATTTCACCTTTTCTGCTGATATTGTGATATGTAGCCGAGTGGTACATGCTAACTTGTGATTTACACAAAATAAGAAATTCATGTTTGGTGGATAATTATGTTTTACCGTTAGTGGTAATGTATAGTAACTCATAAAAATTGATAATAAAATGCTGAAGATCTTTGCATCTGTTGACAGCTCAACTCCCGAAAATGCACCACTCTCTGCGAAGTACAGCAGGTATAAAATGTTATTAAATTGGTGTTATCTGTCAGTACTGTGAGGCTGTCTTTTATATGTGTCTTACACGTCAATTGACTGTCGTTGCATGTATTACAGAAGCATCCCATATTCTATTACCAAAGATAGAATGCCTGTTATGCTAACCAAAGTCGTAGATCAATTATGTCGAGATAAAATCACATTAGCAGAAAAATATGGGGAGGTAATTAATTTGTAATAGTTTAAGATTTACTTACCTGTAATAATTTGACTTAATGAAATAAACGAATTTACAGGGAAGCGCAGAGGAACTTAAGTATATTATTGGTGGTCTCTCTAAATTAAAAAGCGACGTACAAACTAATAAGCCACTCACACCTTTAAATCCATCCACCAAAGATGCAGACAAATGGAATAGACTGTTGTATTTTGAAAAGGAAAAATTGGGTGGTCAAGAGCCTACTTGGTTTGAATGCACATTTTTATTCAGCGATTGCTATTTCTTTAGGCGAATCATCGAATTATTTGAGTTAAGGTAAATATAATATGCATATTGATTACATCAAACCCTAACAAATACTAATTACTTAGTGTTATTCTTTTATTCTTATAAAAGCAAGACTCTGTATTCATTAGACCCATATCACAAACAAAAAGATGATGCTTTGATGGGTTCCATGGAGTCAATATCTAGTCTTAGCAAATACTGCAATTCGGTGAACAAAAAAATTACGAACTTGAGTACGTGTGATTTAAAGGATGAAATGATGCTAATGTTGCAGGTAATCCTATTAATTTTGGCGAATGAAATACTTTAAAGATTCCAAGAACCTTATGTGGGGTATTTTTTACCGCAGATTTCATTGTGGGGAAACCAGTGTGATCTCGCTCTCTCTGCAGAAGGAGCTGGACTGAAACTTCAAGAGGCAATTGAGCAGGTGGTTGAAAAACGAGAATATATTATTGTCAATGATTTGGAACAAGGTTGGGAAGTGTTGCACAAAGCTATAGAAAGTAAAGATGGTGAAGAAAACAAGGTGGTGGTTGGTAAGTTGATTGATATTGAAGTGTTTTCCTAGAATAATTTGCGTGATTTAGAAAATTTTAGTTATCGAATAATTAAAAACTGAAAAAATAAAAAAGAAATGGCTCATATTATTGTTATCGATGTTATAGGACACTTCATCCATGGCGTAATCCATGTCTGCATTTCTGTTTCAAAGCACTCTTCTTCAGTGGTAACTCATTGTTGAATCCAAGAAGTATCTCTTTGAACTGCATTTTAGCTATAATAGTTATCTATATCAAATACAAGTAGTTGGTGCTTGCATTCTGCAAGCATTTCATCTCACCTTGAAAAACATTAATTATTCAGAGATATTTCATTATTAGAAATATTTTTTTAATCCAAAAGATTTCACCTCTGCAACAATTTTCATTCTTTCCTTATGGAATAATATTTGAAGAAAACAATACCTAAAATTTGCAATTTTAAGAATATTATAATTTTTCCATTGCGGTGCACTAATGCCACACATTTCTACTAAATTTTAAAGTTGTAGCGCATCTAGAAGTGAAATAATATTTTTTCTAATTGCTTAAATTTTAAATATTTTTAACGACTGCAATAACAGCTTCATGGTGGTTATCAAATATTTATTTGTGCATATGGATTAAGCTCTAAATAACGTAAATATTTCAGCTCCACAGCTCACCCTGTAGTACCCAAACATTTACCTATTTGTTTAAAACTTGACGAATTTTTAACAGCCAAACAATTTAAAATATCAAAATTTCTATAATCCCTATTTCGTTTTTTTTACAAATTCTACCTTTAAAAAACTGTCAGCTTCTTAGCCTATTCGGAAATACATAAACCTTAAAAATTTGTTTAAACAATTGCGAATTTTTAGTGGTCGTATTGTTGAACTTTTTCAAGATTTTCGTTTTTTCTAGTCGGTTTTGCACAGTCCTACCATCGTAAAAAATTTCGAATCTCCAGCTCTTCTGGAAGTGCCCAAACATTAGTATCCTTATATATATATATATATATGTTCCTCCTCTTTAAGATGAGTCTATATATAATAGATAATCGAGATATTAAAGATGTTTTATTTTAATGTCTAACATTTTTTTATGCTTAGATGTTTTCTATATGCAGTGCAATGTAGAAATGCTTCTTCAAATTCATTGTGAAGCCATTGTGAAATAAAGAAAAAAGAAAATCATCTTTCCTAATCAAAATTTAGTATAATTTATCTCATAAATATTTAACTTAGCACTATGTAGAGGAAATTTTTTGACTGAGTTTTCCTTGAGTATGATTTTTTAATATTTATTTCTTTTCATACTGTTGAAATGGTTGTGACAGAAGTGAAAGAAATTTTTTTATATATTTTGTACATACTATCAATTCTTACTCATAACTTACTTAGGTAAATGAAATGTTTACTTTTTATTAGGTTTTTTTGTGTTTGTCATTTTTCTTACTTTTATTTCAGACATGATATTAGATAATGCAGGATATGAGCTGATCTCTGATTTATGCTTGGCTGATTTCCTCTCCTCTAGCGGTTTGGTTGATACAGTAAGGATGCATGTGAAGAACATGCCATGGTTTGTGTCTGATGCATATGGTCAAGATATTTTATGGACTATGAGCATTCTTGAAATGACAGCATGTGAAGACACATTAGCCATGGCATATCGTTGGAAAACACACTTTTCCTCTGGTAAGGTTCCGAATAAGTGTTAGGAGTATTGAGTAATATAATGGCTTGCTTCTGTTTCATGCCTCAACTTTTGAAATAGAAATGAGTTTTCATTGCTTTTTGATGATGTGTAATAAAAATATGCAAAGGATTTTTCTGCCAAATTTATACAGAAAACTCCTCATTATTTGCGGTATCTATGAGGGCAATAAACCAAATCTAAAACTCAGAAATCATTACTTATGGTTATTGTATGCAGTGTTTTTCTTTAGGATATCATTGTGTCCAGAATTCTTATAATTATACTTGTGAAGAAAAAACAAACTTAAAAAATTCAGTGCAACATATGCAATATAAACTTTCTCATATCAGATATTCTTATAGCTCATATGATAATGTTACTGGCTACGTTATTATATGCACTGCTGAGATGGAGCTAGTTCAGAAGACCCAGTAGTTAAATTTTGAAAAAGTTTTAAAAGTATAATTTGCTTTATCAAGCGTGACTTCGTGGAAGTGTTTAATATTATTCATAATGAAACCCAAGTTGTACTTTTTCACAATATATTTTTCCTTACGATCAAATCAAATTGGTTTAAAAAACTTATAATACCACCATACTCTTTATTACGGTTAAATTGACACCTCCCATTTGTTTTTACGTTTCACCCATTGTCACGCACTTTTCGTGTTTACTCATTCCAGAATACTTAAGGACCTTTTCTTTCTGAAAAGGAAGCTTACTTCTTAAACCACCCATGGACTTCACCCTTTCTACTCTCTGTTGACAAACTCTCCTGTTTCCAGAAAATTAGTTGCATTTCCTGTCTCTATTGTCTTCTTCCCAGAATCAGTATATCTCTAAGACTATGTGGACCAACACTGCCACCTCCATTGTCCCTTGGATGTTCCACCAGTCATACGATTCCCTAGTATAGGCAGCAGGAAGGCCGTCCGTGACTTTTGCTTATGCCTTGGGCATCCACGCTTCCTTTTTGGACCCCTGCACACTTACATCACTTGTTGCTCAAAAAAAATTTATGCCCTTATGGGGCTCCTTTGCCACCCCAGATGGCTGCCCATTTCACCCACCCCTAAAGCCAACTCTGGGTCCAACTGAAAATCACCAACGAAACATTTCAATTTCTTATATGCGAACACGAATTTTTAAAATATTTTAACAAATGGAACATTCTTATCTGTTTTTTTATCAATGGAAATGCAAAGAGCTTCATTTTGTGTCAAGTGGAACAGCATTCCCATGAGTTCCCCTCCAATTCGAGCATTGATCTTAAGGAAGAACAGAGTTTTGGGGGAGAGGGGGCTAAAGCCCATCAACCCTCCCTTATCTGGGTGTGCCTGTTAGTAAACCATATTTTTCAAAAAATAATTATATAGCATCCAGTGACAATATATCGTTTTTATGCAGAGCTCTCCCTAGTTCTCGCAACAATCTTCATCCAGCAATATTTGGTTTTGCCAATCCACATAATACTTGACATTTAGGTGTAGTATTACTATTTATCGAGTTTGATATTCACATATATGAGGTTATCAATATATTAATACTGTTTACGTGCAGAAGACATTTTCTGCTATTTTTTTGTTGTTGCAATAGGAGCTCCTTCTAGTCAGGAAAGAGAGTAGTGAGACCAGATATGAGGAAGTTTGTGCAATATATATTGTACCGATTTTTTTTTCTTTCAGTCCCAGCAATGGATCTACAAGAGCAATGTTAAATTTAAATGGAATTTACATTTCTGCTAATTTGTGCTATCCTCGATACTGCGATGGAATGGACTATTTTTATCAGACATTTAGTTTAATTGATTTCATAGAACGTATTTTATAGAAACTTCTCATGTACTTGAAATACTTTTATTTACCTACTTATATATTTTATACCCTCCCTAAGGACTGCATAACCTTACAGAGGTGGGAGGGTTTGTGTACTCTTACGAACCAAAGAGCTATGCCGGCGGGAGATTTCTCCTGGTAGGACCATCCAAGCTGAAAAGGTCTGAGGGGAAGAGTCAGACTAAGAAGCAGTCTTGGGGGTTTTACATCCCCCTGTGCAAGGGCAGCAACTTGCACAGTACCTCTGTAGGTGGTGATCATGTGGATCTGAACAGCTACAGATGGGTAATCACTCTGTGAAACTACGATGAGGAAAGCAAGGGGAAACTACCTCATTATATTTCCCATGATAGGCTGAAAAGCTGAAAATACCTTTATGGATCTTTCTGGGGTAAAATATTCCGGAGGTAAAATAGTCCCCAATCGGATCTCTGGGTGGGGACTAACCTAGGGGATGCACAGAGGAAATGTAACATTAATAAGAAAGCAAGTAGTGAGAAATTAAAAATAGGCACATGGAATGTTAGGACTATGAATTCAGGGGGTAAACTAGAGAACTTAAAAAGAGAAATGAGAAGGAATAATGTAGGTATAGTAGGTCTTAGTGAAGTTCGGTGGGAAGGAGAAGGCAAGATAAATTCAGGCGAATTTAAGATTATTTACTCGGGAGGGGAGAAAAAGGAAAGGGGAGTGGGGATTATAATGAGAAAAGAGATAGCTGAAAGAATTAGCAAGGTAGTGACAGTTAATGATAGATTAATAGCCGTAAAACTTCAGATGGAGCCAGTGGAAATGCTTATAATTCAAGTGTATATGCCAACAACTAATGCTGGTGATGATGATGTAGATGAAATGTATGAACAGATTATGGAGATATTGGAAGAGGAGGGAAAAGGAAGGATCAACAACATAGTAATGGGAGACTGGAACAGTGTAGTCGGAGAGGGACAGGAAGATATCATAGTGGGAAGATAACATAGTGGGAAAATAAGGGAGAAATGAGAGGGGAGAAACTTGTGGAATTCTGCCGTAGAAATAGATTGATTGTAACTAATACATGGTTTAAGCATCACCAGCGGAGACTTTACACATGGAGAAGCCCAGGAGACCAGAGACAATACTAGATAAATTACATACTAATCAATGAAAGATTCGAAATAGCATTAAAAATATGAAAACACTACCAGGGGCAGTGATCGATTCCGACCATAACCTTTTGGTGGCAAATACACAATGTATACTGAAGAGCGTTAAGAGAAACATAAGAGTTAACAAGAAATGGAACTTAGAGGAACTCCTTAAGAACAAGCAGGCTATCATGACTGAGCTGGAGGAAAGGTTGGGGGAGAGAGCTGAAGAAAATAGGAACAATGTAGATGAGGAGTGAAGATACATCCATAGCAACATTAAAGATGTAATGGAAAAGAAGGTAGGAAAGATAACAGGTGAAAGAAACAAAAAACCCTGGTCACAGCAGCCATGCTGCAAAAAATGGAAGAGCGGAGAAAGTGGAAGAACATAAACACTGAAGAAGGCCAAAGAAAGTAAAAGGAGTTAAATAATGCTTTAAGAAGGGAAACAGATAAAGCCAGAGAACAGTGGATAAATGAGAAATGCGAGGAGATTGTCGAATGTGAAAGAATTTGTAGAACAGACCTCATGTATAGCAAAGCAAGGGAACTATTCAAGAAAAAGGCAAGAAAGATAGGACGTAAAGGAATCATGAACAAAAGTGGTAAAATAGTATCGGAGCCAGACAATGTAAAGAATGTCTGGAAAGTATACATTGAGGTTCTGTATGACAAAGAAGGAAAGCCAAGAAATATTGAATTAAATGAAAAAGAGGATGTGGAAAAAGATCAGCTAGGACCAAGTATTCTCGAGTCTGAAGTTAAAAGAGCAATTGATGACATGAAAAGAAGGAAGGCTGTTGGGAGTGATGATATACCCGTGGACGTTCTTAAGGTTTTGGGGTCTAAAGCAGTTAAGCAACTCACAAAATTTTTTAATCAAGTATATGATACTGGCATATGGCCTGAAGATTTTTTAGATGTTGTGATGGTAACACTGGAGAAAAAGAACAATGCAAAATGTTGTAAGGATTACAGAACTATTAGTTTAATTTCTCATACAGCTAAAGTTCTAACCAGAATAATAACCAAAAGAATTGAATGTAAAATAGAAAAGGAGCTGCAAGATAATCAGTTTGGTTTCAGAAGAGGAAGAGGAACTAGAGATGCTATAGGATGTATGAGGATGATGATAGAAAGAGCGCTAGAAGTCAATAAAGGTATGTATTTTTGTTTTGTAGATTGGGAGAAAGCTTTTGACCGAGTGAAATGGGATAAAATGCTGGGTATTTTAAACAAAATAGGAATAGATTGGAAAGATAAAAGACTGCTTAAAACCCTTTACTTTGATCAAAAGATTAGAGTCAGGGTTGAAGGAGAAGAAACAGAAAGTACTTCAATAGGGAGGGGAGTGAGGTAGTGATGTCCTATTTCACCAGCGATATTTAATATTTATGCAGAAACAATAACAGAAGAATCGTTGATGGAAGAGAAAGGATTTAAGATAGGAGGTGAAAGTATTACCACCATTAAATACACAGATGATCAGGGCTTAATAGCAGAAGGCGAGAAAGAGCTTCAGAGGATGACAGACAGACTAGTGGAGGTTGGCCAACAATATGGAATGAAGATCAATGCAGAAAAAACGAAAGTCATGGTGGTTTCAAAGGAACATAAAGAATTAAATATAATGGTAAATGGCCAAAAATTGGAACAAGTTAGTAGTTTCAAATATCTCGGCAATATTTTAGCGCAGGATGGAAGTAGTACACAGGACATCAGAAGTAGGATTGCAATGGCAAAAGCAGCATTTAACGAGAAGAAGGAGCTTCTCACAAGCAAGAAAATAAATTTAGAAACAAGGAAGAAATTAACAAAATGCTACATATGGAGCATAGCTCTTTATGGTGCAGAGACGTGGATGGTAAGGAGAAAGGAGGAAAAATATTTAGAAAGTTTTGTGATGAAAGTGAAATGGACAGAGAGGAAGAGAAATGAAGAAGTATTAGAAATGGTGGGAGAAGAAAGGATGCTAATAAAAACAATCAGGAAAAGAAAAGCAAATTGGATAGGGCATATATTGAGAAGACAGTGTTTACAAAGGACGATCTTAGAAGGAAAAATTAGTGGATGAAGAGGGAGAAAAAGAATAGGAATATTAGATAATATAAAGCAGGGATATAATACTTGTAGAGGTATAAAAGAGGCTTCTAGGGAGAGAGAGTAATGGAGGCAGCGATTCAGTTAAAACCTGTCTTCGGACAGAAGCACGATGATGATGTTGATGATATTTTATATTAAGTTTTGTGCATGCATCATTATGGAACTCCATTCAACATTTATTGCATACATTACTACCAAGCAATTTTTATCAACGTGTGATACATTTTAAAGTCTTTTTCATTGTCACAATCCACATACAATTCACTGAGAATTAACTCATTTTTTAGTTGTCTACTCATGCCTGCCATTTTTTTTATTATGATTATTCTTCAGGAGCGATTCCTCCCTGAAAGAAAGGGAAGCATTGATTCCAAATTAGAAATTAAAATAATAATAACAGTAATAACAATAAAAATTACTCATTCACTAATGCAATTTTAGAAACACACCTTCAGTAAAACCATGCAGCTACATGACATTTTAAAAATCCACCTTGCGCCACACAATGGCTGAAAATAATACTACTAGCCTACTAGGAAGCAAGAATTTTTGTATGTGCAGTCGAGGTTTCTTTTGTTTGTTTTTGCTTGGTTGGTTATAGTGGAATCTATTATGGTTTGTTCTTGGCAGCCTCGGCAACATTTTCTGCATCCTTTCTGTTCTTCACTTAAAATTTTGTTATTATTATTATTATATTTATTTATTTTTATAAAAACTGTATACATAGTGCATATAGTAATCTTCAGGAGCCGTCAAAGAAGAAGAAAAAATATATTAACAGCACCTATATAATAGGAATGATACATATCAAAATTACAAGGTGGAAATGGAGGAATTTTGAATTCAAAATAAGTAGTTACATATGTTAAAATTTCTTCCTGTTACACATTTTTGGAACAAGTTACATCAATAAATTCATCAGTTGTGTAAAAAGGAGGAGGAATTTACAAATTTATTCTTAAAATCGTTGTCAGATCTCCTAGTTTTAAGATTGGCTGGGAAAATGTTGAACTGTTGGATACTTCTATATTTGGGAAGTATTTCCTATCGTTTCAGTCTTTGTTGGGTAAGATGACAAGGGGGATTGGCTCAAGTAAAGTGTTCATGGATATCTTTATTACCGATGGTGTAGTGGTTAGGATGCTGGTTGCTACTCACCTGCTGCTCGAAAGGGCAGCGGGCACGAATCCTGCGAAAAGGGGATTTTTTTCCAAGGTCACCTGTTTCTGTGGTTTGAGGAGACCCGTCAAAGTCAGCATTCCATTTTTAAGAAGGGATGTTAAGCCATTGGCCCCCTTAGTGCTCTTCGTTAAAGAGTAGACTAATGCCGGCACTGGGTTTCTCTCCTCCCTTGTATGTTCAGTGGGGAAGGAGCTATGGCTATAATAATCCAAGAGGTTGATTAGCCATAAATGCACACACAAACACTTTTTATTACCTATAATTTCATCCAGTTAAATATAATAAAGTCCTGTGTATTACGTTGGAGGGGAGTATCAATAACTTGAGATCAGCAAAAGCCTTTCTGCATGTTTGTTTTGGGAGTAAGTTTGCATAGTGTATTGCTTTCTTTTGTAAAATAAAAATATATTCTCTCTACAGTCAGAAAAAAACAGCCCAAAAAATGATAAAATAAGGAACAACACCACTTTGTAAAGTGAATTATATAAATCTCATATACAGTAGACCCTCACGCAACATGGTAGTTATGTTCCTGAAGTGGCCGGTTGGGAGAAAACACGCTGTGTGTATTTAATGACTTATGGAAAAAATAGGGTTACGCTGCCAGAGTTAGGGAAGTAATGTCTATACTTTTTTTACATAAAAATCGTAAGATAAGATATTTTTGAAAAGATAAAACAATTTTAAAACATTAATTTAAATCAATTCCTTACCTAATAAAATGTCACAATGTTTTCGGATTTTTATCTCGGACCCCTCCTCGTTGCCTGAAAATGGACCACGTTAAGAAAATTGGTGTAAAAATGAAATCTGCACAATACTGAAAACGTGCTGCATGAATCCACGTTGCGTGAGGTTTTACTGTACATAGTATGAGGAGAAAGTACTGCAATTCCGAAAAAAATAAACAGATTTTAGCACATTTTAGATGTCCCTGAGTTGTTTTTGCAACGTTATCTATATATGCGCGACTCTAGAGCCTTAACTGTTTAAAGAAATTTAATTACTATATTTTTCGGGCTATAGGACGCACTTTTTTCTTAGAAAAATGACTTCCAAAATCAGCCTGCATCTTATACACTGAAGGTAAGATTATTACTATATTTAGTTGTGACATGAACCCACTCATCC
The DNA here is from genome assembly GCA_028673005.1 of Tanypteryx hageni. Classification (NCBI taxonomy): domain Eukaryota; kingdom Metazoa; phylum Arthropoda; class Insecta; order Odonata; family Petaluridae; genus Tanypteryx; species Tanypteryx hageni. The sequence continues at coordinate 118,697,011 of CM054115.1, forward strand.
CAAAAATGGAATATTTGGCAGTCATTCATTGCAAAATCATTAAAATATACATTATTAGGTGTTCATTACCAATGAAGTGATAGTAGCAAAACACCTCATGGGCACGTCGCCCCTGTTCATCTGTTTTCATGTTTAATCTCCAAAACTACTGGACAAACTTAAATTAAATTGAGTATTAGTGATCCTTATTAAAATTTATTGACAAATTCTGATTTCAACTGCATCCATCAATTAGAATTTCCACTTTTATATAAGCACTTAAATAAATGTATACTCATATCTTGTTAAATGGCTTCCATAAAGCAACAATTATAAACCCTATGTTTCTCTCCCTAGCTCTTATATGGTCTGTAAGGTATAGATTTAAAAAATTATTTGAGAGGAGAACATTTACTACAAGAAAGACCATGAGACCATATAATCATGAGACCATATAATCATGAGTTATAGTTTCAGAGACAAAAATTCAAGAAAATCCTGAGCAGAACATCACATATTTTGTTTACATTGATCGCTAAGGCAGCAAACAACAGTTAAAAATCTATATTTTTATCTCCGATGCTCTTATATGTCCTGTAAGGTATAAATTTAAAAAAATTATTTCGATAGAGGACAAAAAAGTCTGCGAATCTACATAATTACGACTTATAATTTTGGAGATAAAAATTCAAGAAAATCCCAAGTATATGTAGTATCACATATTTTGTTTACATAGATTGCTGTGACAATTCTATTGCCAAACAACAATTAAATATCCATATTTTCTCTCCCATGCTCTTATTTACAACAAAGGAAAGAACATGAACAAAGATTACTACTGCTTATTTCAAGTGAGGCATGTTTGAAGTAATTTTGGATTGTTTAATTAATTACTGCTGGTTGTAAAATAAATCAGTAAATCACAAATTCAGTATTTCCTTGATGCCGCCTCTGATATATCATTTTGCAGTGCTAAGACAATAGATAAAACCATTAGTGTTTACCTTATTTTTAACATGATAACATGTAAAGAACGCCTTTGGAGACTGTGTACTCCAACATGGCACCTTGCCTATCTTGTTTATGAATGTTAGCTGTGGTGAATTCTATGAGTAAAAAATTTTGATGTATGCAAATATTTTTAAATTAATTTGTCATTTGTTAGATGCATTAACTTTTATGTATGTTGTTAAATTCTTGCAACCACCATATATACAGTAAAAGATTTTTCAGTCAGTTTTCAATTTTTTCCAAAAATATATAGAAGAATGATTTGACTAATATTTACTCATGTTCTCTTAGGTAAATGGCAAGTAATAGAGAATGAGACATTTTGGACCCTTCCCCTTCCATATAGCGCTATGCCCACTGAAGACCCTGACCTCTATGAGAAGCTTGGAAAATCATCTTTAATCATCACAAAAGGGGATCTCAATTATAGAAAGTTGATTGGTGACATCAATTGGACCTATACAACTGAATTTTCTAAGGCACTATGTGGCTTCACTCCTGCCCCAATTTTAGCCCTGCGAACTATAAAAACTGAAATAGTTGTTGGTGTAGAGCCAACACATTTTCCTGAATACAAAGCAAAGGATCCAGATTGGATGTTGAATGGTAATTTTGCTCTTATCCAATGTTATAAACCTTGAACATTTTTTACTTCTTTCATCTTTTGTTACAAAATCTCTCATTGATGCCAAAATCATTTAATGTGTGTTCTTTCTTTGTAATATTATGTTGAATAAAAACAATTTTTAAAACATCACATGCCCATAATTTTTTCAATTCAGTGAACGGTTGAAGGCATACAATGTTTTTAGATTTCATATTTTACCAAGTGAAGTATTTGGCAAGTTTTAATACTTTGACCTAGCCATAGCCAATACAATGTCTCCATGTCTTGTAGTATGTTCATAATATTAATTTATAATCAGTGTGTTAAAAGTTAACTCTCAAAGTTAAATAATTAATTCATTTCTATACTTGGCAGCAGAAAAGCAAATCATTCCAAACTAGTAGTTGCCCATCGATAAATCGACTGGTTGGTTAGATTAAATATTGTCTTGGTAGTTAGCCTTCTGTCACATTGCCATGAAGCTCAGCTACTGCAAGGTTTATTTCCTTCTACTAATGTCCGCTAGGAGTGACACGTTATTTCCTACAGCGTCGAATGTTTGCTAGCAGCGCCACCTTAACATCAACTACCTCAAGCAGAGCTTAGCCAGTCACAAAAAACCTCAATATCTCACCAACGGTATGACCGATTTCAGTTTTATCATTTTCCTGCAAATCTGCAGGTCGAGATGTTTAATTTGATGCATAACACATTAACATAACACATTTGCTTTAAAAACCTCATTTTTTACGCTATTAATCTTTCAAAATTCCAAAGTGATGTGGTTCACAGTTTGATTTGCAATTTTTAATTGGTTCAGACTTGATTTTTGATGATTGTTTGATTAGGTTTGCAGTTCTGTGCAGTTGAAGCAAAAATTTAGTTTTTTATTTTTTTATTTCTTCATTTCGGTACTTATAAAAATACAAATACTCAAAACATATTTGAAAATGTCCCTCCTTAGCTTCCTGAAAAGTAGGTCACCATAATTTAGAAGAAAAATTTGTTGCTAGAAACTTTTTTGTCTTCAATTAAATCATTATTCTCTGCATTAGTCATTGCATCTAATTCACAGCAGTTAATTATTTCATTTTTAATTATCATTAAATTAAATGCTCCCTTGAAAATAACTCAAAGTGGATAAGAAAATTAGACTTCTTCCATGTGAAATGATCTGCGTTTCTCTGAAGACTGGTAAAAATTATATCTACTCCAACTGACTAAAATTTTTGGAATAAATAAAAATTGTATTAATCTTTGATTCTTTTTTATTTTCATGAAACTATAACCATCCAATGTAAATGTTTCATATTTATATATGAAAAAGTATCAACCTTGAACAAACGATAATGAATGCAGGAATACATTCAGAGCACAAAAGTGGAATGACCTTTCTGCCGTAACTAGCAGGGAGAGATTGGTGGATGATGCATACAGTTCATATGGAGAAGAGATGGATGTTTGGGAAGTGATTAACTTGGGAGTAGGGGTTTTCTATCTATTCGCATAGCAAAAATGTAAGGAAAAACCCTTTTGCTGAATCGAGAAAAGAAACTTTTACAAGGATACGCGCAATATGATGCACACTGTGGGAGGATTGCTAATGGGACAAATACAAAATACTAGTGGTACATATATTGAAGCTTCCTTCCCAATCACTACTGAAATTCCTTTCTCCCTCTCAACATTCATAGGTCTCCTAGAATTCTCAATCAAGTGAAGTACATTTTTTCGACTCATGGAGGAAGGTGGTAGATATTATCTCAAAATAGACACAGGATACCTCTCGCATCATAAATGGACTAGGTGGACAACTCGAGGCCTTCAAGGATAATCAGACGTGGTTGGGTACCATGCCTTTTTTGTACCATTCCCTTTGTATCTGCGCTACCACAACATGAGACAAGTGTGAGTGATGGGTTAGAATTTAAAAAAGGAGGGTATTTGAGCAATGCAAAAGATGTCTTTCACCTGTGCCTTTTATGTGAACAAAAAATAATTTCGGGTTCAGAATTTTATGATGCCTTGTAAAATATCAGTGGCCAAAGGCACCTTAAAGATATGGTACCTGGTGTAGTCATTTCTCCACACCCTGCCACAGCACGGCCTTATACATATCCTAACTGCTACATGGAACATAGTCCTGAGGGAATTAAGGGAAGAGAGAATCTTTTACTTAATGAAATGCAGCTTACAATGCGTTCTGAAATCAACACCACATATAAGTCTTACTACCTTCTTTTGAAATCTAAATAGTTAAATAGATGAGGAACAGTTTGCCCATAACAGCGTTCTTAATCATAAAAATACCATTAGATACTTTCTTAGCAACATGATCAATATGTACCTCCCAATTGAAACTCCTGAATTACTCTGTAATTTAAGCTAATTGTTAGATCTTGGATCTTACTAATATTTAAGGATAGTTTATTTACTGCACATCAATCATTCACTAATTTTGATTTTTAAAAATTAGTAGTGATGCTATATTATTAGCTGAATCAGCATGGAGAGACAATCCAAAGTCACCAGAGAATAAGTACCCTTTGACAGAATTGTCACACTCAGCTAAATTGTTTATATATGCATATAATAAACAATATGGGTCCCAAGATAGAACCCTGTAGGACCCCATAAGAGACTGGGAGGTAATTGGAAAATGTTCGATTGAACAAGACAGTTTGTGATCTACCACTGGAGTATGATTTGAATAAAAAATAAAATGTTTTAAATCAATAAAAATGAAGCCTTTTCAATAACACATCCTGAGATGCAGAATCAAATGCTTTGGACAACATTCTAGTCTGACAAACCTTATTCTCCAAATTAGCTAAACAACCCTTAATTAGTGAGAGAATAGTATCACAAGTATTAAGATTAGCATGGAAACCATACTGATAACTCAAAAACAATTTGTTCATCTTGAAGTATTTGACCACTTGTTCATTCATCTCGTATACTTTTGAAATTACTGGTACAATGGATATTGGCCTATAATTTTTGCATCAAGATTTATCACCCTTCTTAAAAATATGATTAACTTTCACAACTTTTAGTTGATCCAAGAAGACACAGTAATATAGCAATTGATGAGATATACTTCACATATGGACTTGCAGCCAATTTTAGAATGGCAATGTTGATGCCATAGATGTCTAAACAGTATCTATTATTCAGTTTATATTTGGCATTATAAACATCTTCTATTTTAACAGACACTAGTTTAAATGTGGCAGAAGTTATCAGTTTACCTAAATAATGATTATAATTCCTGGCACTGTTTACATATCTGGGAATGCGAAAGGTAAACAAAGTGACGCTAGTGCCGCCAACAAGAAGTGGAACTACCAGGAGGAAAGGAACTACTACACGGCACGACATACTCGTACTTGGCCCATGGCATACAACTGCTCGACCCGCAACATACTCCAACTTGGCCCCCCGGGTTGGGTAAAGTAAGTGAAGTGTTTTTGGCTTCTTCCCACGTTCACTGACCCACCCTCCTCGGGTTCGGTTGCCCTCATCTTCTGTTATCACTCGTTGTACTATTTGCATTAACCCTCAGCAGGTACCATCAAAATACGCATTTGGCACCATGGGCTCCTACAGACTCCATGTAAAAAAATTGTTTAAAAATAGATTTTTTTGTTAAGCAATGATTTTAAAGATACCAATTGAAAAGAAAGCCTTTATTTTTCATATTTTGCAAGTAATTAACAACAAATTAATGTCAAACTCCATAAAATGATGATCAATATTAACACAAAATAAAAATCAATGAATCCTTTTTATTAATGAACCAAATAAATAGCAAAGTAGCTATGTTATCTCCTGAAAACTTAGTTAAATTTGAAAATAAAAGATGAAACTTTTATGTGAAAATAAATTTGCTTGTATATTTATTCATCTTTGCAGTTATGGCATATTAAAATTGTATGAGAGCCACAAGCATAATTTTGGCATTTTGCACACAAGTTCTGACTTTTCTATCAGCTGCTCTTGGACATAAATTGCATCTCGCTTTGATTGGAGCCTCTTTCACACTTTCAGCTACTCCAGTTCTATCATTTTTAATGCCACAACTCTCTATGATAAGTTTGACATTTCGAGGTGTTTGCTTTGCTATCAGTCAACTCGGAGCATATGGCTTGATCTGAGATAAGGACACTATCTTCATGAAATGCACTCTTTTATCTCTCCTGTTTGCTGCAAAATTAGGGTCATTCTCTAACAAAATTACATAAGCATATACTAAAGAGCTATCTAAGATTCCATTAAATACTCGCATTGGCCAGCAGTTCATTTTTCTAGCTGTGCTGAAAAGAGAGCATTTCTGATCATGACTATCAACTCCTCCTTTTTGTTGGTTGTAATAAATATTTATTTCTTCCTTGCTTTTTACAGAGTGCATGGTGGAAAGAAATACTACCCTTTTGTTGTTCTTTGGACTTGTGGATAATAAAGTAAAATCATTTTCATAGTCAAATCCGTAATGCACAGTACCTTCTTTCGCTTTTTTCAAAAACAGTTTAGGTATACACCTTTTGTTTTTTTCCTAGTGCCTAACAAGAGTTAAATTTCATAATTTCAGTTCTTTTGCTAGGGGAATTGATGTATAGTAATTATCAGTAGTGTTGTAAGGATGCCGAAAGACATCGTATAGTCAGCCGCAGCGCCACACTCATTATTTACTCTATGGGTGAATCAGGCCCTTAAGGCACGCTATCTCAGGGCAATGAGCCCTTCGGGTGATTACCCGCTCGCTCAATCACCCACTTCAGGGGATGACTAGCGCTTGACCTTTGTATCTCATGTTAGTATATAAGCGCGGGTCATCCCTGAGACTGGGTGGTGTTTCCTCGCGACTCCTCTGTCAGTAGGTTCGGCTGTGTTAGCGTCAACCTTGACCGGCTAGCCCTTCCTACGAGACTAGGATCGCCCTCCCCTCCGCGGTCCCTCGTTCGTTGGTCCAGTTACGTTTCTGTCAAACCTCGACTGGCCCGTCCGCCTTTGCGGGCTACGTTTGCATAGGAACTGACTGGCTAGCAGGCTAGCAGCTCCTACGAGACCAAGGCCAAGGCGCCCCGCACCACCTCCCCCTTGCAGGATTTAGCCGAGTAAGCATGTTGGGTATTACTGATCACCTGTTGTACTCTATGTAACGTTTGGGTATTACTGGTCTCCTTTTGTATCCTATGTAACGCTTGGCAATATATTCCTTCTCGCACTAAAACGTCTTACGATTACTCGACACTCTCTATGTCACTACGACATATTGGTGTCAGGTGTGGGGTCGTATGGAGTTGGAGTAAGAAATGTTCGTTAAGAAATGCACTCGAATTGAAGTTTTGAAAGGCCAACGATAAATTTTGCAGACCAACAATTAAATGTTAAGAATTGGAATTTTACATCACCGATTTAACTTATTTTTCGGATAGACGAGTGTATAGACGTATACTTTAAAGAAATCCGCGATTGACGGCCTAAAATTAAATAAAATTAATATTTTGAGGATATCGCAAATTTTGTTTATTCTTATAACCGTAGGTGTCACATTGATTCGCTAAACGGATCAAAGGATGTTACGACATTCTATCGGAAACAGGCGGCGGAAGGCAGTAATGCATGGATCGAACGAACCGACATTTTTTTTTCTTCCTTCTAATGGTCGAGAGATCTAACGAGTAAAAATGGCAAATATTTGTGAGCATTGAAACTGTTAAACCAATCTCTTTATATTCTCCTGTTATTTTCTTCTTTTTCACTTATTTTTCTCACGGTATGCAATATTAAGTAGTTAACAAAGGAAAATTTTTTTTCTCTAATGTTGGCCACTGATTAACGTTCTTATGCATTTTTCGGTTTTCGTGATGATTAAGTAATTTTTTTTACTCTAACTTGACCCCACTACAAGTGTCGAGTTTTGTAAGATGTTTTCATGTATTTAAAATTTTGAAACGCGACGGAAGAATTCTGTCATTATGGACTGGTTGCGTACAGATACGTCACGGTGCGATCACCATTTTCTCCTACCTTGGGAGTCTCACCCAGTACAAACTCAAGGTTTAATTAATTTCACGCCCTCCGTAAACACTATACAACCCCAGGGCAGTAGTGTTGATCCTCAAAACGGTGCGATCGGTTCTCAGCCGGCAGTACAACCTGCCGCAATAGGAAGCTAAATTCATTTTATCCCAAATTTTAGTGTGGACGATGAAATAACAATCGATAAATTTTTGGATAGTGTTCGAATCACCAGCCACCTGAGTGGCTGGAGTGAAACTCAGACATTAGGTATAGTCCGCCTACGGCTGAACGGTACTGCCGCCGATTTCGTAACAGCTAACCCCCATGTAACAGAATCGTATGAAAATTTCTCAACACATCTTAAAAGGAGATTTTCCTCAAGGGTATCCCCAATTACTCTTGAGAGAATGTTCAGCACCTGCATACAAAAACCACTAGAGAGTGTCGCTGAGTTTTCGACTAGGTTGCGGAATATCGCCCATAAACTACGTCAGTCAGGTAGCGATCCAAACTCCGAGGCAACAAAGAAAATGACAGATAATAGACTTCTCGCGCAATTTTTGATTGGGTTGAAGGAGGAAGTCGGCAGATTTGTTTTAGTCCGTAACCCCAAAAACATCCTAGAAGCGGAAGAGTATGCCGCCATCGAGGAAGCAAACGCGAGAAATTACACATGCAGGAATCAGGAAATTAACTCGCTACAACACTCTTGTGCGTTAGCACCCCAACCGTTCCCTCAGAGCCAACCCATGACATTGCCTCAGTTCACGCCGCATCAGCAATATGTGACAAATCAGGACGCCCAAAATTTTCATTTTCAGCCAATGCCTCAGCTACTTTTTAATTGCACAAGTCAGTTTAACGCCGTACAAGCTCGAACCCAAGTGTCAAATACACAAAACGGGATACGTACCTGCTATCACTGGGAAAACCGGACATTTTGCCCGCTTCTGTCGTTTCAAAGAGAAGAGCCAATCTCGCGAATGTTTCAATTGCGGTGACGCTACACATATCTCCAAGGACTGTCCTCTCATGCTCTGCGGTGTGTGTAAACAGAACGGGCATCGGCCTATTAATTGTCCTACTCGTCTAATTCCCCACAATTCGGGAAACGGCCAGATCCCGGCCAACCGGTCGGGAATGAATTAATTCTGGCAGTAACACCTGAAGCCGGTTTGACTGTCTCAGTTCGTATATTAGGAGTACAATATAACTTTCTTGTCGATACTGGGGCAGCCGTAACCATCGTTAGCAGTAAGAATTTTCCATTCGGTAAACTCAAAATTTCCGAATATCACTCTCCAGTTAGGAGCGCTTCAGGTCATGCCTTACCAATCATCGGTCAGTGCTACGTTCCATTTTTTATAGACTGTAGCCCATACCCGCATGATGCCCTGATAGTAAATCTCGGTCATACAAATTATGATGGGATTCTTGGCCTCGACTTCATGATCCGTTATGGGAGTAGTATTTCGTTTGACAATTGCAAAATAAAAATAAGTGAAGGTCATGAAACAAAATTGAAGTCTAGCAATAATAGTACTAGGAGTCATGAAGATTGCACTGAAGATTTAATCTCTTTTGAAGTAGAAGTCACGGAACCCAAATCCTTTATCAACATCACTGTAAACGAAAATAGTTCTGCCTTAGTCTCAAACGACTTGATATCATTTGATAGCGAAAATGGGGAAGTTTTTTATGTTGAAGAAAAGACCGCGCATATAGTAGACATATTTGGATCGAGTATAATAGAGTCTGGTGAAGCCGATGTCCTGCCGTCAGTCGTTGATTTTAGCAATGGTGCTTGTAGTTATACTGACGATGTCCAATAGACTGCCACCGATTCCGGTTGTAAGATAGATGTGTGTCACTATTCAAATGTGGAAAGTGGTCTGAATGTAGCTGTTACTAAAGAGTCAATTAAAGTACCTCCTTTTTCACTTGTGTTGTCGAAAGCAAAACTGGATAACTTGCATGGTAAAGAAGTCTGTGTGATTGAGGACGACCAAGATATAACTATTCTCCCAATTATAGCCACAGTGACACCAGATGGCACGGTTCCTATTCTTATGTGCAATCTACGTGGTAGTACTCAAGTATTAAAAAAGCACTACAGGATCAATGTCGAGCTATTCCCCAACGACCAAAATGTACATCTTGTGAACGAGATAGATACAGGCAACGCCGAGTTATGGCCCGAACCTCCCATTGTTGAAGATTTGCTTTCACTTTTTGACTTAAAAGACGCTCCGGTCGAGGCTGTTGAGCCACTAAAACAGCTCATTAGGGAATATGCGGATATTTTTATTCATGGCAACGTCCGCTTAGGGTGCACCAACATTGTTAGGCATACTATAGATGTTGACGATTCGAGACCAATCAAGAAGCGACCATATCGAGTACCCCATTCTCAGCGAGCCGCTCTGGACAAAGCTATCCAAGACATGTTAGGTCAAGACATCATATCCCCTTCCACAAGCCCGTGGTCTGCGCCTATAATTCTAGTGAAAAAGAGAACCCCGAACGGCGATCAAATACCATACCGACCCTGTATCGATTACAGAGCCTTGAACAGTGTTACCAAGAAGGAGGTTTTCCCTATTCCTAATATGGACGAAACGTTTGACCTATTAGGAGGAGCGTCATTTTTTTCCACCATGGACTTGTGTAGTGGTTATTGGCAGGTGGAGATGGATGAAAGAAGTAAGGAATATACCGCGTTCAGCACGCCCGAAGGACATTTTCACTGCAATAGGATGAGCTTCGGTCTTGCAAACGCGCCTTCAACCTTCATGAGGCTGATGACAAATGTTCTATCAGGAATTGTAAACCAAGGGTGTACCTTTTATTTAGACGACATTTTGAGATACGACAAAACGTGTGAGGAACACGTAGCAGGCTTACGAGAAATCGTCGGAAGACTTAGGAAGGCGAATTTGAAACTAAAGCCACAGAAATGCAGATTCTTCCAAAAACGCGTGAAATTTTTAGGCCATGTAATTTCTGCTAGGGGTCTTCAGCCTGATGACGATAAAGTAGAGGCAATAAAAAAATTTCCAGTACCAACAAATGTCCGACAATTGCAGTCTTTCCTTGGACTTGCAGGCTACTACCGAAAATTCATGCGGAATTTTGCAAAGATTTCCAGCCCACTTACGAAGTTGACAAGTAAAAATGTGGAGTATACGTGGAACACTGAACAGCAGGAAGCCTTCGATGTTTTGCGAAATGCCCTCATATCGCATCCCGTCTTACGATTTCCTGACTTCTCGAAACTGTTCATTTTGACGACGGATGCGTCTCCTTTCTCTACTGGTGGCGTGTTATCTCAGGAATTCGAAGATGGGGAACATCCGGTAGCTTGTGCTAGTAGACAGTTACATAAGGCCGAAAAATCCTATTCTGCAACCGAGCTGGAATGTTTAGCCGTAGTGGACATGGTTAAAAAATTTCGAGTCTATCTCCTCGGGCGCCATTTCACCCTGTATACAGACCACAAACCCCTTCGTTGGCTCCTAACCCTTAAAGAGCCAAAGCCAAGACTTGCTAGATGGATTATGGAGTTAACTGAATATTCATTCGACGTTAAATACCGCCCTGGCAAGGAGATCGCTCACGCTGATGCGCTCTCCCGCAAAACCATCCCTAGGGTCTCAGCCTTACACGACGACGTGCGATATGAGCCTGTGTGGGATAAACAACGGATTGCCAAAGAGGAAGCAGTTTGCCCCGAGCTTCGATCATATCACGAACTAGCGAAAAAACATGACCCTAGCTACTTTTACGATAACTATAATGTGTTATACAAAATTCACACAAAAACACCAGACCCTCAGTTTACGATATGCGCCCCAAAACTCGTGAGAAATTATATACTACGACGTTGCCACGATATCCCACTAGCAGGACACTTGGGGTTTGACAAAACGCTAGAGTTAGTACAGAGACAATTCAATTGGAATAGGTGCTATGTAGATACTCAGAAATATGTACAGCAATGCTTAGAGTGCAAGAAACGGAAAGCGACAAAACCATCAGTGCCACTGCAGCCTGTAGCAGAAGCAACTTACCCCCTAGAAAAACTTTTGCTCGATATAGTTGGCCCTCTACCCAGGTCAGACAAAGGCAATCGCTTCATACTGACTTGTCAAGATTATTTCACAAGATACCCCGAAGCCTTTCCCATCCCAGATCAGACCGCGGAAACCGTAGCTCGTGTCTTTGTTGAGAACATCATCTGTCGTCACGGTGTTCCAAAATACCTTCTTACCGACAGAGGTGCCAATTTTACCTCTCAGTTGATGCGCCGCATATGTGAACTTTTGAAAATTAAAACTATATTTACGTCGCCCTACAACCCAGCTGCGAATGGTCGACTAGAAAGGGCCCATCAAACCTTCGCTGCCGTCATTTCACACTATGTCTCCCAAGACCACAAGGACTGGGACGACCAACTTAATTTTGCTTTATTTGCCTACCGTAACAGCAAGCACAGGATGACGGGGTTCAGTCCCGCATATCTTATGTATGGTAGGGAACTCAACATGCCGTGGGATGACATTCTAACACCAGCTCACACTTCTTATTCTGAGGAACCATCCTACGACTACGTCCTGCGACGTAGGCTCCAAATGGCTCACGCATAAGCTGCGGAGTTCAACAGAACTAATTCTGAGGCTGAACACGATAGGTATAATAGAAATCTAAAATTAATTCCAATTGGTCTGGGTCAGTTAGTTTTATTACGTAATATGGCGCTCTCAAAGGGGCAAGCCAAGAAACTGGTTTCCCGCTGGTTAGGTCCCTACGAAGTAGTGAAGGTCAGGAGCCCGGTAACGTACGACATAAGAAATCTTCAGGATGGACGCATACTCACGGCTCACCACAGGAATTTGGTCCCAGTACCCCCTGATCCTGAGCCTACCCTTTCCAAAATCCTGCTCAATAATGATCGCACGGATCAATTGCTACCCCCCATTCCTGAGTCCATACCAGCAGAACCCGATTCCTCCCCATTTCCAAATAAATCTGATCCACCCTTGCAGTCACAGTTGCCACCCCCTCCTAACTCCCTTTCCGTTCCTACCCCTAACTCTCCCCACCCACGTTACAACCTAAGACCTAGACTAGGGAGGACACTTCCTCAATAACTGTGCTGCTTATATTCTAATTATAGTATGGCACGAACCATCTCCACCAGAGAGTTGAAAAGGTTAAAAGACATTTTTGGGAGCCCACTTCAATCACTAGTGGTGTACGGAGGCAGTCCCGAGGTCCCCAATACTTGCCCTCCCACACCGGGCAAATCGTTGAAACTATCATGCGCCAGGAGATTGTTCCACACCCTGCAGAAAGGGCAGGTTCCTGATTCACCCGACGACACTTTGACGGTGCTTGACAGGTCACCGCCTGTCGAACCACCACCCACGCCGGGACGTAATTTGGACCCTCCTCCTAGGGTGAGACTAGAAACGCCCCCTAAAGGGGATGGACTACAAGCATCCTTGCCCAAGGACCCTCGAGCTACAAGGGAGGAACTTCCTACCATTAAGCTGCCTGCCGACCTTAAAATAATTCCCCACTATTCTGGAGAGCGTGTCATCAAGATGACGCGTGATCCTTCCCCTTCTGGAACAACGCTTCATGACCTCATCAGCATCGGTCGAAAACGCCACAATCAAAGCCGGCGCGAGCTCAACAAGCTTCGTAAAAGGAAACCCAAGCTCGAGAGACACCTCCAAAGTGCGCAGTGATCCTTGTGTTGTGTGACCTATGTGCAGAGTGTCCATGACAGAAATCTTTAGCTGGTGTGAGTGATATAAAATAATTGTGTGCAATGTTATTCCAGATACCATGGCCTACCTTGTATAAACTATGTTGCTGTTTTTTCTGCTGTCGGTGACGGTGCCATCAGTGGACTCCTCAGGACTTCTATTCGTGCCAAAAGGACAAATTGTGTTTGCAACAGGAGAGTGGGTTGTTCATATAGACTTACACATTGACACCTTTGGACAAGGAATACGTGAACGAACAATATTCGGAATTTTGTAAATTAAGTTCAAGAGTTGCAGCACAAGCTGTATCAAATGTCGTGCTCAATTTACATAATATGTCACGAGTGTATGAGCATAATTTACACTATGGAATTTCTAGTTTAAATGATGATTTTAACAATCTAATGTATATTTCAAATTGTAGTTGTGTAAATAGAGGATTATTTGATGTGGTTGCATTTTCTGGCAGGAACCGCGACTGATGATCAGGTTAAGATGTTGTCAAAAGAAATTTCCAAACTCGCAGACCAGACTAGACAATCTTTAAATTCTAGATATATGTTTCTGGCAAACACGTCAAATACCTTAAAAAGACATGACAAAATGCTTTCGCAAACATATAAGGCTCTTCAAGCCTTGCAGCAAACCTTAAATTATAGCAACAACAAACTTTCCCATGCTATTTCTAACACAAACCTTGCGGATAAACTTTTCAATGTTCTACATATAAGCTTTACTTCTCTCTCTCGACATATTTCTCAACTGGCCCATGAACTAAATCGCTTAAGTAATACTGTTATGTCAGCGGAGCTAGGCACATTAACCCCTTCCCTCCTATCACCCACTCACCTTAAAGGCATCATTCAGAACGCCTTACCAACACTCACCTCTGAGCTGACATTCGTTGGCTATGAAAATAGCGATGTAATGCCTGTCTACGGCATTGCCCGAGTGAGAGTACTACGGCAATCAGGGACCTTAATGTTGCTGGTAATATTACCACTTTCTCACAAAGAGAGAAGTTTCAAGGTACTTAAGGCGTACTCCTTTCCATCAGCTACGGCTCAAGATCACCATGCCGTGCTCCTGAAACCAGACTCGCCCTACCTAGCGGTGACGGCTAGACATAATGGCTTTGTCTTACTCCCTAACGAGTACTCACAGAACTGTATCAAAGGCGACATATACGTTTGTCCTCCTACCTACCCCATCCTTACCGATGCAACTAGCTCCTGCAATATAGCCGTGTTCCTGAATAACAGCGATAACATCAAACGTAATTGCGATATACATCTTGCTAAATCCCCTTACACCATCTACATCAAGGGCGAAACACCTGGCCGATGGTTCTACAGCGTAAGCAAGGAAACCACACTTAATATCGTTTGCCTACAGAAATATTCACGCTTAAGTATAGCTGGTCAAGGGAGTTTGGAAATACCTCCAGGTTGCTCAGCATACGACGATACAAATTACCTGCCCGGAATAACAAATGTCTTCAGAAGCAGCTCTTCCATCGACGTTGAAGTGTCTCTGGAACCTCTTGAAAAATTCGATGTAAATATAATTGACTCAACATATCTTGACATAGCAAACGGTTCCAACGATCTAAGGCATATTCTTACGTCGATCGAACGGCTTGATACCCATAACGTACCGACAATTTCCATGTCTGAAATAGAATGTAAAGTTGTTGTCACCAGTTGACTGGAGCTTAAAGAAAATTCATTATTTTGGTATATCAACCATTGCTATCTTTGTAATATTACTTTGTTGTATTGTTTCACTGTTGTACTACAAATTTAAGAAGCCTGCTATGCCTGCAGATGTACCATTGCAAATCGTCAGCACTCAAAATGTACCGCCGAGTCTGGCAAATAACCCAATTACTGTTTATAACATTCCACAATGTGCTCAAGATTCTACAATGTGCATAGCTCCTGTACATGCACCGTTGTTTCCGAGGTTGAATTAAGATTATTATGTAAAATCGGCTATATCCAGTACCCGTCCCTAGGAAGTGAGCGAGTGGAATTCAGGTTATTATTATTATTATTTTTTTCTACCCCTGGGGTCTCAACTGTCGCCGGGGTGATGTTGTAAGGATGCCGAAAGACATCGTATAGTCAGCCGCAGCGCCACACTCATTATTTACTCTATGGGTGAATCAGGCCCTTAAGGCACGCTATCTCAGGGCAATGAGCCCTTCGGGTGATTCCCCGCTCGCTCAATCACCCACTTCAGGGGATGACTAGCGCTTGACCTTAGTATCTCATGTTAGTATATAAGCGCGGGTCATCCCTGAGACTGGGCGGTGTTTCCTCGCGACTCCTCTGTCAGTAGGATCGGCTGTGTTAGCGTCAACCTTGACCGGCTAGCCCTTCCTACGGGACTTGGATCGCCCGCCCCTCCGCGGTCCCTCGTTCGTTGGTCCAGCTACGTTTCTGTCAAACCTCGACTGGCCCGTCCGCCTTCGCGGGCTACGTTTGCGTCGGAACTGACTGGCTAGCAGCTCCTACGAGACCAAGGCCAAGGCGCCCCGCGCCACCTCCCCCTTGCAGGATTTAGCCGAGTAAGCATGTTGGGTATTACTGATCACCTGTTGTACTCTATGTAACGTTTGGGTATTACTGGTCTCCTTTTGTATCCTATGTAACGCTTGGCAATATATTCCTTCTTGCACTAAAACGTCTTACGATTACTCGACACTTCCTATGTCACTACGACAGTAGTTATATTTCTGTTTGTCCCTTCGATGCAATCTACTAAATCTAGTACTACCTCATTGGTATTGGGAGATCTGAATTTGTTTGGTCAGAGTAAGTCCTTGCTCCTATGTAGACTTCTGATTTGACAGAGTATGATGATTTACTATCTGCTAAGACATATATGTACTTTGATCCCATATTTATTAGGCATATACTGTTTGAAGCTACATCTTCCCCTAAATCCTAAAAGAGATTCATCAACTGTGCAATGAAGACCTGGTATGTAATTTGACTCACAAGTATTCACAAATATAACTCTTATAAGAGCAAGTTTATAATTTGATTTATGCTCATGTCTAGTAGTTTAATCATCAAATCTAAGACAATAAATAAGGAAAATAAACCTCTTTTGATTCATAGCAGCTATACATATGGGCTTGCCAGTTCCATCTTCAGCCCATATGCATGACAATGATTCTTTTGAGCTCTTTGTAGAGCCCAAAAATACTAATATGCCTATGAGAGCTCTCAATTCTGCATTACTTGTATCATACGTGAATCCTTGTCTACTATTAAATTATTCTCTGATTTGGCCTATTTTTTGATTCATCCATTTAGTAATTACTTCTAGCATATCATTCCTTATGAATCGCTTAAATGCTTCTTTAGGAGATTTGGCATGAATGGCATCATTTTTCGGTCCTGGTCGCCATGAAATAATATTTCTTTGCGAGGTTCTAGGTAAGCGCTTAGGATTTGATTTCCAAACATATCCATCTTTCCCAATATATTCAGAATTGTCCCCATCATCACTTGTTTCTGAATCTCCGGCACTTTGTTCACGAATATCATGCTCATTCTCTTCATAATCATTATCTGTTTCACTATCACTTGCTGAATCTTCTACGTCACTGGCAAAATGGATTTCATCTATGAATTTCGGTATTTTATCCTCGGATAATTTTCTTTTACTTGGCATTTTTATTACGGAGGGATTAATGCATTATAATCTGAAAGAGAAAAATAACTAAAGTGAATTGTTACACACTTTGTACCATGGGGTCCAATAGACCCCATCATTGTAAAACTCTATAATTTCATAAATATTTGCTATAGGACCACAAAAATCTGTGAGAAATATCTTGTCATTAAGGTAAAAATACAAGTGGGCATATTATTTAATAAGGATGATTGGTTGGCACAGGAGTCATGACTGCTGTGGGTTAAGTAAAATTCCGGAAACGTAGCCAAAGTGGATATACATTGAGTGGCCACTGCTGCACTTCCATTTTCTTGCAATAATTCCTCGTCCATGCAAAAACCTGCAGCTTGCTTCTTCTGCCAGTGGCAATTGGTGGTATTTTAATTGTGGCATTTCACTTAATGCTGATACCCCACCTACCCTGAGGTGAGGGGCACACATGGGAAGAAACCAAAAACACTTTAACTAACTTACCCAACCTGGGGGGGACAAGTTGGAGTATGGTGTAGGCTGAGCAGTCGTACGAGTACGTCGCGACATATAGTATTTCCATTTCTTGTTGGGGGTGCTATGTCGCTTTTTTTACATTTCACATCCCCAGTTATGCGAACAGAACCAAAGAAAATTCCTTTTTAGTCTTACCAACTACCTGTTTACATTTCACCAAGACATAAAAATTGCTCATTGATTGCTGTTCAGATTATAACATTGCACATTATGCTCCTGTGTTCAAAAATCTTCAAAATATTTTTAATTTTGAACTAATTACTGTCCGCATTATTTAATAGATACTGATAAACCTACACAAATTGGCTTAAGCTCTAGAAAGCATTTTAGCATCACAAAGGTAAAATTCCATCTAGAGCTGGCTAGAAAAAATGCAGTGCAAAGTGCATGTCAAAAATTTTTAATAGTCTATTTCAATAAATAAAGCAATGTTTTCTATGACAATGTTTGATATTTTTTCCAATTTAAAAAAATGTCTATACTTGATAAGTACAACATATTTTTTAGAGTGCGGGGTCATATGCAGTCGAATCATTGGCACCACATCAACATATATATGGGTGGCAACTAGATGTTGTCCTCTCTCTGGTAACCACTCACAATCTCCTAACCTACATTTCTCTCTGGCACCCCAATGCAGGCCTGCCCAACCTTTTTTTAGCAGGCAACTTCAACTAAAAAATTTCAAGGCATGGGCAACATACATTGTATTTATTCATATCAGCATATTAATATTGTTAAAAAATGAAATATCTAAACAAAAATACTCATACAGAAAAGCGTTATTTTATTTTTTTGAATCCTTACTTGAAATCTGAATTTGCACTAGGTCAGCTAGCTTTGTATATTAAGGATCAAGCTATTCTCATACTGTCATTCAAATGTTTGTCCATCAGAATTGATCAGCAACTTGCTTGAATAATTTTCATACTATAAAAGCCAGATTCAACTATGTATGATAAAGCAAAACATGGATGCAGTCTAAGAGGCATATTTTAGATGTGGTATTTCTAAATATGTATTAAAGACCAAAATCCTGGTTTCAATGGAGTATATTCTTCGTTCAATTATTTATATTTCTTAAAAAGTAGTACCTTGTTTAAAAAAATACTCAAAATTTGACTAACTGTATCTTCCTGAAAAGGAATTGAAATGAATATCACCGAACATTTTCTTCGATTTTGTCTCTGTCATTGGTTGGAACTTGATCCGCTTAGCAGGCAACTTTGAGGGGGTAACATGTTGCCCATATGCTATAGGTTGAACAGGTCTGTCCTGACAGTTCTCCTATCAGTAAGTGTCCTCTGGGCTTCATTCTTTTTTTCCTAAAGAAATCTTAAATAGTCACATTTTTCGCAGATTGACAGTTTAAATCAAACAATGATTTAGAGATAAAGTTTCCTTATGGTCTTGATTTTCAAAGAAACATTCTCTCTCATTTGGGAAATCATTCAATATACGAGATGTAATTTTTGGTACTGCTAAAGCATGAAAAGAGGTCATAAGTTCAATCATAAGGAGTTCAATGCCAAAAATCAATTTTAAGTTACAGTTTCTGGTTCAACTGATAGCTTTCTATTTCCTGGATTGGTTAACTATTGCTTTACTTCATTTATAAATCAATAAATATCAGTAATTAATGGCATGATTAGCAGTAACAAAGCAACTATTTTGAGTGAAACTTTTTGCAATGACTAACCAAAGTCATCGTGGTTTCAAAGGAACTTAAAGAATTAAATGTAATGGTAAATGACCAAAAATTCAAACAAGTAGTTTCAAATATCTTGGCAGTATTTTAACGCAGGATGGAAGTAGTACACAGGACATGAGAAGTAGGATTGCAATGGCAAAAGCAGGATTTAACGAGATGGCGCTTCTCACAAGCAAGAAAATATTTAGAAACAAGGATGAAATTAGCAAAATGCTAAATATGGAGCATATCTCTTTATGGTGCAATGACGTGTATGGAGGATGATGCAAGTGAAATGGATAGGAAAAGAAATGAAGTATTAGAAATGGTTGAAGAAGAAAGAACGCTAATAAAAACAATCAGGAAAAGAAAAGCAAATTGGATAGGGCACATATTGAGAAGACAGTTTACAAAGGACGATCTTAGAAGGCAACATTAGTGGAAAAAGCGGAACAGGGAGAAAAAGAATAGAAATATTAGAGAATTTAAAGCAGGAATATAGTATGTACTTAGAGGTATAAAAGAGGCTTCTGGGAGGAGAGAGATAGAGGCAGCGATTCAGCTGAAATCAGTCTTCGGACAGCAGCATGGTGATGATGGTTAGGTTAGGTTGGACTAAGGTTAAAAACAGTCCAAGGATAAAACATTTTTGATGAACTCAAATCCTGACATCACTTATCCAGAATATTTTATTTATATGAAAAATTTTCCAGACAAATCGTAATTTATTTTGTTACAAGTTGACAGTATATTTACAGAATCTGAATGTAATAATTTCCTTCCTAGACATAGTCTTCATTCAGGTGAATATACCATGTGACCCGTTTTTACTTAAATAAATTTGTACGGTATTTAACATATTATATCACAAATGCCTTGAAAAATATGGTTCTGTTCTTCAATTATCTGTCCATATCCAAGTCCAAATTGACAGATAATTGGGCTTTTATTGTACATTTGAATTTGTATTAATCTCTTGGTTGGTCTGAGCACATGATATTTTAACTTAGAGGGGTTTAAGATGGTACTATATCATGACATATGACATTCCGAAAATAGGATATTTTCGCAAAACATTGTGAATGAAATGGCGACTTTGAATTGATTTTTAATTACTCCTACATTTGATGTTACTTACTCTGTCATTATTCAACAGAGTAGGTCTATTCTGTGATTTTAAAATAAAGTAGACAATATGCAAGGTCTAGTATGCACTTGGGCTGATACCAAGAGGACATCATGCATAGCCTGGTAGTGCAGTAACAGGGATAATAATGGGGAAACAGTATCTGGGTAATACAAAAACACACAGTTCAAAAAATATAATTTAATAAACTAAATTAAACCTAAAACTACTTGTAACAATCATTCACTAGGCTATTTTTTGAGAGGCAGTCCATAACTTTAGCCTGTCCTCTGACATTCTGTAGTGTTTCATATTTTCTAACTGCTAAAATATCACCATTATTCTACCCTCATCCCATTACATTTAATAGTGTTGAGGCATTCAGTGGAAACATTGACTCATGTATTCCACATCATAATGACATGTTCTTTGGCCTTTCAATGTCCATTTAGCTTCAGGCATTACATTAACATTGAGAATACAGCTTTAAAATGTGTGTACCTCATCATATTTTGCCTCACATGGTATCGAAACTTTCTTTAGCCTTTTACTTATGACATTCTATAAAAAATCTACTCGATTATGTGCCAAATTTGCCAAAAATTTTGGTGATGTTGATTTTGCTGTACATTTTAAATTTGAATATTTCTCAAAACTACCATATTTGATACAGACCAAAATAATTCAACAGAGCATACCATCACTTACACTCACTTGTATGTTGCCATTTTAGAGCAGCATTAAAAATTTTTCCAACAAAAATGATAAAAATGCAATTTCATCCTCATTCATGCTGAGAAAATCAGCAAACTGGATCATCTCTGCTGAGTAAATTGAGAGTATGTGAGTGATAAAACACCATATTATTTTTTAAAAAATCAGTAATGTTACCTAATGATATAAAATTAAATCAAAATTTATTTTTTTTTCCAAATGGAATGTACAGATTTAATTGTATCAACAGCTTTAACATGACTTTCATCATGAATCTCTGGTGTACTGTCCATAAAATCTTAATAGCAATGCTGCAAATACAATACAATAGGTTTCACAAAAAAAAACCTTATTGCTAGAGTATGAAAGTGAAAATAGCTGCAGCTTCTTACTATCATTTTGATAAATTAATAGTCCATGGTGCTCCAACATTCACCCATGGTTTCCTCACTATCAGGATTTGATCTTCATTATCGTAATAAGTGTCCACCATCATTTTACCAAACTCTGTAAAAGACAAAGTTATTTAGAACAAGTCAATAATAAAGGATTGATTTCAAGAGGCAAAAAGTCTTTTTACCTTGACTTTTTACTTCTGCTTTGGTGAAATTTTCAGGCATTCCTAGTATTATTACTCTTTCAAGTCTTTCTTTGGTGGAGTATTGTGGATTTTTGTTGACCACGCTATAACAAAAATGTCAAAAGAAATTATTTGCTGATCTATATAACAAAGTCCTGCTCTTAAATCAAAGTGATAAATATTTACCTTGAGGAAAGTTTATTTTCTGAAAATTGAAGAGATATCTGCAAATATTTTCCATCCCGATAGTTGTAGCTTTGACCATCATCCAAATACAGTGTACCTGATGCAGCACCCTAGAAATTAAGTTTCCAATTTAGCATTCAGCATAGAAAAATAAGTCTCGACAAAAATTAATTATGAAAATGAAAAAGTTAGAAACATCATTGAACACTGACATCCGTTTCAAAATCACCAACCTTTGAATCAAGGGCAACAACAAGAGTGAATGGGTCCTGGTGAGTAAGCCCAGATGATCTTCTAATCCGTTCCTTCTTTGGAATTATGGTTCCTCCTCTCTGGTAAACTGGAATCTATACCAAAGAGCCTAACTTAACACTGCCAAATTATGAGCAACATCAACACTATGCTTAACTCATTTCATCTCACCTTTTCTATGGTGACTGGGATCACGACATTTCCTACTCCTGACATCTTCTCAAAAGTAATGGCATCGTACCATAAGTCATTGCCCTCCCCGGGGAAGTAAACCGTTACATCACGGGCACCTGCCTCAGTTACAGGATGCACGAGCAGAGCATCACCTGTAATATGGCATAACAGATATCAACAATACACAGCACATTATTCATACTGAGATTCTTCAAATGGCACATAATTCCTTTCCTTCCAATTCATCTTCTGACAACAGTCAATCTTAAAAAATCATTAAATCCTATCCAACATTTAAATTACCCTTTTATCTACACATACCAACATTTTTCTTCATAGCCCACTAATACCTTCCATGACAATTTGAACACTGCTAACATATTTGTGATTAAACCAGAATATTTTCTGCAGCTTTTATTACTCCATCAGACAATTTTTTGGTTTATTCATAAACAGCATACAGCACAAGGCGTTACAGCTGATTGATTCACCAAACAAAATTGA
Source organism: Tanypteryx hageni (assembly GCA_028673005.1). Taxonomy (NCBI): domain Eukaryota; kingdom Metazoa; phylum Arthropoda; class Insecta; order Odonata; family Petaluridae; genus Tanypteryx; species Tanypteryx hageni. The sequence continues at coordinate 118,719,832 of CM054115.1, forward strand.
TGTGGTCAGCACATGACTTTCTCCATACAGATTACATTCATAATTTTTCAACAATGAATAATTTTCACAATTAAAAATACTTTGAACCTCTTTTCACATTGAAAAAGCTACAAGTAAATAAAATTGTTATTTGTTGCTGTGGATAAGAAAAAACTGATGCATGGTTCAAATTACCATTGGTGCCACTGGCATCACTGTCAATATTTACAAGAAAATTTGTTTGCAAAATATGATGCTAGGCAGTATTGGCATAATTTTGATCATAATTAAAATTACTATTGGCAGCACTGGCATCACTATCAACAATTCGAAAATTTTATCATAGCAATGGAAACAAAGCTATCAGCTAGTGACATTCAATGCACTAAACAAATTTTGATGATAATCAACATATTATCCCTCTGATACAATTTGTTCTATAAAAAAATGTTTCAACAAAAGTTATAAAAAATTATACTCGACAACTTTTATAATGACAAATATTTACATTCATGAAGCCCTATAGGAGTTATTTGGCAAAAACAGAAAAATGACAAGAATAAACCTCCAATTCTGGTTGACCCATTTTAGTCAAAATTGAATCAGACCTCTACTTTCTTATAAAAACCTTAAATACATAATTTTGTGCTGATCTGTCAAGTAGCTTTTGAGTTGATGCACCCTCAAAATTTCTATCACACAGACATAATCAAGAAAATAGTCGAAACTTATTTAGGGGACCTTAAAATATGTATTGCCATTGAACCCGAATTCAATTTGTTTGTGAAAACAATACTTTCTCTAGACCAGTGATTCTCTGAGAAAAATTCGTCATGGCTATGTCTGTGGCCATCTGCCATATTGTGGTGGCTCGATGGCTAAATTTAAGGCCCAAGTGATATTTGATATACTACGTAATTCTACGTCAAGCATCATATCATTCATCACAGTCTGCCTATTAATTATTGCTACATTTAAAATATAATTTTCCTCGTAGCTACATTAAAATTTTTTGATGGTTGCACTTGAGAATCACTGCTCTAGATTGTGTTAGAGAAGGTAATAAATTAAACATAAAAGGGACAAACAAAAAAATAAAACAAAAAATGCAACCATATCATAAAAGGGACAAACAATAAAAAAATAAAACATCAAAAATGCAACCATATCAGTAATGATAAAAATGCATTAATTGTAAAAGCAGCACAAACATATACAGAGCCCATGTCCATCACAGTTGACAATAATTACTGAGGAAAAAGAAAGAAGAAAGTGTCTAATTTAAGTTTGTGGAGTTAGAGGTAATATTAACCCTTTGAGGTCCTAACCCGGACTGAGTCCAGCTTTTTAAATTTCCCGTTGTGGCTTTAACCTGGACTCAGTCTGGATGGACTTGGGAGATTTTTTTTTGACTGGTTAGAATGAAATGGGGCTGTTTTTTTGTATTGGCTGACTGGTTCATCCACTCTTCTGCTGCCATCTGCTGGGCCTTCATTGAACACCTTGCAAGACAAGAAAATATTTTTTCAGCCTATGTTTACATCTAGCAATTGAAAATGGCATCCGTCAGCTGGGAATCATTGCTTGAGTGTGATATAATTGATGAACTAAGCGATGATAGTGATTCCTGGAGTAATGTTAGTGTTGAATCTGATGATGTTTCTGAAAGTGATAGTGAAGATGTAAATAGTGATAAATCTGAAGATGATGGAAAAGCTGATGATAAAGATTGTTACAGGTATCCTGACACAGACAATGACTTTGTGAAATATAATTAAGGTTCCACACGATGTTACAAACTTCCATAGGCTGGAATATTAGCCGGAAAGCCTGTAGATTTTCTTTCGCTATTTTTCGCCATTTTCCTCAAAACTAATTGGACCTGGTGAGATCACATAAGGTAAAAAATTAGACCTCAAAAGGTTAAGAAAAGAACTTAGAGGAGGATGAAAGAGGTCTATATCATTGAGAGTGGAGAGGTGCTTAGCAAAAGTGGGATGTTGAAGAGAACGTTTAATGAGACATAGACGTGAAGTTTCCTCAGAAAATTAGTTTTCTGCTAGAAACTAAAAAAAATCAATTTTGTTATCCAAGAGTTTAAAAAATGACGGAAATATCATAAAAGGTTTGGTGGATTATAAGAATACAAAATTTGTGGGCTAAAAGGCATTTTGAAGAGAGGGGACATGAAGGCTAACAATTTTTGTGAAGAAGCTGAAACCCATTGACCAGGTAGGGAAACAATACATTAAGAGGGGAAGAACAGAGCTGCAAAAAATACATGTCTAGGGCTCCTGGTTCTTTAATGTCAAAAAATCTATCGAGCATCCCGTAACATGACATAGCTTTTTTCTTGAGCATTTAATGTGATGCACAAAATTCAGTTCACAACCCATAAAGACACCAAGGTCTTTTTGAGCAATGACTCTTGAAATAGGTAGCTTAACAATATTGTATTCATGAATAAATGCAGATTTCTTCAAAGAAACAGAGCACATTACATTTATCTTGGTATGGTTTTCATCTCCACAAGGAGTACCAGCAGGATGTGATGCAAATGGCCGACTGTAAGTTTAGTCTTGTGATGAGTCAATGTGCTTCAATATTTTGCTGCCATCCACAAAGAACAATAGATGGCAGACAGAAGATAGGCTTTCAGAAACATCATCCATATAAAGTCTGAAGAGATAAGGACCAAGAACACTACCTTGAGGTACACCAGAAAAGATAGGAGACCAATAGGAGAAAGAACCAGATAAGACAATCATTTGGAACCTATTAGAAAGGAAACAATTAAGAAGGGAAAGGAAATGACCACTGAGGCCATAGTGATTTTGTAGTCTGTGAAGTAGAAGTCTGAGGTCAAGGGAACCAAAAATTTTTGTAAGGTCAATAAAACAAATGTCAAGTTGAGAATTGCATCAATAGTATGATGTTATAGGGAAGGAAGATTTTTCATTTTAGAAAAATATCAACAATTGTGGTGTTGACAGCAAATACATATGATCACTCAAGGCATATCATTTAGGAATAGGATGCTCTTAATTTTCATTTTCAATTCTAGTACTTTTGGCTTGAATATACATGACAGTGCAAATTTGTGCCAGGCCTTAGAACTTTTTCCTGTCTTATTTATCTTTATTTTCCTCTTATGAACAAGTAACCATTTTACCTAAATCAAGCAATAATAGGCACATTTTTTAAATTCAGGAAATCATTAGATAACTGCATTCAACATCTTTATCTGTATCAAACCCTTACCCAGCAAGTACTCATCATCAATGTTGAAGGCAGCCTTTTCTTTGAGGTAATGATACCAAAGGGGACGCATGTAGGGTGCTCCGGTATCCTCGTGCTCTCTGCAGAGCGTGTACAAGAAGGGGAGGAGGGAGTAACGTATTCTCAATGCCTCCCTCACCAGCCTGAGAGCCTCATCTCCCATCATCCATGGCTCCCTTCTCTTTGTGTCTATATGCGAGTGTGCCCTGTAGAAGGGTTGGAACACTCCAGCCTACAATGCAAAAGTCAATGAGAGTAATTGTTCAAAAATTAGCCTTCATAATTCTTTGATAAAAATAACTGGAACATATTACAAAATTTTAACTTTTAAGGATCTTATCAGGTGTGGCTCCAAAAAAGTATTCCCTTTATCTTCAAATATTCCATCACAAAGCAGTCCCTATTTGTGATACACAGACACTGAATACTTTCCAAACTTGTTAAAAATACCCAAGTATTTATATAACTACCTGTTATCATAACTATACCACAAATTTGATTGTTACTTTGCCTTATGGTAATGACAATAAAATGCTTTAATTACTGTGATTTTCACATCCAAGCTCTGACGTGAAATGCTTAGAAAAACTGAGCATACAAGTGATTATTTCGCTTCCTAGCTGACAGCGGAGTCACACTACAACAGAACAGCTAAAGAAACTTCAATAAAATCCATCACTTTGGATTAAACTGAGTGAACACTGAGAATAGAGTCACTTGATGAACACTAACCTATAGTCAGGCATGGTGTGGCTCCGCAGTCAGCTCAGATGTGAAAAAAATTGCACCGAAAACAAAACAACACCTACACATAGGAGAAGTGTCTCATACATCCAAAATTCAGATTAAAAATGCAGCAGTGTTGGCATCTAATGCAGGTGACCCACAGATGCAGCACTTGTTTACTCCGAGGGAAAAAATGTGCAGACACCTAACACCATTTACATTGCCTGGGTTTTTTTCCTGTCTGAACTCTGAGGTTAAAAAATGTCCGTGGTCATAGCATAAGGGTTGCGGTGGTGACTGCCAAGTCACATTGAGGTAGGTTTTTAATGAAGTGGTCAAAAATTTATTACGCTAAATCTGGGTAGAGCACTAAATCGAGGAACATTAATTCAAAGAAAATAATACATTACTTAAATGGTGTGTTTGAAGGAACTGCAAAAAATAAATACTAAATTAGGGTAAACATTAAATACAGGATTCTTAGATCAGGGTTTCACTGTATTTTATGAAATTTTCCATACTTTGCAACTAATTTTTAGCCTACTTTCCAAAAATGGAAAGTAGTCTTATGAGATTGCCTAACAGTCCATGTGTATGTATGTCCACCACTAACATCATCTTCATGAATGGACCGATTTCCATGAAACTTGGTGTAAGGCTAGGGCTCTCGGTGACTACCTCCAGGCCATAATTTATATTCCAAATTTACAGGTCCTGAGTTTGATTACAGCTAAGTTCTTTCCCCATTTGATTTACATGGTTAATCTAAAATCCGTCGTGCAGAGAGTTTTTCTTTTGCATTTTAAAATATTTTAGAATTATGATATCGGAGTGGTATTTGTACTGTTCTAAGGGGGGAAAAGTGAAGATTCTTATTCTTATCATACAATTTTGATTTTCGATTGTATTTGTTTGAATTTCTTTCAAAAACTTTTGTTTCGGCATTTTGAAAGTCATTTTTTCGATTTGTTGCTATGGTGATGATTATTGCCGAACTCAGTTGAAGCATAGCCAAGTGCCCATTCCAGCCATGTTTCGATTCAAAGGTATCAAGGTGACAAGCTAACCCAAAGGTCGTGGGCTCGATTCCCGCCTAGGGCATGGATGTTGTGATTGTCTAAGAATTTTTCTGAATAGAATATTCAATGGTGCAAAATGCCCTTAGCCGTTGATGCGCCTAAAAATAAAAATTACTGCTACTACTAACATGAAAATTTGTTAATTTTGAAGGTGGTATTTATATATTAAAATTCTATTGAAAGGAAAGTAGGCAGATTAGTTCTTTCCAGAACTACTTGTTTATGATGGAACTGGAGGAAAGTACTTCAGAAACTAGGTGACAGTGAAATGGTTAAGTAAAATCATGATCTGCATTTTGAAAATAACACTGCAGGGCAAATAAAAGCATCCAAAATTTTAACTCGACTGAGTAGTAGCTGCTCACCTGGTACCAGCGAATAAACAATTCAGGAGTTGGATACTTGAAGAAACCACCAATGTCTGCTCCACACATGGGAATGCCAGCGATTGAGATGGAGAGGCACATGGGAATAGATGCACGAAGGTGGCCCCACTCAGCTGCATTGTCTCCTGTCCAAACTGCAGCATAACGCTGCGTCCCAGAGAAGTGTCCACGAGACAAGACGAATGGTCTCAGACGTCTATTGGTTCTCCTGAGCAAACCTTCCATTGTTATTTTGACCTTACAGCAGGAGAAAAATAAAAAATGACAATCATGAAAGACACCAAAAAATTGTTACCTTGTAATACTGACATGTGAAAGGGCTGCAATTTAAACTCCATATTCAGACGAAACCCTGAGATGCATATTTCTGTGCTACATCCAATTAAGTCCAATGAAAATAGAGTTACAATGAAAATTTCCCAAGAAGAGAAAAAATCAGTCCCGTTTTCCCAAAATTTCAGAAAGCTGCATTAAAAATCTTTATTGGGAAACCAAGCTGCTTCGTAATTTTAATATCCTTTTATTTGGGTTTAAATGAAAACATATAGCAGACCATCAATCATCCAAACTAACTGGGGATTTAGGGTGTTAACATAATAGATCCTTCACCATATTTTAAAGTTTCCTTTAAATTTTAATTGCATCAGATGAAAACAAATGGTGCATGCCCAATGCCAGATCAACTGGGGTGCAGTGGTGCAGTTGCACCAAGGCTCCATGAGTACAGGAGCCCCACAAAGGCCCTGGACACTGTGTGTGAGGGTGGTCTACAAAAAATTATGTGCCAGGACCCCTGATTTTCTTAATCCGGCCTTGTGCATGCCGTAAAAAGAAAATCTTTTGCAAATATGAGACGATCAACTTCGGAGAGTTCAAAAGGAGATAACAACAAAGAGAATCAAAAGGATTTTTTTTAGCAGTAGTTTGACTCACATTGACAAGGGCATAAGTATTGTGAACATCCCTGTGTTCCCAAAGTCCATCCAAGTGCAAGCAATCCTTTGGCATGGTAACTTCTGGGCCATTAAAAACGGAAGGTTCATTCATATCATTCCATATATGAAGGTCTTCAGTTGAACCTACATAGTTGTTGAACAAATAGCGCGACGAATAGTACTCGGCAACTTTATCATCATAGAAGTCCAAATAGCTAGAAGAGCCAGGCCAGCACCAACCTGTGAAAACACCATCCAGTGAATGTGTCACATGCTTGCATTTAATTGTAATCCCGTGCAGCCAACAAAAGTTAAATGTTAAAAATGCATATATGAAAGCTATATGAAAAATAAACTACCTTCGTAAACTTTCCCTTCTTTATTCTTGATATAGTAGCCATTTGCCTCAGCATCGTTATGGAGGAAGTAGGTGCTGTCCCTCTTAATGTGAGGATCCACAATGGCCACCATTTTTCTGCCCTTAGATACTTCATGATTGATCATCTCAACTGGATCAGGAAACTTAACCTTGTCCCAGGTGAAATATCTGAAGAAAGAAACAATATAATTAAGCATTGCCATAAGTTAATGAAAATATACGTTATAAACAAATCATCATATGCTATATAAATGACCTTATCAGGCATGACTTCATGAAAGTGATTAATATTATTTATAATAAAACAAAAATCGTACTTTTCCACACTATATATATTGTATGCAATACATATATTGTGGAAAAGTACACTTTTTGTTTTATTATGAATAATCATATGCTATGATTCATATCTACTATTTATTAACACTTATAATCCAAAGCAGCCAATATATTGGTCCAGGAGTTAAAATCAAATAGCAATCAAATGAAAATATTTATTACATTGAAAATGATTGAAAACAAAAGCCTATTTAGTATTTCATCTATTATTTACAATTTTTATTTTGTTCATAATAATTTTTTCTGATGATACTTCAGTCACGCACATGATGATGACACAACCAGCATGGCTGTTTACGTCATTTTAAAAATAATACAACTTGCTGATATAGACGTATAATAAATAAATTTTCTATGCAAAATGCTAGATATGATCTTTTGTCGATAAGAGTATTAGTTTTGTTTATCCCAGTCACGATGTGAGCAGACAATATGAGATAAATGAGTCAACAGTTCGATACATTAAAAAATGAATAGAACATCAGGCATAGTGTGGCTGCAGGAACCCTTCAGAGCACGGAAGTTAGTGGGGTTTACTTTGTAGTGCACACCAATTTTAATGCATGCATTTTTTTGCCTTTTACTTGATTCAATAAATATTTTTCGGCATATTCTTTGCTAATCATGGTTTACGCGAAATTATCTCGGCAAACTTACTGTATAGCTACGGCAGATTTAAGTGCCATGTTAAATTGGTTCTAAACCACTTTTAGCCTTTCATTTCATTATTTATTGTTGTCAAAATAATGGCAAGCCACGAATCTAACCCCCATTTTCCATTTTTGCAGATTCCAAATTTGCTGTGTTTTTGGGAATGTAACCTCCACGAATTTGGGAGGTTTACTGTACTATCCAAGCCATATATACTCATCTGTATCAGATGTTAGACTTTAAAAATATATCCCAGGCTGATGAGTAATGATTTTATTTTATACAGCTCAACAGAATCAGCATATAAACAGCTTTCCTGATGTTTTTTTTTTAATTTAAGGTCAAAAAAAGTCATTTTTAAATATTAGTTTCTGTAAAATCAGAAAGACAATTACAGAAACTCATTCATTTATTTTTAATGACCTATTAAAATTTTTAATAAGCTTCAAAATCTATTATATATAGACTTCTTACAGAGGAACATCATTATATATAGACGTTCCTTACAGAGGAGGATATAACATACATATAACATACTAGTAGACGGTGCTTGCATTCTGCAAGCATATCATCTCACCTTGAAAAAACATTCATTTTTCAGACAGATATTTCATCATTACAAATATTTTTTTAATTCTAAAGATTTCACCTCAGCAGTGATTTTCGTTTTTCCCTTATGTAAAAATAATAGATTTAAACAATCCGCAAACTTTGCAATTTTAAGAATTTTATACTTTCTCCATTATGGGGTACTAATGCTACATATTTCTGCAAAATTTTAAAATTGTAGCACTGCTAGAAGTGAAATAATATTTTTCTAATAGTTTAAATTTTAAACAATTTTAACGGCCGCCGCAATATATTTATGGAGAGATTCAAATGTTTATTTGTGCAAATTTACTACCGTATTGACCCGAATATAGTGCAATGTTTTTTTCCTCAATATGTACCTTTGAAAGTCGCATTCGCACTATATTCGAGTACTTGTTGCATTCGTACTATATTCGAATACTTTATCTTTAAAAAATAACTGCGTATCGGCGCATTTCATGACGTGTTTCAGCACATATTTTTATAATTGCTACATTGTAAGTGGATTGGACGTTCATGTTACGATGCTACGTGGCGTCACATTACCCCCCTTTAGTACATAATTCATGAGTTTACAGGTAATTTAAATGTGCAAAATAGATAAAATTAAATGTTTTTCATATTTTGCTAAAATTCCTTTCAAAATACTTGGGGTCGCACTATATTCGGGGTCGCATTATATTCGGGCTAATACGGTACTCTGTAAATAACTTGAAAATTTCAGCTTTCTAGCTCATCCTGTAGTACCTAAACCGTTATCTATTTGCATAAACTTGAAGAATTTTTAACGGCAACACATATTAAAATATCAAAATTTCTGTAATGCCTATTTCGTTTTTTTTTACAAATCCTACCTCTAAAAAAAGTTTCAGCTCCATAGCACATTTGGAAATACATAGCCCTTGAAAATTTGTTTAAACAATTGCGAATTTTTAGCGGCCGCATTGTTGAAGTCAAGATTTTCGTTTTTTCTAGTCGGAAAAATTTGCAATTGTTGAAACAAATTTTCAACTTGAGTTTTGCAAGGAAAGGAAAAATACAGTAACCCAAGTATACACAGGATAATCAGGGAAGCGGTTAAACATACTGAAATTTTCTAACGATACATAAATATCGCCATTTATTAAAGAAAATATTCAGACAACTTGGATAATAAGCATCTTCCAGGTAAGAAGCTTTAAAAATATAAACTAAAGAAATCAATAATGAGATGTTATAAAATTTATAAATCTTAATCCCGAGACTTTCTCCTAACTTACATAAAAGTGATACTGCAAGTAAAGCAGCAAATATGGAATTACCAAAATACTGACAAATTTCGATGGAAAATATAAAGCTTACTTTTTGCCATTTGTGTGCTCAATATCCAGCCAGATAACATCGCAAGGAATATCATGTTCATCAAAGCTAGCATCCACATTCTTGACATCTTCCTGGTCATTGTAGTTCCAACGAGATTGATGATATCCCAAGGCAAAATACTAAAACAGCATACAAAATTCAAATATGATGTTAAAAGCTAGTACATTTATGATGCAGATTGCAGAAAACTATTGTATTCCAGAGATATGACTAACAATTTTTATATCAGTATATGTTATAGGAGGTTGCTTCCATTTTAAAAGCTTTGTCTGGTGAAGAAAAAAAGAAGACCATTAATTTCACTCGCTAAAACTTTGTTCTATATTCCTATGAAAACTACCAGCAAAGAATAAAAAAGAAAAAATATTAACCTTCACATACTCAATAATAAATTCAATTGGAAATTAATGCCATAGTATAATAATAAAAGTAAAGATATATTATTTTGTATTGTTTTTGGATCGCAAGCAATTCATCTATTCCAATAAATAGCTTACCGGAGGTATAGGACCAGTTCCAGTGAGTTTGGCATACTGACGAGATACATCCAGTGGCCCCGGCCCCATCATGAAGAAGGTATCAATGATTCCACTCTCAGACATGAAGCGCACATCAACATTGGAAGGCTTTTCCTGAGCTTCTCCGGCTCCCTCCCCGTCATTCTCTGAACCACCCTTCCCGGACACAAAGTTCACAATGGATGAAACCACTCCTGCAGCTCCACCCACCCCACCCCCTGATGCTCCTTCTCCCTTGCTTTTCACATCCACCCATGTCTCAGCAGCATTGTGCCAGAACACACCAACTGTGTTTGACACCCTGAAATTCATCACAAATAATGTAATTTCGAACAACAGATAAGTTTTAAGGGTGCTGGCTTCCTACAATTTAATCAATAACCTTACAATAGAGCACATATTTGCAGTTAATTGCTACACTTTCTCATTGAAAGTTCATTAACTATCAAAAGCAGATGAAAAATACTATCAACCTGCTTGTTACCTCACAAATTGTGCTAATGCAGTAAAAATACATTGCCTACATTTTACCATTTGTATATATTTATCCATAATGACTATAGTCGGGACGGAATTACTTTGGGATTGACACTTCGGGCCAGAGGAAGGATGGGGGCTTAGCAGGAAAGAATCTCCTGCGCCTATCTCCACTACTTCCTTGTTACCATTGTTATCCATTTTTATTGTTGAGTGATTATTCTATTATCGTTGTTTACCCATTTCATCGTGTTGTTATCAGTTTTTGTTATTTTTGTTAGCAGTTTTTGATATTTTTATTATCAGTATTATTTGTTTACTGATGGCAAATTGCTCCTTGGACATGTCTGGTGTGAGTTTGAGTGGCAGCAGATTGACGAGATCTCGTTCGAAGCGAAGTTACAGACAGGGTGTAGCCATGCATGGTCAAACCCGGTGATTAATTTGTGCTCTTATAATTTTACAATACTATGATGTGAATTATATACTTAAAAAGATATTAACTTTTTTCTGCATTCTTTGTATGAAGTGTACTCATAAGGGAGGTCGATTTTGTCATCTGCATGTTAAAACTTGGAAACCGCTGGACGTATTTTGATGAAATTTGGTATTCGAGAGTTCCGATAAAATTGCTCTACCTATTCCAATTTCGGTTAAAATTGAACAACAATGACGACCACTTTACATGAAGACCTACAATGTTCCTTTGTTTCAACTAGAGAATTGCTGGACATATTTTGATGAAATTTGGTATTAGAGAGTTTTAGTAAAATTTGTCGACTGATTCCAATTTTGGTTCAAATCGGAAAACAATTACGATCACTTTACATGAAGATCTGCATGTAATTTACAATGTTCCTTTGTTTTAACTCGGGAACCGCTTGATGTATTTTGATGAAATTTGGTATTGGGGAATATTACTAAAATTGGTTGACCGATTCCAATTTTGGTTAAAATCGGACAAAAATTATGACCACTCTACATGGAGAGCTACATGTAGTTTACGATGCTCATTTCAACTCGGGAACCGCAGGAGTTATTTTGATGAAATTTGGTATTGGGGAGTTTTGCTAAAATTGGTCAACCGATTCCAATTTTGGTTAAAATTGGACAATTACGACTACTATACACAAAGACCTACAGGCATTTTACAACGTACCTCGCTAGCTTCTCGTTAAATACTCATCTGAGCGAACAATATTGAGAACATTGTGAAATCTCAAAGGAAGCATTTGAAAACTCTGTGTACTCCGACATGGAGTACATCTTTCCAATCTTGTATGGTATCGGGGACTATCTTGTAGAAAATGTTCTTTATCAGAAAAAAGTTTTTAATCTATACCTCACAGATCATATAAGAGCATGGGAGAGAAATTAATGGATTTTTAAACGTCGTTTGCTTAGATAACCGCCTTCGCGATCGATGTAAACAAAATATGCGATGTTTGCTCGGAATTTTCTCGAATTTTTATCTCCGATAACTTGTAATTATATGGTCTCGCGAACTATCTTGTTGTAAATGATGTCCGCTATCCTAATAAATTTTTAAAACTATACCTCACAGATCATATAAGGGCGTAGGATAGAAAAACATGGATTTTAATTGTTGTTGGCCGAAAGAAGCTACTTAGAGATCGATGTAAACAAAACATGCGAGGCTTGGCGCGAGATTTTATAGAATTTCTATCTCCGAAACTATAACTCGTATCTTATCTCGTGGTATTTCTTGTGAGCCATATTTGACGACTCGGACTGCAACGGAGGCGGCGAGTTATGGAGGGGCGGTGGCTACTGAGGCACCGCGACTGCCCCTCGCCTCCACAACTGGGTCGACTATATAAGCGAGAGTGCGGAGTACCGAGGGGGGATTTTTACCTGTTTCATTGTACTCACCTCGCCCACGGGCCCAATAAATTCATTATTCTGAAACTGACTTTAATTTCGTCAACCTGGCACACTTGTAGTAAATTTTGTTCTCTGCCCGAATAAATTTTTTAATCTATAAGAGAAGAGAAAAGTTTGGAATTTCATTGTTGCTCGATAGATGCCATTTTACGGGATACGAGTGTAAGTTTATTTAAGTGTTTACGTAAAGTGGAAGCTCTAATTGACAGACAGGTAACTCAAAATCACAATTGGGCAATAAATTTTCATAATTGTTATAGTTGATATAAAGAAATAATTAAGGAGAGCATTGCTCTAAGAAGTTGATTATTAACATTTCGACCTCAGGGCGGAGAGATACTGTGATAATAGTTGTGATTAAAAGAAACGAAGTAAAAGAATGTATATGCATTGGTTAGCCAATTTCAATTTTGGTTAAAACCGAACAACAATGATGACCACTTTACATGACGACCTACAATGTTCTTTTGTTTCAACTCGGAAACCACTGGACGTATTTTGATGAAATTTGGTATAAGGGAGTTTTGCTAAAATTGGTCAACCGATTCCAATTTTGGTTAAAATCGGACAAAAATTACGACCACTTTACATGACCTAAAAATAATTGACAATGTTCCATTGTTTCAACTCTGAAACCGCTTCATGTATTTTGATGAAATTTGTTATCGGAGAGTTTTGCTAAAATTGGTCGACTGATTCAAATTTTGGTTAAAATCAGACAACATTGACGACCAATTTACATGAAGACCTACATGTAGTTTACAATGTTTGTTTGTTTCAACTCAGGAACCGCTAGACGTATCTTGATGAAATTGGTATTGCGGAGTTTTGCTAAAATTCATTGACCGATTCCAATTTTGGTTAAAATTGGACAACAATTACGACCACTTTGCATGAAGACCTACATGTATTTTACAATGTACCTTGCTTGCTTCTCATTAAATTCTCATCTGAGCGAAAGATATTGAGAACATTGTGAAATTTCAAAGAAAGCATTTGGAATGTTATACACCTTTCCAATCATGTTTTAACTATTGTAACATGTTCAGCGCGGAGGACACACGGTGTGTGTCCACAGGACTTTCTCTTTAGAGCCCGAGGACGCAACCATGCTCTACATTCAAATTTTATCTTACTGGTTGTAGACATCAATCACCTCAATGAATTTGTTTACAAACGCCTTCTTGCAATTACGATTGTTAATATCTTCATGTGTATTCTTTTTGTTTTTCAATCTATGTTTTCTTCTGCTCTCTAAATATTTTAAGTGCACGTTAGTATGAGTCTTCCCTGACCCTTTCAAATAAGTGAAAGGAAAATTTTCAAAATGTGAAAGGGAAAAATCTTAGAAATGGATGGTTATAGCTATTCATGGAACTAGGGATAATTAGGGAAGGGACAATGATGGTTACTTACAATTAGTTCATATGAAGGATCCAACAAGAATAGTTGCTGAATGTTATAACTATATAGTTTATGTAATAAATTATTATATTATTTACTTTGTTATTCTAAACAAAAATTCTTCAAATTTACCCAAAAATGTTGAAATTATTAACATAATTACAGTAGATTCCATTGTGTAAAGTCTCTCCGTAAACTGTGTGTTGCAGTATATATAATATATAAAAAGGATATAATTTTTATACCAAAAGAAAGAAATAATTTAAGGGGTAAAGTAGCGATTTAGTTTGCTATTTTAGTAGAAATATTATTATTCATTTAGATTTTTAAAATTTTTCATGATAAAATCAAAAGGGTTATGAAACTGATACATTTTTATCTTATAAAACACAGAAGTAAAAATAAATAGTGAAAATATCACATCATGAATAGAAGAGGAATCTGTGTCGAAAGGAAGGTTTACGCACATGTTTGGGGGCATCTGTTATGCACAAGCTGGCAACATCACACCCGAGCCGCCTTGAACATCAATCCCCAAGTAATTTCGTACAGACTTTATTCTTGTGCCTCTGATTCTTGGGAATGGGCATCACTAAGATATTGTGAATTAAAGCTATGAAAGAATGTGAGATGGGGCTGTTATTACCTGATTAGTATAGTGTTTATCAAAAATGATGGATTCAACTTAATAAAAACAATTTAAATTTTTAACTGTAAATCAATTATTTTAACTATCACTATTTATATTGATTTTCTTTCTCGCAGCAGTTGGTTGTCCAGATGAACAAATTTTGAGGTAGGAGAGGGGAAGAGATAGCATTTAGCCTTGGGATAACACTATGAGCCTAAGTCATCGTCAAGGCAGTTATCGTTAAAATGGTAACATTTCCCCAAAATATGTGATTTAAATGTGTAATACGAGTGATTTTGAGCCGTAGGCAGAAAAACGTGAATAGAATAAGAGACTTTATACATTTTTCTTTAATATAGTTATAATAGGATGATCATTGGTCAGTTTTATGTAATTTTAATTCCCAAAAGAATAAAAGCCTGCACGTCAAAAAGTCTATTTTTATGTCTTACTTTATAAGAAATATAAATAATCCCCAGGAGTCGAATTCTTTGTCTCCATCTATCCTTCTCTTATCTTTTTCTCACTTTTGATCCACCTGTCATCTTACAGCATGACACCGAACTCAATGCATTGTCTTTTTCTCACAATTGATCAACCTGCCACCTTACAGCAGGGCATTGAACGCGTAGTCGACAGTGTTCCAACCAACCAAGACTTGTGTATTATTATAGAGAGTCAGTGTACCTTCTTGAACACAATTTGTGTACGCTGCACATAAGTACCTGTGACATAGAGGGAGATCAACCATATATGGAAGCTTGGCATGGTACCAAAGCACTAGGGAGACTGTTTCTAGATATACTGCATTGTTAAAAAGTAACAGATGCTCCCAAAGGACGCAAATCAATTTTCATATAAAATATTGCAAAGGTGAGCCATTCTATGAATTTAAAAAAAGTGCATTCCTTATAGTTGGTGAAAAAACATCTTGGAACCAAGGATGGAATGATTTGATGTGGTCCCAATTATAAATGACCTATTAGATTATAAAAATAGCCAACCTACCCATGCGCCACAACAAATGGAACAGAACCATAAAGAGCCATTGGATTGTCCAGCTCGTACTCAAATACATCCAGGTTATATAGGCGATATGGATCGCTATTGCTGAAATGTTTTAAAAATATGGCATATTAATAATAAATACCACTAATGTTCATCTCAATAAAGTAAAAAAACAAAGACAAATATTTATTCAACTCACACAGTTGACTTAAGAGAAAATGAGTCTGCATGTTCAGGAATTCCATAAACACTCTCAGCTGAAAGGAATGAAAAGTCCAGTCCAACAGCCGAAGGACCATGTGGCTTGGAGTCAGCATGCCCCTTGAAACTCTCCTCCCAAGCACCATCCTCATCTCCCAGCTCAATGTCGACTGCTGCAGGATTTTGGTCATCTTGACCTTCCTCAGGATTCTCTCTACAAATGCCAAAGGATTTTGATTAAAAATGAAATAAACGTAATAGAGAGAGACAAAGCAAGCAGCTTGTGTTTTACACAATTAGCAAGTAAAGCCAACTGTGCAAAATAACAAAATATTGACTTCTCAGGTGCAAGGATTTACATCATAAAGCATAAAATGTTTTATTTTTGTCTGCACTTTCTCATGAGCAAGCCTTTGTTATACATACCAGTTTATGAATGCACATGTTTAATCAGCTATGTTAACTATGGAATACCAACATTCTATTAATGACCTGTTCTTATTTTAAACAACGACAGATAATAATATAATTTTTTTAAATATAGCATATTTTGCTATCTGAAAAGTTTTAATAAATAAATTGCAGGAAATCTTACAATTACACCGACTAAAGATTTAATTGATCAGTCAGTATTTCTTGGAAAATCAGAATTTGTCAACATGCATTGCACTAGTGAAAGTTATCAAATACACTGCCATAATAATCGAAATTTAACAAATGAAACCTGGTTAAAAATACCAATAAAATATAACATGAATAAAAGCAAGTATGATATACACCAAAGAGCAATGCAATGTGATCCTGAGTGAGTCAGTCTGGCAATGATAACTTAACCTTAAAATGTTTCACATGAACTGTACTTCAAAAAATTAGATGAAGACAATGTATTAAATAATACAGAATTGTTTTCCAACCAAAGTTAAATGGCTTATAAAAGAGTTTTGTCATTTCCGACCTCACTGCAGGAACAAGTTAAAATAGCCGGCATAGACGTGCTCATAATGGTAGTTAAACTATAGATACTTATGCATAAAATTGCTTTCATTGATATGCTTTCTGTAGACATCTTCATCTCTTCTATAAGTCTTGGCCTAAGAACTACACCAAATTTTATGACTTTAATTACAATTGATGTCTTGTACCAAACCATATGCTAACATGTTAATTATAATGAAAACTCAAACGTTTTTATATTTAAATGGCTTAATTGAAATGTGACTTACTTGGGTTCCTTTAGTCTATAGTGTTCAAATCTCATCAATCCTCTAGCATTGGCACTAATGACTAAAACATTTTTATGGAATAAGTCCACCTGGAAAGGCTTAGCAGTAATCCTTGCAACGTTAGAGCGACATTTTACTGTCACCTTCTCCGCTGTTCTCTCCATCAATTCCAGCCTGCGAAATAAAAAGTTTACTGCATACTATAAAGATAGTTACAGACTGTATCTACACAGATTTCACAGAGTACTATGTCAAACTCCGTAGAAATACAAAAGAACTCACTTTTCCAAGAGTGGTTCTCCAGCTAATGCATCTTGGACTTCATAACGAGGTTTGATGGGATTAAGCTCGTTTATTTTCATTCGAAAAGTTCCATCAGTAAGAGCAAAAAACTGAAATTTAAATTTCGCCAAGTTTCTACTATTAATCATTTCTGCCTCAATGCTCGATGTTTCCACCTTTAATGTGTTCAAGAGCAGCTCATACGCTGAATTCGATGGTTCCATAGCACGACTTCTCCTGCAATAAAATAAAATTTCGAGTAGAATCAAATTTCTTAAATAATTAATGCTTGCATAACATCGCATTTATCTTACCGGCAAAAGCTGCTTTGTTGGCATGTTTTAAAATTTCCTCGGTCAACTCCATGGACGGTATATAATGGCGATAAAAAGGCGGCAGTGAAATATATAACAATTAATCTGTAAATGAAACCATGAAATCAATAATTAGATAATAAAATATATATAGTAACGACTTCCACGGGTCACATTCCTTCACGAGTAATAAATTTTATGTATAAGGTTGATTTACGTAATTTATTCAAACATGGGTAATACACAATCCCAGTTTGTGTTCTATTACAAAAGTTTTAAACTAAAACGGATTGAAAAACTAATACCACACTTACGTCCGTGACATTGCCATATCTTAATAGACGTGATGTGTTGCGCCAGACGTTCGGCAGCTCTTCATGGCTCTTCATGAAACTTATCTCAAGTTGAGAGCGCTAGTAACGAATTTTCAATGTAGGTCGCGTTAGTTTATTTACACCGTTACACATAGTTGTGTTTTTCACTTTGTCCTGGTAAAAATGGTTGTTTTTTGTTGCCGATACATTATTCGTTGTGGTTATATCACTTGTTTGAAGTTGCGTGGATATCACCTACTGGTTGTTTTATTAAAATTTCAAGATAAACCGAGAAGAGCTAAAGATCTCAAATATGGTATGGTTATACAAAGGTAGTTTTTTGGATACAACCGGCGGAAAAAATTCTACCATTTAACATCAGAGAACGTTTTTCCAGCCCATTATTTTATTTCTGTTTACCAAGAAAATAATAAAATTCATGCAAGGGAATCATGACATTTTATTCTAAATAAGCGAAAATTGTGTAGCTGTAGCCAAAATTCGAATTCATCTTTCAAATGTAAGTTCTGCATATACTGTTTTCCAGGAGGTTCTGCTCATTACCATAATATTATCGTGAAAGTTACACATAAAAGGCACAACCGAGAATCGGGGAAAGATCGTTTTTGAGTGATAGGTAGGGTTGCCAACTTTTTGTATCTCCAAAGATGGATATCTTAAAGTTTTAAGAATAGAAAATAAATAGTGATATAGTATAAGGGGAGGGAGAGAGGAGGTGGTTAATTTTATTGATCAATTTATAGAATTTTTTCAATGTCACTTTAAAAAACAATTTTTAATCGATATGAGTGTATTCATTATGTATTGTAGTAATTTAAAAAATATCTTTTGGTTCATAACAAGTAAAAAATGAAAATTATATAAACAAAAAACTGATGAATAGCATATACGAAAAATATTGAAAAGTTGAATAAACTTTGTTTCTTCATTTTTTCTTTAATTTAACAGCAAATTATTTTAGAATATTATTTTAATATTATATATTTGTTTTTCTTTAACAGATTTAAGAAACATGATAATTTTTATAAAATTTAAAAATTCAGTACAATTTTCTGAAAAATTAAAAAGGACTAGCAACTCATCTTCGATTAATTTTATAGAGCGTGGATTCGGTTCATCCCGCCATTTTTGTACCCATGACTGAAAATCCTCTCGCAGTAAGCTGATGTACTAGGTATGCTCATAATGTAAGAAATGACATAATTATGTTCAAATTCAGAAGTTGTAGATTTCAGTATAATTGGTCGAGTAAATAAAAATTAAGCAAATGCTTGAAGCAAACAGTAAAACCATAAGCAAATGCTAAAAGCATTTGCTTCATGTTGAGTGAATAAAAGTTTGCTTTTGCTTATAAGCATTTGCTACTCAGTTTTAAGCAAATGCTTAAATTTTACGGAAGAAAACTCTTTGCAACTCTTCCTTCACTTATTTTTGTTTACATTTTAAGTTTTAAATAGTTGAATTTCAAACTAAAAACAAATATATTGGGTAATATTTTTTAAAAACTAATTAATAATTTTTTAAAACTATTTCTTTTATAACTGAAATCGATAATATCACAAATCATGGGTATATTTTTATTCAATTAGGTATAGTAATTTTATCCAGTCATTGTCTTTATAGTGATTTTGGATGCCACAAATTTTTTTGTCTTACATACAGTTGTGCATTGTACGTGGTGATCTTCCCCGACTCCTATTTGAAATCCGGGATCACTTAAGTACCTTAAAAATACTTCTATCTTCTGTTTGGAAGACAGTACCCCGCCACGTCTCTCTTGGTTTTCTCCGAGTAACAGATTTTATATATAGGTACTTAACATTTTCTTCAGAGAAATGATATAAATTTTTATAACCGTTGGTCGTTTAAACTTTTCTAGTGTTTTTTAGCCTTTCATGTCACCATAAATTATCATATTTATATTTAGGATCAATTATCATGAAAATAGACTACTTAGAAATATTTTAGCAAGCCCTTTACCTCACTTAAAAAAGTTAAAGCATTAAGCAAAAGCTAGGTTTTATTCACACAATTTTAAGCAAATGCTTAAGAAAATTCCTAAAAGTAAGCAAATGCTTATTCTTTCTAGCAAAAGCAAATGCTATTGTTTTTATTCACCCCAAATTAAGCATTTGCTTAAAAAGTGAGAGAAATCTTAAGCATAAGCATTTGCTTATTTTTTATTCATTCGACTCAATGTGTCATGTTTTACTTACATACACTGCTTCAATAAAATTTGTAGTTTTTGAAATTTCATCAAAACTTGTTTTTATTGCTGCAGTTTCTTCAAACAGTTAATTCATATTTAAATTTATTTTATTTCCCAAATTGAGACTTTTAATAATTTCCACAAAATCTCATCTTGGGAAAATATATATTTTTTTAACGAGAGCTTTGAAAGCTTTCCCGTTATTTCGTTTTCGTTGAAATGGAACAATTTAAATAATGCAGCTCAGATTTAAAGAAAATTTTAAAATCTTTCATTTTATTTTTTCCTGTTCCTCTAGACCAGGTGTCCCCAAACCGGGCCGGATCCGGCCCTCGAAAGGGTTTTATCCGGTCCGTGGAAATTTTATTAAACATCATAAAATCAGTGTTTCCAATTTAAAAACAGATTCATTGTTTGCATTCGAATTTTTTCTTACATTTATTCACGTTTACTTGTAGTTAGTTATATATGCATGTAAGCTTAGGTAATCATAGAATAAAATATTTTAGATTTTGAAACGGTTTTTTTTTTTCGATTCGGCCCGCCTAGCACTTTCAATTATCTTATGTGGCCCTCCTCTTAAAAAAGTTTAGGGACCCCTGCTCTAGACCTTTTTGAAAATTTTGACGAATAGTATATCCAAAGAACTCATCCAAACGATTTTATAATTGTTTTTTTTTAACTCCAATATAATCGGGAAAACATCGCTAACGGTAATTGGATTACATTCTAGTTCTATAGAATAGCTGCTTTGAAAAATTCTAAAACATGGTTTACAAATAATAAATAAATTTCCACAGCTGGAGATATTTCCGAAATCTTTTTAATCACAATTACAAGTCAGCTGTACAGAACTCCTGAGAACGAAATTTTTAAAAAGTCAATACATGGACTGGAAAATGAACTCACGACCACGAGATCTTTGCCTACCAACTTATTTGTGTTCAGCTTTAGTGTTACCAAAATATATTTATTATTATTTATATTATCATATATAGTAAATTGTAAAATTTACAGAAATATGGACAAATCGCATCCATCCATAGGTTATGGATAGACAATGGACAAATCTTGTGAAAGATGGATTGTCCATCCAAAAGATGGACTGTTGGCAACACTAGTGATAGGGGTGTATATCTAATTTAATAATAGCAACCCTTAAAAGCAGTTTCCGCTTGCTTTAAAATTTTATAAAATAAAATGATTTCTTAAGGGAACGTTCGTCACACTTTGAGGCGGGAGAGGAGGAGCAGTATTTCGTATTTATACTTAACGTATATTGTTTTGGCAAATAAGAAAATTATTTTCGAAATTTTTATTGATAGAATTAGATAAGAAATAAGTTTGTTTTTAAATATTCAATAGTTTAAATTAAGATGAAGCCTCTTTAAATACAGTGTTGGCAGTCGTTGTGTCAGGGTAGTTTGCAAGAGCAAAATGTAGATTATCTCGTTTAGTTACTCTGGACGCGGCGACATAACTGTCCATGACAAAGAACATTTTCTTTTGAGTAAATTCCAACTCTTTCCAGAGTTTGGCCTTGAGACTTATTGATGGTGATCCCAAACGCCGCTCTCACTGGAAATTGATGTTTGCCACTCAAAAGGAAAATCGGTGTCGGTAGGTTGAAGAGTGATATGTGGAATTAAAGTGATTGAAAAGCATTGGACTCGTTGCCATGGTAGTTAATATTTTTCATTATTAGAAAACTGAAAAAATACCCTTATTTTCTGATTAAAACACATTTTTACGCCGATTCGCCTGTGATTCGAATTTCTCTTCAGAAAAATCAAATTACGGTTTATGTCCCGACTTCGTATCTTAGTTGTTACTAATTTAAAAAAGCAACTTTATAAATCCCTGCGCCGTTTTCAATGCTTTTCTTATGGGTGTTTAAAATAGGACATTGGGGTCAAAAACACCCCTTAAATATAATTTTTCTGAAGTTTCGGATTCTTTTCAGAGGTTGTACCCTATAACCTATGTTCCATCTAAATTTCAGCTCTGTAGCAGTTCTAGAAGTACCTTTTTTAGGTTTGAATCCTGTATTTTGAATCGTTACATGACGGAGAAAGTTTTACAATTTATTATACTAATAAAAGGTGCTTGCATTCTGCAAGCATATCATCTCACCTTGAAAAAACATTTTTCAGACAGATATATCATCATTACAAATATTTTTTTAATTCTAAAGATTTCACCTCCGCAGTGATTTTCGTTTTTCCCTTATGTAAAAATAATAGATTAAAACAATCCCAAAACTTTGCAATTTTAAGAATTTTATACTTTCTCCATTATGGGGTACTAATGCTACACAGTTCTGCCAAATTTTAAAGTTGTAGCACTGCTAGAAGTGAAATAATATTTTTCTAATAGTTTAAATTTTAAACAATTTTAACGGCCGCCGCAATATATTTATGGAGAGATTCAAACGTTTATTTGTGAAAATTCACTACTCTGTAATTAACTTGAAAATTTCAGCTTTCTAGCCATCCTGTAGTACCTAAACAGTTATCTATTTTCTATCTATCTATTTTGGCCCCTGATTGGGGCTCCGCCGAGGTTGGGGCCTAGGCAGCTGTCTAGTTTGCCTAGGCAGAAGTTCGCCACTGAGTAGAAGGTGCTTGCATACTGCAAGCATTTAATCTCACCTTAAAAAAAATATTAATTTTTCAGAGAGATATTTTATCGTGAGAAATATTTATTTAACTCTGGACGGGTTTTCGTTTTTTAATTATGGAACAATAATGGAGTAAAACAATAACTAATTTTTGCAATTTTCGAAATATTATACTTTTTGCACATTGATTTAATAATGCCACAAATTTCTGCCAAATTTTAAATTTATAGTGCAGTTAGAAGTGAAATAACATTTATCTAATTGTTTAAATTTAAATAATTTTTAACGGCCAAAATAACAATTTTATTGATAAATTGAAATGTGTATTCGTTTACATAAACTAACTTCTAAATTATTTAAAAATTTCAGCTCCCTAACTTGCGGTGTAGTATCTAAGCATTTAGCTATTTGTTTAAACTTTAAGAATTTTTAACTGCCAAACAAATAAAAATATCAACATTTCTATAATCCCTATTTCGTTTTTTTACATTTCCTACAGCTAAAAAAACTTCAGCTCCGTAGCACATTTGGAAATATATAAACCTTGAAAATTTGTTTAAACAATTGCGAATTTTTAGCGGCCGCATTGTTGCATTTTTTTATGATTTTCGTTTTTTCTAGTTGGTTTTGCACAAAATCCTACCTATGAAAAAAATTTCTAATCTCCAGCTCATCTGGAAGTTCCTAAACATTAGTATCCTCCCATGTGTTATATGTTAAATGTTATATCCTCCTCCTCTTTAAGAAACGTCGATATATAATGATAGGAGGTACAAAAAAACTTGTCCCCCAGGCAAACGTTAAATGGGGATTCCACTGTATATTGATCATCTGTGGTTTGGAAAATTCTGTGTTCCGACTCCGTTCTAGTCCCAAGAATGCCGGATTTGAGAGGTCTGACCTGTACACTAGTCTACACTAGATGCTCTTACTTACCAAACTTGCCTCTCATTACGTTCATATATATTATCTTTATACTTTGCTCCATGTTTTGATCTATCTCAAACTGAATTAATTGATCTGCATCCTCTAATAATTTATAAAGATCCTTAATTGCTGCTTCTCAATCTTCAATATTTTAAAATTTACAAGGGGAGGAATATGTATCAGATGGAAAACTTTCAAAGCAGGAAATTTAAAAAAATGTAACTGTTGATACAGGTTTATTTATGAATTCCAGTTTTTGAGGCAGAAACTGCAAGAAACAAATGGAAAGATTATTTTTTAATCATTTAGTATTATATGCTATGTATTCAACTTGTAAAAAGCTGAAAGATATATTTTCTGAAAAATCCTCTTTTATTTAGCTGCAAACCAGACTAAGTACATATTTTGATGGACAACTTGTTTAACCCTCCAGTGTGTGATTTTTTGTTACTTTTAGGTGTGTGGATCACTCTTGTAATTCACTATTGTCTTGTAATTTCTTGCAACATTCTTTGCTTGTTTTACTGAAAGGTATTTGGTACTAGTTTACGATACATTGAAAGCTAGAAAAGGGTTTAGTGACCTTAAAATTATTAGGGTCTTGATAAAAGTAAACAATAATAAGCTGTGGAAAAATGCTGTTTACTCATTTGTATATATGGAGGAAACAAAATTTACATGTTTTGAATGATATTTTTTGGTGTTACATTAGTATCTATACATATCTTCTTCTTCATCTAAAGGCTAAGCCTTGTCGCTGCAACCATGAACTCCTGTCCTCTGCCATTCTCTTCAACATCTCGTATTTCTCAACTCCCATCGCTGACTTCACGTCATCTAGGTATTTCTTTCTTGGTCTGCCTCTTCCTTTCTTCCCTAACAGTTTCCCCTCCAAGATGTTCACAATTAATTCGTTATGTCTCATCACATGGCCTAAAAATTTTGCCTTCCTTTATTCCATTCCTTTGATCAGTTTCCTTTCTTCTTTTACTTCTTCCAAAACTTCAAGGTTTGTCTTTCTCTCTGTCCAACTTGTCTTTATCAATCTTCTCCATATCCACATTTCTGTCGCTTCCAGACGGGACCTCTCTCTCTTTCCTAACATCCAACTTTCACTACCATAAAGTAAGGTACTCCAGACAAAAGCTTTTGCAAAGGATTTCCTTACTTCCAATTTCATATGACTGCTTGTCAGTAGATTCCTTTTACATTGAAAAGCTTGCTTTGCAAGTGCTATTCTTCTCTTCACTTCCTGCACGCATCTATTATCTTCAGTAATTGTACTACCTAGGTAGCAAAACTGCTTCACCTGCTCAATTTCCTGATTGTCTATTTTGATCTTTGATATTGTCCCTGCATTACTTTTGCCTATAACCATCAATTTGGTTTTCTTGATATTTATCTTTAATTCCCACTGTTTTAACGTGTCCGATAATACTTCCAGCGTTTTATTCATTTCTCTTTTTGAATCGCTGAATATTACAATGTCATCTGCAAATCTAATGCAGTGTATTCTAACTCCATTTATTTTTATGCCTTTTGTCTTTTCCTTCATAACTTCTATACTTTCTTCAATGAAGATATTAAACAAATATGGAGATAGAGGACATCCTTGTCTTACTCCTTTCCTTATCTTTGCTCCACTCTCTAATCCATTTATATTTATTCTTGTAGTTTGATTTAGATAAAGCTTAAAAATTAATCTTCTGTCCCTCCAATCAATACCTATTTTGTTCATAGTCTTAAACAACAGTTCCCAATTAACTGTATCAAAGGCCTTCTCCAAATCAATAAACGTTAAATATAATGTCCTGTTCATTTCTAAACATCTTTCCATTATCACCCTGAGGGCTAATATAGCTTCTCTCGTTCCTCTCCCACTTCTAAATCCAAATTGATCTTCACTAATATAATGTTCTATTTTCCCTATTATTCTGTTTTTCACGATATAAATTAAAACTTTTGTGGCATGCAAAAGTAGTGAAATTGTTCTGTAGTTACTACACTCCACTGCATTCCTCTTCTTTGGTAAACTTATAGTTTTACTTTTTATAAAGTCATCAGGTAATTTTCCCTTTTCGTAAAAATCTTTTATAATTTTAAAGAAATGTTCTTTTGCTTCCTCCCCTAAGTTCTTCATAAGTTCTGCAGGTATATCATTGACAACTGTTGCCTTGCCTGAATTAAGATTATTAATAGCTTTATAAAACTCTTCTTTGGTTATTGTTGGGCCTAGCTCGTCATTTCTTATTTCTTCTTCATTTTCAATAAATCTACATCCATCTCCAACATCTCTTCCACTATATAATTCTTCTATCTATTCTTTCCACCGAGCACATACTTTTTCATTTTCCCATAAGATATTTCCTTCCTTATCCTTAACTATTGCCGATTTAGTTCTTGGTTTGTACTGGAGAGTTTTAATTTTGAAGTATGCTTTGTCTTGCCTTCCTCCCTTTGTATCTTCCTCAATTTCCTTCACTATCACTTTGGTCCATCTCTCTTTTTCTTCTCTGCATTTGTTAATAATCTCATTCTTAGCTTATTTATAAGTTTCATCATTTCCATTCTTCCTCAACTTGTTCCTTTCTTCAATTAAAATCAATATCTCCTCAGTCATCCAAGGTTTTCTAGGCTCCAACTTTCTCTTTCCAATAACTTCCTCTGTAGCTTTAATAACCCCTTTTTTAAATTCCTACCAACTAAGTTGTCCATAATTTCTCATAAAATCATTTGTTTTTTCTTGGTAATTCTTAGCCGTTGGTAACTCTTTCAGTCCCTGTAGATGCCAGTTCTTTTTAACTGTTCTCTTTATTTTCTTAAACCTAATATTGCATTTTGCCATGACTAGCTTGTGGTCACTGTCTACATCTGGACCTGGGTAACTATAACACGATTTTACCTGGTTCTTATATCTTCTTTTTACTAAAATATAATATATTTGAAACCTTCTTCTGTCTGGCGCCTCCCATGTGTATCTTCTTCTTTTGGGAACTTCAAAGAAAGTGTTTGATACCATCATCTCATTCTGTTCACAAAACTCAATTAATCTTTCTCCCCTTTCATTTGTTTCACCTAAACCAAATTTTCCTACCATTCTTCTATTTTGACTAGATCCAATCACAGCATTAAAGTCTCCCATTATTATTACATTATCTTTATCTTTTGTCATCTTTATAAGTTCTTCTATTTCTTCATACACCTTTTCTACTTCTCCTTCTTCTGCACTACTTGTTGGAAAATACGCTTGTATTATCACTGTATCCGTTGGCACGGTGCTCATTTTTACCATCAGCAACCTATCATTTATGTGATATGTATTGCAAACACTGTTTGCCCATTTTTTACTAATAATGACTGCTATTCCATTCCTTCCTCTCTTTTCACCTCCACTATGAATTATTCTAAATTTATCACTGTAAAAATCTCCTTTCTCTTGCCACCTTGTTTCACATAAACCTAAGATATCAATCTCATTTTTCTACATTTCTTTCTTTATTTCTTCTAATTTACCTATTTTTAGTAATGTTTTGACGTTCCAAGTACCTATTTTGACAGGGATTTCGTTGGATAACGACCTGGGAAGCCCTGCTACATCCCCTGCCGGATCTTGGGTTCCGAATACCATGATCAGTAACAACTTCCTTTCTAAAACCTTCCATGGTTGCTACCCTCGGGATATCCAATAGGATCTTTAATGGAGTGGTTTCCTGTACATATAACAATAATAATAAAGGCAATAAAAATATATTTAAAAGAATTTTAAAACTCAACCATCAAATACAGGAAAATAAACTTACTGACTTTCCAAGCATTTTATGCATCTCTAAGATGACCTTTGCAACACCATTTCTGACATTATGCATACCAACCCCCAGTTCAGGGATGGGCAAACTTTTTATGTGGCTGGCCGCATTAACAATTGTAGCTTCTTAGGCAGGCCGCATTAACAGATTAAAATGCTTCAGCAGGCCACGTTAGGGTTCACATCGGATGTTATTTGAGATAATTTGAGAGAACCCGTTGAATGTTATCCTCATAACATCACTTGAATGGGTTTTCTGGCCATAATTTTAAGATACAAATATGAAATTATCTGTATTTTATATTACGTTTCACTTTCATAATGGCATCGCAGGTCACATGAAATACTCTTGTAGTTTGCCCATCCCTGTTCTAGTAGATTTGTTACAGCTTATTCTAAATTCATAACATGCATACAAATATCAAGAAGTGGAAAATAAAAAATCTGAAAAGTTACATGGGTGAGTAGCATACACTTGTAATCCATGAGAGTTAATGAGCAAATGGCAGGCATATGAGTTACTCAAACATTGGCGTATTAACTGACAGTCAAACAAAGCCTGATAAACAGCTAATGTAGGCTGTGCTTACACAAGCATGCTTGCTTGAGAAGGGTACAAATTATACCCAGGGGTGAGCTGGAGGGGGCTCGGTGGGGCTCGCGCGAGCCCTTAGTTAAATTTAGATTCATTCAACGAGCCCTTTGTTAAACTTTATCAGACGTATGTACTATGTATAGTAATGATATATAGTTTCGTCCCTTCAGCCTTCTCTTTTCTTAAGGCAAATTTACATGATTCACTTTGGGTTTGAATGTACTCATACATCCATAAAAAATTCATCGAATTAACAATATCCCGAAAAACAATTCACAACAATTAAAAATTATTTTTCTCATCTTCCGATAAATTGTTGGAAGGATTGATATTAGGTGACTTATTCTTTCGGTGAATTGTTCTTTCGGTAAATTGTTCTTTCGGTGAATTGTTTTCGATGAATTTTCTTTCGGTGAATTATTTTCGATGAATTGCCTTTCGATGAATTGTCTTCGGTGAATTTTTCCTCAAACTTTGGGTGTCAACGTGCAGCACTGATTTTCATACACGGGTTCAAAGTAAGTCAATCACAAAGAGTGAACTTTTGAATTTTAAAATAGTACTTGAGATTGCAAGTGTATTGCAGCGCTAATAAGGGCATTTTCTTAATGATTTACCTCTCCGAACTTCAGATTCCGAAAGTGAAGATTTATATTTTCCCGTCCATCAACGCGGGTCTCTCATAATCATTTTAGTGAACTATAAGTACATGAATTGGTGATTTATTTACAGAAATTTAATAACAGATTTTTTCCTCATTATTTCACATGAATATTGATTTTTACTGTTTTTCTGTAAATGAATGCAGCTGTTATTTAGAGACTTACAGACATACCTAACAACATTTGAAGGAATGGCAAAAAGAATGTCTAATGCAAATTTCCTCAGTGATTAATCTCTGATGATAGATATTTTAGAAGAGATATCCTTGTTAGCAAAAGCTTTACAATCACAGTCAACAACTTTACAAAAAGTCGACCGACTTATAAGAGGCACAATAAGAGCAATGTAATCTCTTAAGAAAAATACAGGTAAACACAAAGAAGTTTTTCAGTTAATTAAATCTGATACTTACAGATGCATAACATTTCAAAGCAGTACATCAAAGATAACAAACTCTCTTCCTTGAGGTCAACTAATTCAAAGTGTAATTGATAATTTGACAGCCAGACTTTTATCGATAAATCACTTTTATTCAAACCAGAGTACACTGAATGTGGGAACGATTCATGTGAAAGGAGTAAACACTATCAGCCATGTGTCCAATCTGATGACTATAAAAATTTATTACGTATTGGGATGCAATGCATTTTGTGAAGACCTGGCTATGCCAACATCGTCTTGCTGATGGTATTAGAGTTCGACCCATGGTTGTTGTACTACCAACAGGAAATCTAAAAGTGATATGGAACCTTCTTTAAATTGCAAATGTATGATGTAAATTGAGGCTATCAGTGTAAAAACTAGACAAGCAACAACTGTTAAAAATGCCAGAAAATGCATTTAAAGTTTACCGATTTTAAATGAGTAAAATTTTTCATCTAATAAATGCATCTTATTTAATTTTTCTCTTTTATTTTAGCTACAACGGTATAAAGGATAAATACATAATATGGATGTTTTTAGTTAAAATATATTGTTGTAGGAGTCTGCATGAAACAATATGCATATGAGAAAAAAAAAGATTATTTTATAACGAATAACTTACAATTAGACAAAATTGGAATGTAACTCATATAACAGACGAGATAAAAGATTACAGATGTATATGGAGAAAATACAGTGAAATAATGCAGGATTATTTATATTCCGATGACATTTGACAGCATTATACTTATACACTAACACTTTTTCTACAGAATGGATTTTCAAAATTGTGAACTAATTCTGAAAGGGAGAGTGCAGGCTGATCCACAACTAATTTCACTCAAGTTGCATGATGTAATGTGCTGGGTTCAATATTTACTTTAAATTACTAAAAACTGTCGTCTTACCTCTTCCTTCATACTTCTGCCGAACTCGCACCACTATTTTCACTTTCGACAAACCTCCGATCATACTGCGCTAATCATATTTGAAATATTTGAAATCTTCAAGAAAATAGGTTAATTAAGAACAAGTTTTTTTAAAAACTGAACGCTGCGCTTATAAAAAAAGGCCTTGGAAACTGCACCGGCGAATTCTGTTTCACCATGACAATGCTCCTGCACATTCATCTACGGTATCAAGAGCTGTGCCAAGAGAATTGCGCTGGGAAACGTCTCACCCACCCTACAGTCCAGACTTGGCTTTTTCTGACTTTTTTCTGTTTCCCAAATTAAAGGAGCACATCAAGGGAGTTGGCTGGAAATTAATATGTGAGGCCAAACAAGCAGTTTTGAACTGGTTTCATTCAAACGATCAAAATTTCTACAAAAATGGGTTAGAACGATGGCGACATCGAATGGAAAAGTGTTTAGAGTTAAATGGTGAATATGTTGAAAAATAACTCCAAAATAAATGGTTCTTTTTGAGTTTCCTTTGTTTTTATATGATAATTCCGGGAACTTTTTGATTCACCCTCGTGTGTGTGTGTGTATATATATATATATATATAAAATAATAATATTTTTTAAATGAGATATTTCAGTTAATACATTTTGTGGACCCCTAGAAATCTCTCCATGGATCCTTAAGGAGTCCATGGACCCCACTTGGGAAACTGCTGTGCTCGAGTATAAAAAAAATTTATTTCAGTGAAAACATTTACTTACTGTTTAATAGACCACTTGCAAGTAATTAAATAACTAATTTCCAAATGGCTTCTTGGATTTAATTGTAAATATTTTGACTCCGAAGGCCAGTTGAATTTTCCATTGTGTTTCACAAGCTTGTGTTTTACATGAGCATCTGCTGGGTTAGAGGGGGGGCAACAGGTGACAGTTGCCTCCCTCTAGATCAGGACTGTGTCAAGGGAATACAATCATTGATGTCTCATTATGTCAGCAGATTACATGGCCATTTTTTTGAGGTCAAGCAAGAAGGTGGAAACCCTCTGCAATATGCTTGGAACAAACCACTAAGTTATTAAGCCTACAAAACCTGACTGTGGGAGCTTGCCTATCCCCTTGCCTCCCATCCCTCTGGAGAAGTTACAGTGGATGCCCATGGCTCCACAGTTAAGAAACTACTCTAAAAGTTTTTCTAAATTTAACTACTGATTCCTATGAACCAGCCCCAGCTCAGCACTATGTGTGATCCATCTGAATGTCTCTCTGTATGCATATACCAGGCACATAGCTTCTTTTGATTAAACTTTTATATTTAGGACATGCATTATCGTGGAAGATGAAAATGGCATATTTAGGTCTAATCATTCTATCAAAGGTACAAGTTTGATGAAGGGGAATTTTTTCTTTGAATCATGAATTATTCAGCTGAGAAATTAGTTTATTCAAACGTTTAGCACCAATACAAAATACGCATATCTTGTAGAATAAACTCTTTTGATAGAGTAGATATATTGATTCTGAGAAACCGGATTTAAAAAATTGTATTCCATATGTAATAATGGTCTTTCAACTTAAATTATCTTAAATTTCTTTAGAAATTCTTAATAATACCGAGAGATATAGAGTATCAGGGCTCCCACCTAACAGGAAACCAAAATTGAAATTTCAGCAGGACTGTTTTGGGATAGAAATGCACCAAATTTAAGTTTTACTCTTTAAGTTTTCGCTTAGTAAGTTTCATTTCGTAGCAACACCACGATAACATCTTCATGCAAACTTCACCAGAAAACTAACTATTCTTGCCTTCTCCACGTAATTTATAAGTGGACAATGAGTGGTATTTGAAAAATCGTTGTTTATTTAAAATATTGCCCTCGAATGATAAAATAATAGAAAAAATAAAATAAATAAAGAGTACGTAAGGTGGGAAATAAGACGAATGTTTATGCATGCAAATCCATACTTTTCTTGAAATTTTTTACTCGACGAATTTAGTCGACAGTATAACAATAGAGATTTTTACCACGACCTGTCATGCGCTCACAGTTCACTTTCTTCTCGTTCACGCAGTGCGCGACCGTCGCCGTTTGTATGAAGTCGAGTGAGTCAGACGCTATTTTCAGATTCACGACGTAGGCACGTAGGGGTATTAGTCTTTGGTCGTTACCAACAGCGGAAGAGTCCAAAGAAAGATTTCGCGTAGCACATAGTGGTTGGGAACATTAATTGTCTGTGACGTTGTGTACAAGCAGATTTCAGTGCATCATCGCTTGCCTGTCCTTTGAAGTTATACACCAGGCAG
The DNA here is from genome assembly GCA_028673005.1 of Tanypteryx hageni. Classification (NCBI taxonomy): domain Eukaryota; kingdom Metazoa; phylum Arthropoda; class Insecta; order Odonata; family Petaluridae; genus Tanypteryx; species Tanypteryx hageni. The sequence continues at coordinate 118,752,285 of CM054115.1, forward strand.
CAATCTTGCCATTCCGTCTCCGCGGTGAGTTGATAGTTAAAATATCGTCACTCATTTTAGGAATGGTATCTTCGTTAATAATATCTATCGGGGTAGAGTTGCCGTAGTTTATTTTAAGTTAGGTGCAAGTTTCACTAAGATGAAAAAGACAGACTTTTATAAGAATTCCAAGAGATACTCACCCTGACCTTCGGCACATAATCTTAAAGAATTTTTTATTAACATTTTTATTTCATTATTTGACTTAATTCAAGCGAAATCTCGTGCCTTTTAAATAAGGTAAACATGGACAGTTCGATTTAAATTTTTATCAGGAGAAGTTAACAATTTGGTGCTGGGCCGCCGTTCTCCGGGTGGCAGTTGCAGTATTCGAAATAATTTTACTTGTTAAGTTAAGTGGCACATCTACTTCAAGGCGAAGATTATGAAAATTGTCTCGTTAACACGGCGGTCTCTTTAAACGAATCCTATGGAATTTCGATCGCACACGATGAAATACGGAAAGTGAGATTACGATTACACTCAAATTGCCGAAGAACTTGGCTTGTTGAATTTTACGCGCCCTTCCCAGGGAGGGGAATGAAAATTCCGTCAGGTTATTCCAAGACGTAACCAGTGTCGAGAGACATTTGTGAAATTCATTAAAAATTCAGTTGAAGATTTCTTTACTGCAAGGTGATTTAATGAAAATTCTGCAAGATAAATTAATGAAAATAAGGGTACTTGGGTATACATTTTTATAATCTAAGGAATTTACGCAATTTTCCACTGCAGAAATATAAATTTTGTTCAAAACTTGTGCGTTTTCAATCAAAACCCATAAATGACAATCATTCTGCTGAACGCTTATGGCTTTGGTCTGCATACACCCAAGTTAGAGCGGCCTTCTGATACCTCAGGCCTAAACAAACAAATTGATAGGCGTGGACTCGGGGATGGGCGCATGGCGACCGGCTTCTTGCTATTTACTTAATGCCTTGTTTATCGTAGCGCTGCGGTGAGATTCGGAGATCAGTTTTATACTTAATTTCATGGCATCCACTTCTTTGACATCTGGTTTTACTTCTAACGTAGGCCGAGCAGCAATTTTGATTGCCGTAGTTAATATGAATCTCTCGTAGATTACGAGATGTATTCAGAGCAAGCAAGCAAAAGAACGGACAGCCTTTAAAGGTAGCACCAAGTATGCTGCGAGTAGTATTTTTATTATGATTTTTGGTTTAGTGAAATATTTTCAAATTTCAACCTTGATAAATCTACTCAGTATAATCAAGCAAAACTGATGGAAAAAATTAAATGATTACATTATTGTGTTAGTTTGTTATAAATTCAATCATTACTAGGATCATTATTACCGAAGAAAATTTTCAATAATAATTATTCGTTGCGTTTAATTATTGTATTATATTGTCAGAGCCGGCCAAGTGGGGGGGTCCAGCGACTGCAAGGCATCCCCGATTTTTAGGGGCCCCAAATGTTGAGGATAAAGGTTCGTCCTCAATGTGACAATTTCCTTCGCATCGTTGTGGTCCGAAATGCGAGCGGGAGGGGAAGAGGCACAGTTAAACACAAGCATGCTTATAGTTCAAAATGCTAAATAAAGCAGAAAATTTAAAAATATCTCGGAGAAAATGTCCGTCAATGTTAAGGTAATGTCATTCAAAAATTTTTCGTATTATGTCTTCGTATGTATTGGAGTTAAGTTATTCGCAAGCTTAAGACATCAATGGTTAAATGCAAAATAAAGTTACAAACTAAGGTAAATCATCGCATTACTATGATTGATAGGCGTACGTTTCGTAAATGACGACGTATAGCTGAGTTCACGAATGAATTATGTCTTTCAGGATATAATTATAACGATTCGTCTAATTTTCACTTAAACATTACATCTGCCTGAGGAATGATAGATTATTTCCTATTAAGTCCATATATGCATGCATATGCATAAAATCTAATTTGGCCACCACATGTCTTTCTCCATATCTGTAATATTTCTAAAATTTCCAAATAGGTTACATAATAATAAATATTTTAAGAAACTGCGAGAAAATTTTAGACTGCAAAGAGCAGAAATAAACTCAAACCATAGCCTTCTAATCATTATATATAGACGTTTCTTACAGAGGAGGAGGAGATAACATATAACATATAGGAGGATACTAATGTTTAGGCACTTCCAGATGAGCTAGAGATTCGAAATTTTTTTCTTAGGTAGGATTTTGTGCAAAACCGACCAGAAAAAACAAAAATCTTAAAAAGTGCAACAATGCGGCCGCTAAAAATTCGCAATTGTTTAAACAATTTTTCAAGGTTTATATATTTCCAAATATGCTACGGAGCTGAAATTTTTTTTAGAGGTAGAATTTGTAAAAAAACGAAACTGGGATTATAGAAATTTTGATATTTTTCTTTGTTTGGCAGTTAAAAATTCTTAAAGTTTAAACAAATTGGTAGATGCTTAGACACTACGCCGCGAGTTAGGGAGCTGAAATTTTTATATTATTTAGAGTTTAGCCTGTGTAAACAAATAAAGATTTCAATTTATCCATAGAATTGTTATTTTGGCCGTTAAAAATTATTTAAATTTAAACAATTAGATAAATGTTATTTCACTTGTAATTGTACTATAAATTTGAAATTTGACAGAAATGTGCGGCATTATTAACTCAATTTGGGAAAAGTATAATATTCCTAAAATTGCAAAATTTAGCGATAGTTTTACTCCATTATTGTTCCATAATAAAAAACGAAAAACTGTTCCGAGGAGAAATCTTATGAATTAAAGAAATATTTCCCATGATGAAATATTTCTCTGAAAAATTAATATTTTTTCAAGGTGAGATGAAATGCTTGCAGTATGCAAGCACCTTCTACTAGTATTGAATATAGCCACAAAGCTCCAACAATTAAGAAAAGAAAAGGAGGCGTTATTAAGATGTAACTAAGCGTCAATTGTTAACAATAGTCGTCGGTAGGTGGCGTGGTGGTGGCAGCTACAAATATAAGATATCTCCTAAACAATGCAATCTATGGAAAAATGTTTCAAACGAAAGTTGTATAACATTAAATATCCTACAACTTTTATCCTAATACATTTTTACAGTTATCAAATATTAAAGCAAATATTTCAAAATAACGGATAAGTGACATGAGTAAACACACACTTCCGGTTAACTGATTTTTACCAAAAACTAATCAGTTCTTGTGACTTTTATAAAAACGTTAAATATAAAATTTCGCGTTGGCCTGATTAATAGTTTTTGAGTTAGAGCACCCACAACAAAGCTATCACATACACACCCACACAGACATACATCAGCGAGAAAATGGTCAAAACGTGTTCAGGGGACCTCAAAACGTCTATTTCCGTTGAAATCTCGAAGTCGATTTTTTTATGAATACAGTACTACTATATACATACTACGTACATGGAGAAAGTAAAAAAGGGATTTGTAAGTCCTCTCTTATGGGCATTTACATAGTGGTCGGGCAAACAAAGGGATTTCTCTTTATATATTAAGATTATTTTCCTGCTTGTTAATAAAATATAATAGCGGTTGTATCGACAATCACTTTAACATTGGAGTATTAAATCAACACTTATTTTTGGGAAAATAATCTTTTGCCATGTTTTGTGGGAATGTTTTGCGCATTTTGCAACCGGCGCCTATGGCAAATGCCATATTCGCCATGCCCTAGTTAGGCACTGCACGGAGGTTTAGATCATTATTAGAGGATATTATAATTACTCTAACGCATTTTAATGGAAGAGTTCGTTGTCATGTGTCATTCTTTTGTTCTCCTTGCATGCAGTGTAGCACTATTTTAAAATTATCTCAACGTTTGAGTTGCATATCAGCAATTAATTCTTTCTCGGAAAAATATTCTCTACCGACCTTATCTTAACTCTTATTTCCTGGAACTCCTTCCGTTTGATATCTCTATGCTCGACAAATATTTCAATTTAACTTGGGACTTAAACTTATACACAGCAAAAACAGATAGTTCTATTTGATAAGGCTAGACTCTAGCCCAGGGGTTGGCAACCGGTCGATCTCGAAGCATATCGTGATCGGTCGCGCACGACTTAACAAAAATCGAGAAATTAAAAAACTACGTCTATCATTGTGAACTCTCAAAAAGTTTCGAATGTTCACGCCGAAAAAAACCATAACATACGATTTTAACTCATCTCTTTGTAATGTATCACGTGGAAATATTGTAATAATAATTGTATTGTAAAAAACGTCATCGGAAAAAGTGGTCGATCTTGAGATCTCATTTTTTTCAAGTAGCTCATATGATGTTAAAGGCTGGTTCACACCGAGGGGACGGAAAGGGTACGGTTGCGTTGAGGGCTTTATTAGGGATAGAACTATTTTTGCGGAGACCATTCACACTTGTAGATTAGCCTCGGTCGCGCCACGGTTGCATTCCGGCCCCCACCTACAGCGTGACATAGTTCATGGATGCCTCTTACCAGCAGAAAGATTCACACTTGTAGGTCAGGTTTCGCTTGGGACACGGAGGCATTTTGGCGAGAGGATTCATAACATACCAAGATGTCGGACAGTTCGGATGAGGAAGTGTATATTTTGGAAGCATTGTGCGAAGAAATTCAGAAAAAGAAGAAGAAAAAGAGACTTTGGCTGCATGATATATTTTTATCAAGGCGTAATGAGGGCGAATTTCATACCCTGTTTCGAAGACTGCGTCAAGACCCCATGAAACGTAAGCTATATTTCCGCATGAATGTTGAAAAGTTAGACACGCTATTGAACTATATCCAGCCACATATAGAAAGGCACAACTCAAAATTTCGTGCCAGCACAACTGCAGAAAACTGCGGTTTAGCGTCTGGCCAAAATTATTTGGAAACAAATGCATAGATTTCCATTAAGGGTCTGTAAATATAGTGAGTGTAAAACGATAGTCGTCTATGCCGTCAAAATTTTCAGATCAAGGAATTTCAAAATCAATTTCTTGTACCGAACCAAATATATTTTGTAAAATCTTCTGGTTAGGTTTGCTATTCCGCAAATTGCCCCTTCCATGTAAAGATTTACAGAATTTAGTTTGTACTTACAATCATCGATTAAGATTTTATTTTAATTCTATTTTAGTACAGTTCAGTACATAAATTATGCTTATTTTATAATTATTTTTGTGTAAATTCTATAAGATTACATGAATTAAATTATTTCATTTGAAATTTATGAAAGATGTACGTTGGAAAAATCATTTGTTACCTTTTGGTTAAATAAAAGCTTATTTATTTTCAAATTATTTCTTGTGCTACCTTTCCTCGAAGTATTGTCAAAATGTTTCTCTGCTGAAATTACGTAAACCTATATTTCCATAAGGAAGTAAGCTAAAAATTCTCCAAAATTAAATGTTAGTAACAAATCGATCCCTTTAAAAAAATTTCCAACCTCCCACCTACAGCGTGACGTAGTTTATGGTTGCCGAAGAGGTTATGAGTCGAAGGGGCTTGGGACAAAAGTTGCCTCTTCGAGCGACCCAAGGGGGTCATACCGAGGCCTAACCGTGTCCTCCCCTACAAGTGTGAACGCCTTTGGGACTCCTCCATAGAAACCCCATTAAAAATAGGATATTTATATTTTGGTCTAAAATGTCCCAAACGCGACCGTCCCCTTAGTATGAACCAGCCTTAAAGGTTGCCGACCTCTGGGCTAGACAAACTTGAATACATTTCGAACCAGTTAAATAAATGGTTTACAGTAGAAAAGGGACAAGTGTTTTCTACTTTAAAAACGATAAATATAAATTTATATGTTTACGTCCTGCATTATCGCTACATTTTTTGAGAATGCCGTGTGAGCGTTTATAAGTATATTCTCGCAAATTTTAATTTTGGATTTTTAAGGGATTTCGAAATTGCTTTTATTCAAGAGTAAACACCCACTTCCGGTTGACCAATGTTTACCAAAAAACTAATCAGTTCTTGTGACTTTTATAAAAGTGTTAAATATAAAATTTCGCGTTGGCCTGATTAATAGTTTTTGAGTTCGAGCACCCACAGAAACCTATCACGTAAACACACACACTAAAACACACAGACAGACATCATCGAGAAAATAGTCAAAACGTGTTCAGGGGACCTCAAAACGTTTAGTTCCGTTTAAATCTCGAAGTCGATTTTTTTCATGAATACAATACTTTCCCATATACTGCGTATATGTAAAAAGTGAAAACACTGATTTGATTGTTCATGAAAGCCAAACCAGATCATAGCATATCTTACTGATTTTTCATATCGAAATTGTATGTATTCGGAATACTTTTATGATAATCCCGTCATATTTGACGGGCAATTACGCTAGTATGTGCATATTTGATCGTGTTATTCGCATTTTAAGAGCGTGACATGGGCCAACCAACGGACCAACATAGCCTTTTATTAAACGGGGGGATTATGTAAAGTGGAAGTTCTAATTGACGGATGCAGTTCGAAATCACAATTGGGCGACAAATTTTAATAACGATCCCTCATGCTCAGGACCGGCTCAAGGTGTATTGAAGCCCTGAGCACCAAATTTGTTCGACCGTCCATTTTTCATTGCTAAATAAAAAACTAATACGAAATTCATTATATCTTCTTATATAATTGTTATTATTTTTACTTTCTCCATACGTAGTATAGGGGAAAGTATTGTTTCATGAAAAAAATCGATTTCCGAATTTCAACGGAAATACACGTTTAGAGGTCCCCTGAACACGTTTTCACCATTTTCTCGATCATGTCTGTGTGTGTGAGTGCTCTAACTAGTCGAATTTTGCCTTCTGCTCGATAGAAGATGTTAGTTTTCTGGAAAGTTGGTTAAAAATCCAATAAAAAGGTGAAAAATTATGAGTTTTTATATTTTTTCCAATTTTCTCGCCTGCATCGCCAAAAATATCTCCTTCGGCATTTGGGGTGGGATTTATATAAACGTCCTGGGTGCTTGATGGGTTAAGCACGACAAAAGGTTTATTGTTTCTGAGTAAATAATCTTTGTTGTGACCAATCTAAACAAGATAATCTATAATTATGTAAATAGGTGCACACACAGCGTTTGGTAAAAATAAATGCATTATCTACGACGAAGAAATGAACGTAAAAACGATTTTTTTTACTTTTCGTTCATAATAAGAATTTTTAGTGAAAAGATATTAGTAATTGACTACGAAGGCATGAGCTGGGCTAAAAATGATAATAAAATAAAAATACTTATAGCCATGCTTTTACACAAAGTTATACCTGATTCTGTTAACTTTATGAATGGACGTGAACCTAAAGATTAAATCATAGCCCAGCATTACTTCAATCAATCAATTATTTCCTTGGAATGAACAAAAGAAGTTTGTAAATCGCAAGCGAATATGTGCGGAGAGTAAACTTGCCCCTTAATTATTTAAATACATTAATTTCCTTTTTCTTAAATTTTTCGTAGACGTTACATTTTACGGACAACATTATTTGACAAAAATGTATTTAATTATTTTATTCGACTTTTGTTCTCAATATTTTTCACTCTGATGAGTATTGAACGAGATGCTTGCGAGGTACGTTGTAAAATACACGTAGGCCCTTATGTAAAGTGATCGTTATTATATGCCGATTTTAACCATAATTGGAATCGGCCGACAAAATTTAGCAAAACTCCCCAATGCCAAATTTCATCAAAATACGTCCAGCGGTTCCCGAGTTGAAACAGGGGTACGTTGTAAAATAGATGTAGGTTTTCATGTAAAGTAGTCGTTATTGTAGTGCGACTTTAACCAAAGTTGGAAAATAAATTCAAATGTGTTTGCTGCGTGTTTGAGTTTCCCAGAGTCGTAATGGGGTAGCAAAAAAGGGAAATTGCCTAAGGACGCCAATACGCTAAATTGAGTACAGAAGACCCCGTAAACCCCTCCCTCCTGGAACTTGGTGATAGGATAAAAGGTCATATGGACCCGACTGGGGATATAACCCACTCCCCCCTCCCTCTAGGAGCGCTGAGAAGAGGCCTCTCCCCCGGGCGCCAAAGACTCTAGCTACGCCACTGCCTACATAGTATATCCGTTCACGTCGTGCAAAAAATGCATAATAATAGTAGAGAAAAATATTAAGAATAAAATATACACAAAAAAATGAAATTCGAAGGAAAAAAACGCTCGAGTTTTATTTAAATCAATCGTATTATTAATTGATGTAAATTATACGAAATTATAAATTCAAGGGACGCATTGGCTGCTTGAATAAATCTCGATGGAGCGACAGTCAGGCCCCGATTTAGCGTTCCCCTATGTAGTGCCACCCCCGTATACCGCCCATGAATCGTAGTTAACAGAACTTACATCTTATGATTGCATAGAACAAGCATATACTTCGATTTACCGCCACCCCCGCTTTAGCGCCAATATCAGTAATGGACAAACTGTGGTGCTAAATCGAGATTTGACTGTAACATCAAGCATAAAAAATACGCCAATGAAAAATAAATTAGAAAGTAATGCGCGAAATATGAAATATGGATAAACATCCATTTTGTATAAATTGGACGGCGAAAAGTATTTTCATTCGTTAGTCATTTAAGGTTTGCGCCGATATATCGGAGCCTTGAGCATGTAAGGGTGAATTTCTCCTTGCAGACAAGCCTCACCATTTTATTAAAATGATTGGGTATGCGGCGAAGGGGGAGAGGGGTGGAGGGGGAGAGGGGTGGAGGGAAAGGGGCGGAGGAGGAGGGGTGGAGGGGGGTGGAAGGGGGAGGGGAGGAGGGGGGGGGGGTGAAATTGCCGAGGGGAAGAAATCCTCATTTGGGTCCTCTTACACAATGTGAGGTCGAGAGTTTCATATCCTTCTCGTCCGAATCGAATTTCATGGCCAGAGTGTGACGCAAAGCAGCGAGATAAGACCAACACAAACAAGCGAAAAAGTGACAGACGCGGGTGATTTCATTATGCCAACATTGCACCTCATGCGGTGAATTTTCTCAGCCGAGCAGTCATCGAGTAAGAAATGAAGGATGCCGTTTAGTCTGACATTATCAGTCACTATGGATAGCGGCGTGAGTTGGTGCGATAGTAATTATAAAAAGAAGTCCAAACCAGGACTAATGCAGGCTGGTTTCCCAAATTTGACGTCCCGAATTGTTTACTTATATTGACAGGAAATGTTTCAGTATGTGTTAGTCATTCCAAGGAATTCTCATACCATAAATATCACTTATAGTTCATAATTTATCAACGATAGAGAAGATTTGGAAAACAAATTAATAGAGCATTATCAGGTTTAAAATATTAAAAACAGTCTCAAAATCTTTTTGAATTTAGTTTTTGCATGTATTTAAAAAAATAAACGATTAATAAATATTACTGTTTATACGCTAATGTGTTTGGATCAACTGTTCGGCACTGATTAGTCAGCGGAAAAGAAAATAACCCAGTTGTCCACTCGTCTATATTCAAACCGAATTCGGTAATAATCGTCTCCATGGCAACAATCCGATAAATGCGATTTAAAATGCAATAACGCTGTTTTAGTAGAAAATCAAGAAAATACGATCAATTATCAAATTCTGCGATAATAATTAGAATCTAAATTATTTTCTCCTTCTAACAGTACAAATCTCGCTCCGATATCAGAATTTTAAGATATTTTAATGTACAGTCAAACTCATTTATAACGAGCACGGTTGTAACGAGTTCACGGCTATAGTGAGCAAATGCTACCTCCAAGATAAGTTTACGAGCATTTACATACAAATATTTCACGTATATAACGAGCACGCTTCACGGATATATCGAGCAAACTTTGACCACTTCTCACTGTCTCAAACGCGGCGGCGGTCAGCCCCTTCAATCCTCATAGTGACCCAAAATATGTAACCTTGGGTTCTCGAGTCCAGCCTCTACGCCCTATCCCTCGGGGAGGTTAAAGACCGCGGCGTTGTTGTTAAAAAATAATCCCTTTGTCCAAACCAAGAATTCCCAACTTGCAGGTACAGTGGCACTCGCGGAGGTCCTTTGTCCTCTCCTCCCAACCCCCAGCTCTTTTACAGCCAGGAGGTTGTGTTTGGAAGGGGGTAAGGGGTAAGGGCATGTACAATGGCGCCCACCCCCGTCGCTCAGCCGAATGCACCCAACACCCTTTCCCACGTAAAGATGGGAAATCCCACATTTAATCCGTCTCCTCATTAACTCTTCCTGGAATTGGTATGCTCACAGTTTGCAAAGAAAGTTCGTAGAGTTGATCACAAAAATCAGTTGAGATTTTGCCCTTGAACGAGTAACATGTCCGTACATAAAAGGAAGTGTTTGTCTATTCGCGAAAAGGTTGATATTATTCGAGAGTTAGAACGTGGTAAAAAAATGTTGAAGTGTGTAAAAAATTTAATTTATCGTCGTCTACGGTTTCAACCTTATGGAAAAACAAAGAAGCGATTTTATCTGCACTAGAGAACAATCTAACAACGAACAAGAAAATGAGGAAGTGCGACTTGGGTACTGTTGATCAAGCACTTCTGGAGTGGTTTAAGATGCAGAGAAATGCTGGTTTCCCCATCAACGGTACAGGTACAGGCAGATAAATTTGCAAAACAGTTAGGACACGAGAACTTCACATGCAATAACGTGTGGCTTGATCGTTTTAAAAATCGGCATAACATTGTTTATGCGAAAGGCCCTGTCAGCAGATTCAAAAACGGCAAGTGAATGGGTGAAAAGTGTTTGGGAGGAGTGTCGAAGATGACATCTACAATGCCGACGAAACTGGACTGTTTTACAACATGATGCCTGATGCAACGTTTAAATTCAAAGGTGACAAATGTGTTGGTGGCAAAAGACCTAAGAATCGTATAACAGTTTTAATGTGCGCAAACATAAATGGGACTGACAAAAAAAAACTCTTTGTTATTGGTAAGTCACAAAAGCCACGTTGTTTCAAAAATGTAAAGAAGCTTCCCGTTGAATATGCAGCTAATAAAAAGGCATGGATGACTTCAATATTTTTCAGAAATATGTAAGTCAGTGGAACAACGAGTTACGGAGGAAAAATAGAAACATTCTAATCCTTGTCGATAACTGTCCTGCGCACCCACATATGCAGGAGTTATCCAATGTAAAACTGGTGTTTTGCTTCCAAATGCGACTTCTATTTTGCAGCCAATGGACATGGGGATAATTTAAAGTTTTAAATGCCATTTCAAGCTATTTTTTGTTCTACAGTAGATTGAAAAGAGGGAAAGAGGTTTAGATGGCAACGACTTTGTATTGGATGCAATTCATTTGATAACAGATGCATGTTTCACCTACAACGATCATAATCTGTTTTCGAAAGTCTGGTTTAATATTGGGAGAATTTTCGATTGATAACCATAACGTTGATGAAGATCAGAATGGCTTAAAGAAAATGGAATTGCGAATTTTGACCATGTATATGACATTGACAATTTTGTTCATGTTGATGATGATTTGGTTACCAGTGGAATTCCTACGAAGAGTGAAATAATAGAGACAGTATAAAGCACAGCAGACAGTGATGAAGACAATGTTGAATGTGTCGAAGACACAATCCTTACTCAGGATGCCGTGGAAACATTAAATGATTTTTTGAAAACATTGACATTTCCGATGGTGTTTTTAGTGCACTAAGTGTAATAAGAGGAAACTTAAGAGACTTCAAAGTGAAATCTATGAAACAGGCTACTATTCAAAGTTATTTTTGTAAAAAGGGGGGTGATTAAGGATGCAGCTGTGAGTAAATTTTATATGTACTTATGTTTACTTTAAATTTTCTAGTTTATTCTCATTTTTAGGTTTTTCATAAATTTACTAAATAACCTTTATGTTTATATATTCACTTTTACTTCTTATGTCTTATTTCACCTTACGCATGCATGCTTTTGCCTTAACGGATATTAAGTTTAACGGCTATAACGAGCAAAACTAAACGGTCCCGTGGCGCTCGTTATAGCCGAGTTTGACTGTATCTTGCACTATGGATTTGAGATTTCCTATGCATAACAATTAGGGAAAAAAAGTTCCTGTAATCGAACCCGGGACTTCAATCTTCTCCAAATAAAATATAGCCCGGAGGTGGGCCCTGTAGGCACGAGTCTAATACCAAGTTTCATGAAATTGCAATGGACCGATTTCATTGGTGCAAAAGTTGTTAGAAGGGGATACACACACACAGACAGGACCGTTTCATAAGGCTATTTCCTTTGGAAATCAGCGTAATGAGGCTGTATTACTCTAACCGTTCTCTTTTCCCAGCCAGCCTGCACAGCCATATCTTCTAAACATGGATGGTTACTCTCTTCTTCAATCAGTTTCTCAATGGTATTTTCTTATTTCACAAAATATAACTGTATCCCTCAAAAGCAAATATAAACAGATCCGGCGCCCGATCGCCAAATATGTACTCGAACTCACAATGTACCGAGAACTTCACATCGTTTATCGCGTTCGCAAATGTTTTTGCGGCCACCACTAATATAATCTAATAAGTATAATTGACTTAATTGATGCATACAAATGTTCAGTTGAAGGGAAAGCAAAATGTACATAAGGATGTTCAAGGGAGGAAGAGCTAGCGATTATAAATGTTGGTCTAAATTAATAAATTGTTATAGAAGTTTTCTTATTTTACCTTCTGAGATATCTTTCACTTTATTCATTTTCAATGTTAATAAAAAACATATTTCGCTGTCTACTAAATGTAGAGAATATGCAGAATACATGAAAGATTTTAAGTGAACGAAAGCACTTAAAATTGCACATTAAAACTGTCTTCCACTTACCTTTTGAAATAATTAGCCAGATTTATAGTTTTTTGGTGATTGCTCTTCTTTGAATAACCTTAGTGTTTCTTCCTTCCATACTTTAGTTTATATTAGGTGTATATTATTTCTTTTAGTTAATATTAGGTATTGTTTATAACGGTTGTCATGTAGATTGTAAATCCAAAAATACGCTCATTCCCATGTTATTTGAATGGGAAAAATTTAAAGAGAAAAACATTTAAAAAATGATAAATGTAGTTCAAATCGCTTTAAAACCCTACCATTTTGCTTAACTTTTTATTGTTAAAATGAAACCATCTTGCTTCTACGTTCTGTAATTGTTGCGATATAAATACTCAAACAAACAAATACTTCAAAATATTTATAGTAGAGATAGACATATAGAGGTTTATCTATTATAAATAGCTGCTTCTGACGGAGGATTATATATATATATATATATATATATATATATATATAACAACTTACGGAAAAGGAAAATGAATATATGGATGTCAACAAGGTGTTGGGATGAGGAAACCCAGTGAGCACTCACCAATCAGACGACTTCAGGTTGGCGAGGCCCCGGGGATGTCGAAGCGACACACGTAAAATAACACAAAAACACAGAAACATCACAAACGTAAAGCTTTCGGAACTACTCCTTCTTCAGCTACAGAGAGAGAACTCATCCTCATCCCAACACCTTGTTGACATCCACATATATATATATATATATATATATATATATATATATATATATATATTAACTAAAGGAAAAGAAAAGGTAGTGATGAGGGTGGCAACAAGGTGTTGAGGGAAGCCCAGCGGACACTTACCAAGTTGAGGACCAAGCTGGTAGGCTGCTGGGGGCATCGAAGAGACACGTAAAACACACGAACACAAAAACACACGCAAGCATATATATATATATATATATATATATATAATTATAATATAAAACCTAAGATGCTTCTACATAGTGGGGGCCGGTGGTTGTTTCAACTGGTAGGGCCAACATATGTTTTAAAAAAAACCTAAAATTATAATACAAAAAAGTATTTAATTTTTTACTTACCGAAAAATGTACAGTAGTGAGTAGATGAAATAAGTGTCATGCAGCTAAAATGAGCGGAAACAAAATCCATTCGGCGATCTTTCTCGTTAGAAAATAAATCAATAACTTTTCTGTTGAAGCTATCTATGTTATTTACAAAAGTTTTTTCACACGATAGCATGCCTAAAACACTTATTATCAATTTTTTCGACCACAAATAGATTCGTAGTCACGAGGTGTCCAGTAAATTGAAATCGATCTTTTATTTCTGTGATTATGGTGTCACAAACTTCTTTACCTTCTCTCTTCCTGCAGGCAGAGTCGCTGTCAGTGATCCGCGGTCTTTTTGGTCGAACTTCTTCCTCTTCATTTTCTAACTCGGCTTCAACCTGCTCGGTAATCACATCAACTTGGTTTCTGACTGTCTGTAAACTATTCTCGAAATTCTGCATCGCTTGCTGTACTTTAACTGGATCGGTGATTCGTTTTTGAACCTGTCTAAAAATTATCACCACGTGAGGCATTATCCGGTGTAAAAGCGTTAACCAAAAGACAAAGTTATTTTCTTTCAGCCTAAGTTTATACGAATTTGCTCGTGTTATAGTAGACTGCAACTTTATGTCAACACTGTTTTCAATAATTTCCATAACCGTTATGAATTCTTTCCTATATTCATAAACAGTGCTGACACCATGAGAATGGAAATTCCATCTGGTCTGTGATACCCGGGGCAATCTTCTCTGTATAAAACTCCCTTATTTTGTGACTCATCCGATTCATTATGCCCTCTCAATGCTAATTCTAATACCCCACAAAAACGTATACAATTTATAATCAAAAGTTAATACGTACCTATTTTTATCTACTTGTTCGTTATGTTTAGATATAGCTAGCCGATACTGTGAGTTAAACTGACTTTGAATATTTGATTTACCCAGCAACGATAAACTGAAAACATTGTTCATATGTTGTTAATAGGGCTCCATGGCCCTATGTCAGCGGCCGCCCCTGCTTCTATTTATGTCACGGACCTGAAATTTGGCAGGATGATAGGTTATTAGGTACAACCCAAGACTAGTACCCCTACGGAAAGACCGGAAACTATGAAACGATTCCCAGGTTTTCCATGGAAGGCGACAATCGATGAGTCAACGCGAAAATTTGGAACTACGTGTTAACGAATGCTAGCGTGACGTCATCACAGGATGTCACTCGCCCCCTTCCCCTCCCGTTTTAATACGATAATCGTAGCAAATTTAAAATGCACAGACAGATGAAATGGACTTAAATGAAAGAATTGCATATAAGAAATCAAATTTATTACCGTATATCACACATTGCGAGAGTACAAAGTCATTATCAAATTACATAACAGTGAGGTATTTGTACATAAATATTATACAATAAAGATATAAATTAATTATTGTAACAGAATTTTATAACGTTAATACCTTTTATGCATGAAACGTATTTAAAGGAAATTCACGTGGACGACAAAAAACGTCAAACTTTCACGTCAAGAATGAATTTGTGGATCAAGCAAAAATCTATTTGTGAAGTGATTTCTTCGGCCCTGGAACACATTCTCTTTCTGTTCCACCTATAAAAAAAATGAAAATGAATTTCTAAGAATGCCACTCATTAAACCTGCTAAACCTAATGAAATTGATGCAGGAGGCAATGGGCATGCTTCAAATGTTGCAATAAATTTAAAATAAGGCAAATGCGCTTACGGCCCATTGCGGTCCATAAACAATGTTTCTATGAAGATCACATTACCATTTGTAAAATTAAACACATCACATTGCACTAGAAAATATCCACTTTATTGCTAATTTATTCTAAGCACAGTTGTATTTGCTGACGGTTACGTGTTCGCAGCAGTTACAGTTAGCCTATTTAAGATCTATATGTATTCATCATATAACAAGGAAAACTTTTGCTATAGAAATTTCAATTTCTCGATCGAAAAATATATACATATTTCTAAATATGTTTTGAAACAAAGAATTATCTTAAGGTCTAGGATTATAAACAAATGCATAATGAGAAACAAGAAATAATCAAGTTAACAATTTCTGTAAATTCAAAATATTTCAAATTAAAACAATGATACATCGCTACGGTACACTTAATTCATTCTATTACAAGCACAATTCTATCCTCTGGCGTCTATGTTGCAGTTTAACTTCCAAACTCACAATAATCTACTGATAACCGCGAGAAGTTTTAAACAGAAATTTCAGTTACTCAATCTAAAATTACGGCTTATTTTGTGAACTGACACGTACCATATTCACGGCCAGGGCAATGGATGACACAGCTAGATGAAGTAAGCGAGGCTCAACACCTAAAAATGAGAAACATTTCCTCTCAAAATGCTTTTTGCACACAAAAAACGAGAGAAATTTCTTTCCTTCCTTCGTAGGAGATCTATCCATTGCAGGTATCTGTTAAGAAAATATAAAAGCATTCTCACAAAACGCATTCACATGACACTTCGTAGAACTAGTTCGTTAGAATTTTTTTCAGAAATATATGCTATTTTTAAGACTTACCTGTTGATTGGAGATCAGAACAAATTCATTCCGTCACGTTTTCTTAAACAGTGATGAATGCATATCTACTATATATCTACTTGACAAAATTAGAGTATCTGTCAACCGCTCAATAAGCAATGGCTAACTTTTATCAAGCAAAATGGCCGCTGTTCCGCTATGATAAACAAGGAACGTCTGGGGCTCTGGTGATGTGGTAGAGAGAGATAAATAGAGGGAGGAAGAGAGTGAGAGAGCTGACTGCGACTGCAGCGCCTTTCGCGGACCCCTTATCATAGTGAACTACGTGTAAAAGCTGGGAATCTATTCTCCCATAAGAGTTTCATACCCATGGGTACAACCAACCAGAAAATAAAAAAATCCAATATTTACATTTTTTGTGAGGTATTTTTGACCCCAATGTTCCATTTCGATACTACATAAAGAAAAACATGAAAATCTGTGCAGAGTTTCATAATTTTGCATTTTAAAATTGGTTATAATTCAGATAGAAAGACGGGATGAAAACAATTCTATAGCTAAAAGTATGAGGTTTCTTATTTTTGAAGACTAAATTCAAATCAGTGCCGAATTGACGGAGAAATATGTTTTAATCGGAAAAAAGCAGATGCTCAACAGTAAAGAACTTCAGCTACCATAGCAACCAGGACAATGCTTTTCAATGGGAATTGGCAATCCGTATTATAATAACATCGCTTTAATGCTTTTTAATAGGGAAATTCTTATTGTCCCATTGATTTCAACCAAACACACATGATGACATCATAATTTTAAAACGCGATTTATGTTATTAAATAAAAGAACGTTACTCCTTTCAATTATGGTGGTTGAGGAACTCTATATGTTGTTGCAGCCGTTAACATTTAAAAAATTTAAACAAATAGATAAATATTATTTCACTTCTGGATAAGCTACAACTTTAAAAATTGGCAGAAATGTGTGGCTTTATTACACTAGTGTGGAAAAAGTATAAAATATTATACTTTTCCACAGTGCAAATTTTAGGGTTTTGAGGGATTGTTTTACTCTATTATCGGTGCAGAGGTGAAATGTTTAGAATTAAAAAAATATTTCCAATGATGAAATATCTCTCTCTGAAAAATGAATGTTTTTTAAAGTTGAGATGAAATGCAACACTTTTTACTAATATATTCTTATTCAAGCCCTTCGACATCAGAAAAATTTCTTACCTTTTCCACTTTTCGAACCACTTCACGCTTGTACTGTTCTTCACGAGCCATGAATTAAAGCAACTACACCACAGTGAGCATGAAGAACAATTGAGAAACCTATCTATATATTTGTTGATCTAGTTGTTTAAAATCGATAAAGAATCGAAGTAGAAAATCTAAATTTGGCAAGAATTCCTACAGTTCGAAATCCCTCACGTGAAAACGTCTAATTCACATATTTTGAGGAAATCTTGCCATTTTAACGGGTTGTTGCCCTACCAACGAGTTACATTGTTAAACCTCGAAATCCTATTGTTATTTCAATCCTTATGGATGAAAGCGTGCTTTGAATGCTTTTCACTGCTCACCACCCATACTAGAAGTTCAAGGAAATATTTCGAGCAAATGCGAGATTGGTGGGCCGCAGGAGACTGCTCGGCGGACCACACGCGGGCCGCAGGCCGTATGCAGGGCCGGCTCAAGTCTCCGCGATATATCTCCAGAGGCTCCGCCAAGCGCTCGCAGTAAAAAAAATGCCAGCCTCGCTCAGAAATGTCCTTGACGAGGCCGTAAAAATCACAAACTTAGTTAAATCGCGACACCTTAAAACACGGCTTTTTAATATTTTGTGCAACGAGATGGGGAGCATTCATAAAGTCTTACTGCTCCTTACGGAAATGCGATGGCTGTCTCGAGGGAAAGCACTTCTGCGACTGTTTGAGCTGCGGGCTGAACTGGCCGCTTTCTTCATAAAACACCGGTTATACTTGGAAGAACGACTGACAGACAAGCTATAGTTGTTCCGGCTTGGATACCTAGCGGACATTTCCACAAATATAAACGAAATGAATCTGTCACTTCAAGGAAAACAGGCAAGTGTTCACAGCCAATGACATAATTCGAACTTTTAAGCGGAAATTAGAATTTTGGATCTCTTGCATCCGCCACCGTGAACTTGACAACTTCCCAATACTTAAGGACTTCTTTGACGAGACTGATGGCGACATTAAAGAATGTTGTATGTTGATGTTGTGTGACGAAATTCGTCAACATCTGGAAGACATGCATAACTCGGTCAAGCAGTATTTCCCAGATGTGCAGGACGAGAAGTTGAAAAATGATTTATGGGTTAAAAATCCATTCAAATTTCGGGCAAGGCCAGAATAATTCACTATAACAGACTACGAAATGCTCATTGACATTATTTCGGATTCCTCAATAAAACTAACCTTTGAAAAACTACCACTAACAGAATTTTGGTGCAGTATCAGAGAAGAATATCCACAGTTATCGAAGAAAGCTGTTAAAATACTCCTTCCTTTCGCCACTACTTATCTGTGCGAGACCGGATTTTATTTATACGCTTCAACCAAGACTAAATACCGCAACAAACTGGATGCAGAATCAGACATGCGAATCCAACTTTCTTCTATTAAGCCAGACATTAAAGAACTTTGTAAGAATAGAAAGCAACTAAAAATAATGATTGTTTTTAATTTTGGACAAAATACAGTAATTTTTCTTATAAAAAATGTTGTTTTAATGTCTGAATAAAAAGTATTGTACAAGTAAATGATTTAACTGTTATTATTTATGAATATAACCACATGAGTTAATAAATATATTTACAAAATTTCTCAAAATTTTGAGGTCTAATGCGGCCAACATCGATAGGTACAGCACACACAAATAGTGGATCGTTGGGGCTCCGCATAAATTTTTATGCGTGCAAAGCAGGGGTGGGCAAACTGCGGCCCGCGAGGGCATTTTATGTGGCCCGCGATGCCATTATGAAAGCGAACCGTAATATAAAATAAAGATAATTTCATATTTGTAGTTTAAATTAATGCCGAAAAACCTTCTCCAGTGATTTTATGGGGATAACATATTATTTATTATTGATTTTCACTAACAGGATCCCTCGCATTACCTCACATTACTTACGATGTGAACCCTGACGTGGCCCGCCGAAGCATTTTCATCTGTTTATGCGGTCCGCCACGTAAAAAGTTTGCCCACCCCTGATGTAAAGGGTCTCCGGAGCCCAAAAAGTTTGAGAACCGCTGGGATAGAGATCAGCGGTAGCACTGCGTACATTGTATCCATTCTTCTCCCTTGTGGTCGACAGAAAGTAGTCCGGTGCCGAAGATGCACGCCGCATCATCATCGTCTTCTTCCTCGCTCTCATCTAGTTCCTCCAACTCGCTCTCATCAGAACTGACTGCCGGCCGACGTCCTTTACCTTCGTACTTAAGCTGTTTTGCGGGTTTGCCTTTTTTTGTTGCTTTCAAAGCCTGCCTCTTCTTACATTCTCCAAACTGCCCCTGAGTTTATTCTTGTATGGAGAGGACGTGATGACTGCTGAACTTCCAGCTCGTGTGCCGGTCTCTTTTACCGGCAGGTCCGAAATGGCTCTGATTTGTTTTGGACTCACAGTAGCAGAGGTATTTCTTGATGAATTCAAAGAGTCTACAGAGACTGAAAGAGAAGTCGACGGCTCTACGCCATTTTCAGGTTCTTCTCGGGGTGGTACTTGCAACAAAAATGATTGGCGGAGAGCATTTTTATCACACGGAAATAAGCCTGTTTTACGAAATGAATTTACAGAGTTTTCCATTGTAGCTGCAAGATTGTAAGCGGCTCCGAACAGCCGGCCGATTATGAAAGGCGTAACGATTCTGTGTGCGATATGACGCAACCAAGTTTCAATTTATTCGGCGTATTAACATTTAAATGGGCGCATGAATCCACATCTAAGGGCTGCATAGCGTTGGTGGTATGAGGAGGGAGACAAACGATGATGGCGTTGTTATCTCTTGCTTTATTAAGTACACCAAGGTTGCGAGTATGGCTGTTATTTCCGTCGAGAACCAGCAAGACAGGTTCCGATACTGTCGTTCTAGCAAACTTGATAAAATGATCCATCCAGCATGTGAAGATCTCAGCCTGAATCCACCCTGACGGATGGCAAGCTGAAATTGATCCTGTCGGTGTACAATCCTTCAGCTCATCTTTCATATTTTTCCTAGGCCAAATGAGCGTGGGGGGAACGTAAAAACCTACGGCATTCATGCATGTAACGACTGTTATGAGGCCTCCTCTTATAGCTGAAGTTAGCGTTGCCACCTGTTTTTACCCCTTCTTGATATAACTTTATTAGCTTTGTGCTGCACGGCAGTGATGCCTGTTTCGTCGACATTTAAGAGTCTTTGCTTCTTCCTTCATTAAAGCTACTGCTGCCTCCCTTTCATGTCCTTCCAACCACGTGAAGTTCAGTTGTGGTATACGACCAGCAGCAATGACTAACTTCTGATCTTCTATCACACTGGCAAACCTTGTATCCATACCTTCCAGTAAAGCATTTGCCAGAGGCCTTGCAAATTTCACGGAGAAATGATTGGCCTTCTTGCCAAGCTCCCGCTGTAAACATTTTATAGTCGGCAGCAAATACCCTGCATACATATCCTTTTCTGCCTGTAGTATGTTTAGGGCAGTTGCCACAGATTTCATCACCTAAAACAAAAATTGTTTTATGATAGCAATCTTGAAAAATAAAATCTATTTCAAACTCTCCACTAACCCTAAAACATATACTAGTGCAAAGGTTCTCACAAAACGTTATTATGAATCCACTAGAATTAGCTGATGGTTTTTTGATATGTAATTAAGTATTCAGTCTGTCACTAGTGCAGTCATGGAGGATATGTTTCGGAGTTGTTTTTTAAAACCACTGGTTTTGGTGGACCCTATTATTTTCATTTTCTTAAACTTAAATTTATTATCAACAAGACATATTCCATGCTTTAGGCAAAAAAAAACAATCAAACAAACAAAGTTACCAGAAGACATTCATGAAGGAATTCCAACTCCGCCGGTCTGTCTTGCCAAACCCACAGAATCGATTAGTTTATCTGTCACATCTGTTACAAATTTATCGATTTGTCTGCTTTACCTTAACTGTCATGACATTTGAAGTATGTGCAGCACATCTTTGATAAGGTGACAAAATGAATTGAAATTCATTGACTCCTTCATTTAATACAGGAGTAATTTCCACTAAGGACAGCTCACTAGCATTTTCTGCCAAATCTTCCTCCTCAGATTCATCAATGGCCTCTTCGTGAAGTGTCAAACCAAAAGCCCTGTATAATACGACTATAAGTCGTAATTATTATGCGTTATTTGCACGAAGTGAACGCATATTGGGGAGCTCGTTTTTGGCCGTCCGCATGTTAAAACTCGGGAACCGCTG
Organism: Tanypteryx hageni; assembly: GCA_028673005.1. Classification (NCBI taxonomy): domain Eukaryota; kingdom Metazoa; phylum Arthropoda; class Insecta; order Odonata; family Petaluridae; genus Tanypteryx; species Tanypteryx hageni. Next base: position 118,774,100 of record CM054115.1, read on the forward strand.
GACGTATTTTGATGAAATTTGGTATTGGAGAGTTCCGATAAAATTGATCTACTTATTCCAATTTCGGTTAAAATCGAACAACAATAACAACCACTTTACATGAAGACCTACAATGTTCCTTTGTTTCAACTAGAGAATTGCTGGACATATTTTGATGAAATTTGGTATTAGAGAGTTTTAGTAAAATTTGTCGACCGATTCCAATTTTGGTTCAAATCGGACAACAATTACGATCACTTTACACGAAGATCTATATGTAATTTACAACGTTCCTTTGTTTCAACTCGGGAACCGCTTGATGTATTTTGATGAAATTTGGCATTGGGGAATATTACTAAAATTGGTCAATCGATTCCAATTTTGGTTAAAATCGGACAATAATTACGACCACTTTACATGGAACCGCAGGAGTTATTTTGATGAAATTCGGTATTGGGGAGTTTTGATAAAATTGGTCAACCGATTCCAATTTTGGTTAAAATTGGGCAACAATTACGACTACTATACACAAAGACCTACAGGCATTTTACAACGTACCTCGCTAGCTTCTCGTTAAATACTCATCTGAGCGAACAATATTGAGAACATTTTAAAATCTCAAAGGAAGCATTTGAAAACTCTGTGTACTCCGACATGGAGTACATCTTTCCAATCTTGTATGGTATCGGGGACTATCTTGTAGAAAATGCTCTTTATCAGAAAATAGTTTTTAATCTATACCTCACAGATCATATAAGAGCATGGTAGAGAAATTAATGGATTTTTAAACGTCGTTTGCTTAGATAACCGCCTTCGCGATCGATGTAAACAAAATATGCGATGTTTGCTCGGAATTTTCTCGAATTTTTATCACCGATAACTCGTAATTATATGTTCTCGCGAATTATCTTGTTGTAAAGTTGTCCGCTATCCTAATAAATTTTTAAAACTATACCTCACAGATCATATAAGGGCGTAGGATAGAAAAACATGGATTTTAATTGTTGTTGGCCGAAAGAAGCTACTTAGAGATCGATGTAAACAAAATATGCGAGGTTTGGCGCGAGATTTTATAGAATTTCCATCTCCGAAACCATAACTCGTAAGTATGTTATCTCGTGGTATTTCTTGTAGTAAATTTTGTTCTCTCCCCGAATAAATTTTTTAATCTATATTTTGCAGATCATATAAGGGATAGGGAGAGAAAAGTTTGACATTTCATTGTTGCTCGACAGATACCATTTAACGGGATACGAGTGTAAGTTTATTTAAGTGTTTACGTAAAGCGGAAGTTCTAATTGACAGACAGGTAACTCAAAATCACAATTGGGAGATACATTTTCATAATTGTTATAGTTGATATAAAGAAATAATTAAAGAGGGCATTGCTCTAAGAAGTTGATTGTTAACATTTCGACCTCAAGGCGGAGAGATACTGTGATAACAGTTGTGATTAAAAGAAAAGAAGTAAAAGTAGGTATATGCACTTCATAAATGGAATACACAAAAGTTTCAAAGAAATGTGAAATGCGTATAAAACGACATCGAAAGGTTCGGCGGTTCTTGATTTTCTCCGAAATTGTAAGTCGTAATTATATGGCCCCAAGGCCTTTTTGTGGTAAATATTGTCCTCTATCTGAATAACATTTTAAATCTATACCTGTAATATCATATAAGAGTCTGGTAGAGAAAATGTGGTTTTATAATTGTTGTTTGCCAATAGAATTGTAGTGATAGATTTGAACAAAATGTGATATTGTATACATGGGATATTCTCGAATTTTTATCTCCAAAACCCAAAACCATAATCCGTTATTATGTGGTCCCGCGGACTTTTTAGTGGTTAATGTTGCCTTCCATCCGAATACATTTTTTAATCTATACCTTACAAAAAATATTATATTTAATTGTTGTTTGACGGATACCATTTAACGAAATACGAGTATACATTTATTTGTGCTTATAAAAAGTGGAAGTTATAATTGAATCACTATTCGGCGATAAATTTTAATAAGGAACAATAGTACTTGATTTAATTAAAATCCGCTCCGTAGTTTCGGAGAGTAAACATATGGACGGAGGTGATGCGCCCATAAGGCTTTCCGCTACTATCGCTTCGCCGATTAAGAACGCTTAATAAAGCTAGGAGACCCTAGGAAAACTTCATTTTCACCCGCCATCCTGAAACAAAATGGCGGCGGTTTAATGTACATCTACATGTTGCCCTGAAATTCACCTAATTGGTGGGTGGCAGGGGTATCAGTGCACCAAAACCTGCCTAAAGATTGTCTCTCGCAGGTTAAAATTTTCTATTGTGATCTCGTATTGTCCTCTGAAAGAACGAACCTAGATAACGCTCCGTCCTGCAATCGATCTCACGTATCTTATCGTCACGGTCGTTTCTACCTATATACTTTGGTGCTTCAATTATTCCTACAACCTCTTCATGTAGACATTCCGACCTATATTTCTTCAGAAGCCTCATCCTTGAGTTCAATCTGCGGTCCTCCCGTGATACCCAGTTCAAATCACTTAATAATGAAGTGACGCTTTCCTTATGTTCATACTTTTATTTTACGAATCTGGCTGCTCTGCGCTGCAATCTTTCTAATTGAATTATATGTCCCTTCTCGTACGGATCCCATATGCATGAGGCGTATTCCACTTATAGTCTAACCAGTGATAAGTAACATGTTTCACGTACTTTTTCTGTTGTGTTTCGTACTATTCTACCTATGAAAGCCAGTTTCTTGTTGGCCGCGCCTATAACTCGACGAGAGATCTAGACAAATGCTTACTCCTAAACATTTTACATACTCGGCTGCTTGAATATTATTCCATCTATTTTATACTCGAAATCTACTTCTTTGTTCTTACTTTTCCAGAACGTAACTGCGGCACATTTATTGTAATTAATTTCTATTTGCCGTTTTTGCACCACGCTGAAATGGCTCTTAAGTCTTCACGCAGCGACTGATGGTCCTCCTGGTTTTTATCTCTTTATTTAGAACGGTATCATCGGCGAAAAGTCTAATTATGCGACGAACTACCGAGCAGATATCATTTACATAGATTAAGAACAGTAGTGGACTCAATACACTTTCCTAAGGAACACCCGACGCAACTTTACATTCTTGAATATGTATTGTATTTATGAAACGGTACGCCAAAGAACAAATATCATGAAAAAATATGCGTCTTGATAAGAGCTATACCGAAAAATTAATTTCATCTTATCGAGACGCATAGCGCCGAAGACCCTGGAACGCGCGGATGGTAGTATTGACGCGCGTAGCACATAGGGACAGCGCCCCTAGTAGTTTAATACATTTAAGTTGTTAACTTGTTTATTTGCGGGTCGGATGACAGAGGGGGGGGGGGGGACGTGCCTCGGTGGCCCCCGTTGGATCCGACACTGGATACTTCAATATCTTCGTCAACGCCACAGACAGAAAAATATGTATCCCAACTTTCCGCCCAGAAAATTTAGTCCCGCTCCGAATGAATATGCTCTTCTTGCAGATTTTCTTCCCGCATCTGTACTGTGGCTCTCTCGTTTCCCCCTTTGTATTCAGTGTATTTCAATCCTTTTTCATACGGGATTTCCCATCAGAACATAAACTGGAACATACGGACGGTTGCGATAAATCCTGTAAAAAGTTGGTTAAACTTGATCATTGATCTTTAAAATCTATTGTTTTGTATAGCCTGTAAAAATTTGGTGTCATATTTTTTATATTTTAAGCGCAAACATCAAGCGAGACGAAATTATAACTCATAGTGGTTGTAATGGGAATATATTGGTGTCATGTCGCCTCGTGATATATACGGGCGTTTAAATGCGATAGAAACAGCGGGAAACAAACTACGTAGTGTTAAACAGAGATGCATTCTCATCAGAAATGCATTAAAAAAGTTTTAATTCGTGCTTAATCATCCCTGCGGTCAGGGAAGGTGAGCTCAGGGGTTGAGAAAGGGTTCGCACAGCCGAGGACTTGAGGGATCTCACCCACTAATGAAGGTCCAAGGGATTGACCGCCTTGAGTCCCTCGTCTGTCTACTTTTAACTCGATATTTTACTAAAGAAAAGGTAATGCAAACTAAACTGTTATCTTTTTATTCCCTTGAATGTGCACCGTCTGTAGGTATTGCTATTTCATTGAAAAATACATTAGAAAATAGTCAGCTTTCCTTGAAAAATGTAACATTTTGTGCTGATAATGCATCAGTAAATTTTGGAAGGGACCAAAGTCTGTTTACAAAATTAAAGAAAGAGAATTCAGAAATAATACCAATCGGTTGCAGTGTCATATTCTCCATAACACCGCAAAAAACAGCAAACGCCTTAAAACTTGACGTAGAATCTACGGTAATTAAAATACATAACGAATTTAGTTCATCAATCAAAAAACTGCAAAGCTAAAGGATTTTTTTGATTGGGCAGAAATAGAATGGAGTGAGATGATACGTTTCGTACCAACGAGTTGGCTGAGTCTTATGCCAGCACTTAAACGGCTTATAAAAACCTTTTCTCCAATAAAGTCATATTTTATGGCCCAGACAACAATATCCCCTACGTTACGTTTAGTTTTTGAGCAGGGTTTATTATTGGCTTATTTGGAATTTATTTTGAGTATATGCTCGATTTTTCAATCATCAATCGCTAAAATTCAATGAGACGAAGTTATAATTGTTGAAATTTTTGATATTATAAATGATGTTAGACAATCCTTAACAAACCGTCGAATGGAACAGTTCTTCGGTAGTATAGCAAGGAAAAAGTTACAAAACTGTGAGAATGCCAATGCTGTAAAAAGGTTTGAAAACAAGGCAACTGAGTTTTTTTCCTCATAGCTTTAAACTATATATATTGGGAAATGGTTCAACTTTGATGATGATAAATTTGAATGCTTAGCACCTTTGAGGTTAGACTGGTCAATGCAATTTTCACAAATAGTAAAAATTGTAGAATGTTATAAAATATCATCTATAGATGAAAATCTGCTGTTCGAAGAAATTTCGAAATTAAAGAAGTTTATTGAAAATATGCTAAAAACTCTTGTAACCCAACAATGTGACATAAAATGGGTAGAGTTTTTCAAGGAATATCCAGGTCCCAATAATTTGGAAAAATAATAAATTTCGTCTTTTCCATTCCACATTCAAATGCGATACCCGAAAGAATATTTAGCTTAATGTGCGCGGCTTGGTGCAAATACAGAAACAAATTATTTTTATCAAACTTGGAATCTGAATGGTTAAAGAAAATGACTTTCAAAGAATTTCGAAAAATTTTGATCTCCCAATTAGGTTCTGAAATAGAAAAAAGCCTAATCCAGCGAAAAGTAAAGTATTTATAAATTGATGTACAATTTACCGAGGTACTTTATGAGGCATAATGTTATTTTTAATGAAAATTTTAGAAATTGATTTTTATATTATCTATTTGTCCTCCCTCTTCTCTCCTTCCCTGCTCAACAAAATTTCGTGCAGATATGTCTAATGAGTAGGTATACCCCACATACTGATATTAAAAATCTGGCAACCCTAGTCTAAGGGACGATTTCTTAATTCATCCTTATCATTTTAATTACTCTATTTTTTATTTATCAGCAAATCAAACTGTATAGTTTTGCACGACCGATTGTTAATGTGTAAAAATAATTTGATATAATCTATGGAGTTGATTCATTTTTCCGAAAACTGCGTCCAAGCAGACGTACCGATTTGCAATTATTTGCCACTATCTCCAGCAAAATATTAGATAGAAAGTTTATTTATGTGGGTTGCGTTAATTAAACAATAATTTTCTCAGTTTTTTTAACTGCAAACAATACCTATCCAAAAATCCTGTAACTTATTTTGTGAAATTTAACTGTTCTCTAAGTTGTATGTATAGCCTAAGAATTTAGTGTTAATACAAATGTATAGTTTCGGATACTGATTGGAACTGATGCTTTAATGGTGTTTGTTTAATCATACAATTTTGTTGTATTTATCTAATTATTCTTGTTCCTTTAATATAGGTGAGGCGGCATCTTATTCTCGATTGTGGAAAATATCAAAATGGAAGGTTTGTTTAAAAACATTTTATTTTTAATACATTACTAGAGAGCCTGTTACATGCTTCGCATGTATAACATTTTCAATTTGGTCACTTATAATAAAAATATTATTGTTCATTTGCTTTTAAATTTTAAAATAGTAATATCAGCAAAATCTTTTAAAACATGTTTTACTGGGCTATATTTCAAATTCCTAAATGTAGCTAGATTTTCATTTATATTGCTGAAAAAAAAGAAATTAGCGCTTCCAAGCATTCTCCTCTCTATTATCTTTCTTCGCTATATTTAACACGATTTCAGCAGTATAAAGTGAAGAACTTAAAGATGAACGAACTCGTTCTGATTGGTGAGGTTGCCACGGCAGCATTATATCATCAGTTAACTGTAATTCAAAATGAAATTTTAGAAGTTACAATTAATTTGCAATGACTAAGTATAATTTTACACACGACCTAAAACTGTGTAATTAAAAATAAGCAAAACAGTTTAGGTTTTAAATGAACTTTCTGGGTTAAAAATCTTTTGAGATAAATTTTAAAGAAATAAATATATAAAGGTTTTAACCCTTTGACTGCTTAATTAAATTGGTGACTTTGTCAGGCAAGTACTCAATTAAATGAAGAAATAATTTTTCTTCTTCTGTCCTCAAAATGTGTTTTCCTGTTTGGACATGAAAAACTAATTTTTTCACTATTTTATTTTGTACTTTTGGAAAGAAATCGACTTAATAAATTTTTAAATTTCACATCACTTAATACATTACATAGCACTTTTTGTTTTTGTTATCTGACCTATTAGTACATTTGCAATATTCTTTATAGTGTTTCATTGTATGGTATTTTTGGTAACAGTGGAGGTTTTTCCGCACACACTGGAGGTTTTTTTGGGCAGTCCATAAAAAAGTAAGTAATAGTTTGTTTACGTCGGCAATCCTCTTTCCAGGCCCGCCCTTAGGCAGGTGCGAGCGGGGCCCCCGCCCCGGACCCCGCGGTATGGTGAAAAATAAAATAAAAATTAGTGGACAAAAAATAGAAAAGACGGGAGGAAAATATAAATAAAGAAATAAAAATGGCCTGACAAGAAAATGAGAAAATGTCAATTTAGAACATAAGATAACGGAAAATGATGGCTAATACTGTGATACCGGAATTTACTAAATAATGAATCAGTTAATAATTCAATGAAATGAGAAAATATAAATGCAAAATAGGCTACATTGAAATTTATTTTTCGCGGTTGTTAAGGCAATAAGACTATTGAATTGTCTGCAATCGACAAAGTAAGTAAAAGTCTGTATGCATGGGTGCGGATTTGAGCACAGCAACCACACTTCTGAAGGGTATGAAGGACTTTTTGCAAAATTTTAGAGAAAACGGGTGTGTCTCATCGAAGGAAATGGCTCAGAAGGTTTGCGATGAAAATGGAATACTACCTGAATTCAAACGGGCAAGGATATCTAAACGGAAACGTCTTCACGACTATAAAGGAGAGGACTCAGGGACGAGTGACCTCGATGAAAAATTTGATCGGAACTACTTTCTGTGCATCTTGGATCAAGGAACCCTGTCAATTGAAGAAAGGTTTAAGCAATTAGCTGAGTACAATTTCGGGATTTTGTACGATATTTAGATCAATGACCGCCGACAACCTGAAAAAGTAGTGTGTGGATCTTCTCTTGCAAGATGGCGACCATAGAGACATTAACGGGATGGACCTGTACCGTGAAATAAGAAACTTTTGTCAGACAGTTTATTTGTCATACACTACACCAATTCAGTGTTTGCAGTTACTGCACAAGACTCGTGAGTGATTTCCGAATTTGGCCATCTCACTAAGGATCATGCTGACGATGCCAATCACTGCCACAACGGCAGAAAGAAGTTTTTTAAAATTATAAATTATAAAAAACTACATGAGGACAATGATGGGTAAAGAAAGACTTTCCAATTTGGCATTTTTATCGATAGAAAGCGAGTTATGGAAAAATCTGGACTTTAGTGATTTAATTAACTCTTTTGGTGAGATGAAGGCAAGAGAAATTGATTTTATTTGGGCCCTGAATTTATGACTGTAAATAAATCAGTTAAAATAATAGTAAACGTTTGTACCTACCTTAAGACCCCCTTTCCCCCTCACCCCCCAAGATTTCAAGTTCAAAGGACAAACAAGGGGCCTCGCAAGAGAAAGAAATATTTCTTGCCCCGGGCCCTGCGAATGCTAATGGTGGCCCTGCCCCTTTCCCATTCATAGTACACTCATGATCGAGCAATTTTTGCAGATTCTCTCAGAAAGCTATTCAGCAATATCTTCTTCGATTTTTCCTTTTTCTACTCTGCTCAGCCATTTTTTCTAGTTTTAGAATATCAGGGAAAATATTACAACTGAAATCAAGTCATAAAATATATGGTTTTGGTAGGCTTCATCTAAGTGAGATACATGTAAATAATTAGGAGATTTTCTTGCATTAGATAGAATGCAGAAAACAGTTTATCAATAGTCTCATCATTTAAGGACGTGCGCAGTTCTGTAACAAAAAGTCCAGCTGCACTGAAACCTGTCTCTGTTTTTACACTTGTTGGAGGGATTGTTACTAAAGCATTAAATATCTTTTCCAATCTATTGGGACGTGTATTGGTGCTCTTGAGGACAGCCATTTCTCTTTTAATGCACTTAATCACTTCTTGGGATGAGGAAGCTATAACCAGTGCATTTGATGTCATAACTTTCGTTTTTCTGAAAGGAAAGCATCCAGTTCTTCTACCTTACTTAATTTATTTGGAGGTTCTATATCAGCAAGCTTTTAATTGTCGTTGTCTACCTAAACCTTATTTTTGTTGTCCTGCTTTTGAAAGAGGCGAATATAAATGTCTTTGGCTGCCTGAACTGTTTCTAACAGGGACGGACTCGTAAGTGGGGAGTTATCATCTAGGACAGATTTACCAATTTGGATCCTCCAAATTTAATAACTAACCAGAAAGATTGTCGTTTCTTCTTTCACTAATCTTTTGACGTATGGCCGAATAAAATCTTTGCCCTTTTATCCTCTCCTGTTCATTTAATTTTCTCAACAAAACTTCAAGGACTTTTTCAGCCTTGATTAAGGTACAGTCTCTCCTCCCTAATGCCATGGTACTAACTTCTAAAACTTCAAGGTTTCGACAATTTCGGAAGTAAGTTTGACCTCTTTTGCAGATGTAAACAAATCTATTAAAGAAAGATCACTCAAAGCATTTACAATGCAGCTTTTCAATTCTAAAAACCTCTTTAACATCATTAGCATATAATTCCATCTGGTACGAGTGTCCATAAGCAAACATAGTTCCATTCCCTTTTGAGCCTTGTCTATTTTCTGGAAAACATCATTTTTGACAGGAGATCTGCGAAAAATACATATGACTTTTCCAATTTTCTCAATTACTACTCGCATTTCATCTGTAAAATTAATGCTCTCCTCTGGAACTTGTTCATGCCATGTCTACGAACTGATGAGTTTCAAAAAGACAGCAGAGCACACGATGTAGAGCTACATGCTAACCTGCTCTTCGTCTATATGTTACTCGTTTATCCCATACATTACTCGTGCCTACTGCTCATAATTGATGAGTTTCAATAAAATGAGAAACTTCAGTCACAAACACACAATGTAAAATAGTGATTATTTGCCGAGAAACATCTCAAAAGTCAGGATAAGTCAAAACAGTTACAATGCCGCACAATAATAATAATAATAATAATAATTTTTATTAACCGTAAGACAATTGTTACATTGTATTGGCATCGTATAAATTTACAATCACAGGTGTAGAATTCACCTAATCACTATTTATTATCCTTTTTATACTCTTCCACAGAATAATAAGCTTTACATATAAAAAAAATTTTAGTTCCCTTTTGAAGTTATTTATATTTGTAATGCTCCTTATTTGTAGTGGTAATTTATTATATAACATTTTACCTGCATATTCGGGACTTTTCTAGCAATTGGAGCCTATGATATTTTAAGTACAATAGCTCCTTGTTTCTTGTATTATTCATATGTACATTTTCCATTTTAAGTTCACATTCATTCTGAGTTATTTCATATAAAATAGCTCCCTACATGATTCTCTTGCCTTCACATTAGCAATTATCCTAAGTGCCCTTTTCTGTAAGGTAAAGATTCTTTTATTATTACTTTTAGAGGAATTTCCCCATGCTATGATACAATACCTTGCAATACTTTCAAACATACCATAATATGCAGCCAATAGTACTTCTAAATCACAGTATTCTGCTAAAGACCTCAATAAAAAGATGGCTGAACTGAGTCTCTTACAACATTTGTCCACCTGATACTTCCACTGAAGTTTGTTATCAATTATTAGACCTAGGAAGCTAGTACTGTCCACCTCAGTTAGCATTTCATCTCCCATATTTATATTAATGTTTTCTGTATACTTTTTATTGGTGAATAACATATAAACTGTTTTCCCAATATTAATATTTAAGTTATTATGATTGATTCATTGCAGAACAGAGTTGGCCGTAACATGCCTGTTAATCTTTAGGTTATCTATACTTAAATTTTATGACAACAAAGTTGCGTCATCTGCATAGAATATCATCTTATTATAATTTTTCTCTGGAATACAATTTACAATGTCATTCATATATATTATAAATAACAAAGGCCCCAGTACAGAGCCTTTAGGAACACCATATTCTATTTTTTTCAAAGATGATTTGTACACATTACCCTTATTATCAAAAATTTCTACGTACTGTTTTCTATTTTTTTTAAATGATTCAAACCATTGATATGGCTTACCTCTTACTCCATAGTTTTGTAATTTTTCCAATAATATACTATGATCCACAGAATCAAATGCTTTAGTTAAGTCTAAATTCACACAAATAACATGTTTCATTTCATCAAGTCCTTTACTTATTTCATTGACATTCTGAAATAGCAGTTTGTGTAGATTTGTTTTTAGTAAAGCCATGTTGGAACTTATCCAGTATATTTCATTTATGAAGAAAATTTACTAACCTAATTTCTACCAATTTTTCTATCGTCTTTGACATAGCAGAAATAAGAGATATTGGCCGATAACTCTCTATGTTCTCTTTATTTCCTTTTTTATATAATGGAATAACTTTCACAATTTTGAGTTCCTCACGAAAACATCCTGTGACAAAGGATTTATTTATTATATCTACAAGTGGCTGAGTAAAACATCTTCACAAAATTTCAAAATAAAGTTGGAAATCATATCATGTCCTGATGACTTTTTATTTTTTAACATTTTTATCACACTTCTTACTTCATTTTGAGTAACAGGGTTGAGGTAAAAGGTAAGATCATTTTGTTTTATGTTATGTTTCCTACTTCCTAAGTATGGTCTATTTTTTGCTACAATATTTTTGGCAATAATACTAATATAATAATTGTTAAATTCCTCGGTTATTTTTTGATATTCAGTAATGATGACATTATTGCTGACAATTTTTTCAAAGCTTCCCATTCTACTTTTATTCTTTGGAATTTCACTATTTATAACTCCCCAAAGTGCTTTTGATTCATTTGTTGAATTCTTTAGTAATTGTTTCACATTATCAGATTTAGCTTTCTTAATTAATTTCCTATAGTTTAATTTATGTTCTCCAAGAAGGGTTTTAATTACTGGATCATCTGTTGCCCTAGAAGACAATGACAGACCCATTAGCGGGAATGTTGGCCATGAGAATTAAATGTTTCAAGGGGAATTGGATCGGAACAATTAATCATTTTAATCATTTTCCCAATTTTTTAATTTTGATTAATTAATGATTAAATTTGGAAAATGGTTAACTGATTAATCGATTAATCAAACCATGCCTTAGTCAAGAGACGTTAGAGATGTTAAAGAATGCATACGGATCCAGAAGCAATGAGCAGAGCTACAGTATTCAGGTAGTGGAGCCATTCTAAAGGCGGGAGACCAAACACTGCCGTTACAGATCTATCGAAAAAGCCGATCGTTTGTTTTAGGAGGACGGAAAATTATTGTTACGGGAATTGTCTGCCAGTTTAAATGTGCCATTGGAAAAGGTTCACCACATTGTTACAGTTGGGTTAAACATGATCCGAGTGTGTGCGAGATGGGTTCCCCTTGATCTCAGTGATGAAGAAAAAACGAACTCGCGTGGAATTCTGCCAGCGAAATTTGACTGCTGTGATGACATTACGACCCAGAATCGAAACAGCAGACTAGTGTTTGGAAACACAAAAACTCGCCTCCACCGAAGAAATTTTGCACGGCACTTCCGTCTGGAAAAGTTAGGCTGATTTTGTTTTTTGTCCCCAAAGGCATTATTTTTCAGCACTGGGTATCTCAGAAACAAGCTGTGACTGATGAATATTACGCAGAGACACAACACTCACTTCAGAAAAAAAAGACCGGAGTTCTCTACGAAACAGTGGTTTTTGATTCAAGTCAATGCACGGCCGCATGCAGCACATCTGGCGATGGAAACGCTGGCGGCCATTGGTGGAACTCCTGCAGAACACCCATCCTACAGTCCCGACCTCGATCCGTGTGATTTCTGGGCTTTTCACACGCTTAAGCGTGAGCTACGAGAACAGAAATTTGGCTCCGACACAAAAGGGAAGCAAACCATCGCCGCTAACATAAGCAAGATGTCTCAAAACGGCCTATAGCACATATTTGAGAAGTGAGTGGAGTGATGCAAAAAATGTATAGCATGTGAAGGACGTTACTTTGAAAAGGAAACCATGCCCAAGCCTGAGGATACCTCAGATACCCAATAATGCGAGTAGTTTCATTACTTTTCAAACACCCCTCATATACAAGCTTGGGAGTGAAGAATTGGAATTGTTTACTATACATAGATAAATTTTCCTAGGATATAATTTGCTACACTATTATTATTAACCCATTAATGCCCAGCATGAAAAATAACATTTTAAAATTATTTTTTAAAGTTGTTAAATTAATAATATATTTATTTTGTTATTCTACACTGAAAGATAAACTTCTTAACTATTGAAAGCAAATTTTTCGCGTCTAGGGTAACATTAAAAATAAATAATTTATTTATAAATAAAAACATCATTTAAAAATGTTGCTAGTTCACAACGTTGGGCATTAAAGGGTTTATATATAGAAACACATTTTAATACTAATTTATAATGAGAAATCAGTTAAAATAACACGTTTCACATTGAGAAATCTCTTAGATCAAAAATAAGCTTGACAAAGTTAAATACGACCTTATGCTCAGTCAAGGAATTCATCTACAGAGTAGTAGTATTTTTATCTAAGGTATGTTTTCAATCTATTCTAAAAGACATGGAAATGCATATCTTGCTATTAGTTTTAAGAAAGGAAGTGTAATAATAAGCATACCAGTTGAACCCATTATACCACCTTTTTGAACTTCGCGAATAATTGGTTCCGAAAAACTGACGCGAAGTGCAAATTTGCGAAGTGCAAATCCTATTTCCGTATAAGTCCCAATGTAATAATGAGAGTACGGCTCCTAGACAACCTAAAAAATTTACTTTTTTATCGTAAATAATGCACTTTAACATAAAATTAAAGAAAACGTAACAGCAAATAAAAATCTAGCTTCATAAAGTGAAAAAACTTTTAGTTATTTTCAATACGCGTAATAGCAAATGAAAACCTAACATTACAAAATGGTAAGACTATTTCGATACTTTGCAGTTTACCTCCATTACGTATTCGCATGCGATTTTCGATCTTGTTTTGTTCATTCCAATGAAATGCTTTAATTTAAATCGATGAACTATGAAATGGAATGTTGAGTACGTGATACACTGATATTTTTCTTGGGTTCAGCAACAAATATTTCGGAACAAAATATCAGTTTTGTACTGAAATTTCCATGCCGCAAAAAACACTAACATTTAAAAGTGGTAACATTTCTTTATTAATTACGTTCGTAATGCGTAACAGAAAATCAAAACCTAGCATAAAAAAATGATAACATTACTTTTAGTAATCGTTTTCAAAATACGCAACAGAAAATCTTACGTTACAGGATGATATCAATTCTTAGATTTACATTAAAAATTCGTAATGAAAAAAGAAAACCTAACAAAACAATAACATTTCCTTAAATTACGTTCAACATTGAACTATATGAGCAAATTAAATCCTTACATTCCAAAATGATAGCAATTCTTTAATTTTTAAACTAAAGTTTCATCATCGAAAATAGCGGCATTGGCGGCGACGTTGTTTGTTTGTTTACTTCGAAAACTGCTAATAACAAGCATTATAAATATAATGTAATTATAATATCTTTCTCTAGGTCGCCAAAATAAACTGAATTTCGAAACAAGAAAGTAGAGGGAGTTCACGCTTGTTGGCATCGCAAACGAATGCGAATAAAAGGCGCGAAACAGAAGTAATGGTCATAAAAATTGTTGTCGCGAAGTGCAAATTCGCGAACTGCAAGCACGAGAAGTTCAAAAATATAGTGTACTGCCAATTCAAAACATAGACATCAACCCATTATTGTACCGTTTGAAAATGTCTCAATTACATTATTTTATTATAAATTTCTTTGTTTAAAGTCGACTAACCGTTGTTTTCAACCATATTAAATTTTTTGTTTTTAATGCATGGCTTCTGGAATGATAATGGCATTTCATTACCTTTATTCTGAAAACAGTATTAAACTAGTTTAAATATGCCATTTTCCCTTGCATTGCAAATTGCTAGATTCCTCTTTTTACGTTTTTCAGAAAACAATCCACAGCAATTAAAGCTACATGAAATGGAATGTCCTTACACCTGGGATGAATGCACCTCGAAATTTGACGAAATTGATTGGGTTAAGCATTTTTTAAAAAAACTTTCAAGACCAAATTGTAATGATTGGCGACAGTACAGTTTTAAACTGCTGCTCGGGTGTGCTTATGGCCATAAAAATGAAGAAGATAAAGCATTTGAAGCTTTTGAATCATGTGAAAAGCATTTAAATGAAATATGCAATGAAGAATTTTTCAGAGACATAGAAGAAGGAATGCAGCATGTAATTGCTGCCAGTAAATGTCACCTTAACTACCAAATTGGTATAAAAAAGGATGCAAATGATATTGCTGCACACATTATTTCTTTTAAGGTGAGGATTATGATTTATAAATTTATTTGTCTGTATGTATGTAATATGTTTCATTATATATCGTTTTTAAGATACACTCTTCCCTTCATTGGCATCTACTGGAGCTTTTCCAAGGAGGGCAAGGGGATAGGCAAGCTCCAACAGGCGGTTGTTTTCTCTTGACACAGGCCTGATCCATACGGGAGCAACTGCTCCCCTTGCCCACCCCAGCAGATGACCATGCATCCTTTGATTTCCATAGTACATACATACATTCCTGGGAAAGAACATATAATGTGAAAACATGCAAAGTGGAATAGGTTTCCATGCATCAGTACATGAGGGTACATTTGAGTGCCGTCTTGAGTTCATGGAACATTCCAGTTGTGTTCAGAGTTGCCTCCTTTATTCTTTCATATAACCTCTTAAACCTCTTGGGCCCCTAGGCAAACATAAATTTATGGGTCCCTCCTTCAAATATCTTTTAAGAAAACTACATAAATTAGTTTTAAAAAATAATTATTAAATTGTAATATAGAGGGGGTTGAGCCAAGAAAACGGAGGAGGAAATAAATAAAGGTATAGCATTATGCAAAACATGCACTGAACATCCAGCATCCAGTAAATTGAGATTAATTTTTTCGCGTAATTTATAAAAGACATTGTTTTTGCCTTTTCTCAACAGTCTCTCAAAATTTGTGTTTTCGTTGTCTGCTCCATAAGCAATGCATTTTTTAGATCGACCCCATACTCTAATGATGAAATCGACAATGGTATCAGATGTTTCATTATGTAGCGATTCAGTTTTTAATATTTTAATCTGAATTCCTCTTTATTGCAAAAATAATGAAAAACTAAGGGGAAAATCTTTTCCATTTTGTGATTACTAGCATCTTTGGATATTCCATAACAATGTGACTTTTTAAATTTTATCAATAATTCATTTCTGCAAAATAATCCGATAACATTTTTAATGAGAGCTGCAGTTTTACTTCGTCCGCAAGAATATTTACTGGCTATTTCAAAGTCACAAAAAATTTCTTTAAAGCGTTCTTTGTTACAAGTAGCTGATCGAAATGAATGATGATGTTTAACAATGTGATAGGTCATTGTCAACTCACTTGCTACAGTAAGATGATCCTGCATTGGATTTTTCACCTGAAAGTACTGCGTAATATTTTGTGATGCGCTAACATTTCAAAAGCAAATTGATTTGATTTTATGCTTTTCTGTATTAATTTGGTCGTTATGTACAAAATACGCAATATTTTCGACCATTATATTCAAAAGAATTTTGATAAATTAATGTAAAATTGGACTTAAAAGTCTATAAAAAAATTATAATAAACTTTCTTTTTGAATGGAAATATCTGTATTGATTTTATTATCAATAAGGATCATAACACAAGATATTTACGTACCTGTGAAAAATAAAGCTATTGAACATCTAGGGGGATAAACTTGAACAACACTTGAACACTTGTTAACTCGGTGCGAGACTATAACGGAATAAATGGCGCAATATACATTGCACAAACTTTCTCATATACGTGTGTAGGTATATGTGTTTGGTCGACTTCACGTTTATAAAAGAAAAATGCTTATAAATCCAAGTTAACCATAGTTTAGTGTATATTTGAATGCCACTGGTCGATATTTAGTAATTTTTTGGAACATAGGCTTAGTAAGTATTATTTGTGACATCAGGCTACGATTGGATGGATTTTAATCAAAATCCTTATAGTCATTTCTAAGTAAATCGAATTTTATTCCAAAATATTCTAGAATAAAGTACCCTTAATTGTTGTGCAATATCGTTCATCTCCTCAGAGTGTCTATTATGAATGATATTTTCCACAGATATGGTATATCAATCGATTTAGTTTAACCGTTTAGGCTGTAATAAGATTTTTAGTGGTTCGCGGTGGAGGCGTGATGTCATAGGGCTTGGGTAAGGTAGCTTAGGGTACATTGTTATGCCACTGGATGCCATATAGTGATTTAAAGAGATATATGGCTTAAGTAGTATTATTTGGACATCAGGCTCTACAATTGGATAGATTGTAATAAAATTATCTGGAGCCATTTTTAGATAAATAAAATATTTCTAAAAATCACCTAGAATTAACTACCCTTAGTTTCTTAGCAATATCATTTTTATAAAAAAAAGGGTCTGCAAGAGATGATATATGGCACAAATATGAAATATCATTTGATTTTCATATATGCGTTTGGGCCTAGAACAGCAAACAGACCGACAAAGGCAGGCAGACTGCATGCCGAAAACCACTTTTATGGAGTCAGGGACACCTAAAACATGTATTTCCAACAAAATCTCGAAGTCGAATTTTTTCACGATAACAATACTACTTTCTCAATTTACTATGTATATGAGAAAGTAAAATATACTACGTATATGAGAAAGTAAAAAGTGATATATTTTTAATAACAAACTAATATTATTAGCAGAGATTTATGATTATGCGATATTTTTTAAAGTGTACTTACTGATGGGAATAATTTTGAAATGAGAAAAAGTTTGCTATGACCAGGAATATAACCCAGGTCTTCCACTTGTTGGGCAGATATTCTACCACTGAACTATCGTAGCAGATCAATTTTCTCATTTCTGAATGCGGATGTTTTCTTGGTTGGGACGGAACTAGCCAAGCTAGTATCAAACTGCCCCAATGGATGTCCTTGAAGAGATACATGGAAGAAAACTCCTCCCTCTCAAATGGTGAGATTGCCAAGCAAGTGGAAGGCCCGAGTTCGATTCTAGGTCATAGCAGACTTTTTTCTCGTTACAAAATTACTCCCAACTTTACAGCTTATGACTGTCTGCATAGGATCTTCGGATCACTTTATTTTATCAATTTCTTGCTTGGCAATCTCACCATTTGAGAGGGAGGAGTTTTCTTCCATGCATCTATTCGAGGACATCTGTTGGGGCAGTTTGATACTGGCTTGGCTAGTTCTGTTCCAACCAAGAAAACATCCGTGTTCAGAAAAGAGAAAATTGATCTGCTACTATAGTTCAGTGGTAGAAGTTCCACCTGGCAAGTGGAATACCCGGGTTCGATTCCCAGTCATAGCAGACTTTTTCTCGTTTTAAAATTATTCCCAACTTTACAGCTCATGCCTGTCTGCAAGGATCTTCGGATCGCTTTATTCCATCAATGAATGTACTTACTGATGTTGAGTAGTTTCCCGATCCCTTTTCTTAATCACATTCGAATAGGCAGAGAAAGGCTCTTCGTTTTCTGGGTTTTGTAAGAGCACATGTCCAAATCAAGTGAGCGGGTCGAGAGGTAGAGTCAGAAAGTGTAATGAGCATAAAACAAAAAAAAGTACATCGCGAAACAGCATATCGCGAGGTATACCTGTATATGCTTAAAGAAAAGGAAAGGTAGTGATGACAGTAGCAACAACACAAAATCTTAAGTTTATCAGGTGAGAGCCCTTCATCAACGATGGAGAGAAGACTACTGTTAGGTGACATACTAGGTGAGGGTGTAAGGATGACAGGATAATGTGTAGAGTTTGGAGATTGGAGGAGATGGGAGAAGGCAGATGGCCAATTTGGTTAGTGGAGATTAACGCCAGAGGGAAAAAGAGTCGAGGACATATAGGTTGGCAAGCACTGTTGGAGTAGGGGGGCAGGCATGCCATCTGATAAGGTGCTAATAGCACTTACTTTGTAGCAATTATTGAAGGAGACATTGTGGCAATTGGTGTGCGAGGACACCAGAGGGGGACGATAGATATTAATGCTGTTCCAGTGGCCATACATTCTTATATTTTAAGGGTTGCTGGTGAGGCTAATGTAAAATGCATGGCATAGGGTCCAGGTGAGGAGGTATATGACGTTACGGGTAAAGCAGTTGCTTCTGGAGGTGTTGGGGTAGGTATTGTTGGTGGAGTGGCTGGAGAGAGAAGATGAGGGTAGATGGATTAAGCATGTGAGGTAGCGAGATTTGCCGCAGGCATGAGACCCTTCAGCAGGTGTCAGGGTGGATATGGGTTGTTCTTTCTTCCACAGGATATTTCCCAAATTGGCTGGCTGGCAAAAGGAGAGGAGTGGAGTATTGGTAAAGGGGGACTGGCAGGAGTTAAAGGTAAGGATTGAAAGGGCAGCATGGAGTATTGTCTTGAGGACTTCATGGATTCTGGGATGGTTATGGCGAGTGGAGAGGTGGATTCTAGGATAGTGGGTGTGTGAAGGTGGCATCTATTGGTTGTAGGCATGGTTATCCTCCGGATCTGTTCACAGACCAGATACAATAGGCAACCACATTTAAGAAACATCTTTGAGGATGGAGTAATACTAGGAAAGAGACTCCTTATCAGAGCAAATCCTCCACCCTCGGTGGGCTAGGGCATAGAGGATAAAAACTTTAGTATCTTTGGAGGCTGTTGGTGGGTTTTATGTAGATGCTTGTGCAGATTTTTCTGTCTTTGATGTAGAGGTTGACATCCAGGAAGGTGATATTAGAGGTGGAGGAATGGTGGGTGAAGGAAAGCGATGGGTGAGAGGAGAGGTGTGAAAGAAAAAGTTTGAGAGAGTCAGATCCATGCATCCAAAGGAGGAAGATATTGATGGAATGATATGATCCGAAGATCCTATGCAGACAGGCATAAGCTGTGAAAGTTGGAACAATTTTTGAAACAAGAAAAAAGTCTGCTATGACCGGGAATTGAACCCGGGTCTTCCACTTGCCGGGCAGACTTTTTTCTCGTTTCAAAAATTGTTCCAACTTTCACAGCTTATGCCTGTCTGCATAGGATCTTCGGATCATATCATTCCATCAATTTCATGTTTGGCAATCTCACCATTTGAGAGGAAGGAGTTTCTTTCGATGATCCTCTTTGAGGACATCTGTCGGGGCAGTTTGATATTAGCTTGGCTAGTTCCCGTCCCACAAAGGAAAACATCCGTGTTCAGAAACGAGAGAAAATGTTCTGCTACGATAGTTCAGGGGTAGAATATCCGCCCGGCAAGTGGAAGACCCGGGTTCAATTCCCGGTCATAGCAGACTTTTTTCTCGTTTCAAAAATTTTTCCAACTTTCACAGCTTATGCCTGTCTGCATAGGATCTTCGGATCATATCATTCCATCAATTTCATGTTTGGCAATCTCACCATTTGAGAGGAAGGAGTTTCTTTCGATGATCCTCTTCGAGGACATCTGTCGGGGCAGTTTGATACTAGCTTGGCTAGTTCCCGTCCCACAAAGGAAAACATCCGTGTTCAGAAACGAGAGAAAATGTTCTGCTACGATAGTTCAGGGGTAGAATATCCGCCCGGCAAGTGGAAGACCCGGGTTCAATTCCCGGTCATAGCAGACTTTTTTCTCGTTTCAAAAAAAAAGAGGAAGATATTGTCGATATAACTCAGCCTTAGCAGAATTGTCTATCTAGTATTGGATAAACACCTTTTGGAATTCATTATCAGTTTTCTTTACATCACATACAAACTTTTTCTAATTATCTTCCCAATGATCTATTCTCCATTTGTCTTTTTTAGGCTGGTTTCCAAAGGAAACATAGCCTAATGAAATGGTCCTGTCTGTGTGTATGTGTATATGTATGTCCCCTACTAACAACTTGAGCATCAATGGACCGATTTTCATTTAACTTGGTATGAGGCTCGTGCTGCCAGGTCCCACCTCTGGGATATATTTTATTTGGTGAAGATTGAAGTCCCGGGTTTGATTCCAGGAATGTCTCTTCCCTATTTGTTTTACATAAGAAGTCTCAAGTCCATCATGCAGAGATGTTTTCTTTAATACTTTAAAATATCTTAAAATTGTGATATCGGAGCAAGGTTTGTATTGATCTAAGAGGAAAAATGTAGATTCTTATTCTTATTGCAGAAGTTTTATAATTGATCGTATTTTCTTGAATTTCTACTAAAACATAACGGTTTTGCTTTTTAAATAGCATTTTATCAGATTGTTGCCATGGAAATGATTATTACAGGACTAGGCTTTAGCATAGACGAGTGAATAAATGGGTTATTTTCTTTTCCACTCGACTACTCTTCAGCAATGGACAGTTGATCCATATATATTAGCGTATAAGAAGTTACATTTATTAAATTCGTTTATTTAAAAGAATACAATCTAAGAAAGAGATTTTGACATTGCTTTTATTATTTTAAACCTGATAATGCTCTAATAATTTGTTTTCCAATTTTTCTTCATCATTGATAAAGTATGAGTTACAAATGGTATTTATGGTATGAGAATTTCTTGGAATGACTAACACATACTGAAACATTTTCTGTCAATATAAGTAATCAATTCGGGACATCAACTTTGGGAAACCAGGCTGCATTAGTCCTGATTTGGACTACTTGTTAGCATATAAAGTATAAAAAACTTTAAAGGTACTCATCGTCTTCCATGTTTAATCTCTTTGATTTGTGCTACAAATTTATATTCTGACTCATATTTGATTTTATTCCATACCCACTTTTAGCTTTATTTAGTCATTATTTGATCACAATGCATTTGCTATTGAGTTCAGTTTCTATTGAAGTTGTTGAGTGTAATTATTTCCCTTATGAACTAATGTTTACTTTATCTTTTTAATTGGTCAAATTGTTTGCCCACAGCAATCTTTCTCTTTATCATCATCCATTGATTCTACCCATTCTCATTGAAATATTTTCTCTTTTAAGTGTTTGGTAAATGGGACTTTTGTTTTTAGGTTAGATTATTTGAATTATTCATATTTTTCTAAGCAAAATATTTATCATTTAAAATTGATTTTTCTGACAATATTAAGTTCACTCCACTCACCCATCTATAGGTGTAGATAGAATATGATGAATTTTACCTTTTCTATGTTTATTAAATTCAGATGTTTTTCTTTCTGTATTTGTTCAAAATTGAAGTGTTTGAGCAAAGAATCACAGGCAGCAGTTTGGGCAATTAAGGCATATATTCTTTGTGAATTTGGTTATGAAGGGATGATGAAAGCTTTGGAATGCATTAAAGTTGCTGTAGAATTGGATCCTGATGATGATGGAATGAGAAGAGGTGCTTGGTATTACCTTATGGGAAAGATTCATGCTGATCTTCGAAGAATCAGATCTTTTAAGGAGGTAGGTTTTACATTAAGTTATTTTTTTGTCTTACATTCCAATGTGTTAATGAAGCCACAAGGGAATTTATCTGTAGTCAAGCGTAGCTGATGACTGAGTTAAATGTTATTGTAAAATATATGCCAGCTAAGCTACCAAGAAGTTTACTGTTACTGCAGGAGTTCTCAAATTTTCTGAGGCCATGGTACACTTATGATAAATTATTTTCATGAAAGCCTAACTTAGAGAGAAATGATAATCAGAGTCAGTCTCTCAAAATACTCCATGAAGTTTTCATGTAACACTAGTGTTCTATGGTGCTCAATTTGATAATTCTTATGCTAGAGCAGTAGTGGAGAGTGAAGACATTTTAAGTGGGGCACAGTGTGGTATGACAGCTATTAAAACAAAATACAGAAATCAAGTAAAAGTCAAGAATGACCTGCATCTATCAGATGAAATTGGGGCTTAATTTGAAGCAACTTTGTGAAGAAAGTCAAGCACACCCTTCCCATTAACAAGGTAATAATATTTTTTGTTTAGCTATACTGAGACAGATTTATCTAATGGTTACTTTTATATTAAGCAACTTGGCAATTATATATAATTACTGTATTTATCGGGCAATAAGATGCACCCAGACTTTTTAGAAGATTTTTCAGAAGAAAGTATTTTGGTTCACCAAAGCATTTAGGGAGAGCCACATTAAATATCATTATTAGCCATGATTAACTCTGTATCTGTAAGGTGACCAGTTGTCCTCCCTTTTCAAATGTTGTCCTGCCTAAACTTTTTGCCCTATGTCCTTCTTTCGGAGAATTTTGTTTGTGTCCTTCCTTTTACCTATGCTAACCAATGTCATGTAATTTTAGTCTATTAGCTGTCTCTATGCATGCTAGTTACATTGTTATACTTGCCACAGCATAGGTTGAGTTGTTCTACCTGTGAATCGGCATCTTTCATCCTAGGTGCAGCTCTCAGTATGACAAACTTTCTGGCACATTGCTTGTTAAAAGATTTTTTCAGCTCTTTTTTCCGATTTTTTAAGTGATAAAGAACACTTTGTCTTCTGGAATGTTTCATTTTCTATTTTATATTCATGAGTAAAAATTGCATTAATTAATTTTCAATCATTGTACAAATTTCAACCTCTCGAGAAGCTTTCTTTTCCAATAAATATATATGTTTTGAATAAATTTTGGCTCAGAAATAATAGTATTCAAGAAATTATAATAGTTTTATTTAGAATAATCTATATTTTTGCCAGCCATGGTAGAGCAAATCCTGTCGAGGGCATGGATGTTTGTTTTCATCATACTGGGTTATATGTATGAATAGACTCCATGGTCTAAGTATCTTTTTTAAATTAAAATGTCGAATCATTATTATTATTTTGCAATATTGAGACCATTTTAAAATCAACCATAAATGCTTTTTTACTTGGTTTTAATTTATCTATGTTGGGATTTAATTTTATCTCAAATGTCCAGAACACTTGTAATTACTGAATGGTAATTTTGAAAGTTTGTTTAATTCACTTTTGAACTACAGTAATTGAAATTTATTTTATATGGTTTATCATAATGTATATCTAGATTACCATGTCTTGTGTTACTGTGACAAAATTATTTCTAAAATTGTATAGAGGCATTCATTTTTTTCTTGCAAACACAGTATTTTTTAAATGGACAATATCAAATGCCTTAAGACTGTTGTAGTGCATTGATTCATTTACGACTGTTATTTTATTAAAATAAATATGAAATAAGCCATGTAAATTGTTTTTTGTCATCATGAAATTCTTTCTTCCTTTTTGTTAAAAATAACTGCATTTGCCATCTCTAAGTAAACAGGGGCAATCTAAAACATAAATAAAAACTTCAAAATTGATATAGCTAAATGAAATGTGCTCTCTGTGCACTTGGTAGTCCTAATAATTAGGCAGTCAGAGTGTACTGCACACGTCGCATAAGTAGACACCCCTTACACATGGCACTTACATAAACTTAAGTACAAGATGAGATTTTAATTCCTAATTAATTGTATGTATATGTAATACACCACCTTTTTGAACTTCTCGTTCTTGCGGTTCACGAATTTGGACTTTCCGACAAAATATTTTATGACCATTACTTGTGTTTCCTGCATATTACTTGCATTTACAATTACGATGCCAACAAGCGTTAACTCCCTCTACTTTTTTGCTTCTAAGTTCATTTTAAACTTTAGCACCATAGAAAAGGGCATTATTATTATATTATATTTATAATGCTCATCGACTTAATTCTTTTGTAGTTCAGTTTAAACTTCACTGCCAACGGTACCATTTTCGAAAACTGTCGAAGTTGCTGGCATCTAGCGGCCAAATTAAAAATAATGGGCTAATGGAAGAGCATCCTGCACATTTAGATTTTCACGGCTTTTACTAGTATGACATTGAAAATATTCGCTCTTTGCATATGAAGTTGATAGTTTATGTTCAAAGTATTTAATGATTTAATGCTATTATCTTTGTATTTTGAATGTATTTTAAGGAACTATTTTTCTTAGGTTATGATTATTTATTACGAATTTTTAATTTAAATCTAAGAATTTCTATCATCTTGTAACAAGATTTTCTGATGCATATTTTGAACATGATTATTAAAAGAAATGTTTAACTTTATTACACTAGGTTTTGATTTTCTGTTATGCATTTCTAACATAATCAGTAAAAAAAATGGGTGCACTTTTTAATGCTAGTGTTTTTTGCGGCTTGGAAATGTTTGTTGTAGAATCCAGGAAAACATTCGTACATGACGTACTCAACATTCCTTTTCAGTAGTTCAATTTAAATTAAAGCATTTCCTTAGAATGAACAAAAGAAGATCGAAAATTGCATGCGAAATTGTGATGGAGGTAAACCGTACAAGTGCGGAAAGAAGTTAATTCGGTTTGTTATGCTGAGTTTTCATTTGCTATTACGCGTTTTGAAGTTAATTAAAATATTTTTTCACTTTATAATGCTAGTTTTTTTAGTTTCGGTTACGTTTTCTTTTATTTTCTGTTAAACCGCATTACTTATGATAAAAAAGTGAATTTTTAAGTTTGGCTGGGAACCACTCTCCCGTAATAACATGGCGTCTTATTGGAAAATAGGACTTGCACTTCGCGAATTTGTATTTCGCGTCAGTTTTCCGGAACCAATTATTCGCGAAGTTCAAAAAGGTGGTGTAATGACACATATGTGCAACTAGTCCTTTTTCTTCTGCAATTCTTTTTGCCTCATACATAATCATTTTGATCAATACACCTCTGTTCTACTATCCATTTTTTCACTTTCTCCTCTTTTTTATATATTTATGATCAATCTTAGGAAAATGATGTTTCTCTTTTCCTTTCACCTTCAGTTTTTAGCATGTTTCACTTTATATATGAGCTTATGTTTTTACTCTCTCTGTCCATCTGACCATCTATCCATCTGACCATCTGTGCAGTCAGTTAAATTAAAATTGCAATTAAACAGCAAGAGAGAGAAGACTGAAATTTCTAGGACGTATGTGGTCTATTACTCTGCCAATGAAATGTTTTGGAGAAATTGGTGGGCAGCAATGGTGCCATCTGAATTTTCAAATTAAGATTCTGAGAAAATGGTTATAGTTAGGAAGTTAAATCTGTCACTGTTTGTGTGACATTTAATGCCATATATAACACTGCAGAAGAAATGTTTTTGAAAAATCGTTGGATGGCAGGGAGTGCCTTCAAAATTTTCAAATTAAGATTCTGAGCAAATAGTTATAGATAGAAAGTTAAAATTGTGCAATTAATTATTGAATAAATTACTTTGTCATATGATTATATTACTAATTTTTTTTAAAATTTCAAGTTTACAATTCTAAATAAATCTCAATAAATAAAACAAGCCTTTTTCATATTGTTCAGCAAATGAATCTCCAATTTTTCCTCCTGTTTTCTCCATTCATGGGTCATTTTTTCTGTGGGAATTGGACTGAAATGATGTTCTGGTGATTGAATTCAATGTGTTTTTGTGTATTGAATCATTTGAAGCTTATAGCTAATAGTGCAGGCATATCTTTTCACTCATGTAGCCATTGTGATATCAGTACACATGATGGTTATTTTCCCTAGATATTTATAAAAATTTATGACAGCTACTGGAATTCTAATGTTTTTGAGCATTATTTGCGCTATTCAACTGGCTCATTAAGAGCTAAAACATATGACTAACATCATAAACACACCGGAATTGTAATCACTGTGAGCAGACATGTAATAAAGTACAATAATGAAAATGGGTCATCAGAGTTCACATTGCATAAGGTTTTACTGTGTATATTAATAATCATTTCACTATCAATTATTAATAATATATATTTTAATGTTTTTGGGATGAATGACTGCCAGTTATTCCATTTTGGGGATCAGTGGGTTCGTGTCAGTACTGAATACAGTAAAAACCTTACCTTCAGTCTATAAGACACAGGCTGACTTTGGAAGACATTTTTATGGAAAAAAGTGCATCATATAGCCTGAAAATATGGTAATTTAAAAACCTGCACCTTATAATTTTGTGTGTATGAAGGATGCATCACCATTAATAGTTATGTCTGAATGGGGCATGGCCATTTTTGAGTTAAAAAGTTTGAGAAACAGCAATGTGAAATTCAGCCGAAAAACAAATGGGTAGAGCTAGCAGTAGTCCAGTCTCTGAGACTATAGAACTGTTCAATCATTTTGTCAATGGATTATGTAAAGTTGAAATTTATTTATTCAGTGCTGAATTAAAGTTAATCCTCGATCTTTATATTTAAAATTCATCAATCATATTTTGTTATTTGTAGATGCCAAGCAAGGAGGAGTTAAAAATGCTTGAAAGGTCTGTGAAAAAAAATCCATTTCCAGTCCATTGTGTTGTTCTAGCTGATTCTTACAGAGATGCCTCTAAAGTTCTTCTCAAGATGTCATTTAAAAGGAACAAAGGAATGTCAGATAAAATAAGTAAAACATCTTTGAGTCTCTATGAAGAAGCAATGACTGGCAAAGATTTAACTGTCAGCATTTTGAGGAGGCAAGGTTTTTTTCATTATTGGAAAAAATGAGCTTTATATAAGTGGAAAATTTAATGACAATAAACTTTGAGTGGTTCATTTTTTGCTTTATCAGAATTTAACATTTATAAAATATCATCACTATTCAATCTATCATTGCCACTTAGAAATAATTTTTTTTATTGTATCAGAAGCATTATTGTTTAATATATTAAGGTGACCAAAATATTATATTTATAATATTCTAGAAATATTTTGAAAATTTCAATTACATTTTATTTGGCATTTTTAATACTCAAACGTAAAGTAGGCAAATACGGATTTTTATGCAGAGGAATGCTATAACCTTTTTCTTCTAATCTAAGTTCCTTTAAGAAAAGACTGAAGAAAACCATGTAATATATGTAATTGATTTTTTTGCTTAATTTAATGTAGAAAATTTTACCCTGTACAGGTATGCCTTGCTTAGCACAAGGAATGTGTTCAGGAATATCTTTGCACTAATGGAATTTGCACTAAACAAACAGTTTTTGATATACATAGTACTTCACCCAGTTGATTTTTACTACCGTAAATACCCGCTTATAATGCACACATTTTTTTCGAAATATTTGAGTTTAAAATTAGGATACGTGTTATACGAGGGTACATAATCTTCCAATTTCTGCACATTAATTACTACCCGTGTATCCTCATATTTTTATTGGTGATTTTTACGAAAAGTAAAATAGATAATAGTAAAAATTTATTAACTAATTCTATAAAAATACATTAATTAGATATGAAAAGAATCAATTCAGTATTTATTCATTTTAAAAGCCAAGAAATTCTTCGACACTGGACCATTTTTCTTTGATGTTGTTATCGGGATCGTCATCTTCGGTATCTTTTGTATCCTCCGTTGCCGTGGTGCTGTCATCATCGTCCTCCCACACCATATCATCTTTACTACCATCTAAACTATTACTGATGCAGCATTTCTTAAAACCTTTTATAATAACATCCGTGGACAATTCATTCCACATATTCTCGCATTTCACTGTATATGATTTGCTACATTGTAACTCACCTTTCCTTTTGTTAGCACAATGATAAGCTATTTTACGGATGACGCCACCCTACACCAGCGCCCGGCCTGGTGGTGAGGTACTGGTAGTACTTACAATTAGAAACAATGGCATCTGATGTCTTTGAGTACACTGGGAGTTGATGCTTCTTGTAGAACTACCATCAAGTTATCGTTCCCTGCATTCATACATGATTTATTCTTGATTCTTAGAGTCTGTAGTTAATTATGGTTATTTGCTATCGTTTTTATATGCTCCAGAGTGTTCCAATAAGTGTAAAACTGAAGTTTGAGCGAACCCATCTACCTCAGGTGTGACTAAAATGTATGTAAAAAACTTTGACATAGGATTATCATCATTCATCCATTTTATTAGCTCAAAGAAAGTCATATGCCATACTATGAGATTAATATAATTCGATTTATTGTGTATGTCCTAATATCACTTGTAAGTAAACATAGAGTATGTAATGGTTGAGTTAGCTGATGTTCTTTTGGAACGTTATTCAAAAATTTCATTTTGCACTTTCATTGTTACCAATACAATACCAATAATTCGATCATTGCCTTAGACCACGTTACACCATCTACTTTATTCTGGAATGGTAATGCTAAAAAAAATCTGTTCATGTTATACGCGGGTATATAGAAAAATCATAGATTATGAGGCTGAAAACCCCCCTGCGCATTATAAGAGTGTGTGCATTATATGCAGGTATTTACGGTAGTCAGAAATTTTATCATCCTTATACATATACCATTGTAAAGCTATGTTTTTAAATTAAATAAGCAAAATATGTTTAAATGCACAATATTATTGAAAATAATGTTAGTTTATTAATATTTACTTAATATTTATTATTAGAGTAAAAGATCATTTTCCCAAAGATTTAAATAACAAAAACATCCAAACACGGAAAAAATATGCCAAGGAAATATTAAATTTTTGATAGTGTACCAATTTATTTTTTAATCAGTTGTATCGTATATAATCAAGCAATCGAAAACTATTTAAAACATATCTCACTCTAGTAGGTTGTAATCTTTACGTTTACATTTATTCCTTCATCTTAAATCATCCATTTCTTTTCACTTACAAAATTCTTTTTTCTTACCGACATTTTGGGGAAAAAAGGTGAATGCAGTCTACGAGTAAATATGGTACTCTCATTTGTTATGTTTTGAATGCCAGATATAGATCTTTGTATATTCCAGGTTTCTTCTTCATTTTAGTTTGTGGAAAGATTGTTAATTTACTTAATTTTGGCACAATTTAGTTAATTTCATATAGGTCACCTCATTATGGAGAAATTTTATGAAATCTAGTAAAAATGTAAACTTAGCATATTTGCAAAGTGTAATTTGAACAGCCATGTTGGCTAACCTCTTAATGGTGTAACACTGTTTTATTTTCTCTTTTAGATGTGGGATGGGATTGATGAGACTGGGGACAAATTTCCGTAATTTACAGCTTTCAGAGGAGGCATTACTAATGGCATATAAATTAGCACCAGAAGATTCAACAGTGTTATTTGGATTGGGTAATTTTGAAGAATGGCATAAAAATGACGATAAAGCAGCTTTAACTTACTATGAGAAATCCTATGAAAATGGCAACCAAAATGCTGGAATTCAGATGATTGGGGTTGGTAAAATACCTAACAAAAATGAATTTTTTGCAAGAGCTAGGCATGATCTCTTTAATCATAGTGATGACTTTTTGAATTTTTATCATGAAAGAATCATTGTATTTTGCTTCCAATATTTCAATTTTATTTTCATTTGTATTTTGCATTTATATATTTTCTCCTTTATAGATCCGATATAGGATCGACGAAGATTATAATCCTGAGGATGACTGCAACAAATACATTGACAATCTTCAATATTCATTATGGTCCAGAATATCACTTGAATGGATGGCTGCTTTCATGGCAATAAAGGGAGAATTTAACCTTTACGTAAAACATGACTTACTAGGAGCAGCACGAGAATGGGAGAAGGCCATGGATGTTTTTCCAGATGCGAGTAACTTGCTGGTAAGATTTGCTCTAAATAATCCATGGTTTAAAAGCACTAGCAATCAAGCTTGTCATTTCTCAGGTGTGATAAAGTTTTCATTCCAAAATAACCAATCACAAGCTTTCCTGATGAAGACTAGTTTGTGATTTAACTTAGGAGTATTGCAAAATATCAATTTCTCAAGCCGGTTAACATATTAATGCAGGGGTCGGCAACCTTTTATACATGGCGGGCCACATTCGTAGTTGTGAATGCTTTGGAGGGCCGCATTGGAAGTCACAAGACCTTCGACGGGCCCGATGACTGTTTATATCAGAAGTTATCTACAGATTCTGTGGTTTCATATTATCGAAAATCATGTATAAATGATTTACTAGCATTAAAGCTACACCAGGGAATGTTTTGATACTATAATTTCACTGAAAAATATAAAATTGTAGATTTGAAATTTTACCGACCACTATTTCATCATATCTTCGCAGGCCGCATGAAGCGCTCTCGGGGGCCGGGTGTGGCCCATGGGCCATATGTTGCCGACCCCTATATTAATGCATAGACCCCTTTCAGCTGCAGCAGATTTCCATAAAATCTACCACAGAATCTATAGATGGAAATAATTATTCAAATCCTGCCATTGCTATTCAGTAGAAGGACCAAGTTCAGCCTCACCTTCAGTATCATTTACAGAATCCTCTTTGCGATTTTGCACTTGCACTGCACACTATCCTATAATATCCAAGAGGTTGATTAGCCAGAAATGCTATGCCATACTGCTCACTACCGTAATATCTAGTCCTTCATTCAGATATTCATTGCCTGCACCCAAACTTATTTTTATCTTTTTCTCTTGTTTAATCTAATATTTCAGAAATGTTTTTCTTACTCAAAGATTTATTCCATACAAAAATGCCTCGTCTATAGCAGGGATTGAATAACGATATAAAGGGTGATAGAAAAATTTTTCGCCAAACTTTGGAATAAGGTTCCACACACTGAAAGAATGAAAAAAGTTTATATGAACATGTATCCGAAACATTCGCGTTTCAGAGATAGGGCCCTTTTAACATGAAAAGCAGTAGGTGTTTGAAATGCTGTGACCTTCACCTGAGCTGTGTGCATAATACATCAACAAGCCAATCAATATCTCTTTCTCTTGATTCTTTACAAATGCACTGTCTCGTATATCCCTTGCAACATCATTCACCAGTTAGTGTGTTATGTACATACATTGTATTTTTAAGTTGATAGGTGTGTTGGTCAGTTGTGCTTTTCTGGTAAAAATGGCAAACAATTACACAAATGGCAGACATGCATTTCATGTATGGTTTGGCAGAGGGCAATGCAAGAGAGGCATGACATCTTTATGAAGAAAAGGTTCCCTGGCCACAAAATCCTGGAATGGAGTATGTTCAGCAGGATTCATTGGCACCTCAGAGACAGTAGAGGATTTGCACCTAACCAAGCAAACTGAGGGAGGCCAAGGTTCATGAGTACTCCTGATTTGGAGGAAAGGGTGTTGCACCACATGGAAGAGGATCCTGGGGCAAGTACGAGGAGGATTTCAGCCTCAGAGGGAGTCGCCCAAAACATTGTTTTTGGAATTTTACATGACCAGCAACTGTATCCTTACCACTTTCAATGGGCCACTCCAGTAAATGATGTGGCGGATTTGCAACATCATGTTGAAAATGCTTGTGAAACAATTAGAGTTAAGCCAGGGATTTTTTAATGTGTAAGACAATCAGTGAGGCATGGTGCCGAGGCCTGTGTGGAGATGGGTGGATTGATTTTGAACACCTACTCTGAAACATTCAGAATTACGTAATATATGCTAACCAAGCGGTTTCCTTGTATAACTTTGAAAAATGATAAAAAGGGCAATAGCTCTGAAACGCAAACTTTTCAGATACATGAAATTAAATTTTGAACTTTGAGAAAGAGAAAAAATCCTGTACTTGACCGAGAATTGCACCCGGGTCTCTCCATTTGCTGGATAGGTGCTTTGACCAAATAAGCTATTCCCGGTCAAGTACAGGATTCTTTCTCCTCAAAGTTCAAAATTTAATTTCAGATTTATGCGTGCATGCATAACAAGTCATCTCAACACCTTTGTTCCTTATTGTTTCAGATACATGTTCATATAAACTTATTTCATTGTTTCAGTGTGTGGAACCATATCCTAAAGTTTGGCAAAACATTTTTCTATCACTCTGTATAATGTTATGGTATTCAATAATGCTGAAGAGAACAGTAATCTGTTACTTAATGTTACAAAATAACAAAAAATGGCACAAGATAACATTACAGTGACACTATAGTTGCAATAAAATATTATTTAAATAATCAACATTTATCTATTTAGGGGAGCATTAATCACAAAATATTATTTAATAATCAACTTTATACAGAGTATCTCAAAAAATGTATAAACTTTTTAATAATGAATATAAATTCATGTATTCAAGATGGAACCAAAATTTAATGTGCCTTTTAAATAGTGTGACATGCACTTAAAAGATGGTGTTAGTCGCAATGAAAAACTGCCATACCTTACCCATGATTCAGAGTAGAATACAGGGTGTACCATTTAAAATTCAACCCAAACTTCAATATTGTTCACAAGCACAGGTATTGCATCAAGAAGGGTTCTTTCCCTCTTTGTTGATTACCCTCATATTAATGCACACGTGCATGTCAAGATGACCTTGACTATCTCATAGCTGGCATCCTCAGCTGCTGAATGGCATTGGAGGTGCCAACATGGTTTTTACCAAAAGTGAATGTATGTTTATTGTTGAGCATTATTTTTCTTTGAAATCTTTTACTGCAGTTTGTGGGGCATTCAGAAATACATATCTAGCAAAGGAAGTACTGGTCAAGACATCAATATACCATCTAATAAAAAATTTTGTGAAACACAAATATGGTGAAAAGGGTTGAAGCATGTCATCAAGAAGGATATGGACATTTTCAGCACCTCCTGAAAAGTGGTTGACAGTATTTATAACAAATAACTAAAAATATACAGTGTATATTTAATGAAACTTGTAATAAATGATACTTTCTTCTTGTGGGTTGTGCTTTAAATGGTATGCCCTGTACAAAATGGCGGAGGTTTGCTTGACGTTTGAAAAATGCAAATTAATTTTGAAGTGGTACTGAAAATTTGAGAATGTATGTTAAGTGCAGAGATGGTGGATATGTGAATTTGCAACTGAGCATTCAACACGACTAACATTTTCAAGAATTCATGATAAATTTGAGACTGATGGTACTGTGCAAGACATGCAAAAAACATAAGCTAATCTGCAGAAAGAAAAGGTAATTCCTTTCTTCCTAAATTTTTGAAACTGACCAGCTATTCATTGCACTACCTCTTAGATATCCATTGTGCATAGACAAGAGGGAATCAGCAGGTCGTAAAAAAAAGACGTATGCAAGCAACGATCTGGGAGACTTTGCTCATCAATGAGTGGCAGAAATTCTGCTATGGTGTTACAGCAATTCGCACAATTGCCAAAAAAATCTGTAAGTTGATATGCTCATGAGAGTGGAATCAGCAGGGCAAGTGTATACTTTATTCTCAAAACTGCTAAGTGGAAATGTTATGTGCCGAGGATGTTACATGTAATTATTGAAGACTATCCTGATGTCAGAGCTGAGTTTTGTGAATGGTTTCTAAGGAGGGTGGACGAGGACGCACAGTTTGTGGATATGATTATTTGGTCTGATGAGGCAACATTCAAGTTCAATGGTATAGTGGACCAACATAATTGTTTGTGCTGGTTATCTGAACATTCATGTGGACAAGGAAGTGAATTTACCAGGACTTAGTCTGCTATGGTGTGTCATCCAGGGGTATTATGGGACCGTACTTCTTTGAAGGGACAGTTACTGGTGCTGAGTACGTTAACATGCTTCAGGTATCATTTATACCCGCTATTCATTAGCTGTATGGAGATGAAGAAATTTACTACCCACAAGACGAGGCATCCCCACATTTCCATGATGATTTCAGGGCCTATCTTGATGACAATTTCCCAGACTAGTGGATATGCCGAAGAGGAAGTGTTGACTTCTCCCCATGTTCACCTGATTTAACTCCACTTGACTTTAATTTGTGGGATTCCCTGAAGGATTTAGTATACAGTGAAACAACCAGCAACACTCCAAGAACTAATGCATGAAATTAAACAGTTGTGTGCAGCCATCCCATGTTTGTCACTCAGTGATTCGCCGCTGTCAACAGCACCTAGAAGTTAACGGTGATAATTTTGAACATCTTTGATAGTTCACCATGTGCCACAAACTATTGCTTCTGCACACACCATATATTGACCTTTTTAAATTATGAAATGGGTATATTTTCTTTATTAAAAGGTGTATACATTTTTGAGACTCCCTGTATATTTATGATTAATGATATACATGGTTTTTATAGTATACATTTTGTTTATTGTAAATTGTAATACTTATTGCTTGTTCAAGCTTAACAGTGTATAATAAAGGAAAAAATATCAACTCTTGTTTGGTTACTTAAGAAATTAATTTAAAAAATCAAACCCCACATAAAAAAGCACAAGAAAATATGATTATAATACATTGGTACAAAAATAATTCAACTATCAAGTTTTTCCTGAAATGAAGCACTAAATGTTGGGATTATGTAGTTTACATTAAAGATGTTGGATGAGAAGGGATGAGACAGTATGCTATTGACCATGTAAAGCTGACAGTCTGCATGTTTGGAAGTACTTATTGCACTGCACAAAAAATGTATATACTGCTTGTATAATAATGTCATAACATAACGGAATGAAAGGGTTATTGGTTATTATAACGTTATATATCATTATACAAATATTGTTACATTATTTTATAAAATATGAAAACTTAGCATTATTATAACGTTATTGGGTACGGTTATGTTATGGTTCCGATCCCTGGACTATATTAAAGTATACTTGAGGATCACAAGGATATCATACTCTGAAGTATACATAAAAAAGTGCTCCTTATAGTGGTTCATGCTTAGGACAGGTCAAGGTTAAGGAGCTCATATGTATCTGGAAGATGCACAGCTAAAGTTTTTCCTTAGGCTAAAATATGGCCACAAACTGAATTTGAATTAGAGTGTACATGGATATTAAATTTTACCTCCTACTGTCAGAAGGGGTCTATAATTTAGGACAAATTTATGCTTATATGCTTACTGTTCTATAGCCAGTATATTTTAAAGCTGCTTATTTTAAAAGATCTTCTACAGACTTTTTTATCCATGATAAATATTCCTTCAGCCAGGTCTGCACCAGCCTATGGGTGCAAAAGAATCATTTATTATTTTTACTTATTAACTAGATTATTTTCTTTGAACACATGCTAATTCAGCATGCATTCAAAGAGGAGGAACTGGCCCGTGGGTGGCATCCAGAATTTTGTCCATTTTCCGGGGACTCAATCTGCCTCTAGAATACTGAGTGACTGGGGTGCCAAAAAGTTTGAAGAGGTTTTCTTTCATACAACTAGCAGACTATGGGAGCTGTCTTTGGGCCGGTGCTGTCCCTAGGAACATACAGCACTAGTTCTTGTTCTGCCTTATGGTTTGCTTCCTCAGCCAGGAAGTGTCGCATTTTTGTGTTCTAAAGTCATTTGATTATGTTTCTAGGCTACATTGATTGTGAAGTAAGCAGATGATGGTGTCAAAAAGTTTAAATACTCAATATTTTCATTCGCTTTAATGAGATACACTAAATTACGAATTTTATCTTTAAATATGGTAGAAATAGCGTCATTCTTAGTAGAAGCTTTTTTCTTAAATCATAAAAAAAATTTGAATGACTTCTTTCACATTCAAGTAATGCAAATAATAATGATTTGAATACCCTCTGTAACAATGTGAACAATAAAAATGTAATAACATTTAATACAATATTTGGAACTAATTATTAGCAATAATTATTAACTAATCGGAGTTATGTGCCATAGGTGCCATGGATGAAGCCCTAGTTTACTATAGTTTTTCTTAAATTAAATACAACTTGTAATCTAAAAACAGGAAAAAATCTGGGCCAGGATGCATTTATTAGTTTGTAAGGGGCAGCATAAACTGCTTGAACCCAGGTGGCAGTTATGGAGTGGGAATGCCTTTAGTCATTAAAAAATCAGAAATATTGTCGGCGAAAATATGTTATAACTAGGGAAAAATATACATTGTTGAATTTGAGCAAATATTTATTCTAATAAGCCAATAAAAGTGCATTTACATTTAAAAATGTAATTGGTGAACTCAATTCAGGATTTTTCTTCGAGATGACAAAATATCATTGCAAGAGAACTGGCTCCTAAAATTGAGAGGCAAAATTTTAAAGACTGCCTCAATATGTATGTGTGAATTTATGAAAAGGACAGAAACTCATTTAGTTCATGGAATTTTATTCAATGTTCTAGTTAAGAAATGTCTCTAGCCTCCTTATTGATGAATAGGCAATTGGCAATTAATGAAAGCAAGATATGTAATAGGTGAATGCACTTGTTCTGAAACTGGAGGTCATGACACCCCATGTGGCCCTGAAATGTTTACAGAGGATTTGCATAGATGGAAACGTCGAGTAGGTTCAATATTTTCATTTTTTTAGTTTTAATTTAATCCCATAACTTTATAGTTATAGATTTTAACAAAAATCCTGATTATTCCATTCACATTTAATGTTTATTGGCAGATGGATGGGGTTAAAGGTGTCATCCTTAAGTTGGCTGCCTTTAAATGGGTTGCAGATGTATTAAGTTTGGTAACCATTAGCTATGAAATGAAGTGTTTATGCACAATAGACAAGGAAGAAGTATTTGGAAGCACAATAAACTAAGCAGATGTGAAAGTTATCAATATTAAACAGTATTATTGCTAAATAATTTATGCTGGGGAGTATTCCTCATTAAATAATTAATACATGGAAATTATCGCAGTTTTTGGAAAATAAGCTCAATTTGCAATATGAAAGTATGACATGATTTGTGATTAACTTCATGTTAAAAAAAATTTCTGTTCATCAAGTTTTATATTCAAATATTCCCTTAAATATTGGTATATGAATGTTTATCATAGTCCTTAATAATGATAATAATAAATTATGAATTTACAGGAATACAGATGTATATTTGTGAACAAGAGGGGTGATTTCAATATATATCAATTGCTACCAACAGAAATAGGCAAGGAACTGGAAACAAAAAAGTTTAATTTTGAAGATGAAGAATATTTGTGCAGACTTCTGAGGAGGTGCCAAGAAAGAAATTCCCATGTTATTTCCTAATTGAGTGGATATTATTACTTTTTATTGAAATAACTCATCTGTAATTTTAAAACTGTTTAAAGATACAACATTTTTTTGATAGAATTTTATATGGCATCAATTTAACGGATGGTGTTTATAATATTATTGTTGTACTAAATACCATTGAATTAAAGAAAATCCAGAAGCATATAACTAATATTAATTTATTTTTTTAAACTATATTTTTATGGTTCTTGTCTAGTTTTCAATATATTGCATTTATACTTTAGACACCAATTATTTCTATGTAATTTATTTGTTAATTTTATG
The DNA here is from genome assembly GCA_028673005.1 of Tanypteryx hageni. Taxonomy (NCBI): domain Eukaryota; kingdom Metazoa; phylum Arthropoda; class Insecta; order Odonata; family Petaluridae; genus Tanypteryx; species Tanypteryx hageni. Next base: position 118,812,084 of record CM054115.1, read on the forward strand.
TACTATGCTTTTTGAATAAATTTTTTAGAATTGACATTGAAGAAATTCCAGCTGAAAATTTTGATCAATATAAAGCTCTCTAATTTAAGACCTGATTTCAGTGCCTTCTTTTCATCAAAACTGGTAAGTTATCTTTGCAATGATGGGTGGTTTTTCATTATTTGCCTCCCTTAATTGGCCTACGCACTGAAGCGGTTTGAGAGCCATTGATCTAGGACAGCAGTTCCCAACCTTGGGTCGCAACCCACATCACTGTCCTCAGTAGGATGGCAGAGTATCATCAAAAGAAAACTTTCCCAACAATCAGTTTGCATCTATATGTTATTTGGAACATGCTTAACAGTATGGTGTGAATGCTTTCACAGAATTTTGCTGTAGGCTGCATGGCTTTCAGTTTTAACATGTTGTTCGGCTGTTGTAGACGACATTTCCCCGGCATTGCAGTCGGCATCCACAGGTCAGATGAGTTGGTGATGCTCGGGAGTGCATGGTATTTATATTGTCTCTGCCCAATCTTGGGGGGCTCTGACTGGTCAGGAGATTTGGTGGGCTCTGACGTCTTTCGAATAATCCGTACTAAAAAGTTCGCAAAATCCTATGATGTTGGCCGGGGACTGCTCTTAGCTTTGAATTACACGCTATTTAGAATTATCCAGGATCGAAATAACAGGTTTTACTGTATATGAGTATATTTGAAAAGTTAAATTAAAGAACAAAGAAGCTGATTTTATAATATTAATATATTGCCCAGTTCATAAAATGCTACGTATGAAGTATAGGTAGCTTTGTATGGGACAGAAACATGGACGCTCAGGAAAAAGGACGTCAAATACTTGGAGAGCTTTGAAATGCTGAAGATAAAATGACAGATAGTATGAAAAACGATGAAGTGCTACGAAGAGTAGGAGAGAAGCGAATGATTACACAGACTATTAGAGAGAGGAAGGCAAACTGGGTTGGACATTACCTGAGGAGAGAGAGAGTATGATTAAAGATGTGTTAGAAGGAAAACTAGACGGAAAAAGGGAAAGAGGTAGGAAAAGGTTTCAGCTTATAGACGATTTGAAAGAGAATGAGAGTTATGAAGATATGAAGACGACAGCGAAAAATAGGAGTATATAGAGAACCAGGTTGAACCATGAATAATCATGGACCTATCTACAGACAGACTACCTATGATGATGATTGCCCAGTACAGGGACTAACTAGCAACCCAACTTTGGGAGGGCAAAGATGTCTAAAAATATTTGGAGGGTCAAATCAAAATAAGAAAAAATGCAATAAAAGTAATAATATGAAAAAATGTTTAAACTATTTTTACTGCACTTGTCACATAACTGGAAATTATTTATTAAAGATAAAAACATGAAATACTTTATTAATTAATTTTTTAAATACAGTATTCAGCAGGTGGGCTAAAGGTGGACTGAGGACTAATAAAGGGGGCCCGGGGCCCCCCTCCCCTAGTTACGTCCTTGGCCCAGTAACATACACAAGAACTACACATTTTTATTTAATCTACCATGGAAGTCTTCATTTTGTGGAATTTCATACTTTGGAACAATTGAAACAGCAAACTCTAAAAATTCCATTATATTACTCAAAAATATGACCACGTTTCAATGTAACAATGCCATCAAGTTCTGATGATGAAGTTATTATGTTGAAACTTGGTTGTTTCCAAGTCTAATAGTGGAACTTTCACATAATTTGTTGTTTCATTTATTACACATTTTTAGTCATCTTCTGTAAAACCTTATGTTTTGTTGCTTAAGATCGTCACTTTGGTGTTTGGGATAAAGAGATCAACGAATCCGTATACTGGATAACCAATGTCCTGCGCTGCTGTTCCCTGGTCGATTCCGTTGCGGAAGAAATGCAAAGTGGCATCACTTTTCCTCATCACACCAAACCTGTCTCCATCCTGTGACCAAAGGAATGAGGGAGAAGGAAACTAATACAATAAATTTGCCTAAAACATCATAGTTATTAAAAACACTGAAATGCCCATTTGCGGCTTTTGTACTTGGGGAAGCTGTTGCTTTGCATCCTACCTACTCCTCACTAAGATTCCCCAAGCAAATTTAATTCACTTACCGAATTATTAATAAATCTCTTTTATAACAGATATGGAGGGAAAACAAACAACCTCAAGGCAAGTGGAGGTTCAGTTTTTTGTTAACCCGTAACCACAGGCATCAGAAATTGATGCGCAAACACAGGCATGCAGTCTCTCAGGGAAGGGAAATTTGAACATGAAGGAAAATTTTACTCGGCCCCACTGGGTTGGGTAAGTTAGTGGAAGTGTTTTTGGTTCCTCCTTATGTTCAATGTGTTCCCTCCTTGGGTTGGGAAGCATTCATCTATATGTCAGTCAGCGATGAAGCTTGCGTGCCATGTGTACAACTGGAATATATTAAGATGAACACTTCCCAACCCGAGGGACAGTGGCGTATTACTGCCTAGGCCGACAAGGCTCAGGCCTAGGGTGGCAAATTTGTCTGAAAGTCTGTTAATTGAAATTATTATTTAATATTAATTAATTAGTTACAATAAATATGTAATGTACAAGTATTTTGGTATAAAATAAAACTTGCAAATGTTCAATTATAATGATTTTTAGTTTCATATTAAATTGATACTAATTCATAAATATTGCACTGATGATGTAGTGGTTAGCGTGCCGGCTTTCTATTGCAAAGTTCGGGGGTTCAAACCCATCGAATGGAGGTTTTATTAAAAAAACTATCATCAGTGCCTGGCAGTAGGCAGCAGTACTGTCAGTATGGTATAGAGCCGAAAACAAATGATGTTGGTTGGGTCTATATCCAATTCAGCTGTAGGCGTGATCAGGACGATTTGAACGGCTACAGTACTGCGATGTGGAAAGCAAGAGGGAAACTACCACATTACAATCCCTAGTAATGATTATATGGTTGGACAATATGAGTTCTCTCGAGGTAAAACAATCCGGAGGTAAAATAGTTCCCCAATCGGATCTCCGGGCGGGGACTGCCTTGAGGAAAACATTTATCGAAAGTAATTTACGAATAGGAACTTGGAACGTAAGAACTATGAGAAAAGCAGGAAAGCTAGAGAACTTGAAAGAAGAAATGAGAAGAAATAAAGTTGACATTATAGGACTAAGCGAAACTAGATGGGACGGAGAAGGGCAGTTCGACTCGGAAGAATTCACGGTAGTTTATTCTGGAGGAAATAGTGGGGAAAGGGGAGTAGCTCTGGTACTTAGGAAAGATATAATGAAAAGCGTGGCAAAGATAATAGCAACGAACGATAGACTGATGGCAATAAAGCTTAAAGCAGTCCCAGTGGACATGCTGATAATCCAGGTATATATGACAACGTCAGCTCATGAAGATGAAGAAATCGATGAGATTTATGAGCAAATTAATGAAATTTACGAAGAAGACGGAAGAGGAAAGGTAAACTGCATAATAATGGGAGATTGGAACAGCATAGTCGGAGAAGGACAGGAAGAAAATGTTGTCGGGCAATACGGACTTGGGAAGAGAAATCGAGGAGGGGAAAAACTAGTAGAATTCTGCATCAATAATAACCTTGTAGTGACTAATACATGGTTCAAAAACCATAAACGAAGGTTATACACATGGAAAAGCCCAGGAGATAGAATGAGATGCCAAATAGATTACATCCTTGTAAAACAACGATTCAGGAACAGCATAAAGAACGCCAAGGCATTTTAAGGAGCGGACATTGATTCAGATCACAGCCTTCTAATACTTGACGTGAGTACAAAGCTCAAACAAATAAGAAAAACGAGAAGAGAAAGACAGACCTGCGACCTAGAAAAACTGAAAGAAAGGCAGGATGCAGTCAGCATGAAGTTGGAAGATGACCTAAGAAAGTTGGAAAACAAACCGAAGACCGTTGATATAGAATGGGATGAAATTAAAACCAGTATCAAGGATACCTTGGATAAAGAGATTGGAAAACAAGAGAAGAAAATCAGAAAACCATGGATCACGAAGGAAATGCTGGAGAAAATGGATGAGAGACGAAAATGGAAAAACGTTAACAGCGAAGAAGGTAGAGCCAACTATAGGCGTATAAACAATGAGTTGAGAAGGGTAACAGATAAAGCTAGAGAAAATTGGATAAAAGGAAAATGTGATGAAATAGAACAAATGGAGAAGTTAGGACGGTACGATATGATGTACACTAGAGCACTCGAGTTAGAAGATAAGAAATCTAAGGGAATTCATGGTATGGGAATTATGAATATGGATGGGAAGATATTTTCAGAAACAAAGGATGTAGCACAGGTATGGGAAGAATACATTAAGGAATTATACAGCAAACAGGCAGGAGCGGCAAAAATAGAACGAGAAGATGAGGAAAACATTGAAGAAGACAACTTAGGACCAAGTATTATGGAGAGCGAAGTATAAAAAGCGATAGTGGAACTAAAGAAGGGGGAAGCCACGGGCAGCGATGGAATACCAGCTGAGATACTTAAAGTCATAGGATCAGAAGGACTAAAAGCGATCACGAAATTAATTAATAAGATTTACGACACGGGAGAGTAGCCTCGGGATTTCCTAGAAGTAACAATGATCCCTCTAAAGAAGAAGCCAACGGCAATGCAGTGTAAAGATTACAGAACGATAAGCCTTTTGTCACACACATCGAAGATCATCACGAGGATTCTTAATAAAAGGCTGGAGAAAAAGGCAGAAGAAATAATAGGGGAAGATCAATTCGGTTTCCGAAAAGGACGAGGAACTAGAGATGCTATAGGAGTAGTTAGAATCATATCAGAAAGGGCAATAGAGTACAGTCAAGATATCTGCGCATGTTTCGTAGACTGGCAGAAGACCTTTGATAGAGTAAATTGGGTAAAGTTGATGAAGATATTAAAGGATATAGGTGTAGACTGGAAAGACAGGAGACTGATTAGGAATCTATATGAGAATCAAGTTGTAAAGGTCAGGTTTGAGAATGTGGACACCTGCGGAATAAATATCGGTAGAGGAGTAAGACAAGGCTGCTGCCTATCGCCAACCCTATTCAATATATATGGAGAAAGTCTAATGCAAGAAGCTTTAGAAGGCACAGGAGATTTCAAAATTGGAGGAAGGATTATAAGAACAGTAAAATACGCAGATGATCAAGTACTTCTAGCAAGAAAAGAAGAGGAGCTACAAAAAATGATAAATAGACTAGTGATAACAGGTAGAAAATACGGTATGGAAATAAATACAAAAAAATCCAAGGTCATTCGAATATCGGGCAAAGAAGAGAATCTGAACATAAGTATTGAGGGAAAGCCTTTAGAACAAGTTTCAGAATATAAATACCTTGGAAGCATCATAACACGAGAAGCAAAATGTACGGATGGGATCAGATCTAGAATAAGAAAAGCAAAAGCGGCTTTCAGGAGAAAGAAACAACCACTTACAGGGAATATAAGGGAAGATATCCGCAAGAAGTTGATAAAATGCTACGTATGGAGTATAGCATTGTATGGGGCAGAAACATGGACGCTAAGGAAAAATGACATCAAATACTTGGAAAGCTTTGAAATGTGGACTTGGAGGAGAATGTTGAAGATAAAATGGACAGATAGGATGAAAAACAATGAAGTGCTACGAAGAATAGGAGAGAAGCGAATGCTTATACAGACTATCAGAAAGTGGAAGGCAAACTGGGTTGGACATTACCTGAGGAGAGAGAGTGTGATTAAAGATGTATTAGAAGGAAAACTAGATGGGAAAAGGGAAAGAGGTAGGAAAAGGTTTCAGCTGATAGACGATTTGAATGGGAAAGAGAGTTATCAAGATATGAAGAGGACAGCGGAAAATAGGAGTATATGGAGAACCAGGTTTAACCAAGAATAATCATGGACTTGTCTACGGATAGACTACCTATGATGATGATGAATTCATAAATACTAAAATAAGTTCGTATGGGGCGGCAATTATTTCAGGGCCTAGGGGCGGCAGAATCCTTAATCCACCACTGCCGAGGGGGGAACACAGTGAACGTGAGGAGGAACCAAAAACACTTTGACTAACTTACCCAACCCGGTGGGGCGAGTAAAATTTTCCTTCATGTTCAAATTTCTCTTCCCTGGCCCAGCCGAGTACCAATGGAGTACTGCTCCACGTAATTCCAAACCTCGCCACTTTCACCTTGTAGTTCCATATCTCACCCCTAGAGGGGCGCTGCGAAGGTGGAGCCCAGTTAATGCCAAAGTACCGTATTGACCCGAATATAACGCGATGTTTTTTTCCAAAAAAATTACATTTTAAAAGTCCCGCGTTATATTTGAGTACTAGTGACTTTAAAAGATCATAAAATCGTGTTTCGAAAAATCACAGCAGAGCTTTCAACGTGAGAGGACACATTTTCGGAGGTCGGAAGGAATAGAAGTACATTTACCGGTTCTTTCGCAATATCGGGGCGAAGGTCACGGCAGCACTGAGAGCGACAAGAAATGAAACTACAATGTGCTTCATTGTAACAGGGTTGAACCGGGAAACGGAGGACGAGTGATATAGATGAAGATGAACGCAACCCGAGGGGGACAGAATATAGTGAACGTGGGAAGGAACCAATACCACTTAACCAAACTCACCCAACCTGGAGGCCGAGTTGCATGTGCCATCGTCCCTCATCTTCAAATTTCCCTGGTGCAACCCTGTTCCAATGAAGTTCCCAATAGAAAATAAACCTAGCATACTATCGTATTAGCACTCTAAAGAATAGCATAAAGGTATTTCGTTCAAACAAGATTTTTTAAGTACCGTCGCCAAGGTTAGTCGCAATGAGTTTATTAATATTATCGCCGTCATGAGATTTTCCTCATAAGGGCATTCAGAATGGGTGGAGACTACGGCAATGATAAAATAAAGAAAGGAAACAATTCCTATGGCATTCAGACTGGTAGGAATATACTGTCTACATTTCAGCGAGTTTCAATAGAGTCAGTCTCTCATATGACCATTCCTAAATGGCCTCCAACCACATACCTGTGTGTCTCTCGTCGCGTATCCGTCGTTGATCACCTCTTCGTCATGATAAACAGCTTTCCACAACAAGTTCCACGTCCACGTCCCTGACCTATAAAAGAAAGCTCATTTAGCGAGTGTCACTTGGTTGCAATATTAGTCACGAGACATTCGTTCGCTATAATCGAGATGACAATTTGAAAGGCATTCCTGAGAAATCTGAGCATTTAGATTGGTGGGGCGAAACCGCTTCTTACGCTACCCCAACTAGTTCCTGAAAAGTATTTTCATAAAGTTTTTTTCTTTGACGTACCGTTTCAGAAATATAAATATTTAAGTATCTTAAACGGTCGCCATTTTGTTTTAGGATGACAGATTAAAATGAAATAATTTTCCTGGGGTTTCCTAGCTATAAATATTATGCGTTCTTTACCAGCGAAGCGGTGATAGCGGAACGTCTTTTGGGCACGTCGCCTCCGTCCGTCTGTCAGCATGTTTAATCCTCGATACTACTCGGTGTATTGTAAATAAATCAGTCGATTGAGTGTGAATGTTCCTTATTAATATTTTTCGCCCTATTGTGATTTTGAATTTCATCCGTCAATTATAATTTCCACTTTATACAGGCACTTAAATAAACGTATACTCGTATCTCGTTAAATGACCCGTCAAACAACAATTAATTGCCACATTTCCTCTCTCTAACTCTAATACGATCTTGAAGGTATCGATTAAAAAAATTATTCGGATGGAGGACAACATTTGCCACAATATAAAATCCGCGAGACCGCATAACTACACTTATATTTTCGGAGATAAAATTTGAGAAAATCCCAAACATAATATCACATATTTTGTTTACATCGACCGCTACGATCAGGGCCGAGACTAGGGTAGGGCGAGCGGGGCTCTTGCCCCGGGTGCATCATTCTAGGGGGCGCCAAAATTGTGATTAAATGTCTGTCACGTGACTTGTTTCGTTGTTTGACGCACTGTCAACACTACGAACCAAACTTAGGGCGTCGGGGGCAGTCCCCACCTTCGTCTTCGTGGAAGCTGTAATTGTATCGTGAGTCACATTTGTGTTTGTGAAGAGTGGGAGAGGAGCGGGGATGGAGAGGCGAGGATTAAAAAGATTTTCTATGCCTCATTTTCTCTGAATCTGGATCTTAATATTCTTTGAAAATTAAATGATACGACGAAGACCACTAAAGTATTAAAAAAGAAAAATTTTCCTAACTCAACGACTTCGAGAATTAATTTCTCTAACATTTCAGCCCCACCTGGCAAAAAAATATCCCAGTGAATTCCGTTCTTATTTTCCCGTTGGAACGATATTGGAGCACTTCTCCAAATAGAAGCAACAGCCAATCAAAACCGACTTAGTCAGACACGGTGGTTTAGCGGTCGAAATCATGAACAAATTAAAACAAGACGGTATCGAAATCCTGAATGCCTGAGATCAAGGATACGATAACGGGGCTAATATGTCGGTGTATACAAAGGAGTACAAGCACTTATTTTAAAAGAAAATGAATTCGCCAAATTTGTCCCATGCTCAGCATATTGCCTAAATCTAGCGTGCAGCAGTGAGACCAAAAATAGTAAACTTTTATGGAATCGTACAAAAAACGTTCACTTTTTATGCTATTTTGACTAGCAGGTGGAATGTCTAATGTCTGTATTAAACACTACACTCCAAGGACACAGTGATACGTGTTGGACATCGAGAGCAAGCGCAATCAAAGCGTTAAGTTTTCAAATTAAAGAAGTGCACGAAATCATCAATGACATGAAATTAAATACGTCATCGATATATGACGCAGAAACGATTGCTACAGCGACAGGAATTGCAAGTCAAATGAATTATAACTTCATATGAAACGATATTCTCAGCCACATAAATCAAATAAATAAAGCTTTACAAGCAAAGGTCTTTCCATACTTCAAGCAAGTGGAATGATTTACAGCTTGGAAAATAATTTGCAAGAAATTCGGGGAAGTAAATTGGATTGTCTTCTTGAACAAGCCAAGAAAACGGCCGAAACTATGGGTATAACCCCGGAATTTTTGGATAAAAGAAAAACAAAAGCCAAACGTCCATCTTTTAACGACCTGCTGATTCCCTCTTGCCTACGCTCAATGGGTATCTAAGAGAGAGGGCAATGAATAGCTGGCCAGTTTCAAAAGTTTAGGAAGAAAGGTGACTTCCCGTTATTACTAATATAAGTATTAGATTAATCGTCCATCTTTCTGAATCAACAGATACCAGTTTATCAGCCAAACAAGTATATAAAATTGAGATAAAAAAGCACTTGATGGAATTATTTTTGAACTAAATTGGAGATACGAAAAACTCGACGAAGTCTCTAGAGATTTTACCTTTCTTTTGGGAAGTAAACTAACAGCAATAAACCTTACGGAACTACAAAATGCGGCAGTGGATTTGACTTTAAAATATGGAAAAGATTTAAATACTGCAGAAATTTCAACTGAAATTGAAAGCCTCAAACATCAGGCGTTGTCAGTTCTGCCGATTATCGAGTCAGCAACAAGTTTAGACCTTCAACTAATTCGTGAGTTTTTATTAACGGAATCATACCCAAATCTGGAAACGGCATTACGTATATTTATAATTATTATGAGACTGTCAGCGCCGGGGAGTGGAGAGGAGGGGAACCTTTAAGTGGTGCACTGTATACTGAAAATAACAACAAGGCGATTTTCCTTGACAACGAAAGATTATTAACCAGAAAAATACCCGGAATTTTCGTTTTCTAAACGATTATGTAGACCGATTCAAAGCGTATTTATATATTGACGATAGGAAACGGCATTTTCATTTTTTTAGGCGTTGATTGGTACCAATCCCATATTCGTGCAACGATTCTAAGTAATTTTAAAATACGATTGAAAGTTATGCGGTGTAACAACGTTAAACTAATGATAATGATGATGATCACCATTACGTTTTTATGTTAAGTAGAGATAGAGATAAGCTACGTTTGTTCCTCACGCTCGACTGTGGCGCTGCTCTTAAAAAGGCTTTATAAAAGGGCGGGAGAATCGGGAACTATGTACGACTGACTGTAATGCTATTTTAACAAACTTCCGAGTAGGTAGAAAATTGTAATTTGGTAGGAATGTTTGATTCTTATAGTTCAGGGCATTACGAAAACAATCCTCAAAAAAGACTCGAGTTCGATTCCAGTAGATAATTTCTATTTCCCATAAGATATCACTTAAAATCGATTTCTCGACCAACAGGCTTTTACTGTTTTTAAATTAAAATTAGAAATAATTAACCTACGATCTTCGGACCTGGACCGTTTTAAAGAAAAATAAATAAAGTTTCTTATTCTTATCGTCGCATTTTGCCTACGTTACAAAAGCGCTATTTATTGAAAAATTTAAGCTTTTTAACGACATGTTGCTTTGCCGACCGTGTCATTGTTAAACATCGATATTGTATCGTCGTTTCAACCCTTGTACTATATGCGTAAGGGAAGCTTGCTTTGAATGTTTTAATACGTGAGAGAGAAGAGAGAGAGAGAGGAAGAAAGAAAGGAGGGAGACGGGGGAGAGAGAGGGAGGGAGACAAAGAAGGAGGGAGAGGAAGGAAGACCGAGAAAAAGGGAGAGGGAGAGATAGATAAATGTTCTTTAGTAGGGCAAGATTGAGACTAGGAAGTATATTTTCCAGAGGAGAGAGGAGGAGGATAGAGAGGGAGAGAGGGGGAGGGAGAGAGAGAGAGGGAGGGAGATAGAGAAGGAGGGAGACAGAGGAGGAAGAGAGGGAGAGATAGATATATGGCAATGACGGATTTAGGGGGGGTCGCACATGGCGCGCGCCAGAAGGGGTCCCCATCAAGTATGGGGCCCCGTGAAGTATGTGGCCTCGTGAAGTATGGGGCCCCGTGACGTATGGCAGTGCTTCTCAACCTGGGTTACGCGGAACCTTAGCGTTCCGCGAAAGATTGGGTTTCTGTGTGGCTCCGCGAAAATGGGGGAAAAGGCAAGATTTCCCTACCGCTCAGTTACCCTAAATCTTGAATTTCTCCCTTACACTCAGCCGATTTAAGGGGGATTGCACTTGGTGCGTGACAGGTGCCCCTTCAAGGAAGGGACCCCGAAAAAATGTTCGCGTATATAATCTCAGAAATATTAAATGTCTCAGTTTAAAAACCAGTGGAACCTCTCTATGAATCCATAGAAAAACGATTGTTAAGAGGGTAGAGCCATTAGGAGCGGTTTCACTATATATTTAGATGGCAGGGTCCTCGAATGCTTAGCGCCAGGAGACCCCAAACGTTTAGGGCCAGGGGCCCCAGGAAACGTAAATCCGCCAATGATAGATGGTCTTTATTAGGGCGAGACTTGAGAATAGAAAGTCAATTTTTCCCGAGGGAGGGAGAATGGGAGGGAAAATGGAATGGAGGGGGATTGTAGAGAGGAAGTGAGAAAAGCAGGAAGCTGAAGATAAAATGGACAGATAAGATGGAAAACGAGGAAATACTAAGAAGAATATGAGAGAAGCGGATGATTATGCAGACTATAAGAAAGAGGAAGGCGAACTGGATTGGAAATCACCTTAGGAGGTAGAGCAGGGATTTCAAACTCACGTCGGTGCGCGGGCCGCATGAAGGCCCTCCACCGATCGCGCGGGCCGCATTAAGGCACCGTACCCCAAGTCCGCGGTTCGAATACTTTCCCAGACCTCACGCCGTTTCATATTCTTTGGTCATTCTCTCTCCTTTTCCACAAGCAAGAAATCGCCCCAATCTTTTGATGCGGCTTTAATCTCATTCGTTAAAAAAAGGGCAATAGATTCGGCGTCGAGTGTTAGGTTCTTCGGACGCAGCGGGAAGAACAAACGTAGTACCCCACCTGCGCAGACTGTTTATAAATCGGAATGATAAATAAACTACGTATATTTTTAAAGCCCTGAATTAACATACTTCTTAAATTTCTTATATTGACGTGAAATATTTTATAAGAAATACATTTAGTTTTGGCCGTCTACTGTAAACTTGCTTACTTCGCGGACCGCGAGTTTGAGACCCCTGAGGTAGAGCATGATTAAAGGCGTGTTAGAAGGAAAAAGAGAAAGAGATGGGGAAAGCTTTCAGATGATAGACGACTTCAAAGGGAAAAGACATTCATTCTGCGGAAAATAGGAATATCTGGAGAACCTGGTTATGTCAAGAGCAAGTGAGGAAAGAATTGCAGATAAAATTACATAAAGCTCCTCTTTCAGCTTCCTCCAGTAATTGAATAGAGTTGAAAATTTTTCGAAAACCTTGAAGAAAATATTCCATTAATTACATTAAAATTAATAGAAAAGCATATTTCTTGTTTAGGATCATGACGTCACCATAAGGTTATATCGTTGGTTGAGATCGACGGCCTCATAATGTTGTCTATAAATTCCCTTTAAAAGAATTAAATCAATGCTATCTCTATTAATAAAAGCCTTACTCTGTGCCTAACTCTGACGTCATCAATGACATATTTTAACCAGTTTTTAACAAATTTCCCGATAAGGTGGAAGGTTGAAATTTTTCAGAAATGTTTGATTTAGATGTAAAAATTAAATGACGAAAGAAAAATACGAAAAAGACCCGGGTTCGATTTCAGGGGGCGATTTCCATTTCCCATAAGATAACATGTAAAATGCGACTTTTTAAAGTGCAGGCTTTTATTATTTTGGAAATTAAAATTAGAAATAATTAAACTACGATCTTTGAATTTAAACTATGTTTTAGGAAAATTAATGATGTTTCTTGCTTTATTCATCTTTTTCCGCCTACAGTTCGAAATCTCTCATATTAAACGTTAAATCACATATTTTGGGAAAATATCGACTTTTAAACGGGATATTGCCTTGCCAACCATGTCATTGTTAACCTTCGAGAATCAATTGTTTTCACAACCCGCATACGTGTAAAATATACGAGTGCATAGATTGCCTTAAATTATCGTACGATTTTTCGCGAAATTATTACGTAATCCTAATGGGACTGGATTTGGATTCTTTTGATTATCTAAACGACTACACAGATATAGAGTAAGAGAGAGGGGATGTGGGGAGGGAGATAGGAAGGAAAGGATATAGAATGGAAGGTATATAGTTAGTAAGGGAGGTATAGAATTAGAAAAGGACGGGAGGAAAGAGATAAAGAGGATTAGGACAGGAGGGAATGAGAGAGGGGGAGATGGGAAAAAAGAGCCATAGAGAGGGAGGGAGACAGAGGGGCGACGAGAGGAAGGGATAGAATATTATTATTTATTTAATATTATTACTTCATTTTTTACAAGGGGCTCATCATTGGAGAAAACAAGAATGAGAAAGAAATTCTCCCGAATCTCAATTTTGGCAAATTTTATACCGGCTCTTACTCAATAATTACAGCTGTTATTATTAATTTCTAAGTTCCCCGTTGAATTTTAACGGGAAATTACACTAGAAAAATAAAGTAATTGTGTGATTATCTATAATAATGAGTTACGATTAGTAGATGTTTTAGTAGGATTACGAGTCTTACGACGGATTTTTCAACCTATAGTAACTGTCACCTCTCATATGAGGGGCAATACACTAGTGTAATAATATTTTCCATATAAAAGCAGCGGACTTGTTCCCTTGGCAGTCGATATTTGCCATTGTTAAGAACAGGAAAATTTTTCCCCTTTTTTGTGTGGAATAAAAACAATTGTTCGCGCTTATTCCACACGAATTTGAATTATGTTTTTTAATTCTTTAATTAATTTTTTTATCTATAGAACTGTTTTAATCCCGAGCTCTTATATTGATTTTTACTAATATAAAAATGCAAATTTATAATGCCCTGCACCGATATCATGCTTTTCTTATGGAAGGAAACTGGTGAAAATGGAACAAAAGTGTCGGAAAATACATCAATTACTCCCCAATAGCTTATCCTAGATCCGCCAAATTTTCGAAGAATTTGGCTTCTCCAGATTGCAGAATTCCAGAGATATTGTCAGTACAAACGGGCGGATGGAACGACAGATAGACAAACCGAATACATGAAGAGATTTTTAATAAAAATAATAATAGCTGACCTGTCTACGGACAGACCACCTATGATTATGATGATGGATTATCAGGGAATCTTTTGACGATTCAGAATCGGTGGATAATGATATTACTAGGGTTGCCAGATTTTTGAGATCACAAATCAGGACATATACACATTATTGGAATACTAAGTCGGGACATCTATATGAAATAAAATTCAAGACAAAATTATATCAAAACCATTCGGTTTTGATATAATTAATAGGATCAATTTATTCAAACTACATCTACAACGTTTAGAATGACGGTCCCTTTAAGATACCTAACTTTAGATAGTATCTACGCGCCACGCTATTACGTACAGTAAAACCAGTTTCAAGTGACTGTTGAGATTCGTACAAGATAGAAAGGAATTGCATTGGGACCTAATGAGATAGACCACCGGGGACAAGCATATGTAGTTAACTCTGAGCAGAAAGCGTTGTTCATGCGATGAAGTCACTGTATGTAGCACTACAAACCTAGTCGTTGCTGGTTGGTAGTATCTATATTTCGATTAAAATTTTTAATGTTGAACAATTTTGTTTAAAAAGCATAAATTTCGAAATATAAGTCTGGACGCGGGAAACACCTTATCAAGTCGGGACGATCCCGCGAAAATCGGGACGCCTGGCAACCCTGGACATAACATTCGGTTGCGTACGCGACGAGCAGCGCCCTAAAGCCTCGCGCAAGAGGAACGCACCAAAAGAGCGCCACCGTCGGAGACCCTGACTATAATCGAAACGAACGAGTGGGCGGAAGTGGGTTTGTCGTCCTCACGTTTGATTCTGCATGTATTTGGTGAACTCGATTTGCGATGGCGGCATCGTGGTGACGCCGATGTGAAGGTAGCCTCGCTCCATCTTCACTTCGAACAACTCCTCGTTCTTCAGCGGTCTGTTGGTTATGGCCGCGCTATATCCGTACTCCTGGCTGAGCAAATAAGAGAGAGAGAGAGAGATATGAAAGTTTGGCGCGACAGCGCCCGTGGTCCACGAGGAATCTACTCGCGGAATTAGGAATGGCTTGAATAAGGTAGCAGTCATGAAATTTGAATCGATCCAAAAACTCACCCGTCCTTTATAACAGTTTTTCCGTCTTCGACGACTTTCACGTTTCTTCCAGTTCTTTTGTCGAACTCGAGGTCTTTCTGGGCATATCCTGTTGCTCTAAATCGAGCAAAAGTAAGCGAAACGGCTTTATTTTGAATACGTAAATTCGAAAGATACCATACAAGAGAGAATAATTTAACGATTTCAGGTATGGATGATGCAATAGACAAGTGTTGCCCCAACCTTTCGGCTCGAGGGCCACATGGCCCATTTCCGCATTCATCGAGGGCCACATGCGGTCGAAAATACGATTGAATAATAACATAAGGACACTCAAGGGTTGAATATCACCGGATTTCTTTTACATTTATCTATTATAGGAATAAAGGGGCAATGACAAAATAGTATACTGTTTTGATTAGTTTCTATTTTCATTTTATGTTACGTACATTTATTGTTAAACTCGTGGCGTGACGAATGATAACATTCGGCGGGCCGGATGCGGCCCGCGTGGCGCAGGTTGAGCACTACTGCAATTGACCATCATGTACGCGCGTCTGTCGTTATATCCAAAGTATTTATTTTTTAATAAACTCACCTTTTCGTTAGCACCTCTTTTCTCTGAGAATTTACGTCATTTTCTCCATAATCTTTTTTCAGGATAAGAGAAAGAAGAAAAAGAATACTCATGATAAACATCATTACTAAAACGTCAGCAAGACTCAAAACATAACGTAATATACCCCAAACTAGCATAAAAAATAATTATAAGGCATACTTAGAGGTGTTAATCAATCATAGGAAACCTGCATTAAGGAGATGTCAACAAGGTTCATTGTGTTTATCGCACATTCCATTAAGAGAAATGAAAACAATCAGTGTAATAGAAAACGATACAAATCCATGGCGTACCTCTGATGAAGGCTGCTATCTTATGGATCTCTCCGCTGCCGCACTTGCTGGCACTGTGTTCCACCTTGAGTTCCATTTTACTGGTGGGGTCTTTGTTCTCCAATTCGGTTGCTCTAGGGATCCAAACACCAGTCGCGTTCTTTTCCAGCTTGATGGTGAATTTTAAAGTTTTCTTGGAAGAAATCGAACATTCCTCTTCAAATTTCGATCCAGTTGTTACACTTAAACATAGATACACTACTACAAACGTAGATATAATGGAAGCAGACATCTTTACAGTTTCAGTCATTCTTTAACCGAACCGGGAAACGCAATGCTATCGAACGACAGACCGTTTCTACTTTTCCTTAAAAACGTTTCGAAACAATTTTTTATCATCTCACTTTAATTGAAGAAAGCTTCCGTTCTCCTAAAATGAAGTCTTACAAATTTTTCAGTTAAATTTAGTAAATAAAATAATTAACCTTATTAAGTTTCAAATCCTTTAATGGAATAAAATATTATAATTTTTAGAAAATTTTCGTGGTACATGGAGTAATTTTCGCCATTCCAACAAAAACGTATGATTAACTCCGTGGCCTCTATTGGCACGAGTAGTTAAATATTATTTTTACTTTCTTCTTGAAAACAATGGAAGTTGAGGTTTCAATGAAAATACACCATGAAATAGGGTGCAGGTGAGGAGGAAAATGACGTCACGGGTGGTACAGTTCCTTCTGGAGGTGATGGGGTAAGTGATGTTGATGGAGGGGCTGGAGAAAAATGTTGAGGGTAGGGTGATTGGGTAAGTGGAGTAGCGAGGTTTGCCGCAGGGGTTGCGGCCTTATAGCAAGTGGCGGGGTGGAAAAAATATTATTTTACCTTTTATTGTGGTAGCTCTGCTCTTTAGCTCCGCTTTAAACATGTTGATTTTATTATGGTATGTCGAACAAATCTTATATACAAAATTTAATTGAAATCCGTTCAGTCAATTCCTTCCATATTCATAGTTACTGAGAGTTTAATTTGTGATTGTGGCACCCCTGTTTGGCTGATCTGGTCCATATATGCTATTATGGTTATATATATATATATTAAAAAGATGAAATTTGGTTAAAATTATACGGAAAGTTCAACACAAATACGTGTAAAAAGATTTTTTATTCCTTGTATTGTAGCTGCCCTGCTTTCCATATCTATACTAAAATTCTTGATTTTGTTTTTTTTTATGCTGCACACCTTCGTACAAAATTGCGTTGAAATCAGTTTGGCCAATCCCTTCCAAATTCATAGTTACCGAAAAGTTTTATTCTGCAATTGTGGCACCCCTACTGAGTCTATCAGGTCCAAGTACAATAATACCCCCCTGTACGTTGGAGATGCGTTCCTGAAACTACGATTTATAACGAAACATTTTCCTATAAGAACAATGATAAAAGTAGGTGTTGCGTTCCTATAGGATATTCCGCAGTAATTAAATTACAATATTAGTATTTTAAAGGATTTTATTGATCTAGAAAATTACAAAGATGCTGTACGCATACTAGAATATGTGTATTCAAATAACTTGGAATCTATCTTTGCAAATTTAATTGTTTCATTGAGAATTTTATTAACCTTTCCCGTATCAGTGGCGAGCGGTGAAAGGTCTTTTCGAGACGAAAAATAATAAAAAACTATTTACGGTCAAGCATGTCAGAAGAGCGTCTTGTAGAAAATGATATATGTGAGCAGTTAAACATTGATAAATTAATAGTTTTCTATTCTAAAAGCAAGGAAAACTCAACTTTGAGGACATTAAGCTGGTTGAATGTCCTCATTTATGTTTTCTTTTGTTTTTGTATTTTTATGTATGCATATATGAATAGAAATTTTTTGTTTATATGCCAAACACATACGTGTAGAAATAATTTAATGTATATTTAAACTGACTTGCGACTTTTAAACTTTATTATTCTATGTATTTTTATACTCCAGTATTTTTTATAAAAACAAATAATTTATAGGTCTCATATCTATATAATTCACATGAAAATATTAATATATTTTCTTATTTGAGAAAAAAGGGAAAGGGGGCGATTCTGATAAGCTAGATCCGCCCCTGGTTGCATGTTGCATGAAACTAGGCGCTGAAGCGAACGACCTTCCCCACCTCTTCTTCTTCCTTCCCCCTCCATCTGCCCCTAATCGACCAAATAGGTACTCTGACCAAGTGAATTACAGTAATCCCTCCATATTCGTAGGTTTCATATTCGCGGTTTCGCTTATTCGTGCAGAAATGATTGTAGCAAGTTCTAATATTCGCGGGAGGTAAACTTCACTTATTCGCGGTCGCCTACCTTAAAACACCGTGCGATACAACGTCATGCGGTGCACATGCTGCATAAAAGGTGACGCAGTTATATTCTACGCCAATCTAGGCAATTTAAAGGAAAATATGCTTTACATAATGTTAAAATGAGTGGAGAATCGGCATCGGCAGATACTGTGGCAGCTGAAGCTTTTCCAGGTCATCTTAAAAAGCTCATCGAAGAGAAGGGGTACAGACTCGAACAAGATTTTAATGCTGACTAGTTGGGCTTGTTTTGGAAGAAGATGCCTTCGAGTAGATTCGTCTCTAAAGAAGAACGTTCGACGCCTGGATTTAAAGCAGCTAAAGACAGGTTTACCCTCCTTCTCTGTGCCCAGGGATTGCATGATTAAGCCGATGTTGATTTATCGTTCATTGAATCCTCATGCGTCGAAAGGGAAAAATAAGCATAAACTACCTGTCTTCTGGAGTTCAAACAAGAAGGCCTGGGTCACCGAAACAATTTTTATTGGATTGGTTTCACAATTGTTTTGATCGTGAAATCGAAAAATATTTAGCTTAATAAATCTGGAATTTAAATTCCTTCTCATTTTAGATAATCCACAGAGTATTCAATTTGCACATCCGAACATCGCAGTTATCTTTCTGCCTCCAATATAATTTTACTTCTCCAACCCTTAGACCAAGGAGTGATTGCTGCGTTCAAGTTTCAGTTTAATGATGAAAATGATGATGTGGAGGAGGATGTGACGACAAAGTCTAAGTTGAATTTGAAAACATTGGCAAGGAACAGGAGACTGAACTTATGGATACAGTGTTTGATTTTGACCCACTCATGGAACGAAGCATTAAATTTAAGAGAGGTATGGAAGATTTACTAAATCTCGATAAATAGGTTTACAAAGACCTTCAAAAAAAGTCGAAGCAGGTGCCAATCACAAGCTACTTTAAGAGAAGCTCAAATGCTGTCTCCGAAAGTAGCACCGCCAAAGCTCGAAGTTCTCCCCATTCATCAGTTGCATCGCCAATGGATGATCCACTAAAGGGAGCCTCGTCCAACTAACATTTCCAACGCCGCAATTATCATTAAAGAGCCATCAACACCATTATGAGTCATTATTTACTTATCTTTTTTTATGAATGCATTCAATTGTAAATTAACTACCATATTTACTCGAATTATTCTCAAATTTTCCTTAAAATAGTGCGAATAAAACATTGGGTGCGTTATTACGTCTACCGCGTCTTTTTTCTTAATTCCACGTTGAGAAGTAAAGATTCGAGAACTAAATGCTATGCTCCTTGATACTAAATATAAGTTTAAAAAACAATAACAATGTTATTACTATATAAACTGGAGGTAGCTGTTCCCCTAACCCCATTTATCCCATAAGCCTTCAGTATCTGTATTCGCGATTTCTATTTTCGCGGCGTTTTCCAGGAACGTAAACCCCGCGAATATGGAAGGGTTACTGTATAGTATATACACTAGTATATTGCCCGTCAAAAATGACGGGTTCAAATTAATAAACAAACGGAATTTAATTTTTTAACTTTAAATAAATTATTTTAACTATCACTATTTATATTGATTTAGTTTCTTATTGTCGGTCGGTTGTCAAGATAAAAAATATTTGAGATAGGGAAGGGGAAGAGGGAAAGGCTTTAGCCTTGAGACAACAACCTGAGCTCAAGTTTTGATAATTACATTGTCGCCAAAGCAGTTGTTGTTAAAATGAAAATATTATCCCAAAATATGTGATTTGTTAATGTGAGCAATTTCGAACTGAAGGCGAAAAAATATGTATAGAATAAGATCGTAGATAGATAGAAGAAGATGATCGTAGGACAGGTTTTTTCTAATTTAAATTTCCAAAAGAATAAAAGCCTGCACGTCGAAAAGTAGGCAGCGGAGGGGAAGAGGGAGAGGCATTTAGCCTTGGAATAACAATAAAATCAGTAAAATTTGCCATTATCTGGTTTGGCTTTCATGCACAATCAAACCAGTGTTTTTGAAAGTTATCTTTCTTTTAATTACATTTTTTAAATATCTATTATCAGAGAGGCCAAATAATTATTCAAATATTTGCTGAAAATAAGAGGAAAATCGACATAAAAATATATAATGTATGAAAAATCTGCAGAAATTTGATTGAAATATTCGAACAAATTATGTTATTTAAGCGTATAGAATTTAACTTAATAATTGAATTATTTTACCCTTTTTAACGCGTAAAAACAGGATAAAATGTGAATGAACAGTCAATTTACCGTCAAAGGAAAAATGTGTAGTAACTTACTATGGACTAAATACTTACATGAACTGCAATGAGTTTTAACTATATTTTAAGATCACACTTTTCTTTTAACTATAGTATTTTTAAAATTTGTTCAGAAAATTGGCTTAAAGAAATTTAAATAAAAGTCATAAAATGTTATTTTCAATCCTATTAGAAATATTTCCTCTATTGTCATTTAAAGACATTCATTGAAAATAACGCTATAATTAGTTTTATAAAATCTCACCATTTGGCAGTGGTGCATGATTCGATCGTATAAAATATTTTATAATAAATTATAATTTATTATTGTAATGTTTGTACCGCATCTCCTTTTAACCCTATGCAAATACTATGTCGTCCTTTTCCTCTTTCTCCATTTATGCTTATTTCGATTCCCTCCCTCCATTTAACTACTTAATAAGTTCAATATATGTGTTATGCCAGTATATAAAAGTCTGATCCGTATCAAAGCATTAAAATGGTGCATTTGTTATTATTTCCTTCAAAGTAGCACCACAAGCGGACATTTATTTCTTAAATTACCACGTCAACCCTAAATAAACAAATTCTGATTAGCTCATTATATAAATTTCTGCCAAATTTAAATTTTCTATCTACCGTTTTAATAGCCTGACACTTAGACGAACGGACTGAAAACTTAGCCTTTTATTATTATTTTTGTTTCTTTTAAACCTCTCTTTCTCTCCTTATTTCTAAAACCGTCCTCCATTCTTCTACTTAACTCCCGTAACATATCGCCTAATCCTTCACTTTTAAACTATTTTACAAGCTCGGTTTGTTTGTTAAAACGTCCAGCTAATACCTCGGATTTTTATACAGTTTCCATTTCAATAATATTGAATTTAGATCGTTATTACGATTTTTAAGCTTTATGAATAACATTTCAGCTCTTTAGTTATTCCTTCTCGTAAATGACGAACGAATGTTGTTAGGATAAAATCATTTCCCTCTCCTTCAGTCTTTCTCTCATTCTCGTATTAAAAGCCTTCAAAGTACGCTTAAACCCATAAGGATTAAAGTAACAATAGGATTCCGAGGTTTAACAATGTAATTGGTAGGCAAGATAACATCCCGTTAAAATGGAAAGATTCCCCAAAATATGTGAATTAAACATTTAACATGAAGGATTTCAAACTAAGTGAATAACAATGAATAGAATAAGAAACCTTGTAATTTTCTCTTTAAAATGGCTTAGATTTAAAGGTCGTGAGCCCATTTTTTCTAATTTTAATCTCAAAAAGAAGAAAAGTCTCCACGATAAAAAGTCGATTTTTACGTGTTATCTTATGCCCGTCAAATATGATGCGTAGGTGCAGATTATGAATTAAATTAAGGTACTTCCATTCTTCCTCCCTCCTATTCTCTTCCCTCTCTCTCCCCCAATTCTCTCCCTCCCTTCTATTTCCCCTCGTATTTTTCATCCCTCATACTTATTCCCAATCTCCATCCTCTCTCCCTCCTCACCCTCATTCCTTCCCATCCTCCCTCTTTCTCACTACCATTCTCCTCCCTTACTCCCTCATATTCTCCTTCTCATTCTCCCCTCAAAAATGTAGCTATCTCTCTCAGCGTGATATATTTAGATACAAATCTTACACACCAAAAGAGTATTTATTTGTTAAACATTATGGTAGACAACTTGAGCTGGCCAAAATTATTTAAACTCTCTGGAACATACTATAATGTTAATTATATATTTTTTTAATTTCCAGTCCACAAAATTTTTCACCAAATTTAAATTTATAAATTTTATTCGGAGGAAGTGCAAACAAAATAGTGCCTCTAACGTAAATTTATTTATTAAATTACCATGTCAACCCTGAATAAACAAATTCTGATTAGCTCATAAATTTCTGCCAAATTTCGATTTTCTATTTACATCCTTGATTGAGTTATTCGCGTTTTAACAGCTTGGCACTTAGTTAGACCAGCGGACTGAAAACAGCCTTTTATTGTTTTTTTTTGTGATTCTTTGGTTCTTTTAAACCTCTCTTTCTCTCCCAAACCGTCCTCAAGTCCTACATTTTTATAACTAACTCCCGTAACTTATCGTCCAATCCTTTACTCTATAAATGTTTTACATGCTCGGTTTGTGTATTAAAATGTCCAGCACGTTCTTCAGATTTTGATACCAAATTTAGGTCATTGTTACGATTTTTAATATTTTTTAATAGCATTTCAGCTCTTTAGGTATTCCTTCTTGTAAATAACGCAACGAATTTCCATCTCCTTCAAATCGCAATAAAAATAGGATTTCGAGGTTTAACAATGTAATTGGTAGGCAAGCCAACATTCCGTTAAAATGGCAAGATTTCACTAAAATATGCAAATTAAAAGTTTAACATGAGGAATTTCGAACTGTAGGCGGGAAAAGATGAACAGAATAAGAAACCTTATATTTTTTCTTTAAAATGGTTTAGATCCGATGATCTTACGTTAGTTCTTTCTAATTTAAATCTCAAAAAAGGAGAAAAGTGTGCACGTAAAAAATTCGATTTTTACGTGTTATCTTATGGAGAATGCAAATCATCCCCTGGAGTCAAACTCTGGACGGTTTTCGTACATTTTCCTTCGTCGTAGCAGTTTTATATTAGAGTAGATTATCTCGGTCAAATTGATTGAGTTATTCGCGTTTTAAGAGCGTGACATGAACCAACCAACGGGCCAACGTAGCGTTTTATTATAAGGGAGATTGTTGTTTCAATCTCCCCCATACATTTTCTACTCTCAATATTAACGTTGAGGGAATTGCAACATAAAATAGATCAGTAGTTGGTCTCTTGTTATCCCCACATCGTCACCATCGTAGAAAGATCGGTTGCGTAAAGTGGGTCTGAATATTGAATCTGCTAAAAATTTGTCACAATTAATGCTTCACATATCATTAATAAAGTCAGGCTTAACCTTGTGGAATTTGCTCATTATGAGATGTAATGAAAAACTTTGTCACTTCCACACAATTTAATAAAAACTACCGGTTTCGCTACGATCCTAGCATCTTCAGGTGAAAAGGTATATAAAACAGTTCCATATATAGATAGATAGATAGATAATCGTCTATATTCGGGCGAAATTTAGACCATAAGGTCCATTCTTACATTTAATATAGGGAGAAAGGGGGAGAGAGTAAGGAGGGGTTACACAGAAAACAGAATTAATGAGACGGCTAGGAAAAAGGAAGGGGTTGGAAAAGGAAAGCGGAAGTTCAAGTTTGTGTCGTTAAACATATTTTTCATTATTAAGTGCTTAAGTCTTGGTGTTTTCCCGAAGTTTGCATGCATCAAGAGGAATTCTTCTTCAGCATCAGCTTTGCAGCAAAGATTTCTTGGTTGATGTCAGAACTCAGAACTTGGTATTCCAAGAGATCTTCTCTTTCCCATAATTTGTGTCTCCTCCATTCAGAATTGTGCCACGCTCTTCACTGGCTGGAATGGTTAACCTTTGATGACAGTGTTAGACAACGTGTAAGTGATGGTTTTTTCCAAGCTCTCTACCCTTAGGAAAAAACTGTTTGCTCTTTCCTCAAATTCAATACAGTGTATAGACTCCAGTCCTTCTATACTCAGTGACCACAAGTTCCACCCTAGAGTGACTAATTTATCCAATTGTGTTTCACCCCCCACTGTGTTGGAGTTGTTTAACTTAGGCCTGAAATTCGCCCCTAGACTCCCTTTATCTACGCGTGATCTGAAGAATCTAGTCGTCGATTGTGATTTGACCCTACAAAAAGAATCTCCTTCGTTAAAGCACGTTGGCTTGTAATATATCATCCTTCATCAATGTTCCTCGTCTGTTGACTCCTCAACCACTATCCCGCTCTCACTCTCCTGCCTTAATCTCTATTGTTAAAGAGTTCATTACAGACAACAAATTTATTGTCCAAAAGGCTAATAAAGGTAATGGTATGGTGATGATGGACCGAGACCATTATTTGGTGAAATTTTATGATTTTGTCCGTAACAATAATATTTCTGTTCTGAAAAAAGACGCTACCTCGATTTATCAATCTGGGATACAAAAATCTCTTTCTTCCATTTCTCTTCTTTTCACTTCTAAATACAAACGCAAATTATTAGTGATGAAACCTCTTCCCCCTAGACTTCACAAAAAGGACTGCCCAATTAGGCCCGTTGTTTCCAGTATCTCTGCGCCTGCCCATAAACTCACCTTTAAACTTAATGCACTTCTTCGTAATTATTCTCAATTTAGTCCCAAATTTGGCATTAAAAATTCCATAGATTCGACCCACACCTCAAAAGAAAAGATTTTCTCCAACAATTCGAAATTTGTCTCTTTTGATGTTTGTAATCTTTTTACTTCAGTTTCTGTTAAATAAGTTGTAGATATGCCTTCCAAAGCTGGTGTCAATCAATTTTTGTTAAGTGAATTTTCTAATTTACTTGAAGTTTATTCTAAGCAAAACTACCTATTTTCTATTTGACAATAATTTTTATAAACAAACGGAAGGTCTTGCGATGGGATCCACTCTTTCCCCTCTCCTTGTCGACATTTTAAAAAATAATTTAGAAGTTTACTTTTTTAATTCCGGTCACTATTTATTAATTTTTTCGGAGTTTTGGGGTAGGTATGTGGATGACATTTTGTGAGTTTGGAGTGGCACAAATGACCAACTCTCTGAATTTTTACCCTTTTAAATTCCCTCCACCCTTCAATTTCTTTCACGGTTGAATCTGAAACCAATGGTTTGCTTAGCTTTTTAGAACACATTTTTTGCCTGCGGAACAACACATCTACCTTTGCTATTTTTCCTAAACCCATTTACACAGATCAGGTCATCCCAAATCACTCTTTCCATCATTTTTCTCACAAACACGCTGCTTTTGTTCTTAGTATTCCCATTTCTAAATCCAATTTCCATATAGAACTTAACACCATTAAACAGATCACTATCAACAATGGTTACAACACTGGCATAATCGATAAAATTATCATTAAAAATGTTTATTTATTGCTTCCAAAAAAATCTTTTCTTTTCCGCCTAATCTCACCTCCAAACCTCTTAGTCGGCGCAGACTCCCATTCTTAGGAAACCTTTCTTATAAATTGTCCAACCTTTATCCTAAATTTAAACTTAAACCTGCTTTCTTCTGCCCGGTTACCTTTTCTAAATGATTCCTTAAAGCTAAAGACCAGATACAGATGTCCTTAAGAAGTGGTGCTTATAAACTTTCTTGTGATGATTTGCCGAGCGGTCTACATCGGCCAAACTGGGAGGAGTTTTGAAAAGAGGATTCACGAGCATAAGCGATACTTCCGGTTAAATAACTTGAATTCTCAATTCGCGAAACATTTATTAAACTTTAATCACCACAGTTCTATTAACCCTAAATTCCTCCACTTAGAAATAAAAGGCCGCAAATTGTATGCTCTCGAATAGCTAGAGATAATTAATTAATTGTAAGGATTCGTTTCTTTTAAATGAATTTATTTTTCACAATCATTCTCCTCTGATAAGTTTACCAACAGATTTTCTACATACATTGTAACTTTGTTGTCTTTGGCTCTTTTCACCAAACATTTTTTGTATACATTTTGTAAGTTTGTTCTGCTTCCGCCTTCCTTTTCCAACCCCTTCCTTTTTCCTGTCTCTTTAATTATCGTCCAATCGCTTTCTATGTAACCCCTCCTTTCTCCCTTCCCCTTTCTCACTATATGTGGACGTCCACCAGAGAAGGGCCCACTTTGTCGGTATGGACTTTTGAATGCAGCGGCATTCTGTGATAAATTACGAGTAAAATGAAAGAAAAATCACTCTCCTATGTTGAAAAATAAAATTTTTATTGGATATTACAGATGAAATTTAAAAGCAGCGTTTTGAGAAAATTGAAGCCAAAACCACGTCATTAAAAATAAGGTCTACTTGCACTTCATTTATGGATATAATTCCTCGATACGGTTATTCTTAATATTCCAGAGAATCGTTCTGTGCACTTTTCTAGACGTTGATATTTTCTACCCTTTCTCACAAAAATGCTGATATCTCCGAAACTAGAATCGACAGTGGTGGACGTCCACGTACGTATATGGAACTGTTTTATACACGATCGTAGCAAAACTGGTCGTTTTTATTAAATTGTGTGGAAGTGACAAAATTTTGCATGACATCTCATAATAATTGACATGTTATGGGGATTGTATTTACGTTGTATCAATAATAAATACCATATTTAAATGAAAAATGGTGTATTAAATATTTAAAATGCTAAAACATTTTTATTCCCGGGATATTTGAAAATCAAATTCCCGTTTACGGGGTAAAATATATCTCCGGAAACCCAAAACCATAGTTTCGACGTGCTGTACGGCCGAAAAGAATTCAAGAGAGAGCCGCTTTCGCAATCGACGCAACGGAAGATATGCACGAGGAAAGAGGTAAGTTTAAAAGGTGCAAGTTACTCTGAGGGAGATGAAAGATGCGAGGAATGAGGAGTCGACCTTATCCATTTCGTAAGTTCTCGCGGCGTTGCCTAAGCAACACTTCCTCTCTAAATTATCTCCAAAAGGAAATTAATTTAGAAAGACTCAAAGTCTAATTATCATCTCTGTACACTCCTGTGCGATTTCCGAGAGCTATTAAGAGACGGAAGTTGGGATGTGGTGCGAAAGGACCCCCTTTCCCTTGAAAATACTAGCTGTGAAGAAAAGAGAAACTGGCGAATCCGGATACACAAACGGTGACCGAAAGAAAAAAATAACGGCGATATATATGTTACGGTAAAAGTACGTAATCGGGAAATGTGTACATTTACCGGTAAATGTGCACATTTACCACTAAGTTCGGTAAATATAAGTTTAAGTTTCCAGAAATACGTATTATCCGTTTATTTCCCGGTAAATGTACACTTTTACCGATGTGCCTGGGTAAATGCGGAAATAAGTAAGAATGAGAAATGCTACACTTTAATAATTACGTTAATTTATAACAAAAATCATCGAGGGTTCGGCTCCACTGGTATATATTAAGATGAATGTTTACCAACCCGAAGGGGGAACACAATGAAGGTGAGGAGGAACCAAAAACAATACGACTAACCTACCTACCAAACCCGGTGGGGCCGAGTAAAATTTGCTTTCATGTTCAAATTTAGTTTAGTTGTGCACATTTGCCACGAAATTTACACATTTACCGAACAAGGCACATTTACCGTACTTCTAAACTGCGACAGATGTTCGCGACGCCGCCATGTTGTGGCCCGTGTTGCGACGTTTATCCACATTTACCAGTGTCTCTAGGTAAATGTGCACATATCCCTAATAAAGTAGGTAAAAGTATGTTATACTTACATTTACCGAACTTGGTGGTAAATGTGCACATTAACCGGGAAATGTACACATTTACCGGACTACGCACATTCACCGTGACATATACACTGCAGAGACTTACTTATAACCGTATGTGTCTGGTCCCACTACACACTTTCCTGACTGGATGGATCTCGCTGTTTGACAATTAATTTCCATGGCTTGATAAAAAGTTATACCATACCAAGCACTATGTGAACTGACGAAGGCACATGGGCGCTGAAGAATTATTGTTGTAGGAAGATTATTGAGTGATGTCAGAGAACTGGGCACATCTGGGCGTCAAACTCTCTGGACGCTATATTGATTTGTTTTAATATGGCTTATTTAGTACTGCTTAGGATACCAAGTTCTATAACTAAATGGATTTTAATCGAAATCGTTAGCGGAATTTTTAAAGAAATCGACAAGAATAAATTACTCTTCATTGTTGCTCAATATTGTTCATCGATATTTTGCCATTGCAAAACTTAATACACTATATACGGGGCGATTAAAAAATACGTAGTAAAACTTCGGGGACGTGTTCTACTGATTATTGGGATGAAAAAAGTTTATATGAACCTATGTCCGAAAACGCTGCCATTTCAAGCTACAACTCTCTTGTCGAACACGGGTTATGCGGTGTCAGTGGTTGTTGAAACGTGTGTTGACCCTCGCTTTCTTGCTTTGGTTCTCTTCACAGATGAAGCAATATTTACGAAGCCGCCATTACCAATTTCCACAATAACCATCTATGGGCAGATGAAAATCCTCATACTCAATCTCTCCATCAGCAACAGTTTTGCTGTAACGTTTGGGGCGGCAAAATTGGGGATAACGTAATCGGACCTTATTTATTGCCATCTACACTTAACGCTCAAACTTACAGACATTCTTTAAAAAGAGGAGCTGCCCGTCTTGCTTGAAGACGTACCATTGGAAACGCGACATCAAATGTGGTTTATGCACGACGGGGCTCCTGCACATTTTAGTTTGATCGCTCGAGAATTTCTCAACGATACGTATCCTGACCGCTAAATAGGTGGAGGTGGGCCAATTGCTTGACCCGCACGTTCCCCGGATCTAAATCAACTGGGTTACTTCTTTTGGGTTCACCTGAAAACGCTTGTCTATGGAGCGCCATTTCCTATTCCAGAAGCCCCCCGAAATAGTATCGTTGATGGTTTTCAGAACATTCGAATCACTCCCGGAATTCTTGAGCGAGTCCGTCAGTCAATGCGAATACGTGCTGAGCCGTGTGTTTCTGCTGAAGGTGGCCATTTCGAACATCTTCTGTGATGTCACTCTGAAGGTACAATAAAGTTGGGTTGTAGCTCGGAAAGACAGCGTTTTCGGACATACGTCCATATAAACGTTTTTCATCCCTATAGTCAGTAGAATAGGTCCCCGAAGTTTGACGACATATTTTTGAATCACCCTGGACCTACATAAGAATGTACTACTGGCAATTCCTGCTTTCATATTAGCAACCGAATTATGATATTGGCTTGACGACCAGCCAAATTAAAGTTATTATGGGTAAGTTCTGCTGTATTCCTGGAGAGAATACAAAAGGTAACGCTGTAGGAGGAAGCGTGAAAAAGATGCAGTAATGAACGGTTTGTGACAACGATCCACCAAGTCTATTCACTCTCAGGAAGCGTTTTTCAAGAATAGTACTTAATAAAATTAGCATTTTTCAAAGAAAAAGGATTAGAGAGAAGGCAGATGTCCGAAATATAATCTGCAATCCGCGCAATCGCTAATTAATAGAGTTATAAAGGAAACAATGCGAAGGGTAGGTCTGATAGTAAGTATTAAACGTTGTTGTTCCGCCTGCTGCGCGGGAGTGTTGCAGCATCACAGTTTCTGAGAAAGGCATAAGGCAATGATAAGGATCATTATATCATGGATGGTAGGGAATTTTTGCCAATTAGATATACTATTTCGGGTAATTCACATTTAACCCAATGGACACATGGGAGCTAAAAGCTTCACGTGCCGTGATTAAGCGGTATTGCGGTCCATATGGAACATTTCCCTGCTCATACTTTGAAAAACCCTGCAATAGATTATTCTTTGCGGTTCGAAGGAGATCCATTCCAGGAAATAACAGCGAAACCCTAAATTGAGAACTGTAAGTCATACGAGTAATGAGATATGAGACTCCGATTACCGTATCACCGAAGGTTATCTTTCTTAAAAAATAATCAGTCTTTATAAGGAATGTCTTTGATGTTGAACGAAATGTATTCAAATTAACATTAGATGGAAAGGTAAAAATTATTGACATTGGATGATGTTTATGTGTTTAAATTTGGTTGGTTTCCGAAGGAAACATAGTATTACTAGTGTATTGCCCATCATATGACGGGGGAACTTAGAAATGAATAATAACAGCTGTAATTTTTGAGTAAGAGCATATATAACATTTGCCAAAATAGAGGTTCGGGAGAATTTATCTAATCCATCGTGCAGAGATGTTTTCTTTAATACTTTAAAATATATTAAAATTGTGATATTGGAGTGAGATTTGTACTTTTCTAAAGGGAAAAGAATGTAGATTATAATTCTTATCGCAGAATTTTGATAATCGATCGTATTTTCTTTATTTTCTAACAAAGCAGTGTTTTTGCATTTCATATCGCATTTTATCTGATTGTTGCCATGGAGGCGATTATTACCGAACTCGGCTTGAGCGTAGACGAGTGAACAAATGGGTTATTTTCTGTTCCACTCGACTACCCTTCGGCAATGGATAGTTAATCAATACATATTAGCGTCCAAACAGTATCATTTATTAAATTCGTTTATTTAAAAAATACATGTAAAATATACGTCAGAAAGAGATTTTGACATTGCTTTTAGTATTTTAAACCTTGTAAAGAATGCTCTATTAATCTGTTTTCCAATTTTTCTCTATCATTGATAAAATATGAATTACAAATGGTAATTATGATATGCGAATTACTTGGAATGACTAACACATACTGAAACATTTCCTGTCAATATAAGTAATCAATTCGTCCCGCATTAGTCTTGGTTTGGACTTCTTGTCTAATTCTGTACCTCCTTTACTCTCTATATACCTTCCATTCTATATCCTGTCCTTACTATCTCCCTCCCCACATCCCCTCTCTCTTACTCTGCATCTATATATTCGTTTCGACAAGCAAAAGAATCCAAATTAAATCCCAGCGAGTTTAGACAACAATTGATTCTCGAAGTTTAACAATGACGTTTTCGGCAAGGCAAGATCCCGTTTAAAAGCCGATATTTTTCCAAAATATGTGATTTAAATTTATAACGTGAGAGATTTCGAACGCTAGGCGGAAAAAGATGAATAAAATAAGAAACTTCATTAATTTTCCTAAAACATAGCTTAAATTTGAAGCAAGTGCGTCTATTTTTTCTAATTTTATTTTCCAAAAGAATAAAAACCTTCACTTTAAAAATCGCTTTCTACGTGTTATGTTACGGGAAATGGAAATCGTCCCTCTGGAGTCGAACCCGGGTCTTTTATCATATTTCTTTCGTTTATAATTAATCGAGTCAGGCGTGACTTCATAGAAGTAGGCGATGCTATTCATATTTAATAGACAGTACAAGGGGAAACCACCCTGTAATAGTCCTGATTTGAACTATATGTTTCTCCTTAGGATATTTTTAGCGCCACTATGTGGGTCAGGTGGCGTTGTTAGGGAAAGTGTGGGGGCAGGGCTGAGAACTGAGTGTGACGAATTTATTTGTACATAATTAGTTTTTAAGATTTTTATATTTTGGTTTTATCGATAACCGCAGTCACGGGAGGTACAGTTATTTGATCTCGTTCAACTTCTAGGCAAGTGGTGCCCAATCTTAGTCAACTGTTTCGGCCGTTACTTGGCATAAATTCATAATTCAGATATGAACATATCTTTGTAAATTGTAGGAATTTACAAAGTAAGTTTTATTTCTGAATTATGAAAGGACATTTTTTACCACTTTGACGTTAACTTGATTTTATGTATTTATTATCATTCTTACTTTTGAAAACGTTTAGTGGTGCTCGCTGAGTGATCTAGAATGTAATTTGGAGCTCGCCGCATTGAAAAGATTGCGGACCCCTGTCCTAGGCGGTAAAACGGTCCTATTGATAGACGAACCTCATACTAGCACATAGGTGCCCGCAGGAACTTTTACAGTGGGGAGGGAGGAGAGGGGCAAGGGCGTGGGCAAGATCCCACAGTCGGGTTTGGCGGACTTAATCTTTTAGTGGTTTGTTTCAAGCATATTGCAGGAGGTCACTACCTGCTTGCCTGGCCTTAGAAAAATGACCGCATTAATACCCTAACCTAACCAGACATTAATGGTTTTTTTTTCCTTGAGATAGGCCTGATCCATAGGGGAGTAACTTTGACTCCCTCAGCGGACGCTCATGCACTATAGTTGATCCGGCCAAAGTTGGCACTTGGCTGCTCGGAAGCAGACAAATGCCACCTCTGGGAGAGGAGGGGGGGAAGGGAAGAGCTCTAGCCAATGAGACAGCGTAAAGAGCGAGCCGTTACCATGGAAACGGTGCACTGTTGACATTTTCTCTTACCCCTCCTTTTTCGCCAGTCCCAAAAGCGTAATGAACGGTGACTCAGCAGGTTGTGGTAACCCGAATGTCGTAACAGCATTTGGCAACATCGCCTTCCCATCGGCGGGTAGGCAACCAGGTCTTCAGGTGCCAACTCTGGCTGGCTCGACTATAGCATTCAATTCTCAATACAAACTCGACTCACTGATGCACGCTCGAGTTTGTAAAGTATTGGTCTCATAGATTCGGTTCGGGAGAGTCTTCCTATTTGGATCTTGAAAGAGATAAGCCCATCTTACCGAACAAAGATAATCGTATCTTATGAAAAGAACCCAAGAAGCGTAGGAAATATCGAGAACAATGTTTTTCCCCTTAGCGTGCTTTACTCCTCGAAGCGGAGTAGTATGTCTCTGGAATTAGGGCTCATAGAATGAATAATGTGGGAAATTTGGAGCGAAGAGTGGCCGTCTGAAAATCCCGGTTCTTGTCTTGTTTTGTTGAGTGGGCCGCTGATTACTGGGTCATTTGCTCCGATAGTGAAGCGCCGAGAAGCCTCTTGTAGCCTGAAGGCTGGGCTAAGGGCCACGCTTTCCATTCTCTTCCGCCGGTCCAGAGTGCATTCAAATGAGGACGATCGCTATTTATTTCGTTACGGTTGGGTTTCAATTTACGCAGCTCAAGAATAAAGACGTTTTTTCCACCTCTCCCTCCTTTTCTCTCTCTCCTTCCCTCATCCCACACTTCATTTCTTCATGTCTAAATCCAATTTAACCTAAGCAATTTGATGAATCCGGCAACCGTTCCCGAAGTATATATTTGTTATAGGGTCTGCTTCTGTGCTTACATTAAAAGTGTGAGGCCCGGATGACTCTTCTCAGTAGTACAGCAGGGGTTAATATGCACAAACACTAATTTTTCTCATTTTTTTAACAAATAGAATTTTTTGTAGTTTTGTCAGCCCCTTGGCCGCGGTTTCCGCAGTTAAGGACGGGGCAGCCCAATTAATTCGGTTATTCTTGGTTATGAAAGATATTCTTCTCAAGAAGCCCAACATTTTCATGTTTATAATAGTTTTATGGAATGGTATATTAAAATGGACGCTGGGGAAATAAATTTTCATTCTTTTAGGCGTTCTTCCGGAGATGGCCACTGATGGTATAAGCATGGAAGTTAGCATCTCGTAATTGGCTGGATTTCAGTTGCTGTTGAGCATCGGAGGTGAGAGGATGGAAGAGGTGTGCCTTTGTTTAGTCTCGCGCGATCGCTATCTTCTGGAATTTTTTGAAAGGTAAGTAACTGCTAATACTTCAGTAGATGGTAGCTCGTAGCTAATAATTAGAAACGGCTTATTGACTGCGAAATATACCATTTATGGAAGGTGGGTGTACTATGTACACTATATTATTTTAGGATAGTAGAGGATAAATTACGGTGATTGTCCGTTAAAGGCTTCCGAAACTTAAGCTAATGGTTTTCTTGAAATTTGAAATTCGAAAAATACCGATATTGCTTCGATATTCTGGATGGAATATAACTCCAATGGGATAAGAAAGGCGTCAGGGACGATTTATTTCATTATTATTTGGCGTAACCCAATTCTTCGTTTGCGTTAAAATTTAGCGATGGATTTTTTGCATTCATAGTGTTGGAAACAATCTGCCAGTTACTAAAAAGTCAATTCTAGCTAACTTCACAGGTTGGGACGAGTAATGGCGCACCAAATCACTCGAAATTGGGATCAGTGACTGTGATATGTAATATACTTGCATTTAGTTTGATGCCATCGAGAATCTTTGGAATTGGCTATGATCCATATGGTGTTCATAGATTTTAATTTGTATGAAATGTTTGAAATGGGACATATATAATTTTGGCATTGTCTTTGATACAATGAAATTGCAATCTTATGCCAGTTTGGGTTTCGAAATGGTCGAGGCAATAGGGATGCCATAGGGATGATGAGGAAATTGGTAGAAAGAGACGAATACGACCTGGGGGTAGTATTAGCTTTGTAGTTTTTGAAAATATCTTTGATAGAGTTTTAAGACCTAAACTAATGGAGGCATTGAGGAAAATAGGGGTGGTTTGGAAAGAGAGAGAGGTATAACCCCTCCAGCCGGTATTTAAATGCCTGAAAGTTTACTTCAGCAGCAGGGGCGTACTGATAGGACCCGGAACCGCCGCAATGCGGGGATCCCGAGATTAAGGGGGTCCCCAATCATTCAAACCGTACTGAAGGTGGCGTCTGACGCCCGCTTTAAAAACCTGAAAAAGGGAATTGCGACTTCTACGATATGACATTATAACGCTGAGTACAGGCATTTCTCGGCACGAAAACCAGTGCAAGATATAGGCTATGATTATATACATTCAGACGTCTCTCGCTCTTAGGTCAATGTATTTTCTCATGTGTTTGCACCTCGTGAGTGTTACATATAGCTAGGGAAGATTATTGTGCTTATTTGTGTATATTGTGTGTATTTACTTGTTAAGTGAAGTTCTGCGTACACTGTTCAGGCTCTAAAGGATGACGAATTGAATTAAATTACCGGTCGGTCCAGTAGTCACTATGTACTTTAGATCTCCAATATCATCATGAAGTAAGAACAAGAAACTTGATTGCAAATTTCTTCATTTTATGTAACAATAAATAGTTTTTATTTACCACATCGTTTTCCCAAAAATTTTGTTATTCGTGAAAACTTTATTTTTCGATATTGAACCTTAATTTTACGGCCCCCTGGGAGGCCGCGGCTCACAGTTTGAGAATTACTGCACTAGGGGGGCCGTTCAAGTATTACTACAGCAAATGTTTAACTATTTTTGACCCCCCCCCCGTCGCTCATGTCAGCAGCCGTCAGCATTTGGGTGACTCCTTCCCCTCGTCTTACTGAAGATTTCGTTGTACCTCCCCTTTTTAAAATATAAATTAGAAAATTGATACTTATGCATGGAAATACTTTCTAATGCCTTCTTATAGCTTTGTAATGCATTTTAATACTCTTTAGAGCAGAAAAAGGAAACATTTATCAGAGAAAACATGATCAAGTTGTGTTTTCCGAAAAAGAAGCTAAATGCAGCGAAAAGAATTCTATTGTCGGGCGACACACGAGTAACGAGCAGGTGGAAACTTGCTGTGGATGAGCTGTCGGGACACGTAAATCGCACGTAAAAAGTGAAAAATTTCTTATATAAAAAAACTTAGGTAAGCATTGATCATACTCCACCCAAAGCCAGCAAAGACCAGATTTTCCTAGATCTCCCCTCAGCCTTAATTGACCAGTCAAATTAGACACTTTTTTGACGGTTAGAGGAAATAATTCATAAAGTTTTGAAACTTGGCACATTTATCCGTTAGGAAAACCTAACTAATATATCAAAAGTTGACATGCCTGACGTGTACGCGTCGGCCGTTTTGGTGCAAAGTGGCCGCCGGAGCACTGGCCTTTCGCGAATAACTCGGAAACAGTTAAATATACGGCAAAACCGTACATAAACAAATTTGTATATAATAAAATTTTCTACAAGAAAGGTTTTTTGAATTTCTTTGCTACTGCAAGCAGAAAATGAACCTTGTTTGCGGAAAGACCGGTGGAATTAGACTTTTTTGACGGTTAGGGGAAATAATTCATAAAGTTTTGAAACTTGGCACATTTGTTCGTTAGGGCAACCTAACTAATATATCAAAAGTTGACAATGCCTGTCGTGTACGCGTCGGCCGCTATGGCGCCAATATTGCCGCCGGAGCACGGTCCGCGACTGGACTTTCGCGAATAACTCGGAAACGTCGAAACTGTATGTAGACAAACTTGTAGAGAATAAAAGTTTCTACAAGGAAGGTACTTTGCAGATTTTTTGCTACAGCGATAGTATAGAGAAAATGGGCGTTTTTTGCAGGACGCAGGCCGCGTGCTGTCTTAAAATCAAGTGTGTTATGTTAAGTAATTGAAATAAAAAGTGGATTAATGCCTAAAGGGGATACCACTATAAAAATACGCGTCTGGAGCTCCACCACAGCTGGTGGTGTGGAAACGAGCTCTCAACACTTGATTTTAAGACAGCGCGCGGCCTGCGTGAGCAAGTACGCGCAGTGCACGACGTCGCTCGCCGGTGAGGGTTTGGCGACGCTGCAGAATTTCCCATCCAGCGGAAATCGGGGTTCCCCTCCCCCCCTCCTCTCACGTTGTCGTCGTGTTTCCCTCTCACCGTATCCAGCTCTTGCATCCCAATTGTTTTATCTCTCTCTCTCTCTCTCTCAACTAAGCATCCCGCAAAAGCGAGCCAAACCTGTCTAATCTTGTTTCCGTCTCCATTTTCTAGAGCTGTTTATAATTGTAGAGAAGTCGTGGAGAAATCGTGTTAAACCATATCAATCGTGTTAGTCGAAAACCAGCCATTTTAAAAATCGTGTTAAACCAAAATCGCGTTAGTAGAATTCGTGTTATTCGGGGACTGGGTGTATAAGAAAATATTGTTTTATTAATAATATAAAAGTCCAGTTCTGTATGTTTAATGGGGCATGCTTTTGAGAGGCTTATAGCTCTGCCATTCTTTGTAATATATTTTCAAGTTATGCACCAAAAAATAGCAGGAACTTTCCCATTTTGATTGATACTGATTTCTACTGAACATTTTGTATACTTCATTTTTTGAGATATTTTTCTACACCTCTGCTGCATTACTGTTTCTCACAAGATTTATCTATAGGATCTGTTGGGATTTTATTGAATGTCCTCTCAAGGCCTTTTATGTAGCAAATGTTGTCTATCTCTAGCAGATAAAATTTTTTAGTCGATACCTTACAGATTACATAAGAGCTAGGGAATGCAAGTATGTTATTTTAATTGTTGCATTAGAAATAATTTTTACAGTAACCAATGTAAACATCATTCATTACAATTTGTTTGGTACTAACAAACAACATTTTAAATTAAGTAGATTCATTCAGTTTTATGGAAGAATATTTGATCAAGTATAATTAAAAAATCATAGTAAATATAAAATAATTTAGTGTCTGGGGTAGTGTCCGGTCAAGTATAAGTAGATTTATATGCGATTCTATAACTCAAAAACAATATAACGTAGAGACAAGTGGAATGTGTCATTTTAATCACAATAAAGAGCATAGGGTGGTAAGCTGGTAGGCTAGTTTTTATACGGATTCATTCCACCAAATAATTTTAAAAAAATATTTTCTGTTTTCATTTTCCAATACAGTAAACCCTCGATTTAATGGATCCAGATTTAACGGACTTCGGATTTAATGGACTTTGGATTTAACGGACTTCGGATTTAACGTACTTCAGATTTAACGGACTCATTACCGATGGCCATCTAGTTGCTTGGAATCCACTCCCTATCATTGGTTTGTCCGCGATTTCAGACCACTCACCGCCCTTTGATGCCGAGAGCAGACTGTTCACAAAGAGCATTATTGCCTGATGTTTGGTTTCTGTATAATTGTTTTCTATTCTTTTCAGTTTTCACCCTAACATTTTTGCCACTTAGAACTTCCCTCCCGGACCGTCGACAAAACATCTAGGGGAAAGTATGTTTGGCGGGGGTGTCAAGCACCAAGCAATGAAATTAAAAGGAGGCAGATTGAGGCAGTAGAAATACGAATTATTTTGTTATGCTGCACTTAGCGATACATTAGTTCGATTCTTGGTACAACAGGATTTCCCCCAATTAGTCCGTTAAATCGACGATATACTGTATAAAAACATGGAGATGAGTGTAGACTATTTTTCATTTGTAGCTGTAAATTAATAAAAATCATCGTAGTAAATCAGGACTTGAACTGGAGGACAAAGAAAATAATAAAATTTCATTTTCCTATTGTGAAATTACAAATATGAATCTATTTTTTTCAAAATTGAGCTTTAAACTACAAAATCTCAAGTTTTTTTAATGAAAAAGTTTTCCTTTCCATGACTACCGATATTGCTGCCAAACTAGGCCTATGACATTGAAATGAATTCAAGGTCAGTTAATTATCCATTTAAATATGAGATGGACTGACAAGCTATTTCTTCATTTTCAAATATTAAAAGACTAGCAAGGGGAAGGAAGAGAGAGAGAGATGGAGAATGGGAGGAAGGAAGTGAGAGGATGGGGGAAGGAAAAGAGAGAGGGAGAGAGAGTGAGATAGGGAATGGGAGAGAGAATGAGAGAGAGAATGGGAGAGAGAGAGGGAGATTGGGGGAAAGAAGAGGGAGAGAAAATGGGAGGAATGGAGATAGAGAGAGAGAGGGATAGAGAATAGCAGGAAGAGAGAGAGGGATAATTAATGTAAGGAAGGGAGAGAGAAGGAAAGAGAAGGGATAATTAGATAGGTCGATAAATATATTTATTATCCTAGGCCAATGGCCTTTAAGGACATACAACAGTTGAAAAAAAAGATGAACATATTGACAAAAAAAGTTAACACATTGAAAGGAGTGACTTGATAGCATAAAAGTATATACTCTTAAGTTGGTACAATGATTACCAGATATTATATCACATATTCACATAATCACATACATATTACATAAATAGTACATGAATCACATATCACATGTTGTCAGTGGTATTGTAATATATGCTCTTTTTTTGTTATTGCTTTTATCATTTTTGTTCTTCTTTGCGGTTCTTTCTTTGTTCTTATTTGTTTGTTCCTCATTTTGCCACTCTCCCCCTACATCTGATTCTTCTTTATTATTATATTTTTAGACATTTCTCAAAATTATAAATATTAACTAATACATAAAGTTTCTATTCCAACTTTTAGTAAAAGAATTTTCTACTGATTTTTTTGTTTCCTCAGAAGATTTCTAATTTTTAGGTGTTCTTTACCAGTGAAGTGGTAATAGCAGAATGCCTTATGAGCATGTCTCCTCCGTCCATCCGTCTCCATGTTTAATCTCTAAAACTATGGCACAGATTTTAATTATTAACTAATTATTTAGTGATCCTTACTAAATTTATCAACAAATCACGATTTTCAACTGTATCTGTCAATTAGAACCCAATTTTTGTAAATAATTAAATAAACATATAATTGTATCTCGTATCTTGTGTCCAAAGTGTGTCAGTAAACTGCACGAACCTCCTAGTTGGTAGGACATGGGCAACGGAATTTTGGCTCACAAGGTAGTCTCTAGAGTAGAGATCCTAGCTTGTGTAGAATAGCGTAAGCATACCTGGGATAATACTGGATGTTGGTTACGCTTGTAGCATGATGGCTAAATTGTGCCAAAACTGACCGGTATTGTGCCCTTATCGTTAGTAGGGAATGCTGCATGTGGCACGGGTACAGTATAGGCTGGTAACCTTGCTTACCCTATTTTTAAAGTTACTACAATGTGCTATAAGAATGCCTTAGATGACTGAAACCATGATGGGCGGCGTAGGTCGAAGCAGGTTGGCCCATCTGATGATGACCCGGTATGGAAGATTGCAACATGGAATGTAAGAGGTGTGTATGGGAAAGAGAGTGAATTGATGAATGAAATGGATAAAAGGAGGATAGATGTTTTGTGTGTGAGTGAAACTAAGCATAAAGAGAGGGATGTGATAGAAATGAATAACGGTAGTTTGGCCTTTTGGTCTGGAGTAGATGAATGCGTGCACGGTAGTCAAGATGTGGGATTGATACTGAATGAAAGGGCTAAGATGCATTTGAGAAAGCATGAATTAGTGTCACCAAGGCTGTTGTGGATGCGGAAGAAAGTGGGTGTGTGCAGGATTATGCTTGTTACACGTCATGCTCCGGTTGACGGTGAGAATGAATATGATAAGAATAAATTTTGAGAAGAATTGAGAGATATTTTGAGTGAGTGTGAACCAGGAGAAAGAGTAATTATGCTCGGAGATATGAATGGATGGGTGGGAGTAAAACGAGAAGGCACAGAAAGGGTCCTTGGACCATTTGGTGACCCAAGAGTGAATGATAATGGTGAAAGCTTGGTGAATGTATGTATGGAAATGGGATTGTTTGTCTTGAACACATGGTTCAAGCACAAGTCAAGCCACTTGTATGCATGGACAAGAGGGGAAGCGAAGAGTGTGATAGATTTTGTTGTGTATGATGAATGGTTGAGGGAGCTTGTGAATGATACAAGAGTTGTGAGAGGTGCGGAATGTGGATCAGACCACTATTTAGTGATCTCTAGAGTAGATCTTGGGAGAAAATGGATTGTGAGAAAGAGGAAAAGGGAGAAGGTAACTAGAGTAAAAGTGGAAAGATTGCAAGAGCAAATGAATAAGTGGGAATATGAAAGTGTGCTAAAAGAAAGGCTGATGGCCGAAGAGAGTGAATGGAAGAAGGAAATGAGAGATGAGAATGTGGAGAAGGCTTGGAACAGATTGAAAGGTATTATCTTGCAGTGTGCTACTAAGGTGTGTGGGACTGCAGTTGTTGAAAGAATGAGAGGTGATGCATGGTGGAATGAGAGAGTTAAAGTGGCTGTGAATGAGAAAAAGGAGGCATATGTGAGAATGATTGCTGCTAAGAATGAAAATGAGTGAAATGCACTGTATGAAATGTATAAAGAGAAAAGGAGAGCTGCAAAAAATATTGTGAAAGAGAGTAAAGAACAATTGCGGATGAATGAAGCTGAGAAAATGCAGAATGATTTTGAGGGGAATAAGAAGTTGTTCTGGAAATGGGTGAAGAGAGCAAGGCAAGGAGTGAGTAAGGGTGTGAGCGGAATTCAAGGAAAGAATGGTGATATGGTGTGGAATGAGAGTGATATAAGGGAGTGTTTGGAAAAAGTATTTTGAAGAGTTGTATGGAAATGTTGTGAATGGGTCTAAAAATTTGAGTGAATCTGTTGGAGTGAATATTAATGAATATGAGGGGATTAGTAAGAACAAGGTAGTTAAAGCAGTGAATATGTTGAAAAATGGAAAAGCTGCAGGTGTGGATGGCATAACGGGAGAGATGTTGAAGTATGGAGGTGATAGCTTATGTGTTGGATGTGGGATCTGTGCAATCTGTGTGCAAGGAGTTCGAGAGTGCCTGCTTAATGGAAGGATGGTGTATTTGTACCGTTCTACAAGGGTAAGGAAGATAGGACTGAATGTAAGAATTATAGAGCGATTAGATTGTTGAGTATACCTGGAAAGGTGTATGGGAAAGTTTTGATTGAAAGAGCACAAAAGGTAACTATGGATAAAATGTGGGGAGTGCAATGTGGCTTCATGCCTGGAAGGGGTTGCACCGACCAAATATTTACCCTACAGCAAGTGGTTGAGAAGTGCATGGATGTAAGAAAGGAAGTGTACTGTGCATTTGTTGATCTAGAGAAAGCATATGACAGAGTGAATCGTAATGAATTGTGGAATATTTTGAGCGAGTATGGAGTGAATGGTTGGTTGCTGAATGCTATAAAGGTAGTGTATACTGGAAGTAGGGCATGTGTAAGGGTGAATGGCATGATGAGTGATTGGTTTAGAGTTGAGCAAGGTATACGACAAGGATGTGTCATGTCCCCTTGGTTATTTAATGTGTTCATGGATAAATGTGTGAGACAGGCATGTATGGATATGGTGGGTGTTATGGTTGGTGAAGAGAATGTTCGTGTACTTTTGTATGCTGATGATGCTGTGTTAATGGCTGAGAACCCAGGAGAATTGCAGAGAATGTTAGATAGCCTGCATGATATGACAGGGAGAATGGACTTAAGTATAAATGTGGCCAAAACCAAGGTAGTTGTGTTCGATCGGGAGAATAAGGTGAACGGCTGTCAATTTAGCATAAATGGTGGAACGATTGAGGTAGTGGATGAATTTGTATACCTTGGTAGAATGTTTAGTAAAAATGGTCAAGTAGATGGGGAAATCAAAAGGAGAGTGAATGCTGGTAGAAAGGTGGCAGGGAGTGTGTGGTCGATTGCAAAGAATGAATGGTTGTCAAAAGAAGCGAAAATGTCTGTATACAAGAGTGTTTTAATGCCTACCTTGCTGTATGGCAGTGAAACATTTGTGTCAGGAGAAGCATATAAGTAGTTTGAATGCGGTTGGGATTGGATACATGAGAAGAGTTTGTGGGAAATCTAGGAGGGACAAAGTAAGGAATAATTGGGTGATGAACGAATGTGGTATGAAAGCTAGTGTGACAGATCTGTATGAGAGAGGTCTGCTGAGGTGGTTCGGACATGTAGAAAGAATGGAGGAGAGTAGAATCACCAAGCAAATATATAAAGGAAGAGTGAATGGCGAGAGAGGGAGAGGCAGACCGTGCAAGACTTGGTTGGATGTGGTTAGTGAGACTCTGAGAAAAAGGGGCGTGAAAAGTATGAGGAATAAGAGGAAATGTGTGACTCAGTGTATGAATGTAAGTGAAGCAAAAGAAGTGTGCAAGGATAGATGTGTGTGGAAGAAGCATGTGGTGATGGGTTGGTAATTGGCAGACATATGGCATAGCTTACCCCACAAGGGAAAGCGTCAAGGTGTGTTGTTGTTTGTATCTTGTTAAATGGCTTCCATCAAGGTAAAATTAAGTACCATATTTTTCTATCTCTAGCTCTTATATGAACTGTAAGGTATAGATTTAAAAAGTTATTCTAATGGAGGACAAAATTTACCAGTAAAATGTCCATGGGGCCACATAATTACTACTTATAGTTTCAGAGATAAAGATTTGAGAAAATCCTAAGGAAAATGTCGTGTATTTTGTTTACTTCGGTTGCTATGACAATTCTATTGGTAAACAACAATTAAAAAACCTTTTTTCTCTCCCATGTTCTTATACCTATGATCTGTGATATATATAGATTGAAAACTTGATTCAGATAGAGGATTACATTTACCACAAAAAAGTCAGTAGAACCATATAATTACAACTTATAGTTTTTAAGATTAAAATTCAAGAACTGCCCAATCTTTCCATACCGTTTAATACAGATTTCCCATAAAGAACATCTTTTAAATCAATTTCCTCCATTTATGGAGTATAATTCTCCTACTTTTTTTATTTAGTTAGACAAATATGCCATCTGTAGTTTGGATTTGAAAATTTTCAGTTATTTTAACTCTCTGGTGGCATAAGACAGTTGGAATACTCAGAACTTATGGAATAATTAGGGATGTATTCAGTTGATATGATTTTCTGTTCTTTTTCTTTCTTTTGTAGCCATTGGATGCTCAATGGAGTGTCACAGTAAATGCTTGTTAAATATACTCCATTGTTGTCTTTAGAAAACCTGAACATTGATGAAAATATAAGGAAAGCTATATTTAGCAGCCCATTCTTCTTCTTCTCTAAAGTGCTATGAGGCAGTGGCTTTTTCAACTTTTCTGTGAAAATACTAATTTTCTAAATCATTTGGAATTAGAATGTATTGTGGTAATTGTACTTGGAATACCTAATGGCAAACAAAGGCTTAACAACTTTTGACTCAACTATGAATGCATTGTCTCTTGATTCAACTTATCTGGAGAGCATTAATTTTAAATATTTCTGAAACTGAAGTATGCCCTTAACCTACAGATTCCATATACCAAGTCATTATATGAGCTGCTTGAGTGGAAGAGCCAATTCTAGTAAAAAGACATAATTTGAATAGTATACAAGAAAGAAAAATTGACTAAACACATTACTGAAAATATTGCTTATTGCATCATTAGTTTCCAAATTATTTCCGCCTGGTTCTGCTCTTCACAAGTCCATGGCCTGTGCTTGTTGGAACCCTAAGATTTGGCCTTTATATGATTAATTTTGAATGCCTTTCAGTAGTGCCCCAACTTGATTATTTTTTATTTTGAAGTTACATCAGTAAAATGTAAAGAATCTAGAAAATATGTATTAACAATTAGTGACAGACATGCACTTCATCTATATAATATAATAAAAGTACTTCTTTGCAAAACAATTTGTGTGCATGGGAAATTCAACATTTTACACTCCCATATAAGGTTCAATTTTTTTTTAAATCAATATTTATATTGGAAGTGATTAGTTGTTTCAAAAGTGATAATAAAAAATAATTTTATTTTTTTATTTAAATTTTTAAAAACTGTACACCCATTTTGTAACAATAGAGCTTCTAAAAATCTACAACTAAAATTGAAACTGATGTTTTAGATGATAAATGAGCTTTATTTGGTAACATGTTAGCAATTTTATAACATATTTGAATCAGTTATTTGAAAACAAGTGTTAATATGCAAAACTTTTAGAATTGTGAAAATATTTTAGTTTTTATCATAAAATTACTGAACAAATTATTTTTGCTACAACTACACCTCATCAAAATTCACAAAAATTTAAATTCATTGACAATTTTGTCTGTTTATAGTTTAAGGCTATTTTAAAT
The DNA here is from genome assembly GCA_028673005.1 of Tanypteryx hageni. NCBI lineage: Eukaryota > Metazoa > Arthropoda > Insecta > Odonata > Petaluridae > Tanypteryx > Tanypteryx hageni. The sequence continues at coordinate 118,856,884 of CM054115.1, forward strand.
TGACTAATTCAAGGGCAGAATATCTTCAAAAATATAGAGAAAGGAACCGTAGTAGTATCCATGGACAAAACAGAGAACTTTATCTTTTGCAACATGGAGAAATTATATATAGATCAAGACAATATTATGAACAAAATCAAGCAAGAATTAATGAAAGCAGATGAGTTTGATATTAAGAGAATTAACAATTTGAAAGAAGTTCACCAGATTCATTTTTCAAAGAAGTTGTCTGTGGTGCTTTTTATGCTTTTTCACCAGCAACACATTCCCTAGGGCCATTAAATATGTCATGTACTTATTGCAGCACTGTGCAATTTAAGAATGAAAATTCTAATTGCTGTCATAATGGTAAAATAGTACTCCCCACAATTTGAAATGATTTTCCACCTGTTTTATGAACTATAAACTGTACACAAAATAATCTGAGAAGCAAAAATTTTTAATCTTTAAGTGATATGAAAATATGCAGTTTTATTTACAAATAAAATACAATTCCACAATTTTTTAGATTTTCTATTGAATTCTGGAAATTTGAATTTTTTTATTGTTTTAATTGTAATGCTTTTGCAGCACAGGTTTTGTGAAATCTATTTTAACTATAATGTGTTCTTCTGAATCATACACAACCAATCAATGGGGTCTATTTGACATATACTATGTACATGCATTATGGAGCAGCATTGACAGAAATTGTATCCATAAAGACGGCTTTCAGAATTTGCATCATTCTACCAGCTGGAATTCCATAGAGGTCAAATGTCAATTTATCTTCAAGTCCTTTCATCAACCATGGCTCAGCAGAAAGAGGAGGGTCATAGTCGATGTAATACATACTGTACATGTGTAGAATAGAATTATTAATAAATTAATAGATTTTGTGTTACAGAATAAAAAATGAAATAGCATTGCTTGTTGGAAGTATATAACATGCCTAAAGACTTAAACTTAATCTATTTACCTCATCAATGAATATGAATATGTCTAGTTTAGCCAGCTGATGTTATCATTAAAAATATTTTTAATTTATGCCATGAAATATACCTTTCTTGCAAAAATTATATTAAATATATATTTATAGAAAGATGAAAGAGTTATAACTTACGGACTTGCACTATAACCTAACGTAATAGATTTTAAATCTATTTCCTTACTATCAGTATACATGTTGAAAGAAACAGAAAAGTTGCTTGCTCCTTGGTTGATTAGTATGCCTCCAGAGTAATACACACTATCTAATTTGAAATTCAATAATTCCTTTATCTAGAATATGAAAAATATTTTGCCATTAGATTCAGAAATTTCATAATTATGGCATTAGCATACTTAATGGAATTTAACTCTCTATTTAATGGATATTCATAAAAAATTATTTCAAAATAATATTATCTTGCAGAAAAAATAGCCAAGTAAAGCTTATCTTTAAATTTTAGATGGTTTATTCTTGAATAGCATGTAAAATTACTTTTTTAGTCAAGGTTCAAGTTATTAGAGAAAACATATTCCAAAAAACCAGAAACTGATTAAGACAATTTTCCTCCTGTTTCTCATGTCTTTGTGTCCAGTACATGCCTGACTCCATAGAATTTACGTAAAATCTTTCATTTTTGTACCTCAGAAAAAGTTTTTTTTTTAATTTTGCATTTTAAGTTTTGGCCAATATTTGTTCCAGAATGGATTGTATCTCAATTATTTATTAATATTTATTTTTGACATGTATTAATTCCGGATTTTCATGCTTACAGTGGAGCAGGCTCAAGATGTATGCAAACCCAATAAAAAAACAGTCACTTTCAATAAAAAGTCTGACAGAGATGTATGGATTTAAAACAGAAAAGTCATAAATAACAATGTTGTATTAATTAAGAATAACCAGAATAAAATATACAGCACTATCCAACTATTATGGAAAGCAAAAAACAAAGGGAAAGCGTTAAACTATAAAAAGGTATATATAGTCCAAAAATATAGTTGTATTATTAAAAAAGATGAACATTCACAGGTAGTGAAAGTATATGAGGAAAATGACTTATGCAAATGTAAATAATTGCATGTCACAAACCAGGTACCAGGTTGATACACACACACACATATATACACATACAGGCAATGCTTGATTTATGCCAACCCAATTTATGCACTTTCATTTTAATGCCATTTATAATGAACAAACAAATAACATCCTATTTGCGCCACCTTGCTCGTTTCCACGACTCCTCTACCTTTGAATGTTACATTGTGAAATCTAACGTGCATCCTATCACTTGCCGAGAAAGTATACAATGTATACTATACATACTGTTACATTGTGAAGTCTCATGTTCATTTTAATTCACCGCAAAAGTATGCGTATGTTGGCATACATATACAGTTGGCAGTTAAGCTGTTGTCTTTCATAGTGCTAACGTCTTCCATTTAGCTGTTGTTCACCTCTGTGATTTTAATGCTTGATATTCTTTAATATATCCACTTGTGTTAAAATGAGCTTCAAAAGAGTTAGCAGTGATTCTAACATGGGAAGGAAGGACGTGAAAAAAGCTAGAAAGTCTCTTTTCTTAGAAATTAAAATATTAGAAGTATGCATAAAAAAGGGATGGGAAGAAATCACTATACTATCTGAAAAGCTCCATGCAGTCATTAACTTAGCCGTTATGATACCCACAGAAGTTAACATAAAAATGAAGCACATCTTTTTAACGTTGAACACTTTCATGCAATAGATAACCTCAGATTAAATCGAAAAGGAGATGGTATAATTATGTTTATTAAAAATACTTACAATTTTAGAAAAATAAAAATGACTATGAACAGTGCAGAAAGTGTGAAATTACTATCAACAACAGAAATATGTTAGTTCTAGGTATTTACAGACCATCCAATTTAAGCAAAAAGGACTTAATTAAGGAATTACAAGTAGTTGTTAAAGAAACTCACTAAAAAGAGATAGTAATTATGGGTGATATAAACATAAATATTATAGACCAAACAGATAATATGACATTGCAATACAGGAATATGCTATCTGGTCTTGGGTTTAAAGAGTTAATTCAAGAATGTACCATGGCGGACATAAGATTGAACAAGGTAGTGAAATCATGCATTGACCACATTTGGCATAGGTGTTGTAAAGGATCAATCTCAAGTTTTATGCTTCAAATGAAGATCTCAGACCACTACATTATTGGGCTTCAGATGAAAACATCATCAACAAAAAACTATGTGAAACAAGAACAAATCAATGAAACTAAAGTTAAAAATGGTATAATTAACATAAATTGGACAAACATTTTTAATACTGATGATGTTGATGCAATGTACTCTAAATTAAAACTAGAATTTGGAAAAGTCTATAATAAATCAACCTACATGAAAACTAAATACAACACAAAGAAAGAGTGGATTACAGATTCACTTTGTAAAGAAATTGCAAATAGGGGTAAACTGTATCGAAAATGGAAAAATATTCCCACCAACAACTGCCATGAGAAGGAGTACAAGAGCTATAGAAACGAAGTACATGCAATGATAAAAAAGAAATATTTTACAAACAAATTCATGAGCTTGAGCAACAACATGAAGGACAGATTAATAAACTACTTGGTGATAACTCTGAAATAAATATATACAATGAAGTTAATGAATAGTATTTTGGGAAAACACACACATGAAATCAAATTCATGATTGTGGGCAGTGTCAATTTTGGAATTTTATATTTTCCTGTAATTCTAGTTCTTTAACAAACCTCTACCTCTACCAATGCCTCTAGTATTTTCATTTTTGTTGCCAGTGTAATTGAAATTAGGCTTTTTTGCAGCTTGTGCTATTCATTTACATGGTTGAATGTTTACTCACAAAACGATTCTCTATCAGGGGAAGATGGAGAGATGTGGATGTTTCCTTCTTTCACCATCAGGAAGCAATACTATTGGTCTAGCCATTGTGATCCCACCAAATATGACATTTTTCATGGCAAGAAACAGAGGACAATGTTGGAATTGCCCTGCATATGATTTTTTTTAAGCAGAGTGAAAATCAAATATAAAACATAAATCTCATTTGATGACAATAAATAGCCCACCCAAATTTTTGAGTGCCACTTCCTGAAATGAGAGAAAAACACTTTGTATCAGCCATGTTCTTGCAGGCATGGTTAACAGTGCAGAAGCACAGTGAGTTCTCAGGACCTTGCAAATTTGAGCATTTAGTAGTCGCACATCCTCATTAGAATTGTTATCGCATCAAGGCATACCATTATTCATTGTGAATGATGATATCAGGCAAAATAATTTCCTTCCTTTCTTCCTTGGTGATCTGTTCGACTGAAAAATACCTATGTTACCACAATGAAAGTGTTTGCATTTGTAATGTCTTCACCTGTTTAAGGCACTCATGAAAGATGAAAAACGACTGAAGGTTCAAGATGGTTGCTAAATCACTCCTCATAGAATCCCATGGCATTCACATATTAAATTTCTTACACAAACAACCCCTCTACACCCTGGAAATAAAGTTTTATGGCTATAAAATACATCTGACAAAGCATAAGTGCCTGAGATAACCGATTACTTGAGTTCTTGGTTCCCAAATTTTATTCAAAGTTTGTCTTAAGGAATTTTGTGTTAATCAACCGGCTCACATACATTTATCCATACAGTCAGTGCCGGGGAACATATTTGTTCGTGTAAACCGAATGTTCGTGTTAGCCGAGTTCATGCTAATGACGATTTACTGTAATGGAAATTAAACTTAAAATTAATGTTGATAAATATATTGTATAAGTTATATGTGAAAGAATTAGTGGAACATGAAAGGAATAATCTCCCTTGTGGATCATGAGACGACTGATTTCAATTATGACAATTAATTAAATATCTCTAGAAAATGCAAACCTTGAATTCCAGGTGAATGAATGAATGTAGAATAGTAGTTGAATAAGGCTAATCCTCTGGTGCAGGTGATCACCACATTGAATCAGCTGTTTCAGAGTTTGCAATTTATTCAGCAGATGTTTATTTTTAATATTTAAATAATCAACTTCTATAACTAATAAATAACTCTAAATTCAAATGATCTGTTATAATACAGGTGTCTGCTAGTTATCCACCTGCAGCTTATCTACTTTGTCAGTTATCCACATCATTCATCCAAAGTCGTGAGAAATTTTGCTGCTAGGGGTTTTCAAATAGTAAAAAGATTGTGTGCATTCTGTGTTCTGATATAATTTACAAGCAAATTACATTCATATCCATAACGTATCTGAAATTGAAAAAGTCATCCTATCATCAAATAAAGCATTTGTCAAAAGATTTTCCATTCTGGGGCAATAAGCGACCTTCAATTTTCCAATCTACACCTCGCAGGTTGGCAACCTGAAGTGTGCATGTTTTACCCTGAGAAAATCTCCTATTTTAAATTTTGTTGCGGAGCAGTTTTTGTGTATAGTTGGGAATTTAGACAGTGGTTATGCAGAAATCCTTTAACCCTAGAATACTAATCATATGTCAAAATGACGTACACTCTTCTTTGAACAAGAATAACTCATTTCTGGGAATCCAATTAGCTCCTTCCTCTAGCAGTGCTTCAATCATTTTGTTGCCTACCAGGAACCAGCATGGTCGCAAGTTTCACACTCCTCTTCCACCCGTACATCTGCTTTGTCGTTGTCACTATGTCAATCTTACGTAGATTTAGTCAACGGAAGTTTTTTTAGCAAGTTCTACTATTATTTACCTAAAACCAGCTTCATATTTCATCTTTTTTGCAAGCAGAGCCATGATTAGGGTATCTATATGTTGTCAATGATAGAATGCGATATAATACATGTCACTATGCATTTCCCAATCAACACATATTTGAAATGTTTATATTATACCTGTAATGTGAAATAAAAATGTCAACTTATACAGTAAGTATATGCCTAAACAAATTTTTAAGGCAAAAAATTGAGATTGGCTTGTATGCTGCAATATACAGTGCATACTTTCCTATTAATATTAGGACATGAAAATCAACTTCATTACTTTCCTGTAGGTCAGCAATCATTTGCTTTACTCTGCTATATCTAAAACCACATTATATTGAGAAATGTAAAAAGCATAGAAAAAATAATTTTGATATAGCCACAACCTTATTGTATATAAGTATAATGTTATAATGGAAAAAGTGATAAGAAAATAAATAGTACCTTCCAGTTGTTTACTAGGAAGAGTGTTTTAACTGATATTTCATAATCTGGTAAGTAAGTAATTTCAACATCTCCATTACGGGCTATGGAGGATATACCATATACATATTTGTTTGCAAGAGATAGAACACCAGTCTTATAAGTTCCAGATGGATCCTACAAAAAAGTATTTCCCATGAAGATATCATGAGATAAACATATACATATACATTAAACCTTCTTATTATTGGGTTATTGTCATTTTTTGTTTAAAAATATATTTTGGTAATCATACTCAATTTGTAAATGATATTTTTACCAAAATAAACAAAATATAAATTAATGTAATAAAATATTTTTCTCATTAATACTTATAAAACAATTAATTATTATCTATAATTTAATCAATACAAATATTATCTGAATGAAAGTGAATTTTTTCAAGTTTGACACTGGGAATGATTTTTGTCATGTTCATGCTGAGATAAGCTCTGTTGGAATGACACTTTTTCTCAAAAATATTTATATTATATTTTCTGCTATATTTCAAATTTTTAGCATAACAATGACAAATTGGCAGAATATGTTATATATCATAACTTACAAATGCATGAAAATCCATTATATGACCATGTAATTTTATAGGATCTATTTGAAGTTCTTTTATAAATGTAACAGTGTCTAATATTACTTTATCCATGTATTGGTTCATTGTAAATACATCTGATGCCCTGAAAATATATAGCAATATATGTTAGTTTAAAAATAAATTTTATATTGTTGTATACACTCAGACACACAACTAAATTCGGTAACTGGGGCTGTGAAAGATAAACAAGGCAATGTTAGTGCTGGCAACGAGAAATGGAAATAGTATACAATGCAGCATATGCATACTCAGCCCACAGCATACTACTACTCAGCCCACAACATACTCCAACTTGGCCCCCCAGGATGGGTAATTTTGTTTAGGTGGTATTGGTTTCTTCCCATGTTCGCTGTACCCCCCCTTGGGTAACCATAATCTTCTGTGAAATTACTCATTATACTATTTTCATTAAGTAAAATGCCTCCATTAAAGTAACACCATTGCCACTGGTAGAAGAAGCTAACGTAAGGTTTTAGCAGTAATGGAGAGTGATTGCAAGAGAATGCAAGTACTGTAGAGGCCACCCAATGCATCTCTACTTCAGTTATGATTCCTGATGGAATTGCAGCGTAGCAGGATGTAGGACTTATATTTACATTTCTTTTCTGTTTTTTCACCTTTCCTCTGGTAGTTCCATTTCTCGTCACTTTCTCAGTGTTGCCATCACCTTGTTAACCTTAGTCCCAGTTATGCAAACAGTACCCTAAATTCATATTTGATATTCTCAGGTAAGATTATTTTTTGTTTCAGTAATCAAGAGTAAAACATTAAATTGTTGGATCCAATTTTCAAGGGTTTCAGTTTCCATGTTAAATTAGGAAATTAAGGTTCACATTTTATTATATGTAGATAGGAATTTCTGGAAGATTTTTTTGAAGTTTCAAAGGTTGACTATTGGCAATTTATGGCATTCAACTTTGGTTAGGCATATTACGTTTTGCAAAAAGTATTTTAATATAATCAGTCCCTGATTTTAGTTTTTAATTCATAATCAACAACATTCATCAATTGGGGCACAGTGATTATCATAAAGACATACTATTAATTAAGATACAGTTATGTATTACTATTCACCTTTCTATTTTTTGACTTATCTTATGCATGTACATACCTGCCCCTGGTGGAAAATAAATTATTGTTATTATTATTATTGTGCAGTATAGCAGCATTTGTCTTCGTTAAGATTTCGTTGGTAAAATGCTTTAGTTGTTGATGCTGCTCTTGGAGGGATTGTCATTCAGACACAGATGTAAAAAATGATCTTATGCTGCTTTATTTTGCCTTGTTCCTCATACTTTTATGAACTTTTGTTAAAAATCTCTTTGATATCTTTCTCTTTTAATTTCAGCTACTCATTCTCTCCTTCATGCACAATTTCACTTTTTTGGGCTGCAGAAGTTCTACCAGTGTCTTTTTAGTCAGCTCTTTCTGGTGTTATTCCAACATTTGTTTCACTTTGTGATCTTGAAATACTCCCCAACATCGTTAACTAGCTTGACAATCCTGCAGATATCTTGGATTTTAGGGATAATGCAGAAATGATTAGGCCATAACTCCCTCTAGCAAGCAACTTCTTAATTTCAAACCATGACCCATTTATGAGGCTAACTGTACCCATAACATTTAACAAATGCCCAAATTCTTAGATGCTACTGTTTTTCCTCTATTGCCTGCATGAGTTTTATGAATATGCCTATGATTTAGAAATTTAAATGTTGTTATTGCTCCTTTGTCTATATGTTGCAACAAATAAGTCATATTTGGTGGCAGAAAGAGGATCTGTAAGTTTTAGCCAGCAAACTGGTGTGGTTGGTGTTCAGTAGCATTATCAAGAAACAACAACAACTTACAAAAAAAGTTAGGCTTCTCGAGCCAGTATTTCACTTATGATATAAAACAGAATCTGAATCAGTCTTTAAACAATGCTGCATTCACCCAGGCTCTTCTGCTCGATTTCCAGTAGACTGGTTGATATGCCCTTCAAAGGATATGGGTTTTAAGTGTTATAAAGCATCATCTGACCCATTCATGCATAACAACAGTATAAAACAATCCTTTTGCAGCTTTGAGATAAGATGCTGGTGTTTGTTACTCTATGAAAATGGATGTTCTTTTAGCTACTTTTTTCAAAATAGGCGAATTACATCTGCATTAAAAATTCTTTGTGGCATGTAAGCTTTCTTCTTGACCATTCTTCAAAATATTGGTAGTTTTTGGCCACCTAATGATCAGCAGAGGCAGATTTCCCTCCTTGTTTCATATGTGGCAGTTGTACTAGGGTGATTCAAGAAGTATCAGCATTTTTATTCTCATAATTTATTTTGTCTGAACATTTACAGTTTTAATACTTTTCTACATAGTCTCCCTGATTCTCAATACACTTATTCCAGCAGTCCATGAGTCTTCTTATACCATAAAAAAAAACTTTTTTGGTTGAGAGCATAGCCACTCATGCACTGTTTCCTTCACTTCATTATCATCCACAAATTGGCGACCACTCAAAGCCTTTCTTAAACATTTCTATCCAGTCATTCACACTCCACTGAGGTAACACATTATCCCTATATTTAGCAGATAAATGCTTGTTAATTTCAACCCCTTTCATACCCTCCATCCATAAAAAATGAACCACAGCCCTTTTTTCTTCCTTGATGCAAATCAAAAGTGGCGCAGCCATGTTCACAGTCCAATTGTAAGTGATGCACAAACTCCAAGGTCACTCCTCATGGTGTTTCAGTGCATCAACTCACAAGTTTCAATACTGCTAACTATTAGCAGTCTAGCTCACTCTTGTGGCAGGGAGAAAGAAAATTGCAGATATTTCTTGAATCCCTCTCACAGCATTTGCTAAACTATTCAGACCATCCTGTACTTATACAAAAGGGTATGTTTGTGGATGGTTCAGTATCTTGTTTGTAGACTGTGCTAAATAGGCACAATGATTTCTGATGTATGAGCCTTACACAATGGCTTCTGAATTTAATTAAAAAATTTTGGTTTACCAAAAGCTGTGGCACCTATAGTGGCTCTTATTGTTCCTAATCATTTTGTTTGGTACAAATGGCTAATTCATTCATTAAATATTCATGTGAAAACACCATGCTTACTTGCTCTGATTTAATTCTACCATAAATTAATTTTTTGCACTCAAGTCATTACTGAGCACATAATTTTTCGTCTTGCTTGTGAAGTCACTCATTTTGCATGTTCCATTTTCAAGAAAATATTTGGTTAATGAAGAATGGATTAAGCCAACCATTTCACACTCCTTATGCAGCTAGACTGCTGATAGATAGTGATATTTGAGAGATTTATTTATTTATTTATTTTTCACTAGCTCATAAAAAGCATTTTATGGCCTATATAACAATAACAAAGATGAGCACACAACTATGCCATCAGTAGGATTCAAACCTGCTGCCTAAGCATTCGGAGCTAGACACACAAACCATACCTTTACCAAGGCTGGCAAGAGAAAATCTGTGAGTTGTGGCCGAAAACCACCACAGGAAAGACAAGTGCACAAAATTCTGTTACACTGTTTTCCACAAAACCCTCTTCCAGCTAGAAAATTTGAAGTGCCGTGGATAGATCAAGATGGTCATATGTAGGTTAAAGACAGGTGGCAGGAAAGCCTGGTATATTATCAACATTAATTAATGAGCACTATATATCTATCTCTCATTGATATATTTTGATGCAATAAAATGATTACATGAAAGCATTTGTCAGCATTTTTTCTTTAAGTTTTTTTATTTGAAGTTTTAATATTGTATGTGGTTCTCAAGAAGTTTTAAGAACAACTTTGAAATGCCAAGTTATGGTGAGGCAAACCATATGAGATTTGGTAAGGAATTGTATACCATGTCTTAGACATTCTTAGTAGTCAGAAGTTGCACTATGTGAGATTTTGCTGTATTGCTGTAAGATATTTTGAACTCCCATTGCAACCACAAAATGGAAATAATATCAATACTCTCAAAAATTGATTGGCATAACTTACCTCTCTATACCAGTTCTTTTACTTGTTTCAGATATGTGTTCCTGTTTTGCATTTTCTTGCATAGCTAATCAAATAAAAGGTTTTTGTTGTATGAATTACTGTTTCAAACACTTATACATTACTTACTTAACACATTATATGTAAATAATGCCCCAATAGAAATAATATCTAAAAATTAGATTAATTTTTTACCTGCAAGTGTGTTTCCACACACAGTTGATAATGATAAAGCAAGGATTGCACACAAAAGCTTCATATTGAAGTTTTTCCAAACTGAAAAAAATAATATCAAATTTAGAATGCAACAAATTGGTACTGGTGTTCAAAGAATTATATACGATATATAAAGTAAAACCTTATTTATCCAATTTTTGGTTTAACTGACCAAAAAATGGATGAGCCAGCAAAGCATGATCAGAAAGCTGATCGGTTATGCCTCACTTTAGCCGCCAAAAATAAGTTTATGCAGGGACTATGCAGTGTGACTGAGCAACCCTCAGAGAGTCAGTCTACTAGCAGCATCCGAGCCTTACAAATCCCGAGCTAACTATTTACTTAGACTGCTTTTATTCCTGTTTTTAAGTGCTTCATAATGGCCTCCAATCGCAGTGAGATGAAGACTAAACATGTTGTGTTAAGCATTAGTGATAAACTGAAGACAATTGAGAAAATAGAGACTGGTGCTTTGATGGCAAATATGATGTCCGAATATGGCATTTGTGTGATGACAGTGAGAAACCTCAAAAAGATCAAGGATAGTTTTAATAAGTTTGCTCTGCATTTCGATGCAGACTTAAAGAAAGTTGTTTATCTACTCAAAAAACTTTGAAAATGGTTCATGGTAATACTTGGGAGGAGACAGTATATAATTATACAGCAGCAGTCAACTGGTGTCATTGTGTGTGTAATCGAGATCCAGGCTGCTGCTGAGCGTCTTGCAAAATACTTAAAAATTGAGAAGTTCGGTGCTAGCAACAGGTGGTTATACAGGTTCCCTAACCCTTCCTCTACCATTGGGGATTTCCCAGTTACCTCAACGACGTTTTTATATTTCTTAATGGTTATTTTTGGGATTTCATTCATATCCCCTCATGTATTCGTTTTTTACCGTTTATGAACATTGCTGTTGGATTTTGTGTAGATTTACCAATTTTTAGAGCCACTTTTTAAATGAAAACACTGTCGCGGTAACTGAGTTAACCCCCTTGGTAGAGTTTGTCATTGATTCATTTTACTTTAAAATGCAGCCCCGCTATACATATGGCTACATATATTTGTAATTTATTCGGTCTATCGGTGTACAATGCAAAATAATACATTCTGGTGATGAGCAGCCACGTGCTGAACTACAAAAAATTCTTATATGCTAGTGTGTTATCTTGAAAGGCCGTTGTAAATCCAAGTCGGTACCGCGTTTTCGTCTTGATGTGTTTAACATTCTAGGTAACTAAGAACATTTTATTACAACTGCGCTGTAATTATAGAATATTAATTATTTTTACAAATACTTATTTTCATATTACGCGTTTATGTCAGCTTATTCTTTTTATGTTTGAAATATACAGATTCCCTAATGGGTACGGAATAATCAACTAGAGCGTTCACGGCGAATCTCTCTCTGCCGACCCCGCAAGCTTCGAACCCTTCAGAAAAATGCTTCAAGAACTATTTAAATTATTTACAGTTTACATTTTTTTACGGATTATTCTACAGGCAAACCGAATATAAAAGTGATTAATTAAAAAAGCTCTAAATTGTTGGCCCATCCCCACAAGTTTACTCCACTAAGTGTTTGAAGTGGCTCTACTACCGACCCATCTTTACATTGATACACATCAATTCGAAAGAAAAGCTCAGTTCACATATCTTGGATCGCTCATTAGCAAAGATAACGACCCATGCGCAGAGATAAAGAGTAGAATAATGTTGGGAAATAAAGCATAAAACGGTCGGATATCGATACTACGATCAGGAGAATTATCTAAAAGTGATAAAAGAAAAATATATAAAACTGGGATTGCCAAATTTTAAATAGGGAAATACGGGACATCCTATTTTCGAAAGGTGTGTACGTTTTTTTGTTATTTCAATGTGTTTATATAAATAAGCATGCACAAATGTCAGAAATATAAATTTTAAAATAATAAAACTAAACTCACATATTTATATTCCACTTATACTTCTTTTCTAATTTTGCTGTAGTTAAAGATACTGCAGCATTTTTAACAAACTGGAAAAGTCAAAACATGACATATCAGAATTAATAGACGGTGATATGATCAACGGTTTCGTAGTGAAACTATACAATATGGACACATCTAACTCCTCTTAAGATATTCTATTGACTCAGTAAATGAATTAGTAGCTTAAAACTATCAGAGTATATTGGCGACTATAAATCGAAGTTTCAGGAGTAATACGTTTAATAGTAAATTTGAATTTTGCCTCTGTGGAAGAGTGTAACTTGCAAATAAACCAGATAAGCAAATATAACGTGGAGTCTTCTTATATCTATATTATCCAGGATAAACTTTTAATACATTCTTATGTAATGTAATGCGATAGAAGTACAATTTAAAATACCGGAAAAAACAGCGTCCCCCATTATAGAGTTTGTAGGAGACGCGGGGAAAAAACAAAATACGAAAAATCCCGTGAAAAATCCCGTGACGCGAGGTCGCGTTCGGTTCATTTTAGACCCAATATAAAAATCCTGTTTTCAATGGGAATTCTATGGGGAAGGACAAACTGCGTTCACACTTGTAGGGCAGATCGCGGCCCTGCCTCGGTCAGGACTCCTTGGGTCGCTCGAGGAAGCAACTTTGTCCCATGTTCCAACCTCTTCGGTTACTATCGGCAATCCTCGGTGACAGCCGAAGTGATCTTGAACCTTTCTGCTAGTCTCATGTATAAACTACGTCACGCTCCAGGTGTGTGGATTGAAAATGTTACTTACAAGTGTGAATGGTCTCCCCAAAAAGGGTTTTGCCCTGACCGCGGCCCCATCGCGACCCGACCGCGACCGGCCTTCTAGACTGCAACAGAAACGTGGGTATTGTAGAACATGGAAAATTGGCTTGTTTTGTAAGTAACGTTCTAAGAAACATACCGGGAGGAACAAACACAGATTGATTATGGAGAAGGAGATATAATTTTGAGTTATGTTTAGAAATTACAGACACTGATATAAGAACCTTCACACAGATAGCAAGGTTAACATGGATAAGACATACGTGAGGTGAGTAGGAATAGAACACTAAGAAAAGTTGCATACTCAAAACCAAAAGGAGGACCAAAATGAAGAATGCTAAAATCTCGATTGGTGGACGGAATATAATTATAAAAACAGGAATACGTAACTGGAGAGGAAAAGCAGAAAACAGCCTGCAATTAAAAAATATTCTGCAGCTACAGATTGTTTTGTGCTGTAAGACCAGAGAGAAGATCGGTTTCCTTAGCATATGACGTCATTTCTCTGTGGTCTTCACAAATCCTATTTGAATCATTTGTGCCAGAAATTAATTTTGCCTTCAACCTAACGAGAGCAATGACTATACTTTCTCCTAATAGTAGCGACACTCGTTAGAACTAACATTTTAATGGGCAACCAAACACCTTCCACTGATAAGATCCAGGTCACTTTTGGCGATCTTTCTTCGGGAAAGGAGCGGGTATAGATCGGGAAATATCGTACATTAAATATTATCTCTTTTTACAATTTTTTTCATAATTAGCAGAAAACTGGCTGACCTGCGGATACAGAAAAAAGAGCAAATTTCTAAATTTGGCTAAGAGGCAATGGTGCGTGAAACGGCGTTGCAATCAATACAAACAGAAAGAACCCTTTATTTTTTGCTGCAACTTGGAGCAGTTTGGCTAAGAAAATATGTCATTTGTGAATTTTATTGCTGAGTTAGAAAAATGAAATCGTTCGAAAAATTTTATTGAAAAGGTTAATGTCTTTTAACGTACATTATTTTGCGTTGCAGATATTGCTGCGTATACATTTCTAAATACCTTCACATCAACATAGCATTAATGTTTTTAACCAAGTTTAATAAAAATTACGGGATTAACACATATTTATCAACGTTTTTAAAAGTGAAATTTGTCTGATGGTTTTCAATAAGGTAATATTTCCATATTAAATCCTATTGGTCAAAAGTAGAATTGAATACCGATGATGCTACTCGTAACAGTTCTACCAGTCTTTGAATAGATTTACCAAAAACCGGTTGTACGTTGTTATTGTGGAAGGATTATAAGAGTTTTTTCTTCGACTCACTGAGTTAACCCTGAGCTTATGAATAATAAATGCTGGAAAAGCTAATTCAACTCATTGCGTGATATATTATCTTTGATGAATGTTTTTATAATGTTGTGAACCAATGGATATATAAGCTTGCGTGTGTTTTTGTGTTCGTGTGTTTTACGTGTCTCTTCGACGCCCCCAGCAGCCTGCCAGCTTGGTCCTCAACTTGGTGAGTGGTCGCTGGGCTTCCCTCAACACCTTGTTGCCACCCTCATCACTACCTTTTCTTTTCCTTTAGTTAATATATATATATATATATATCACTATTATTCATCGTTTTTTCCTAATTAAATTACATCTCTGATGATGTTGGCGGAAAGCTAGTATAATATGGAGGCTTCCGTGATTATTTACTCTGGAAAGAAAGCTCCCCATTCAAATCATTCCGCTGCTGTTCAAAACCGTAATATTTACTTAACTTGATATAGCGTACGAAGACATACCGCCTATTAGAACACAGTTTTTCTTTAAAATCTCGTTCGAACGATTGCTACATTTTCTGGACAGAACCGGTGAGTCGAGAGGATAATCACGTAGTGTTTGTCCTAAATCGGTACCACATACACCGGATGTGATGCACAAAAACAAGAAAACAACATGCACGCCGTATAATTGAGGCAATCATCGCCGAATATGAAATATTTCTAGTTTTATTGCATCCGTATTCGGGTACGCATTAATAATGTGAACTCTACTCAAAATTACAAGAATGTACAGTAAAATCTCTTTATGACGTATGTGTGTGAATCTTGAATTTCTCTAATCAATTCTGAAATTACGTCATTCTGGAAATGATCGAAAGACACATAGATACAAAGAAAATTTGTACGAATATTATCGAAAAAATCAGATGTTTTATTTGATCTATATATAATGTGCGCTTTTGAAATGGTTTCCTAGTATCTCTATATGGTGTATTCCCCTTGTAACATACCCTTATGTCGAATGCATCTCAGTGTGCATAAATCAGCAGAAATATGTATATGCAAGTTTTATCTAATTATTAATTCATATCGAAAAATATGGCATTATGGCCAGATGAATTTATTGGTAATACTTACAATAAACCACGTTATGCAGATATATTTTGATAAAATTCTTTTTGGACGCTCGACTGGAAATAAAAAGGAATAAATCAAAAGTGCATTATGAAGTGCGTTCCAACGTACACTAGAGTTTACCGCAATACTGTCTTCGAGCGATAAGGTGAACATAACTTTTTAAAGAGTTTTTTCCGTTTGTGTTGAATATTTACCATCGAGTATTCAAAGTAGCCTAGGAGAATGCAATTAATATGATACATTAGCCGTCTATTTTTAGTGGAGTGCTGGGAACGAGTAATTGCTTGGAAATAATCTGTCTAATTTTAAATTTATCTTGCCAAGCCTATTATGAATATCTTGCATGATGTAATTATGTCCAATTATGTGATATTTTCAGAAGTGAAGTGATTTATATTTCTTTAAGATCATTAAGTTTCACTTACCTGTCGGAGTGAGACAGACTAATAACAGCGTCGGTCACTCAGTGCGACTGGCTGTCAAGATAATCCTCGAGAGTCTCGCTCTTTACCTTACTATAAATCTCGAAAACAAAGATATCTATTATCTCATTTCGTAGAGCATTATTTCCTGTCAAAATTCTCTACCTTAATGTGTGTCACGGGTTTGACGTATAGTCCATGAAATTCAAGGGCATCGGTCCATCTTTTTCCCCAATTTCGACGGATATCTGACAAAGAAGAATGTGCAATTTTTATCAGATCAATGAAATAACACTGGTCTCTTTCGTAAGACAGAATCGCGGAAGTTGACATCTTTGCTGTTATAGTTTTGTCCTGGTGTAAATATAAGGATTTAAACCAAATATTCCTGAAATGGTTTTTTATTGAATTTATATAAACCACTTATTATTTTGAGTTTCATGAGGTGTATATAAGATCAAAAATAGTGCTTTGAATTTTACAATTGGTTATTTCCAGAATAAAGGGCATCCAGTATGTAGGACAGTAGCCTAATAAGAGACCTCGAAACTATTATTTTAAAAATGTTTTTTTCACAAGAATTGGCTTGTGAACACTTTGTTATCATTTCCAAATATTATTACTGTAGCTATTATTTTGTTACAAAACAGCTATCTATTATATGGGATGGTTGGTTCAAGTACAGTGATGATGTGGAAAATATCCGCAGATTTTATTAGAGCGAACAGAAAGTGTTTTTCTTTCGAGCTTTAAGTTTCTGGTAACTTGCAAAGCATTTCACATGAAAACCAGTATCACGATTCTTGAATCGTTCGGCAAGTACAATTACCCGGATTTGAGTCCCGATCAAGGCAGCATTCCTACTCTTTTAGAATGTCTTCACGTCCCGTATAAGCCTTTCTGCGTGGAATTTACATTAACACTTTCATTTTGGTCGTACATTTCTTTGATTTTAACAGGGTTGTAACTATAGGTCGTCTGAATGTTAAGTGGTCCAGATGGTCGCCATTGTACCGATGTAGGAGCCAAGCATTTTGTTCTACCATGCCAATGCAGTGCATTATTAGAGAGGAATGGCATTTCCCCCTCGCACTGTTATTCTGTACAATGAAATGTTTTGATGGTTTGTATCTACGTCTCCATATTTACAGTCAACTTAACTATTAGTGTTGACTGAGTATTTTGAATCTTTCTTATCCTTCTAAGAATATCTGGAGACACACTGGGCCGGGTTAACAGACTCAGCATTGGATGCAAGTGTGAAAACACTGTTGTCATTCCACTTGCAGAGGGGAATTTTTTCTTCCCTTATGTTGTAGTTATAGGATCCTCTGGGTCCTTTCTTCATATCACTGGTTGCAGTCAACCGACAGTGAAATACCTAGTTCTCACAGACTCTTTCAGTTCCTCTCAAGTCTCGTTTGCATACCTCCAGCATCAAGGACATGCTCATAGAAATTGTCAAAACATATGAATAGGTAAACAATTTTTAATGGAATGCAGGACGTCACAGTATTACAACACGGAATCTTCTTCTTATAGAGTAGATAAAACTTCATGCAACTGCAAAAACACCAGTATTTACACGAAATTCTAAGAGATTCTAAAAATTGTACAAATCCCGCTCCGATATAACAATTCTGAGATATTTTAATGTACAAGAGAATATTACGCTGCACGATGGATTTCAGATTTTCCATGTAAATCAAATGGGAAGGATAGTTCCCGGAATCGAACTCGGGACTTCAATCTTCGCTACAAAAACTATCCTCGGGAGCTCAGTCGAAGTATCAAGAGATTTCCACCAAGTGTCATGAAAATTGGTCCATGGTTCTAAAGTGAATAGTGAGGGACAGACAGACATAATGGCGTTATTTACATTGTGGAACATAGGCTAATAATTACACAGTTTGAACAAGATGTTTATGAATCACATAATCATGAAATAAGCTTTTTCTATTTCATCGTGATTATCTGAAACGTAATTTAGTTTTAAAATAATCATATAGAATTATAGCGTGAAACTTGCTAAATGAAGTTCTACCCTGGTATTATCCTAATGTCCTTTATTTAGGACACTCAACTTCACATGCTTGCTAAACCAAATAAGTTGAAAACGGTGTTCCACTGATATAGTGGAACAATATCATTTATTGGCAATGCGTCAGCAAGACATTATGAATATAATTTTAGAAAAAAATGAAATTTATTAACTTAAAACGCTATATTCCATTAGCCTGGAATCTAACTAAATTATAAAAAATTAAATCGAATGAACGATGTAAACACGTCCACAATTCCCAATAAAATAAATTCATATCTAAAGCAACACAATGGAGTGCTGATATATAATGCGAACGACATAATTAGCTTAACAATTTGTTGTCTTAGCTGATATTACTTCAGACTAGTCGGCTGTCACTTCAAGAATCCCACAAGGGAGTGTCTTAGGACGTTATTTATTTAACTTTTATGTCGACGATCTGGCTACCCTTATCCCTTCTTCAACAGCAGAAATATTGTTATATGCTGATGATTGTAAAATTTTTAAAGTGATTTCTAGTATGGCTGATTGCGTGTCTTTCCAATCGGCACTTAATCTGATTGTTAATTGGTGTGATCTCTGGAAACTTAAAATAAATTTAAATAAATGTAATATAATGTCCGTCTCCCTTCTTAAAAATGTTGTAAATTTTAATTATAGACTAAATGTTGTTGCATTGGCTAGAGTGTCCAAACAGAAAGACCTTGGTGTAGTCTTTGATACTAAATTTGGCTTCTCTGATCATATTTTGGAAATAAAAAATAAAGCAATGTCTCTATTGGGAATTTTATATCGTTTCACCGACATTATTGATCCACTGGCCCTTAGACTGTATTTTTTTTATTTCATTTTATCTATAGTTAACTGCTGTTCACCTATTTGGACTATGGCTTCTGTTTCCAACCTTGCCTCTTTGGATTGTGTTATCAATTTTTTCTGAGAATTGTTAAATCCTGTGTGCCCTCTTTTCGTCAACTCTCTAATAGAAATATCTTATCTTCCCTTTCTTTTGATTATCTCTCTGTTTATCGAAATAAGTCTTATCTTTCACTGATATACAATATACTAAATTCTATTATGACTGTCCTGAGTTACTTGCTCAATTTTATTTCCGTGTTCCCTAATAGATCTACTCGTTCTTCTTTCTTATTTCACTTCCCCCAGAATTTCGCTTGCTAAACGTTCTCTTTTCTTTCGTCTTCCCTCTCTTTTAAATTAACTTTCCCCTAATTTAGATCCTTTCTCAATGTCCAAAGAGTCTTTTATTAAAAATGGATGACATGTTGTCGCACTTAATTTTATTGACTGCTTTTAGCTTATGCTTAAACTGCATTGAATTTCATTATATATTGTTTTGTACATCATTTGTTGTTATTGTGTTAATCTTTGAGTGTTTAATTTTTCAACTTAAATTGGCGCTTTCGCTGTATGTGGAAAAATGAATAAATAAATCAATTGAAAACGCTTCCGACCTACATAGGACGGTAGGAAAATGTGGGTTGATAAGGGGCTCTTCCTCCTACTCGCTACCTCTCACCGGCACCCGGTCTCCGCTCGCTTCGCTTCCGGTGTTCAATTAATTCAACAACTGCGTTTTCTACAGTTCGTCGGTGACCGCGTAAAGAATTACCGAAAACGTCAATGGGCAGCACGAGGTTCAGTATTATCCGAGGCCCATGAGAAAAAATCTGATGTGGCCACCACATGACTTTCTCTATACCTGTAATATTTCTAAAAATTCCAAATAGGTTACATAATAATAAATATTTTAAGAAACCGAGAAAATTTTAGACTTGACAAAGAACAGAAATAAACCATAGCCTTCCATTATTGGATATAGCCACAAAGCTCCAACAATTAAGAAAAGAAAAAGGAGCGTTACTAAAACGTAACTAAGCGTCATCAATCGTCGGTGGCGTGGTGGTGGAAGCTAAGAATATAAGATATCTCTTAAAAGATGCATTATATGGAAAAATGTTTCATACAGAGGTTGTAGAAAATTATATTTCCTACAACGTTTACTCCAATATATTTTTATATTTATCATATATTAAAGCAAATATTTTAAAATAACGGATAAGTGACAAGCGTAAACACCCACTTCCGATTGTCAGATTTTTACCAAAAACCAATCAGTTCTTGTGGCTTTTATGAAAATGTTAAATATAAAATTTCGAAGAACCAAGCGCTAAATACGTATTTCGAGAGCCAAGCTCTCAATAATCAGTAAGTAGCTCTGTTAGATTCTGTATAGTGATGGGGTGGTTGTTTTCTTTTATATGGGCTGCTACACTCGAATTGTTACTAAAATAGAAATATCAACATAAAACAACGAAACAAACAGGAAAAAAGAATGAATGCGAATTACATTAACAATTAAAACAAGCAGTTCATTACTGGAAAGGGAAATGGACAATGATTAAGAGAGCAATTAATCGCACCCTTAGGTGAGAAAATAATAGGAAGAGAGAGTAAATGTTAGGATTTGACAATTGATGGAGCGGAAAGATGAGGATGGCGAGAATATATCGAGGGAAGGATAAAGTACACTAAGGAGTTGTATGTGTATGGGATACTGTGGAACATATAGCGCTGTGATACAGAAAGACGGAATTTAGGTGCAATACATTGTGGCTGCGAGTAGGACGTCGAGGAACGTTAAGAGAGAAGCATGGCAGTAGGTTATGGGATCTGAATCTATCATTTATTACTGAATGTAGGAATTTGAGGTCGTTCATTGTTCGCCGAAAAGGGAGAGATGAGATTCCAAGTGAGGATAATATATGCTCGCGGGTTGAATTACGGAAGATAGGGACACGATTACGAATTACTGGGGGGAAGAAATTGTGAGAGCGGTCAGGAAGCTTCAGGTTAGAGGGCGAGGCAGAGTTCCACGTAGGTGAACAATAATCAATGATAGGAAAGATGCAGTCAGTGAAGAAGCATTTGAGAGCAAACGGGTCAGTCAACTCAGTGAATTTGCGCAGATTTTATTTCGGTATCGCCATAAACATTGAGTTTCCATTGCAGTGGCGTAACTACAAATTCTGGGCCCCCCGCGAAAGTTTTGAACGGGCCCCCTTAAACAACCCCACCAAAAATCATCCTACATTCGCTTCGAAAATGTTGATATAAATGAAAAATGCACTATTTATTATATAGTTTTATTTACAAGTCATTAGGCATTTTCAATTAGGTGATTTTCTTGTTCCTCTTTTTTAGTTCTTCTAATTTTATTTCCTTGTCTTTTTCGTAGCTTCACTAATTGTACTTGAATTGTCCTTTTCCATCTAAATAAATAGGAAAAACAATAAATATGATTGATGTGTATTTTGATACATAATTAGTAAACTAAATATTTTCTTACTAAGGAATTTCCCGATTTCACGGTAGCATTTTCTTCTAAAACGCAGTTGTGTGCAGGGACGGATTTCTCATTAGGTAGGAATATTCTTAGGGACGTTCGCGTTCTAGTAATGCTATGATTGTTGTTCATTTACATCTACATGATACCCTGAAAGTCACCTTATTGGTGGATGGCAGGGATCATGTAGGAAAAATAATTTATATTAAGTTTCTGTTAATCACCTGCGAGAAATCCTAGCTTTCCCAAATGACATATATTTAAGTACGTATGGCTTAATATTTCATTTCTTACTGAAAACAGGAAAGTCTGGGTGCTTTGAACAGGGGCGCGTGATTTTTAAATCCGGCTCTGCATATCTAAGCAATATATAATGTAAAAAATATACATGAATGAATACTTTATAATGCAATAAGATAAAGACTAAATTATATTTTTATACTTATCAAATTACATGAATGTTTCTCTCCTCAAAGTCACCGAAAAATAATAGAAGTTTTCTGGCTAGCCTTCTTCCCTATATGATTGTCATGCATAATGAATATAGTACAAAAGTTTCGTTTCGTTTTAATTTATAGAAAACTTGTATGGTCATTATCGTGCTATTTTTACTTTCTCCATATACGTAGTATAGGGGAAAGTTCTGTATTCATGAAAAAATCGACTTCGAGATTTCAACGGAAATGCACTTTTTGAGGTCCCCTGAACACGTTTTGACCATTTTCTCGATGATGTCTGTGTGTGTGTTAGTGTGTGTATGTGATAGCTTTTTGTGGGTGCTCTAACTCAAAAACTATTAATCAGGTCAATGCGAAATTTTATATTTAACGTTTTTATAAAAGTCACAAGAACTGATTAGTTTTTTGTAAAAAATCGGTTTACCGGAAGTGGGTGTTTACTCTTGTTACTTATCCGTTATTTTGAAATATTTGCTTTAACATTTGATAAATGTAAAAGTGTTTCGGAATAAAAGTAGAAAATTTCATTTTCTACAACCTTGGTATGAAACATTTTTCCATATAATGCATTGTTTAAGAGATATCTTACATTTTAGCTGCCACCACCACGCCACCTACCGACGACTATTTTTAATGGTTAACAATTGACGCTTAGTTACGTCTTACAATTAGTAACGCTCCTTTTTCTTTTCTTAATTGTTGGGGCTTTGCGGCTATATCCAATAATGGAAGGATATGGTTTGAGTTTATTTCTGTTCTTTGTAAAGTCTACAATTTTCTCGGTTTCTTAAAATATTTATTGTGTAACCTATTTGGATCTTTTAGAAATATTTCAGATATGGAGAAAGTCATGTGGTGGCCACATCAGATTTTTGATTTAATATTGAGAAAAATTTTATCCAAGTTCTCTATGAAAAAATAGTCAAGGAGACGAATGGGTTAAGAAACTCATATCTAACTAAATAATCATTTTACCAAAACAAATAGAAATAAAATTCCGAAACCTAGCATGCGATCTCGGGGCCTTGTGGTTTCGCGAAATACTACTGTTATGTAAACCCTGGCCTAAACACATAAAGGAAATAAATAGATAGCCCAGATTATTTATAAAAAAGAGTGCAATGGATCCAGACTCCTATGTACATATATGGCACCTTTTTTCGATGTAAATATCACCGACTTAATTTCCCGTAGTCTCCTCTATTTTGTTGGGTGGAGAGCGGAGAATTTTCGCATGCACACCGGCAGCCACAAGGGTTGAAGCGACCCCGATTGGGAGCCAACACACTCTATCTCGACTAAACGATCAGCCTTGTGAGACAGGAACGACTCCTTTTTCCCCATATTTTTCCGAAACCGTGCCTCTGGTCAAATGAGACAGCGGCTATTATGCGCCACAACAGGAAAGGTATTTGCTCGGCGACCAGCTCTCAGTATCCTATGTTCTTGCCTCCTCCCCCTCAAACGCCCCCCTTAAACGCCCTCCTTCCTCCCAGGAGCTCGAACTCACCGCTGACGCAGCGTAAAACGCCGGCTAGACAGTTTGAAGTCGTCAGAGAAACATGTACTTGAGAGAAATAGCAGAGCAGCTACATGTAATAATTCGGCGGATCTCGCAAATATTTTGGCCCGAAGACATGAGAGTAAGTATTTTATATATTGTGCTTGACTTCGCATGTGGCAATGATTGTCTTAATTTGAGATTCTCTGTACTCCCAAAGGTTTTTCCGCGCCCACATTTCACTATTAGGAGCTCCCTTATGTCCACGCATATCCTCCGTCATCTTACGAGCAGAAAACGTCTTCAAAGAAGCCTAAAGCGGAGAGGACGATCCTCATCGGGAAGGCCAGCAGCAAGAAGAAACTGATCGACATTTAGGAAGTGCCACACGCAGAGAAAAAGCCGACGTTAATTTTCACGGATTATGCGTACGTATTAATTTATGTATTAATTTGAGCATATTTATGTATATATATAAATAAATAAAAATATAACACTATAAGTGCCGTTTGAGAGCAAAAAACCTATATACATACATACATACATACATATATATATATATATATGTATGTATGTATGTTTTACGTGTCTCTTCGACGCCCCCAGCAGCCTGCCAACTTGGTCCTCAACTTGGTGAGTGTCCGCTGGGCTTCCCTCAACACCTTGTTGCCACCCTCATCACTACCTTTTCTTTTCCTTTAGTTAATATATATATATATATATATATATATATATATATATATATATATATAGGTTTTTTGCTCTCTAACGTCACTTATAGTGTTATATTTATTTATATATATATGAAATATATCTGGTATAATATTTTTAGTAAAATACTTTCTGCTTGGGATGTAGTAATTAGGACATATAATCTTTAATAATTTTTTAAATCCAATGTCCAATACCAAAGAATATGGTTGCAGATCAACAGCTATCATTTCTCCAATTGTGTAGTGAATCTCTTTGGCCCTATGATCATTAATATCTCATAACTTTTTCTTTGGTAATACAGCTTCCAAAGTAGGTTGTACTTTAGCAGGAGGCTCATAATTGCTGTTGCTTGTTCTTGAATACCCAGCTTCTGTACAAGTCCTTTTCACTTTATTTTATCGTTTCCTTTGCTATTTCTTGAGGATGGAACTTCCTATGATGATTCATCATATTAGATGTTGTAAAGGCTTCAGCTGTTTTTCCTCCCCTTGATATGGTAGCATCACACAAACAGCATATTCAAAGAGTTATCTTTTGGGTCTACCTTAAAAAACTTCCACACAATACTTGGTGCCATTAGCATTTGCCTTTAATGATTATTTATAAAAGAAATTAATTTTTTGTCTTTTAAAAAATCTGAAAAAAATTGATTAAATTTAGATTAAAAATTAGAAATATTTGATTTTAGATGATAGTTATTTCATTGATTTATTATTTATTGATAATTAGTTTTTAATGATAGTTGTTCTATTTCTAATTTAGAAGTAGAATAACTATCATTAACCCTTTCTGCAGACTAATTTGTATGCCTCACAAAAAATGTCAACTGTGGGCGAAGATGGAGATATTTTGGAAGATCTTACATTAGATGAGTTGAAAGCTTGGTTAGGTGTTATTTTTACGATGGGATTTCATGATCTTCCAAGCCTGAAAGACTATTGGTCCACAAATAGGGCATTGAATATACCAGGTGTATCAGAAATCATGGCAAGGGATCAATTTTTGTCAATTTTGTGGTATTTTCACATAAATGATAATTCACGGCAGCCTCTACAAGATAGCTTAGATTTTGATAAACTCTGCAAAAATTAGACCTATTCTGGATTGTTTGAATTGCAATTATAAAAAATATTATAACTTTTCTGAGTATCAGACAATAGATGAAGCGATGGTGAAATTTACTGGTCGCTCTGCAATGAATATATGCCGATTAAACCCATCAAAAGGGGATTCAAGTGGTGGGAAAGAGCAGATGGAACATCAGGATTTCTTTTTCATTTAGAATTATATACAGGGAAAGGGACAATGGGTGGAAATGTCGTGATGCAACTTGCAGAGCCTCTCTTTGGGTCAGGCTGCACCCTTATTTGCGATAGATATTTTACGTCACCAGATCTATTTATGGAACTCCCCGAAAAAAGATTTGAGAGCCATAGGGACTGCAAACACCAACCACATTCATTATCCCAAAGAATTGGTGGCAAACACAAAGGACTGGAAGCAAAGAAACCAAGGGGACTGTGAGTGGCTCTCCCCTGCCCCACTTGTTTCCTTAGGCTGGCTTGACAAAAGGTCTCTATTCTTTTTGTCATCGGGTTATGATTCACCCACATACCCAATGCAATGTGTGAAAAGGATGGAGAAGGATGGGTCAAAGATGGAAGTGTGCTGTCCTGTGATTGTGAGGTTATGCAATCAATTCATGGGAGGATTCGATCGAAACGATCAATTATGTAGTTACTACAGTTTGCACATTCCTTCAAAAAAGTGGTGGCATAGACTGATGTTTGATTTAATAAATGGGATGGTAGTAAATTCTTATATCTACTGCAAACAAGCTACCAATAAGCCAACTTTTCCCCTTAAAAAATTCTATTTGAATATAATCGGAGACCTCATTGGAGGCTACAGTAGTAGAAAGGCACATGGACGTAGGGCTACAGTTCCTCCTTCACATAATTTTGGAGAATGCCACTATCCAGATCAAGTGAAAAGAAATGAGAAGAGTAAACTTTTGCATAAAAAATGTGTGGTATGCCAGGGAAAAGGGATTAGGAAGAGGACAATTTTTTTATATTCTGTTTGTGAAAATACGCTGTGCATTGACACTTGGCTTCAGAGAATTCCATCTGAATCTCCACTAATTAAGGAATAAAAAGCCTTGGTATGTATTTTAATAGTTAATATAGACTCTTAGTATGGCCCAGTGAAACTTTCAAGCAGATTTAGAGTTAACATTCTTTTTCTAACGGACTTTTCCCAAAAATGTAACAAATTGGCTATTTTCTGGTATTTAATTCTGTCCCTAATGGGTTAATACCAACAAATAAAAAAAATCAAATGGAAATTTAAAATGGTAATTTTATGTTACATGAAACACATACATTACAAACATTGCACGTTTTTGTGAAATTATACGAGTTGCATACATACATTAAATGTCATTAAATATTTTAAATAATTTAATATATGAATGTCATTCAACTTGGTTATCTACCAGCTGCTGTTCATTCTGAAATTCTTCGATGATACTATAGATGCCAATGTGCGCTTGTCCGACTATGTTCTCCCATCTTCTATGCCAAGCTTCAATGATATTTTGGGTGCGTGGAATTCCCAGTTGTATGGAGTCATACACAGACCGCAAAATTAGTGGTAACAGTGGTGGGGCACAAACAGCAGTACCATTATGCAAATACTGTCTTATTCTTCCACAAATATAATTGTTTTCGAACCACTCAATCACATCACTAGCTTCTGTTGGCAAATGGGGCTTCAGAACATTGAATGCCTCTGGAATTTCATCATATGGAATAAACAAATGGTGCAGCATCAAACTAAACTCTTCGCCAGTGCCGTATCGAGATGCCAATCCACTCGCTTGAATCTTTCTCCAACCACACTGCCCCAGGTGGAAGAAACAACCTTTATTCGAGACATCAGGAAATTCACATTTAGAAGCATTTATTGCAGCCAATTCTAGATCAATTAATATTATCTGTGGCTTCAGTTCAATTTCGTTTTCTTCAGCAAAGTCAATCAAATCTTGAAATAAACCATTATAATTTTCTTCACTCTTGCTGGTCATTAACACACAAACTAATGGTAGAATTCAGTAATTTCCAGAACCAATGGGTGCATGTATTGTATAAAGCTGATAAAAAATTGTGGGCACAGTTTTGAACGTGCCATCCATAATCCAATATTGCGCCTGCGATAAATGTTGAACATTTACTTTTGTTGTAAAAACAAGTCTTTCATCTCTTACTGCAGAATCTCTAACCAGAAATAATTCACCATTTAATGTTTCATGTAAAGCAATTGGAGATTGTGGTTCTGACGGTCGTTCTGCTTGTCTCACAAGTTTTATTTTCTTGCGGAAAGCATTTTTTGATGGCATGTATGGCTGAATCAGTTGAGGGACAGTAACGATGTTGGTTTGAATAATCTGACATGGCAGATTTTTTTTTGTTTTGCATGTATCTTAATTTGCCCAACACTTTTTACAACAGCAGCAGCACTTGATTCTGGAGCATGATTCACCAACTTTTGAAGATGTCCATTCAAATATTTTGTCATTGCTCTACTTTTACAATCTTCTGATTTTCTTCTTGCACAACACTGGTAATAAATGTCCTTGGGGTGTTTGTCTTTCACTATTAAATATCCACCTGTGTTGATTTAGTTTTTCCCTTTTTGAGATGGAACAATTTCACAAATTTTGTCCATTTTGACTTGAGGGATGAAGTAACAGTGATAAGTTTTATCTTGTACACGCTCTTATATAGGCCCGCCGTCCTACCCACCTACCTTAACCTGCCATAGCACACACTGGTGGTGAATCCCCGCCTGATCCAAATACTTTGTATTTCTAATCGGTTTGCCACATTGTAGTATTAATAGTTTGTTTATTTTCCTGTCTGCTGCTTTGAATTCAGTCATTCTAAATAATAATATTGTTAAATTAAGTTCATTTCATTTATATAAAATTAGAATTGTGTTATTCAACAATATGATATTTATATATTAAATTATTTAAAATAATTAATGACATTTAATGTATGAATGCAACTTATGTAATTTCACAAAAACGTGCAATGTTTGTAATGTACGTGTTTCATGTGAGCATAAAACCAGTGTGAATATACAATTACCGAATAAAATTAAGTTTTAAATTTCCATTTGATTTTTTATTTGTTGGTATTAAGAGGGTATTATGGCTGTTGGTATTATAGCCTGTAGGGATTTTAGTTTGTCGGGATTTTGGTTTGTTGGGATTTTGGTTTGTCAGGATTTTGGTTTGTCTGTATTTTGGTTTGTTGGTATTTTGGTTTGTTGGTATTTTGGTTTGTTGGGATTTTGGTTTGTCGGGATTTTGGTTTGTCAGGATTTTTTTGCCTTGTCAGGATTTTGCCTTGTCAGGATTTTTGCTTGTTGGGATTTTGGCTTTTGGGATTATGGCTGTCGGGATTATGACCCAAACCCTTTTTTTTCATATGCTTTTTTACCACTTTCACACCACCCCATTTTAGATTAAATATATTACTAATACAACATTTTGCAGTCTCATCATCTGTTTGTACACATTACAACCATTTATTATATTTATCACACGCTAACCACACCTTATTAAATTTGAAGTTTCTTTTACTTTTGGAACTTTCGCCTGGCTTTTCTAAAGTAAAGGGAATAAAGAGTTTATTTTCTTTTTATTATTAAATAAACATAGTTAAATAATTTAATTCCTTAAAATCATAAATTGTGCTTACTTTTAATGGATCATTTACAAAATGGAATTAAACAGCAAATGGGAACAGCTTAAATTTCAGCATCCAATGTAATAATAATGCACTGCACAAAATAACACCACTAACTAAGCATTGACAAATTTGTACAGGATATTTAATGCATACAGCCAGCATTGACAAGACACAGCAACCACTGAGTGCTGTAATTAAGCAAAGGAAGAATGGCAAAAAGGGACAGTTTCTAAGATAACAGGTGCTCTGTGATTGGCTTTTGGTGGTGACACCCTGCAGCTGTTGAAATATCAAAATCCAACTTTAGTTAATCATGGTATACATACACCCGTGTATTATATTTGTTGACTGGTCTAACCAGCAAAACCAGCTTATTCAGGTGAAAACATCTACATCTACATATTACCCTGCAAGTCACCTTGATGGTGGATGGCAGGAGGTGCCACGCACCAAGTTCCTAACTAATTATTATTCACTTATCTATTGTGGTCATGTATTGTCCTAGGGAAAAATGACTCCTTATACCTCTCTGTCCTACTATCTATTTCGCGAATCTTGTCCTCGTTATCCTTCCGTCTGATATACGTTGGTTGTCGAATAATATCCTTCATTTCATTTACAAATATCTCCGACCTATATTTATCTAGAGGTTTAAGTCTCGCCTGTAATCTATGATCTTTCAACGATGGCCAACTCAACTCTTCAATGAGTAACGTAACGCTCTGTTTTTTTATCGCAATTCTTTTTCACGAATCTAGCTGCTCGCTGCTGTATTTTTTCTAAATCCTTTATGAGTCCCCTCTGGTATGGATCCCAAACTGCTGCTGCGTATTCCATTTGAGGTCTAACCAAGGATAAATAACAGGATTCTCTCACCTTTTCCGTGCTTTTCCTGACTATTCTATGCACAAAAGCCAGCTTTTTATTTGCCATTATGTGGGTGTCCCAAGACAGGCCACGATTCAAGGTTACCCCGAGGTATTTCACGGATTCCGAAACAGGAATGCTCTCACCATCTATCGAGTAGGTAAACACGGACAATGGGTTTCTAGATTTCGAAAAGTTTAGAACGTTACTCTTTTTCTGATTGATTTCTAGCTGCCATTCCTTGCACCAAACAGATAACGCATCCAGATCATCCTGAAGCTGACGATGGTCGCTAGAACCACTTATTTCTTTATAGACTACGGTGTCATCCGCAAAAAGCCTGATATTACTTTTCACAACTGAGCTGATGTCGTTTATATAAAGCAAGAAAAGCATAGGTCCGATCACACTACCCTGCAGCACTCCAGAGACTACATCTGCCACACTCGAGGACTTACCATCGATGACTACTTTTTGTTTTCTATTCCAAAGGAAAGCGCGAACCCAGTTAATGACTTTAACATTAATATCAAGATTTCCCAATTTTAATAACAACTTACGGTGGGTAACCTTGTCAAAAGCTTTTCTAAAATCAAGGAACACTGCATCGACCTGCTTATTATTTTCGCCGCATGATAAAACATCATTCACAAACAGACCAAGTTGGGTGTCACAGGATCTACCTTTTCTGAAGCCATGTTGACAGCTGACTAAGAGCGATCTACTCTCGAGATAACGCATTGTGTTGCTAACAATAATGTGCTCCAAAATCTTACATGATAATGAAGTTAGAGAAATCGGCCTATAATTTTCGGGGTTTTCTTTGTCACCTCCCTTGTGAATGGGTGTGACGTGTGCTAGTCTCCAATCATCAGGAACCTCACAGAGGGTAAGGGATTTCTCGAATACTATCCGAAGGAAGGGAGCTATTTCTTCTGCTAGTTCTTTTAATACACGCACGGGAAATCCTTCTGGTCCTGGGTTTTTGCTGGGCTTTATCGCACCCAGTTGCTTCGCTATTCCTGCCTCAGAGATTTAAATATTATCCATCCAAGTACATCCATTGGGAATAAGATTATCTTCAAGTCTATCTCCACCTGCCGTGAACGCCTTCGCGAAGCAAACGTTTAGTGGATTAGCTTTATCCTCCCCGTCGTGAAGGATGTCTCCGGAATCACATCGCAGGGAGGGTATTGAAGGACCCCCTCCCTTGACTTCTCTTACATAGGACCAGAACGCTTTTGGATCCTCCTTCAATTTTGTATTTAATACCTCATTCCGGAAGGTGTTAAATGCGTTACGCATGGTTTTTCTCGCTAATACGTGGGCAGTGTTATACTCATGGACTATAGCTGTGCAATACTCATCGGAAGCGGTGATAGGTATGTTTTTCAATTTTGCGTGGCTACGCCTCTGTCCTCTTAAGGCAATCCTGACTTCCTTATTAAATCAACGAGGTTCTTTCTTATCAGATTTTAACTTACTGGGGATAAATCTATTGATACCTTTTCCTAATATATCCTTAAATAATAACCATGATGGCTCCATACCTAATCGTTCTGTCTTATCACAATAACTGACAAAGGTACTTTTGAGGTGTAAGCTGAAACTTTTAAAGTCGGACTTGGCGAAAGCGTACACATTCCAAAGGGGCTTAGGATGTCTTTTGAGCTTTAATTCGCACTCCGCATACACAGCTCGATGGTCGCTAAGTCCCTCCTCTGTGGATACCTTAGTTATCCTATGCGGGATGTTAGAAGCAAGCAAGTCGATAACATTGCCCGAACGCGTGGCTTTTCGTACCATCTGGATTAAAGAATATTCATGAAACGTGTCAATTAAGGCTTCACACGATTCGCATTTTTTACCTCCCGTAACGAAACATAGGTTTTCCCTATCGATTGACGGTAAGTTAAAATCGCCTCCAATTATCACATAACCGTCGTTCATAATAGATCTAAGCTCGGCTAATCGCCTCTTTAAACTTAAAATATAATCAACTTTGGCATTAAGTGGTCTGTAAAATGAGCATAAATATATCTTTTTCAAATTATCCTTACCTAGGCGGCACCACACGCTCTCGGTCGTTTCATCGATAATAGGGATCTGACAACTATCGTACTTTTCACTTATTGCCAAAAATACTCCCCCACCTATTCTATTGGCACGGTCATTTCTGTATACTGTAACGGCACTTGAATCCCCTCTCCCCGGCTAGCTCTGGGTGTGGGGAGGGAAAACAATAGCATGGGAACCGAAGGAAAGTCAGGTCACTGTGGTATGTGGGCGCCAGTACAGGAGTAAAAAAGGGAGACTATCCGCCTGTACCCGGACGAATGGGAGGGAAAAGATAAGGAAGGAGAAGGAACAAGGGAATCCCTTCTTCGTAATCCCCTCAGTGACTTTTACTCACACAAGTGATAAGTCGGAGATCATCCTTGGGAAATACGGGAAGGGAGGAGACGATAAAAGGAAAAGGAATGGAAAGAAAAAGAATGACGGGAAGGAAAAACAGAAGTTACTCGCTAACAAAATCGCAACTCAGACTACTATGCCGAGACCTCCTCGGCTGACTCAGGACGGCGCAAGAAGACCTTTTCTCTTATCGCGTCGTCCCTTATAAACCTTCCTCGATGCTGACAACGCTCCGCGCAGCAAGTACGGGAAAATAGGATAAACAAAAGAAAATCTACCATCCGACGTTCGTCTTCTCGGCGCCAGTATTAAAAACGTTACAATACTCTATAGCTTTTCGGAAAAATTTCTTGGCTAGCGATATCTTCAGTGAGCCAACTTTCCGTACCTATAACTACATCCGCATGCAACGTGCAAATTACGTGTTCGAGTTCGGCAGACTTCCTACGAATGCTGCGGCAGTTTAAAACTATAATATTTAATTTCTCGTTATCGCCCGAAGCATTAACTGCTCTATTACGGCTTTTGCAGATGGACTCTCTCACTTCGCGACCAGAAACTGTATTACACTCGATGCCCCTATGAAATCTCCTATTACGCCTACACCCTACCCTACTCTCTAATCTAAAAAAGACCTACCATGGTCGAAGATCCTACACGCTACACTCTGTGAAGCCTCGGTCATGTAATGGACTCCAGAGCCGTTTAGGGGTACCCTACACGATCCGAGAACTGGTCGGAGATCAACGAAGTCGACTCCCATGCCCACACAGAAATTCCATAGCCTTTGGTTTAGCCCCGCCACGCGGCTCCTAACCTCCGAACCACAGTCAATCCGCGGGACAATACTACAAATGGTGAGCCGCACATCAGAACCCGACTCCTCTTGGACACGAGTGACCTCGGCGACCAAGTCCTCAAAAGAACTTAGAATCTCCTCGGACCCGCGCTTCGAGGCGTCATTAGTCATTATCACCAGGTATTTTGAAAGGTCTAAACGTCAACTGGCATCTAAACCGAAAAAAACCAGCCTGTCTAGGCGAAAACCAGAGAGGTGGCAACTATACGTCACACAATAATAATTGGTGCTTACAAAATCTGATTGGGACGGCTTGACTTTGTGGAAAGATTCCATAATAGAAATAAAAATAATTATGGTATTTTCCACTTAACAAGTTCAGTGTCCAGTGGAAATTACAATAGGTGCTTACAAACTTTGCTCAAAACAAGGAATAACTACTGAGACTTCTCACATTGTAAAATAATTTTTAACATGAGAGTTTATATAAGTTTTATTGAATATAATATATATATGTACATAAAATTTCGTTTTGATCTGATTAATAGTTTGAGTTCGAGCACCCACAAAATTCTGGTCACAGGCACACACCCACAGACATCTTCGAGAAAATAGTCAAAATGTGTTCAGGGGACCTTAAAACATGTATTTCTGTTGAAATCTCAAATTCGATTTTTTTCATGAAAACAATACTTTATACTTCATAAATGGAGAAAGTAAAAATTACAGTAAAACCCCTTATTTACACTTTTCTATGGACCTAGGAAAAAGTGTAAATTGCGGGAAAGTGCAAACTGAGGGAAAAGGAAAAATATTTAAACTGATTTTACTTTTAAACTCGCTCATTTGTTACAGTAAGACTAACAATAAAATCAGTATTAAAAGACCTAAGTTTATAAAGAGTATAGATAGCTATTTATTCATTTACTTAGCCAGTACACTTTTTAATAATGATAATAATATTAAAATTTGTGCTGAATTTAAATGCTAGTATGTACGTATAGTATGCTTGGGTTTCTATTACATTCTCCACATTCCATTTGTCTGGAAAATTGTACATAGATATAGGTATATTTACTTCAGGAAATCATACTTTTTCAAAGCTTGAATATTGTTCATTTTTACTGCCTCTTGAGCTTTGACTTTTTAAAAATTCATGTCATTACTTTATTGGATTCCTCTGTTAACCTGGGATTGGGAAGAACCTTTTTTCTCAACATGATCAGCATCCTTTTTGTCACTCATCGTTAAAATAACTGATGGGTAAAAACTCGCTAGGTAGGTACAAAGAATACGCTGACACACTGATAGCTTAAATTCAATAACTAATGAGGAGTTCATCCGCTGACATTCTCACCTCAGATTTTAAATTTAATATAGATAATTTAAAAAATTTTATCAAAAAGAAATATTTTAATTATAAATAAACTTATTTTTCTTCAATTTTAATGGGACTGTTGTTGTTGTTTTGCATCAACCAAAGCCTGAAATTGCGGAACAGTTTTGGACAGAGCAACTCGCATGTCATTTGCAGCATCTAATTTGTTTCGATTCTTCGTCTTCATAGCAACCAATGTTGAAAAACCTGACTCACATAGGTATGTTGTAACAAAGGGAACAATGGCTGATAGAGCTCGCTTCACAGTCTGTGGATAAGCATGAGCCAAAGAGCACCAGAATTCAGCAAGAGTCTTTGCTCCAAACTCACTTTTCAACAATTCCTTTGCTCTTAAATCACCTTTTGCTAAGTCATAATCTTCAATGTCA
The DNA here is from genome assembly GCA_028673005.1 of Tanypteryx hageni. Taxonomy (NCBI): domain Eukaryota; kingdom Metazoa; phylum Arthropoda; class Insecta; order Odonata; family Petaluridae; genus Tanypteryx; species Tanypteryx hageni. The sequence continues at coordinate 118,892,181 of CM054115.1, forward strand.
TCAAGGTTAGCAAGAAAAGGATTGCGAATCCATGTTGATTTTCATACCCTCCAAACTGAAATAACCATTCAAAGTTGTTTGAAGGGTCTCCAAATGATTGCAGATTTCTTCCTGGAGGCTAAATGGTAATATTTTATCACCTTTCATGTCTGCCTTAAAAAGCACTTCCTCAAGAGTTGGAAAATTAGCATGATGTCTGTTTTGCACTCTTCTCTGCCAAAGGGACAGTTTACCCAGACTGTTTACCTCAAGACTGTCCGGGACATTCTTAGGGTGAATGGAAGAAAGGTGCTCTTTCAATTTCGATGGCTTCATGTTATCATTGCAAAAGATTTTCCCACATAAGAAGCACTGAGGTTTCTGTATGCTTTGGCATTCGATGAATGTGAAGGCAAAAGATACGTATGATTCATCATAATTCCTTTTCTTCGGCATTTCCAAAATATTTATACCTAGGGTGCAACAGATTAATTTATGTATTAGCAAAAACTATGGTTTATGAAACATTATTCAATTAATACAATAATTATTAAAAGCACGTCTTAATGCAAACAAAAAGTATATTATCATACTAGAAAATTAAGTACTAAATAATATATAATTTTATGAAAAATTTCATACCTTTATGTTAGTAAATGCAGAGTTTGAAACGGAAGAACTCGACTATCTTCAGCAACTAGCAATGAAATACTGACTGAAGGAAAAGGTGATCTCCTAGGAAATAAATATTGATCATGGGTAACCTCTAGGCTCCCCACTTTCCTTAATGAAACAAATGCTTTGGAAATCCCTTCTCGGAAGTTAAAAGAAGGCATCTTTCTTAAGCGGGCCATACATGTAGAGTCTGGCCCGGAGGTCAAGGGTTCAAAGCAGAGCAATTTACCCCTCGACCCTCATTACCTCTTGCTCACCTCTGCATTGGTGGAATGTTTTATGACATTTTAGGCTGTCTCTTGCCTCTCTTACGTTTTCACACTGCTTGATATTTCTCAGAGGCAAACAAGGTTCATTTGGGGTAGGGAAGGAACAATTGGCGGCATGGATGCCATACGCCTATGCTACTGTGTTGCTCCAATGCCTCTTATTTGGTCGGTTACCCTCGTCGCAATTTCCCAGAAAAGGGATAATCTACATGGTGATACCCATTCCCGCATTCCTGGTTAAGAACCCCTGTGTTAAAGGGTTAAAGCGAGTGCTGTAAGGAATTATACAGCAAGCAGGCAGGATCAGCAAAAATAGAACTGGAAGATGAGGAAAACATTGAAGAAGACAACTTAGGACCAAGTATTATGGAGAGCAAAGTAGAGAAAGTGATAGTGGAACTAAAGAAAGGGAAAGCCACAGGCAGCGATTGAATACCGGCTGAGGTACTTAAGTCAGAGGATCAGAAGGACTAAAAGTGATCACAAAATTAATTAATAAGATTTATGACACAGAAGAGTGGCCTCAGGATTTCCTAGAAGTAACCATGATTCCTCTAAAGAAGAAGCCAAAGGCAATGCAGAGTAAAGACTACAGAATGATAAGCCTTCTGTCACACACTTCAAAGATCATCACGAGGACTCTTAATAAAAGTCTGAAGAAAAAGGCAGAAGAAATGCTAGGGGAAGATCGATTCAGTTTTAGAAAAGGACGAGGAACTATAGATGCTATAGGGGTAGTTAGAATCATATCAGAAAGAGCAATAGAATACAGTCAAGATATCTGCGTATGTTTCGTAGACTGGCAGAAGGCCTTTGTTAGAGTAAATTATGTTATGTTGATGAAGATATGAAAGGATATAGGTGTAGACTGGAAAGATAGGAGACTGATCAGGAATCTATATGTGAATGAAGTTGTAAAGGTGAGATTGGAGATTGCGGACACCTCCGGAGTAAATATCAGTATAGGAGTTGCCTTTTGCCAACCCTATTGAATATATAAATAAACTTTTTTCTCCTGAAGCCAGCAGATTCGTTAAGGTAAAAACTTTTTCATCAACAGCTGGTCACAAGCAAAAGTGTTGGTTGGTTTTTTTTCCTTTTCGTTCAGTCACTGTTGGGTTCCCTCCCCATTGTGGGGTCTTTGCTTCATCGGAGGGTTTTTGGCCACATCATGAGAAGTTTGCCTCAGCATCGGCTGCTCACCAACACTTTCGCTTGTGACCAGCTGTTGATGAAAAAGTTTTTACCTTAACGAATCTGCTGGCTTTAGGAGAAAAAAGTTTATTTATATAATTTTATCTTGCCAGCGAAGCTCACCTTTTTTATTTCTATTCAATATATATGGAGAAAGTCTAATGCAAGAAGCATTAGAAGGCACGGGAGATTTCAAAATTGGAGGAAGGATTATAAGAACAGTAAAATATGCAGATGATCAAGTACTTCTAGCAAGAAAAGAAGAGGAGCTACAAAAAATGATAAATAGACTAGTGATAACAGGTAGAAAATACGGTATGGAAATAAATACAAAAAAATCCAAGGTCATTCGAATATCGGGCAAAGAAGAGAATCTGAACATAAGTATTGGGGGAAAGCCTTTATAACAAGTTTCAGAATATCAATACCTTGGAAGCATCATAACACGAGAAGCAAAATGTACGGATGAGATCAGAACTAGAATAAGAAAAGCAAAAGCAGCTTTCAGGAGAAAGAAACAACCACTTACAGGGAATATAAGGGAAGATATCCGCAAGTAGTTCATAAAATGCTATGTATAGAGTATAGCTTTGTACGGGGCAGAAACATGGACGCTAAGCAAAAATGATTTCAAATACTTGCAAAGCTTTGAAATGTGGACTTGGAGGAGAATGCTGAAGATAAAATGGACAGATAGGATGAAAAATGATGAAGTGCTACGAAGAGTAGGAGAAAAGTGAATGATTATACAGACTATTAGAAAGAGGAAGGCAAACTGGGTTGGACATTGCCTGAGGAGAGAGAATATCATTTAAGACGTGTTAGAAGGAAAACTAGATGGAAAAAGGGAGAGGTAGGAAAAGGTTTCAGCTGATAGATGATTTGAAAGGGAAAGAGTTATCAAGATATGAAGAGGACAGCAGAAAATAGGAGTATATAGAGAACCAAGTTTAATCATGAATAATCATTGGCCTGTCTATAGACAGACTACCTATGATGATTATTATTTATATATTATATTATTATTTATTTACTTCACAAGAGCATATTGGTAGATATTTTGATGTGAATTGTAAATATAATGCTATAGGAATGAGGATTGCAACTCTTGAAATGCAAAGAACAAGTATCACAGTGGAGTAAAGATAATGCAAAAGGAGGAACTTTCTTGGACAAATATAACATGATTAAAAACTGTACATGTGACAGATTTTGCAAAGCTATAGTAAAGTGATTTTTCATTCTTTTCTGCATTCTTTGGTGAAAATAACATGGTCATATGGGAATTTTAAGTAATTTTAATAATGAAACATCACAACAAAATGTCCACTTCGTATATTTATAATCTATTATAAGTACAGTTGTATACAGGCATGAAGATCATATTACCATTTGTAAAATTAAACTTATCATATCACATATCACATTGCAGAATAAAATGTACACTTTGTTTATAATCTATTATAAGCACATTTGTATTTGCTGATGATCAGGTGTTCTTAGCAGTCAGTCAGGCCATTTAAGATCTATATGTAATAATTAAATAACAAGGAAAAATTTCGATATGGAAATTTCAATTTCTAGATCAACAAACAAATACTTCTGAATGTATTCTGGAGCAAAGAAGGAAGAATTCTTAAGATCAAGGAATACATGCAAATGCATGATGAGAAACAAGAAATAAACAAGTGAACAATTTCTGTAAATAATTCAAAATTTTAAAATATAGCATATAATACATAATAATTGAAATGAGACATCATTATGGTATACTTGCCATATTTCTTGGCATATAAGGTGCACCAGGGTATAGAACAGACCCAGGTTTTTTAGATGATTTTTCAGGAAAAAAGTATTTTGGTTCATCATGGCATTTAGGAAGGGCCACGGCGTGTATTATTTTCAGCTGCTATTAAGTCTGTATCAAGCAACATTTACAGAAAATATAATGGCTTGATAGCAGTTAAATATAGCATTTTAGATAAACTTAATTCGTAAAATAAATAGGGATGATCTAAAACAAATAAATGATTTGAGACTTGTATAGCTAAATGAGCCCTGCATGAACTCGGCAGTCATATTAATTAAAGTTGTTGGAGTGCGCTGCACAGGTTGCATATATAGAAACTCTTTTCTGATAGTACATATTTAAACTTAATTGCAAGATGATTTTTTAATATAGTGGGATAAATAATAAATGTAATGCATATGTAATAATGATACATACACTCAACTAGTCATTTTTATTCAGCAACTCTCTTTGCCTCGTATGATCTTGATCGATACAGCAATACCTAACTTCCTCTGTTCTACTATCCATCACTTCCTCCTTTAGTTATGGCCATTTAAGACCAACCTTACGAAGACTTTCTCTTGTCAGCTTCAGTTTTTCCTCATTTTCTCCATTCATGGATCTTTTTTTTTTGTGGGACCAAAATGATATGCTGCTGCTTGGTTTTCATGCATTTTTGCATATTGAATAACCTGAAACTTAGTACTAATAGCACAGGCATATCTTTTCACTTTTTTAGCCATTGTGATTTCAATAAAAGTAACTTGATTTATCCTAGATATGTATAAAATATTAATGACATCTACACAAATTTTACTGTTCCATGGCATTAATTGCAGTATTCAATAGTAACTAAAACATTGCAGATGTGCCAAAATTGTAATCACTGTGAGTGGATATGTATTAAGGCATAATAATGAAAAGACATCCTCAGAATTTACATTGCATAAAGTATTACTACAAAGGGTGTCCAGGAATGTCCGTATAAGAACCTAACCATGGGAATCCTCGCAAAATTTTAAGACAAAAATGTTGTCTAATTGTCGGCAGACTCCTTGTTTCCTCAGCAAACATGATTTGATTAAACGATGTGGCAACACTGCCACTTAAGTGGTTGCTAACAACAGCCCACAAGGATACCAGGCACTAAATGCATGCATACCAGTATTTTGTTAATTGTAATTTTTATTTACATAAAATTTTATGAACAAATGCAACACTACTTAAACTAGGGAAATCATACAGCAATACTAAACAATCCAAAACAAATAAGTTTTCTTTTTTGTTTTCCATTTAGTTTTTTAGTTTATTTTCTTTAAATTTTAAGTTGCTTCACTTAGTTTTCATTTTTGTTGGTATACTCTTTATTTATTCTCGTTTCTAATGTATGGATAAAATGTATTTAATTAACATGAAATTTTACTAACATCATTCAGCAATAAGTACAAGAAATAACCACACAAAGAATGTATTTATTTAACAAAATTGGCAGTAACTACATATTAGGTAATTTTGTAGTTTTGTGCCACCAAATAGGTCCAAGTTTAAGTAAATTTTTGTTTTCATGAGCTGAAGTGCAAAAATACTTGGGTTGTAGGAACAATATTGGAAATCATCAGTATAAAATGATGTAATTGATTTACAATTTATACGATTTGAAGTTGACAGTGAGTGACACATTTATGATTTAAGTTGTTATTTTTATTTCAAGCTGAATTAGGGTGTATATGTAACTAATTTCATTGTGATCATGTTTATTCACTGTATTAAATTTTAAAATCATTTAAATGAGGTGTTTGAGTAAAATATTTTAAGTAAAATTAAAAAAAATATTTTCTCATTGGGATATTGTTTGTGCTATATTACCTAGAACTTCTAAGATCTGTATTCTTTCTTTAAACAATGCTTCATAAAGCTAGGAGAGTAAAATATGGCTTCTTAATATTGTTTCATATTCTAATTTGGATTCCATGGTCAAATTAAAAAAGATTTATCTTTTAGTAATTTATTTATTCCTTTTTTTGGTATACATAGATTATTTATATACAAAGATTTTTCATACATATATTGTATGTTTTCAATTTGTCATTAAAATTGAACTTGATATGCCCTTAAGGATGTCAAACCATTATTTCCTAAAACAAAAATAAAATAAATTAATACCTATATTTTCTTTTTTCAGCGAAGAGCAAAGACCTCCCCTCTCCCTCCCTCCCCACCTACCTAGCTCCCTTCCCTCCCTCCCCTCTACCTACCAACCTTCCTTCCTTCCCTTCCTTCCTTCCCTTCCTTCCCTCCCTCCCCTCTACCTACCAACCTCCCTTCCTTCCCTCCCTCCCCTCTACCTACCTCCCTCCCTTCTACCTACCTCCCACACCACCTACCTACCTCCCTTCCCTCCCTCCCCTCTACCTACCTCCCTTACTTCCCTCCCTCCCTCCCTTCTACCTACCTCCCTCCCTTCCCTCCCTCCCTTCCCTCCCTCACCTCCCTCCCTTCCCTCCCTCACCTCCCTCCCCTCTACCTACCAACATCCCTTCCTTCCCTCCCTCCCCTCTACCTACCTGCCTCCCTTCCCTCCCTCACCTCTACCTACCTGCCTCCCTCCCCTCTACCTCCCTTCCCTCCCTCCCCTCTACCTATCTCCCTCCCCTCCCTTCTCTCCCTCCCCTCTACCTATCTCCCTCCCCTCTACCTACCTTCCCTCCCTTCTCTCCTTCCATCCCCTCTACCTACCTAATACCTATATTTTCTTTTTTCAGCGAAGAGCGAAGACCTCCCCTCTCCCTCCCTCCCCTCTACCTACCTCCCTTCCCTCCCTCCCCTCTACCTCCCTTCCCTCCCTCCCCTCTACCTCCCTTCCCTCCCTCCCCTCTACCTCCCTCCCCTCTACCTATCTCCCTCCCCTCCCTTCTCTCCCTCCCTTCTCTCCCTCCCCTCTACCTATCTCCCTCCCCTCTACCTACCTTCCCTCCCTTCTCTCCTTCCCTCCCCTCTACCTACCTAATACCTATATTTTCTTTTTTCAGCGAAGAGCGAAGACCTCCCCTCTCCCTCCCTCCCCTCTACCTACCTCCCTTCCCTCCCTCCCTCCCCTCTACCTACCTCCCTCCCTCCCTTCCCTCCCTCCCTTCTTCCCTTCCCTCCCTCCCTTCTACCTACCTCCCTTCCCTCCCTCCCCTCTACCTACCTGCCTCCCCTCTACCTACCTACCTCCCTTCCTTCCCTTCCTTCCTTCCCTCCCTCCCCTCTACCTACCTCCCTCCCTTACTTCCCTCCCTCCCTCCCTTCCTTCCTTCCCTCCCTCCCCTCTACCTACCTACCTCCCTTCCCTCCCTCACCTCCCTCCCCTCTACCTACCAACATCCCTTCCCTCCCTCCCTTCCCTCCCCTCTACCTACCAACCTCCCTTCCTTCCTTCCCTCCCTCCCTTCCTTCCTTCCCTCCCTCCCCTCTACCTACCTCCCTCCCCTCTACCTACCTACCTCCCTTCCCTCCCTCACCTCCCTCCCCTCTACCTACCAACATCCCTTCCCTCCCTCCCTTCCCTCCCCTCTACCTACCAACCTCCCTTCCTTCCTTCCCTCCCTCCCTCCTCTCTACCTACCTCCCTCCCTTACTTCCCTCCCTCCCCTCTACCTCCCTTCCCTCCCTCCCCTCTACCTACCTTCCCTCCCTCCCCTCCCTTCTCTCCCTCCCCTCTACCCACATACCTCCCTTCCCTCCCTCCCCTCTACCTCTCTCCCCTCTACCTATCTCCCTCCCCTCTACCTACCTTCCCTCCCTTCTCTCCTTTCCTCCCCTCTACCTACCTACCTCCCTTCTCTCCCTCCCCTCTACCTACCTCCCTTCCCTCCCTCCGCTCTACCTACCTACCTCCCCTCCCTCCCCTCTACCTACCTCCCTTCCCTCCCTCCCCTCTACCTACCTACCTCCCTTCTCTTCCTCCCTCCCCTCTACCTACCTACCTCCCTCCCCTCTACCTACCTCCCTTCCCTCCCTCCCCTCTACCTACCTACCTACCTCCCTTCCCTCCCTCCCCTCCACCTTCCAACCTCCCTTCTCTCCCTCCCTCCCTCCTCTATCCCTCCCTTCTTCCTGCCTCCTCTCTCCCTCCCCACCATCCCCCTCCACCATCCCATCTCCTAACCATCCCCTCCCCCCACCATCCCCCCTCCCCACCCACCCCCCCACAATACAAGACATTTATAGAAATAAATGTCAAATTAATTGTTACATTGCAAGATACCTATTAATTATATACCTACAAAATTTTGACTTATATTTCTTTCTTTCATTATTTCATTGTTATCCTTTCATTTTTGGATTATTCTTTACAACAATTCTTTTAAAATTCAAATTATATCATGCCTTTCATCAGATCCTACCTTTAATAAGCTAGAACAAAGATGACTGTTTATCCTGGTAAGTATCACTCTTTTCAAGTTACAAAACACTATTAATCAAGAAAGCATTGTGGTAATTTTAAGCACTCCATAGAATTCAAGTAATTGAATTGATGTTTATATTTCAAAAATTGTCATTTTTCCATAAAATGTCTTTGTTAATATTATGTGTAAGAGAATATGGTAATTACATTTTACAATAGTTAACGCTGCTGTACAAATTCCTAATATAAAGATATTTACAGCTGGAATAATTATGTGCAGTATAGTATTGAAAATATTCCAAACACTAAGCCAAAGAAATTCTTTGAAAATAAAAAATGGGACAGTACAACCTTGACTATTCATGTTTATTGTGACTTGGGTGGTGGTTGATACTTGATCCAAATTTTGGCATAATATCTGTTAAGTACTATACTAATTTATTTATGTAAAAGCAGATCATAAGGCACATTTATCTAAAATAAGACAATTGTTACTTTATATAAAAAATTACTTTTTTTGAGATTGGCACCTCCAGACGAGCCTATGGCTCTGTAGGACCAGATCAAGTTTCCTCCCTGAAATTTGTAACGAATTCTTTTTGTAATTGTAATAATTTATGTAAATGTATTCCTAATGTATTTCCTAATATTAATAATAAAGATTATTCTGAGTCTGAAAAAATGCAGTACTTTCTAATTGTATCCAGTTTCTGTACTTAAAAAAATACTAAATTGCTATAAAACAATATGCAAGAAAAATTCATCCTCTGATGCATATCTAATGGCAGCCAACCAAGATCTCATAATATGCTTTACATTGTATAAGCACTATGTTCAAAGATTTTAACATCCATACCACAGAAAAATTAACATTTTATCAAGTTTGTTTGACCTAACATTAAAATTAATTTGCTTCAATTTCTACCAAGAATATATGGCAACTCGATTAATATCTTTCACTTAATAAATGCATTGTAGCAATCTTTATATATATATATATATATATATATATATATATATATATATATATATATATATATATATAATAGCTACAATATTTGTGATTTATGCAAAAAGGCTAGAAAGATAAATGTGCTGAATATCTACCATAGAACATTATCATACATTGTACAGAATAGTGCAATATCTATGGAATTTGAATAATATCCAAACATGAAATCCTTGCAATTAATATGAATTACTTTGATGTATTTATAAAATTAGCTTTAAAGTTTTAGGATAACAATGAAATGATGAAGGAATTTATTATCTATCATTAAAATATAAGTTTGACAACCTTCAAATATTGTCAATTCCATTATAGGAATTTTGCATTTTTGCACCATAAGTGAGAAAAAGAATTTATAATCAAGTATTGAAAATTACAATAAAATAAATCATCATGGTGCTATACATTTGAATTTTTTCCATACGATTCACAATTTAAGTTGATTATAATTTCCAAAGCAGAGAACAAAGTCCAAAAACCATACATTAAAAATTCCAGACCAGTTGCAGCAAACATTTGAATTTGACACCAAACATATTCTATGACAAACTACTGTTGCTGAACCATGCTGCTCAGTTTTCTTTGTGACAAAGGGGCTGCACTGCATTACAAGCTGCATTATGAAACTTTTTACAATTTATCTGTCTATGGGCATTTAACATGCCAAGGCCAACAGCCCGAGTCAAATTGAGGTCTTAAGGTATGCCTAATATATTTTACCATTGTACAGATAACAGAGAATATTTTATATCTTATAAACATTTAACAAGTTGCAATGAATTAAGTATAACCATATTTTTACATACCAATTTAAAAGGAAAAAATGAGATTCAAGGGTTCTTCCGTGATTAAAACTAATTTTTACATCTTAAAATCCGGGTCCAAGAATTATGCTCGGGAGCATATTATACCAATAAGTATGGCACTGATCTAGCCTTTTCTACCCAAGTTCAGCTATTTCACCTCTGTAATCTGGTAACCCTAGGTATATGCATTGTCCCAGCTATGGAAAAATAAAAAAATCTCCAACTCTCAAGGTTATAGGTTTTTGGACTTTGTACTGATTTAATCTAATATTTTAATCAAATTTACTAATATCTTTTTGGTTTATTATATACTAAAATATATTTTATTAACAGTCAAGATAATCTAAGCATAATAAAAACAATATATTATTCTAGTTTTACCTTGCCGTATTCTCTGCAGCCATTTCCTCCAGTCATTTCTATCTTTAGCTTATCTAACATACTGTATCTATTGCTCATGGTTCCCTCATAATCTAGCCCTGTTCTTCCTCTTGCAAGTTTTTCTTCACGTTCTTGTCTAGACAATGGTTATTAAACTCGCAATTTTGTCTCATGCGTGCCAGCTTTCATAACTATACAATATAATTGGCTCCAAAACTAACTTGTAAACCAGAATTATTTCCTAAAGCTTAAGTTCTATATACACTATTATTTCTTTTTTTGCTCTTAATTATTTCTTAATACAGCCTGTCATCTTTAAAAAATATAGCTAACATATTACTAAATAATTACAACTAAAATTTCCATTTCTATACACATTCTTTCCATCTCCCCATTTATATTCAATGTACATTTAACTTTAATTTGTTAATATTCGGTTCCATTCCCTTTATTTCCAAACTTTTGTCCATTCGAATGCTGCCCTTTGCCTTCTTGCTATCTGCTATTAGTGCTAGACCATCGATATATACCAATGCCAGAGTACTTAAACATTTCATATTTCAGTGTCCCAGATAATCTATGTTCTGCACATAATCACTACATCCATACAGTTATAACTAGCCAAACTCCTAGTAATTGACAGGGCATGGAATAATAACAAAATATGATATATAATTTTGTCCTCCTCATACCTCCATGCACTTTTTTAAAGGCTTTTTCTAAATTACATTTCAATAAATGCTTTAGTAAATCAACTAATAAGTTTATTCCTAGCAATTGCATCTCTACTAATTTTGGCACTTTACAGGAGCGCTTCAGTCTATTTTTAATATAATTTTATTTGTATTTCTCTTAAATTTTTATTTACATCAAAACAAATCTGAAAGGAATAGTTGAAATTTACAGAAATTATCAATTATATGCACAAAAAGCTAAAGTTAATGTATGGTGTAGTATTTTTTGGGCCATGTAATAAATAACAATACAACTACAGATGGCGTACATAGACACAGTTTGCTTTTATACGTAGAAAAACTGGGTAATTTTATCACAAGAAAAAGCTAGCTGTAGCTACTGTGAGGCCTGATATGTGACAAATATGGAATTTAAAATGTTTTAAATTGTTCCTACCATTGCTGTATATTTTAAGTGAGATTCCTATTCATTTAATTTACCTCCACTTTTGTATCTATTAATTCCCATTCAACAATGTAATGCTTCAACTCAACACATTCGCTGCCTTCCAAATATTGGATATATTTCTCCAGGAGCCAAATTTGTAATTTTAGTTGAGATTATGAATTTAATAAAAATTACACACCAAACAAAGTAATATACCTATATAAACAACTTCATTAGTAATCCAACTTCAAAATAATTTTTTTATTCAAAACTACCCGAAAAGTTCTAAAAAGTGATACAAGTTTATAAAGGTATAACTAGTGTCCATTTAAAAAATGAAATGAAAAATTTTATAAAAATATATAACATTTAAAATCTTGCCGAAAGCCTACTCACAAAACCGGGATTAAAAAGACAAAAAAAAAACAAATGCTGCTCACTTGAGGTTTAAACTTTTATTGGGTGCCTTTCTCAACACAAAGCAAACAGATCAAACTGTATAAGGAAACATACATTTGCGATACACGTGACGCCAGCCCACCTTGGTCACTCATGCATCAAGGCAGCGAATGTGTTAATGATCCTTTTCTATAAATTTTTACCTCCAGCAATGTTATCTGACTTGGAGTATGCTTCTGTTTATATGAATTGTTAGTTCTTTGCATGTGTGATTAGCCCATCACCAAGGTTTGATGACAGTTTGGGCACTCTTAGTCTGGCTCCTCTGCTTTGGCTTGTCTGGTAAAGGAGGTTGTACTAGTACATTTTCCATATCCAGTTCAGCTTTCAGCTTCATTGGAGCACTCAATCCCCTCCACCACGTAAAGGTGGTGCCCACCGGAGGGGGCATAAAATAAACAAATTTAAAAAACCAATTTTTACTGCTCTTTGGTCATACATGAAATACATTTTCATAATTGATTTATATAAACCGTTTATCATAAAGCAGTCTAAAATGATGCAAAAATTCCATTTCTCTTTACATTTGTCTGTAAAAATAGCATACAAATCTAACATACATTCAAGTTGAAAAGTAAATATGTGCAATTTTATTACTACATTATCAGAACATAAACGTTAGAATGTGTTGCACTTAATGAATGCATAAAATAAAAGTATATAAGCAGAAAAAATCAGATATTTTATCACGTACAGAGAATTGGCAAATATGAGGCTACAATATAGACCAGTACTGCCCAACTTATGACCTGTGAAGGGTTTTTGTGCAGCCTGTGAAGGGTTTTTGTGCAGCCTGTGAAGGGTTTTTGTGCAGCCTGTGAAGGGTTTTTGTGCAGCCTGTGAAGGGTTTTTGTGCAGCCTGTGAAAGGTTTTTGTGCAGCTTGCAAAGGGTTTTTATGCAGCCTGCTAAGGGATTTTGTGCGGCCCACGAAACTATGACGAAAAAGTAATCTGAAAATTTTAACACAGAAATTCATCCATTTTTATGATAATTGTTATAATAAAACTTTCAATATTCAAATGTTAACCATAAAAACCTTATTTAGAAATCTATTTTCACTTATCACACCTCAGTATATATAGTGGAAACTTTTGATTTAAAATCTAATCTGGTCTGCAAATGAATTGGCAACTTCCAATACTGAAGGATTTACAACCACTGATGTGGCCTACCATGTAAAAAGGTTAGGCACCACTGATGTAAACTATTACTATAAAAGCAAATATCTCATAGTACTATTTTTAGCCTACTTTCCAGAATGGAAACAAGCTTATAAGTTTCTTTGTTGCATCTGTCCGTCTGTGCCCATCTATTAACTTTTGAACCAATAGGCTGATTTTCATGACATTTGGTGGAAATCTCTTGCTTCTAAGGCCAAGCACCTGAAAACAGTTTTTGTTAGGAATATTTAAAGTTCCAGGTTCGATTTCTCAAAGTCTGATAATCCATTTTTTAATCTCCATTCATCACAATAATATTGCATTATAAAACTACCATTTATATTTAATCCACATACTGCAGACCTCTTAATAATAGCAATCACCATAAAAACTTCAGTTGTTAGGATAAATTCAAAGATTTTTTAAGCTATAAGAATTTTAACATGGCATAAATTTGTATTATTACAGAAAATAAAGAGTTTTTGAAACTGATAATAATACATAATGAAATGAAACTAATGGATGTAGGTTTAATAACTATAAAAATTTGAAAAACTACTATATTTAATGGAATGATAGAAATTGAACTAAGTACTATAAAATTTAAATTATTTTATTCCATTCCATTTTTACCTGCAGCTTTAAGATTCAGCTTCTTTTCTCACAAGATTTTTAAAAAGAGGATAGCCAAGAATCGAGATTACTATATATGCTTCAGGATACAATATACCAAGTACTTTTTTCTGAGCATTTGGAACCAATGACAGCACAGCATTAGACAATGGCACAGTTTTTTCTACAGAAAAGAGTAGGGTAGCCATATGGTTACAAATTGAAAATATTTTTTGAAAAGAATTCAGATGTATTTGGGCTAACATCTTTAATAGACTAAATATAAAAACTTGGTGGTATTATAAATTATTTAAACCAACTTAATTTACGATTTAACACAGTAAATGCCCATAATACACGTCCAATTATAATGAATTCTTATTTTGTCAGGCATAGGTTAAACCTTACAAGACAGACTAAAATGAAAGTTATCCACTTGGACAGAATTGATTTTCTAGTTTAGCAACAAACTCCACAACAAAAATTTATTATTTTGGGTATACAGCAAACCTTTTTGATTATATATGCTTAAATAAATGACACTTAATAATTCAGCGCTTACAAAATTTTATTACATACTGCCCTCAATTGGTCACACACCAAATTTGATGATGTGATGCTTGATAACCCAAGTACACAGATATGATACTTTTCATAACTTAAGTTGATTCAAAGCTGTTTTCTCAATGTGACTATTATAAACAATCCCCTCATCGGGATTAATTTTTTCAGTAGTTGGCCATAAACTATGCATTCTACTTCACATTATTATAATTGATAGTATAATTTCAAACTAACTTTGTCTTGGGTGTATTACTTCAGTGATGTTATAGTGCTATTTAAAGCTTTGAGTGAAAAGACAACTGCTGTTTCTTAATTTTTTTAAGAATTTCATAGGGGAAATAAATAAAATACAGTGTTATAGGCTAATAATATATTTTATGTTTCATACAATGGTACATATAAAACATATCAATCATTGTTTTCACTATTTGTGAATATAAATATTTCCAGAACCTATTACATGAATTATATACTGTCTCTGCCCAAATATAAGCTGACCCTGGATTTAAGCCGACCCCCCAAAAATTTACACAATTTTTTGACAAAAAAGTAAATTTCGTAGATTTTATGCTGAAGTGTGCTGGGCATGCATGCACGGCCTATAATACATTATTCGAGATAGAAGAAAAGAGTGGGAAATGGTTTAGTTGTTGACATTTTGAAATATTACTCCAATTAATTTTTTGTGTTGTTGAATAATGTTCCACATTCACTAACGATGATTTCATTCATCTTCATTTTCACAAAAGGTCAAATAAATCAATAATGACTCACCAAATAATTTTTATTCCAAGTCTATTTCCAATGAAATTATCATTTATATTGGCTTAAGAAATTGCATTTTTATAATTAAAGACGTTCATGTAAAGTTTTACCGAAATTCAAACTGAGCATCAAAAGTCATCATCGCACTTTGCGTAATCGCCTGCGTAGTCAATGTATGGAATTTTAATAGATTCCATGAATGAGATTTTAACATGCATACAAACATTACAATTGCTATAGCAATAACTACAATAGCCAAGTAAAACAAATAGGAACTTCTTTTAATAACTAATGAAAAATAATACAAATTGCGAACTATTCTTAATGATACATATGCATAGTCCTGAGAAATGAAAGAAAATATTCAATAGCATTTAGAAACAGAAGAACAGGTAACAACAGTAACAAAACACAGGTAATGCGAAATTCAATATTCTAGTTTTATTATTTATTCATTAATATTCATCCTAGGTCAAATATTTACTTTAAGCCGAGGAGTGATTTTTTCATGATAGATTTTGACGAAAAACATCGGCTTATATTCGGGCAGATCCAGTATTTGTTTTTATTACCTAAAAGAAAAAAGATACTACAATCCATATTAAGCATGAGCAAAAAAATTAAGTACAATAAGGCATTGTTACATGATATTATTCTGACAAGACTACAAGGTAGTAGAACTCATAAACTCATCCAAGTTCAATTCACATAAGTATTTTACAAACAATAAGTTCTCAGTGTTAGAACCCTTTCCAGTAACCTTTTTTACAGTTGAATTTGTTACCAAAAAACTACATTCACAATATGGTTCCTTAGGAAAGCTACCATTTACATGTACATTTACATTATATGGTGTAACCTCTGCAATCTACATTCTATTATCCAATAAGCATTAGCTCCAATATACTGTGTTTTTTGGCACTGGGCCATAAGATTTTTCAAGAAAAATGTATTTTGATTCACCAACTCATTTAGGAAGGGCCACATCATGCATCATTTCTAGCTGCAATTAAATCCATTTCTGGCAACATTTACAGGAAATATTATGGCATGTTAACAGTTAAATATAGTAGTTTAAAGTGTAACAATGTATTACAGCAATTAAATAAATTTTCTACTACTTTCTTCTCTCTTTGTTTCTTTTGCTATTTCCCCATCCCTCCAGTTACCTGCTTTACCTTACTCTTCATCCACTCTCAGGACAATGTGCCACCTCCAGCTAAAAATAACCTACCCTCCTCAAATCTTGCAATTTGTTGTTAAAATCAAAGTTTTTTTTACAGATTTTGTACATTTTTGAAATTTGATGGCATCAAAATAAAACCACTCTTCTCCAAACCTGGGTTCAAGTCTCAACTTTGTGCCTTGATTCTAAGTGATATTAAGGTTCAAATAAAAAATATGCTACACATTTCCATATCATTCAAATGGAGTAAATTAAATAAAAGAAAATAATTTTATTTTATTGGGGTGTTTGGAATTACAACCCTCTATATCACAATACAGGCCAATCGAAATAAACAGTGAAAGCTTGGTCAAAATCAAATCATTAGTTCTGTATAAATTCACCATCTTAACGAAAACTCAATTTTTTATAATATGATGATAATTAACATTTAACCTCTTGACTGGGGAAAGCAAGAGACCAGAAGTGCACTCCAGTTGGGGAGTCAGCAATGAAATTACCTTTTTTATATTGACTCTTACCATATATTTCTCTTTTAATATATAAAGGAATGTTCAAATTTTGCAATATGGTATTAAAAATTCATAAAATAACTGTTTTAACAAATAATTTGTTAATAAAAATTTATTATTAACAAAGTGTTATTAACAATTAAAAATAAATGTTAAAATATAAAACTTATTATTAATGTTCTAGTAGAATAAATTAAAATCACCAATGAATTTGTTTTTACGATAGGCAATATTTAACAATCAAAGGAGTGATACAGCAGTAAAAGTTGGATTTATCATAAAATTTGTACTTCTACTAATTATAATTATCTGCTTGTATATAGACAATCTAGATTCCCCCCAAAGAATTCAATCAATTTACAATAACATATTAAAAATCCGTCAATTCACAATTTGTTATTAACTATTTGTTAAACAATTAAATTTTTAATGATTTTTGAACCAAAGTTTTTCTTAATGTTTTCAGATGAATAAATTACAAAGCAGTAGTCCATATGCTATTTGATATTGAGGAAGAATAAAGTTTATAACAAAAGATATGAATAACAATAAAACTCGTGAATTAGTTAAAAGCAAAAGTCCTATATATGATGTATTCACTTACATGCAGGCAGTCCAGGCACCCCACAAATAATTGAATCAATTTATAGTAATGTATTAAAAATGCATAAAATAATTTATTATTATCCCTTTCTTCTAAAATTTTGGGAAAATCTTCATCTGAAATCTTTGGCCGTGTACTTATAGATGCCATTTCACAATATTCACTATTAGAAGAACTAAAATCTATCAAAGATTTTTCAGAAAAATTAATAGAAATTTCCCAATGCTAACATGTTAACTTTTGATGCTCGTACTATTAAGTTCATGGGAAAACTAACCTCTCTATGAAAATAGCACATTTCAAAAATAATGTTTCTGCAAGGGGTAGTGGAAAATATTAGGCCTGGTAAACCAGATGTGCCAAAGTAGCAAAATCTGTAAAAACACCATGTGTGTCAAAGAAGAATGGTTTTCCCGTGGTACAGAAGTGCTTTTCGTCAAATTCGCTAAAGTATAATCACATACTAATATATTTGCTTTGAAATAAGAGAATTATTTTTACTTATATTGTGGCAACCCTGCTTTTTAGATCCGTTTTAAACATGTTCATTTCATTTTGTCATTCAATACTCTCCCTACAAACAAAATTTCTTTGAAATCCATTCATCCAATACCTCCGAAATTAATAGTTACAGACAAATTCTAACTTTGATATTGTTGTAGCCCTGTTTAATCGACCAGGTTTGAATATAATTAATAATTTTGTTATTTATTTATATAAAGATTATATACATATTTGGTTCAAATCCATGCCATCAGTTCTCTAGAATTACGTGTAAAAGAAATAATTATTTTACTTTTTATTGTGGTAGCCCTGTTCTTTAGCTCAGCTTTAAACATCTTGATTTCATTATGGTAGGTTGTCTTAATCTTATATACAAAGTTTAATTGAAATCTCCTTGGTCAATTCCTGCCAATTCCATAATTAGTGAAAGAATTTAATTTGTAATTGTGGTACCCCTGTTTGGCTGAATCAGTTTAAATATGCTATTATGGTTTTCTATATATGTGAACATTATGAATATTATAATTTGGTTAAAAGAATGTATTTTATTTCTTTTATTATGGCAGCCCTGCTTTCTATATCTATACTAAGCATCTTGATTTTGTTTTTTTTTATGTTACATGCCTCCATCCTACAAAATTGGATTGACATCGGTTCAGTCAATTCGTTCCAAATTCATAAATACTGAAAAGTTTAACTTTATAATTGTGGCACTCCTGCTGAGCCGATCCGGTCTAAATATGCCACTTTGGTTATTAATTTATGTGAATATTATGTGCCAAATTTGGTTGAAATCGGTTCAGCCAATTCTTCCCTGATATATGCATACGGACGGACATCACGATGATAATAGTGCTTTTCAGCAATGAAAAAAGCACTAAAATGAGTAAAAATTCCTGGTGTCTGAGTTTGCATGTTCATGTAAAATAGAATAGTCAACTGGGCAGTGCATATATGCAACCCCACACAACACATGCAGGATTTCACAACAAAGGGTCTAAGTCTCGAAAAATTGGACCTAAACACCATCTGTTTGCATGAATGTGAATCTAAAGGACCAAGGATTACGAGAGGAAGTGCATGACAAAATGGTTCGTCACGCCCAAATGGTGGGCACTATGCTCATGACGAGTATGATCGTTACTCCCAATCAAAGGGTTAAGTAAATCATACAGAGGTATATCTTGATCTGATTTATTTGATGAAAATAGATTTAAATGCTTAGTTTAAACAAAATAAATTAATAATTTAATCTGAATATCACACAAATTGTATGAGAGCATAAAAAAATTCATTTGGGACCATGTAGAAGATCTATTTTTTACGCATTTATCCATGATTAATACATATTTCTTGATTATATTAGACTAAATTTCAATGAATTCAATGTCTGAAAATCTAAATAGAACTTTCATTTTATTAATAATGCCACGGCTAAACAGCCAAAATCTGAAACTGGAAAGTAAATAATATATTTAACACATGAAGAGCATCATTTGCCTCAGCTCTGTTGTCAAATCAATGTGAAATTGACAGAACTAAATGATTATAAAATCCTATGCAGACAGGCATAAGCTATAAATTTGGGAATAATTTGGAAATACAAAAAAATTCTGCTATGACCGAGAATGGAACCCGAGTATTCCACTCCCTGGGTGGATATTCAACCATTGAATCTGCTATGATAGTTCAGTAATAGAATATCTACCTGGCAAATGGAAGACCAGGGTTGGATTCTTGGCCATAGAAGAATGTCTCATTTCAAAATTATTCCCAAATCATAACTTGGCAAGTGATGACCATGCTGAATGCACATCCACACTTTTCTGTATTTTCATAAAAACTAGGTTACTGGGTCCTTATAATTAATCTTCTTAATCTTCCCATCCTCTTCGCCGGCGAACCATATCCTCACTCGCCAAACCTTCCCCTCCCTTCCGCCGCCGAACCTTCCCCTCCCCTCCGCCGCCGAACCTTCCCCTCCCGCCGCCGCCGAACCTTCCCATCCCTTCCGCCGCCGAACCTTCCCCTCCCTTCCGCCCCCGAAACCTTCCCCACCCCTCAGCCTCCGAACCTTCCCCTCCGCCGCCGCCGAACCTTCCCCTCCCTTCCGCCGCCACCGCCGAACCTTCCCCTCCCTTCCGCCGACGCAACCTTCCACTCCCCTCCGCCACCGAATCTTCCCCTCCCGCCGCCGCCGAACCTTCCCCTCCCTTCCGCCCCCGAAACCTTCCCCACCCCTCAGCCTCCGAACCTTCCCCTCCGCCGCCGCCGAACCTTCCCCTCCCTTCCGCCGCCGAATCTTCCCCTCCCTTCCGCCGCCGCCGCCGAATCTTCCCCTCCCTTCCGCCGCCGCCGCCGAATCTTCCCCTCCCTTCCGCCGCCGCCGCCGAACCTTCCCCTCCCTTCCGCCGCCGCCGCCGAACCTTCCCCTCCCTTTCGCCGCCGCCGAACCTTCCCCTCCCCTCCGCCGCCGAACCTTTCCCTCCCCTACCCCCGCCTAACTTTCCCCTCCCCTCCGCCGAGGAACCTCTCCTCAGCTTCATTAAATTTTTTGTTTAATTCTCATAGTGATGTCTTTCCTTCCCCTCCCTCCCTTCCATCTCCTATCTTATATGTACTACAAGCGGTTCGCGTGTGCTATTCAAATTTCCGGAACTTTTGGATAACACCTCATTTATCCTTACATATGCCCTCCTACCATAACTAGACTAACAACCAAGGTCCATTTCCCTAACTTATGCAAGCATCTGTTCATAGTATTTCAAATTAATAAAATCTATGAAGGATGCATTGCATAAAACTACTTTTGTAAAATTATAATCCTAATATTACTTAATTATAATTATCTACCTGTGAAAAAATATTCCAGGCCTTGCTGATTCTGAATCACTTTGCTGCATGTCTTGGGTCTTCCATCCATCCTCCTGGCTTGTACTGCACAGGCATCTTCTTGAAGCCTTGATAGCTAAATTTTAAAATTTAATAAAAACTATCAATTATTCTCAGGAAATGAAGGTTTTAATACCATACCAGTAAGATGACTACCAACATCACTGTGCACAGTGATGCTTTCATCTGGGCTGCTGTTCCTCTTCATCCAGGTCATCAGTATGCTGTCCTCCCAGAATTGGTGATCTCACCATGGTGTAGACCTGCATTGATAATTTTATATCAATACTAGTAAAAGATGCTTGCATTATGCAAGTATTTCAGATCACTTTATTTTAGATTAAAGAATCGCATGCAGAATTAGGGTTGAGAACCTCCTCAATGAAAATATTACCTTAATAACAAATAGTCATTGCATGTGCAGTATGAAGTGCAGTAGGCGATGCGTGCTTGTATAACTTAGCACTCTGACAAAACCAAGCATAATAAATTTTAATGCTCATCATTTAAAGCCATAAAGATTAAGTTATGATATGTGCATATTATGGGACTACCACTTTAGAAATGTAACTGATAAAGAATAAAATGATTTTCTTATCATTTTGTGGATATAGGTTTTAACAATCAAATTCCAATCATATTATAAGGTGAAGATTTGATTTTTAGAATAAAATTTAATTACCATTTAGTACTAGCTTGCTAGCCTGTGTTCCTTTTTTACTTAATATGACATTTAAAAATTTGAATCAATAAAAAATTTTTGCAAATACAGTTGGTCCCTGATATTTGCAGATTCGGTATTCGTCATTTCACTTATTCGCCATTCATGTATTATGGAACAGTGTTTCAGTATCCACGGTTTTTCGTTTCACTTATTCGTCACTTGGACTACTTGCCGTGATGGAGTAAGAAGACACACACGCTACTTGTTCAACAGTGACTACCTCATTGTACTCTTTTTATTTTATTTTCTGGCCTATTTGTTTATTTTTTGCTATTGATAATGAATATACTATGTTGGTAATTACTTTTATATTTGTTGTAACTAGTGTAAGCAAATGAACTGTCTTACCATATTGTGTGTTATTATGCACCAGCATCATGTGTTTTGTTTTGGAATTGTGCCATGTAATCGTATCTGAGATTCTCGTGAGTTTTATACTGCAATATCTGCGTTTATCCTTATCATGTTCTCCATTCATATTTATGTAATTTTAAGTTATTTATATTAAAACTAGGCAATGTTCAGTGTATGTACTGTCATGTATATTAACCTTT
Organism: Tanypteryx hageni; assembly: GCA_028673005.1. Classification (NCBI taxonomy): domain Eukaryota; kingdom Metazoa; phylum Arthropoda; class Insecta; order Odonata; family Petaluridae; genus Tanypteryx; species Tanypteryx hageni. Next base: position 118,914,335 of record CM054115.1, read on the forward strand.
TCACAACTGAAATGCCTGTAAATGGAGTTATTTTCTTAGGGTTCATAGGGTCAAGTGGCCACTACTTAAACCTAATCTCCCTTGTTACATGAAATCTTATGAGAGAAAATTCCCCTTTTTTGTCACATGAATAATTTTAGTGGTGAATCGGAACGTAATCCCCTTATATAATGTATTTTTATGGGGAAAATTCCCCTGTATTCAGATGTATTCGCTGTTTTGGTATTTGTCGTCATTTTCTAGTACGTAATCCAGTGAATAATAGGGACCAACTGTATATAAAGTTACTTATATAAATGTGACAAGTCCTGGAAGATGAACATATTTCTGCCTTTTATCTAAATGACAGTTATATAGAGGTTTCGTACCTGTCATCTCAGAAGCTAATTTTAACAAGCAGAGTTATCCAAGAACCTGGATATTAGAAGTGATTTTCTCATTGTTAAATTCAGTAATATTTTGTGTTTAATTTCACTATGAAGATTTCTCCCTTAATCCAATCGATGTCTGCAGAGAATTTGGAATTTGGTTACCCATTATATGTCTAAATTTATTTCAACTTAATTTTTATGAGGTTATATGATACATATTTGTTCACTAGAGCTTTGTTTGTAAGTGACATCCATATGAAAATGTATGCTCAAAATTTCAGCTATATTTGGATATATTGAAATTCTTTAAGCATCACAATACACTTAGAAAATGCTGGGAGACATACCGAGGTAACAGATTGATTATGTCATGGTCAGGCAAAGATATAGGAACAGTGTATTTAGCTTGCATAACTTTCTGAGATCAGATGCAGCCTCTGATTACAATTTGGTGATCAGGAGGCCATTGGAAATTTAAAATAATATTAAAAGGAAATAGAATACATAAAATGGATTAGAAGTGCTCAAGACAAGAAAAGTTATTCAAGCCTTAGATAATATAGGCAAAGGAAAACTTAGAGAATATGAAAATGTGTATCGTAGAAAACATGAATGGAATGATAGGAAAATGTCTAGAAGATAAGGAAGCCCAGGGTAACCGAGGAAAGGGTTAAAAAGATGGAAGAGAGGAGGTGGAAGCAGGTTAATGCAGAATATGGAAGATGCATAGTGTTAAACAATAATATTGGGAAAGAAACTACAAAAGCGAGAGATAGTTTGTATGTATGGAATTTCTAGCTAATCAACCTCTTGGATTATTTTAGCCATTACTTCTTCCACACTGAACACATACACTGCTGGCATTAGCCTACTTTTTATGAACAGCATCAAGGGAGCAAACTGCTTAATGTCTCTTCTGAAAGACAGAGTGCTGACTTGTGCGGTTTCCTCAAATCCTTTAAGTAGGAGCCGGGATGATCCCAGGTTGAAAAATCCTACCTCCTCTGGATCAACTTTCGCGAATTCTACATGTTTTTCGTCACTTTCATGGTTCAAGTCACAAAGTATTATGAAAAGTTTTTTTTTGAATTTGCAGATGTAAATTATAAATTAATGAATATTCTAAGAATATTTATGTATAAATAAAATTTTATATATCCACTGTGATAAGACGACCTCTCTTGCTCGAACACGTATATCCCACATTTTATTTGGCTTCTTATGGGATTTATGTATTCGCTTAGCACAAATTCTCTTAACACGACACTTTTTAGGAAGTTAAGCGGGAACTACCTGTATGGTGTAGACTAAAGAAAATTATTTGGACAGAGAGAAAAACAAATAAAGTTTTGAATACAATAGGAGAAGAGAGGGTTTTAATGCGAATAATAAAGGACAATCAGAAGAATTTGGTGGGTCAAGATTTGAGAGGAAACAGTCTACTGAAAAAAGCCATGAAATGAAGAATGTTAGGCAAAGAAGTAGGAAGAGGAACGGTATATTATATGCATTAAAAGAAGGAAATGGGTATGAGAATTTGAAGAGAAAGGCTTTGGTTAGCAGATTGGATTGGGTATGTCTGAAACCTACTGCATGTGGTACATGCTGCAATGTAAGTTATTCTAACTAGTCAAGATACTGAAACATTCAGGTAAATAGTTATGAAAATTATGGTGAAACATTTGAACAGTGCAGTTGCAAGAAATTCACAAAACATCAAGGTTTTCATAAAGAAAACAGCACTTTGTAATTTCAATGCAACTAGAATAAGCAATGTCTTATCCTGCCGCTGAAATAATATACTGTGAAGAAAATTTGGTAAGAACAGTCTTTATTAGAGACTGTCAATTCTTACCTGTAATAAAATATCCATAGCCATGTTGATTCCAGACTGTGTTCTCCATGGACTGGTCTTCTCTTCCATCCTCTTGTCTGGTACTGCTGAGACATCTTCTTGAAACCTTAAATGTATAATTGCAAAATGTAATAATAAGTTAAGAAATTGTACAGTGTATCACAAATAGATGCATTTTGTGTGATGGAGTATTTGAAACTAAATGATATAATTTGAAAGAATGCACACCATAAAACAACAAAACATCATGACATGGGTATATGTCTACAAAAAATTTCCCCTCCCCCCTGAGTTGGTGCATTAATAAACATAGTACATAATTTTAATGACTAAATACTGCAAAATGATATGAACGAATTGCCTCCCATAGGCCCTTATTGACTTGCATAACGAGTTTTTCTCACATAACAAATTGCTTATGAATTCATGCAGTTGCCAATTTCAGCCAATCAGGAAGCTCCTAATTGGATTCAGCAGGCCTCAGTCTATCAGCAATGCCCATTTATGAGCATTTTGAGCTCAATTCCCTTTGTTTACATTGTTTGCTGCGTTTTGGTTGTGGAAAGAGCTCTCTTGCAGACTTGGTGCTTTTATTCAATTTTTTTATTTAAAAGTGATTTAATAGTGAACAAAATTGCTCCTAAAGGTAATTTGCAAAAGGATAAGAAGAGTTTCCCAAATTCAGATAACGAATTTTTCACATAACGAAGGTTTTTGTTAAACGAATTTAATTTGTTATGTGAGGGACCACTGTATTCCAAAAACTTTTATCTTCAAGGTGTTTACAGAGCCAATTCTTTCATTCATATTCCAGATAAGAAAACATGGCAGAGTACTGTAAAAATGAACTGCTAAATTACTTAAGAATGATATATGAACTCCAGACTTATGCAGATGTACAGTTGAAAGAATAAACTTAACCAGAAAATCTTCTGAATAAAGAATTTAACTTTACATCTCTAAATTAATAACTAAATTATGCATGCGAGTTCAGTCAGATAACACAATCAATAACTGAAGAGAAGCTTACTGTGGCAAATTCTTTATGCATGTCTTGCTATAATTTAAACATGTTTAAATTGTAACAAGACATGAGTACAATGCCAGCAATCTTAGTGTAGCCATTTTCAATGGTGTATGTATCAAATTTCCTACTCACAAGGGGAGACTATGTATCTTGGGTCATTGATTTCGAAAAAACTTTTTTGGTGGTAGAATACTTAAAATAAGAAGATCCGTATATCAGCTTTTGATTGAACGTGCCTTAGTTTCATCAGAATCTTTTATTCTTTTCTCAGGATTAACTGTGGTTGGATAAAATGCAATAATAGGCCAACAATGTTGAGCAGGTGGCTTGGCTGGTTGGTTACTGCTCTGCTTCAGAATATTTTGTCCCAGGTTCAAATCCCACATCTTACCTATTTTTTTCATTTTAATCATTTTTTATTTATTGTATAATTATATTATTATTTATTTGTTTAGTCATATTATTATTTATGTTTATTTATTATATTATTATCTATTTACTTCATTCAAATCGATGGACCTGAGCATATTGGTAGCTACAATAAAACCTCGACACATCGAACCTCTTTATATCGTAAACCTCTATATATCATACTAATATTTTGGTCCCAAACATCCTATGTAATATTATAGGAAATGTACCTCTCTAATTCATAACCTCCTTATTTCGTATTCCTCTATATATTGTAACAAAAATATTGCTCCGAAATGAAAAATAACCTCCATATTTCGAAATCATGATCTTTTTTCCTGTATTCATTCCGCAAAAATACCCTCAATGTTTTAAAAATGTTTTTGGCGCTAATCATTTAGCCAATTGGCAAGGTGAAAGTAACTTTGGTAATAAACCAATCAGTGTGTTTCTATGACTGATGGATTGCAATGAATCATCATCGCTTGGCATCAGCACGTCAGTCTGAAACATCATAGTTTGGCATCAGTCTGAACCATCAGAATATTCATCAGAAAGACGACTGTACACGTGATTTGATTTCAGTGGTGAAATAGTAAAGAAGGCTTTGGAAACAGCATATATCAAAAAAAGGTGATTTATAGAACAACTACTTTTATTTTGTAAATATTGAATCGAGTTTGAAATAATCTATTGGGAAAAAATTTTTAAAATTGCCTTTCATAGCAACATTTTATTAGTGCATATTATGATTAGTTTATTCTTGAAGCAAATAGGCTTAGTTTTTTCTCCTTTTTTGTAATTTTTTAGTGTTAATTTAATTTTCATCATTTTGGCATACCTAGTTTGGAGTGCTTGTTTTGACCGTGTGCGATTGTGAAGAATCTCCGGAAAACAACTTCGAAGTAAAGGTAAAGCTCACTTCATAGTTTATTGGCTGTAAAGCTACTATTCTGTTGCTCACTAATTTTAAATTAAACATGGTGAATAATCTCTGTGAACATGTTCTTGAAAAATTTAGACTGATGACTCTTAGAATTCGGCAACACTGGTATTGCTTAATAACTTTATTTCTGGTAGAACTTTTACTTAAGTTTATTGTAATTATTCTTGTTCATGTTATTTTCACGAAATCTTTCTCTTATTCCGTTTAACCAATTTGAAGTAATGCAATTCCGTGAAAATGGCTGATGCAAGATTTTCAATGCCCTGTGGAAAATTTCCATTAAATGTTTTCAACTTGCTCTAACTTCTACATTTAACTGGTTTTACCTCACAAGTTTAATTATTATGATGGTTTCATCATAGACCATTGTTTTAACTCATTTAAAGTTGAACCAATTTGTCTCATCTTGTCTCCAATTACCCCATTTCAAATTGTTAATCGTTTAAACTAACCTTATCGTGAACTGGTTTTAAATGGCATTAACTATTTTCAAGTCATATTACATAATTCGTTTCATCTTTGTCCCTAACATATTTCCCAAGTAGCATGTAGAAAAGTATTTAGTGAATGTTTAAAAGCTCACAAATGCTTAAAATAGTATATTAACGTAAAGTTTAATAAATACATTGCCAACAATGAAAGCTGAACTTGGAAAAATCTTCCAAAATATTCATCACTACTTGGTTGTTTTGGATTCGAATAATGGTTAAATAATATACCAATGATAAATGTATTAAGAATGATATGTTTTACTTCGCTTTTTATCTCATCTTATTTCCATCATTCATATTTTCTTGTTCAGCAGAAAAAGCAAACATTATAAATATCATCATCTTTTCAAGATTAAAATATCTAAAAAATGTTACTTAAGTTAAATTAAATAATTACAATTATTTTGTTATCAAGGTGTCTTATAATTGATAGTAGCTCAATAACTTTGGCTAAGATTAATAAAGGTGAAATACTCCTTTAGCCAAACAATTAGAGGGTTACAAAACCCAATGCATTTCGCCCACAAGGTGGGCATCGTCAGGGGTAAAACCTGTTTCAACAGTGACTGGGAGCCAACTGCAAGGTTTGAAACGGAAAGTATTAAGAAGACGACCGAGAAACAAGTGAAGCGCGGAAAGATTTTTTGGCGTGTGTGTCGTTTAAATCTGTCAGTTTGTATAGGGTCTTGTTGAAATCTGTGTCCGTGTTCATAAGTGTATCATGGTTTTTGTAAATGTGAAGGTTTTCTAATGAGTTTAGTGAGTTATTGGCTGAAGTTATCAATGTTAAATCGTTTACGTGTATACTATGACCTGTTTCAAAGATGTGGTTGGCAACGCTTGATTTCCATGATTCAAAAAACTAAATACATCATTAAAGGATGTAAAACCATCATTGATAATAAATATATATTTCACCTTTATTAAGGTGTCTTATCATTTATTGGTACAAGTGACAGTAACATTTCCTTTGTATAGTGAAAAATATTTTCCGATATTGATACATTTAGGCAAGCGTTTAAAAAATTATTCATGTATGACGTAGGCAGTTTTCTCCTGGCATATAAAGCATCGATTTCCAGTCTCTGGGGTAATGAATTTTGGGCAAAGGCTCCAAGAGTTGGGATGAGTTGTTAGAAATTGCTGCTAGTTATGTGTTAAATAGTTCAGTATGTGTGAAGTCCATATGCAAAGGAAAATGCAATTGAAAACATTGGGCACTCATTTCCATTTGAAGTATGGATTGTATGAGGTGATCCAAGTTTCCGAGTTTCAGCTTGTTTCAATTGGATTTTTCCACAGGGTGCTAACAAATATAATTTTTAAGTTGATCAGAGATTTATGTACATATTTGATGTATTTTCAGAAATTGGAGGTTGGGCAAAGAAAGTTTATTACTTTAGGCAGTCTTCGATTCCAGTTTCAAGATTTTGACTGTTTTAATCAGCGTTAAAAATATTAAATTGTGTGTTATCGATGCAAAAATACAACAATTTGTGACTTATGTATATGAGAAAGTACATACAAGATCTTTTGCACCATTTTTTTTATGTTACTATATAAACTCAGTAAATTATAATAAATGTAACATTTTTAATTTACAGACTCTTTTAAAAGACATGAATGTGCCGAAGAAAAGACAGATGTTATCAACAGATACCAAACTAAATATTTTTAAGGCTATTGATGATGGAAAAAGAAAGATAGATGTTGCCAGGACATTTGGGAATATCACCTTCAACGCTAACATCCATTTTAAATAAACGCAGAGACAGAAGCTGCTGCAGAGCTTTGTCCAAATGGGAAAAGATTTTGCACTGTGATAAAATGAAGAACTAGATAAGTGTGTATTTGATTGGTTGATGGAGGCCAAAGCCAAAAATCTTCCAGTTTCAAGGCCGATTTTACAGAAAAAAGCTACAGAGATGTCAACTAAAATGGGAGTGCAAGACTTTGGAACTTGGCAACATTAAAGATGTCAGGGGAGGAAGCATCAGTAAGTCCTTGTGTTCTAGATGAGTGGCAAGGAACATTACAAGCATTTTAAGTGGGTATAACACAAAGGACATTCAATGCTGATGAGTCCGGATTTTTTTCAATTTACTATCTGATAAGACTTGCAGTGAAAGGAGATTCTTGCCATGGTAGAAGAAAAAGCAAAGCAAGGTTCACAGTTCTCTTTTGTTGCAACGCAAATGGCAGTGAAAAACTAGAGCCATTAATTATTGGTAAATATAAGAAGTCAAGGTGCTTTAAAAATATTAAGGAACTCCCTTGCATGTACAGGCATTAAAAAAATTCATGGATGACAACATCCATTTTTAGAGAATGGCTGGCCATACTTGATTCAAAGATGGGTATGAGGAATAGGAATACTATGTTGTTCCCTGCTAGATGTACTACACATAACTATGCAGGAATAACACTTAGAAATATAAAAATTGTGTTGTTTTCCCCTAATTGCACAAGTAAACTGCAACCTTTGGACCAAGGAATAATGTCTGCAATTAAAAGAAGCTATAGGTATCAACTGGTGCAGTATTTATTAAGAAATATGGAAAGGAATATTAATTTGCCAAAGATAAAATGGAACCTTTTGCAGGCTATGCATAGACTCTGTTTATGTTGGAACAAAATTAATGAAACAACTATTTCAAAATGTTTTTTAAAGGCAAGCTTTGTTAAGGAAGTGCATAATGATGCAGATGAGGATAACAGTGTGTGTGATGAACCTCCAGAATGGGCTCAAATAAAAGAAACCTTGGAGGTACAAACATCATTTGAAGAGTTTGTTACAGCTGATGCAGCCCTGATTACTTGCACTCCTACAGAAACTTATGAGGTAAAGGAAATTGTTAATGGAGACAAAGCTGATAAAGAAATTGAAGATGAGGTAACAGATGACGAAGATGAGGAAGACAACCATTAAAAAAAATCTATCCAAAATGCATTAAATGTGTTAGAGATATTTCTAACAAATATGGATGACTATGAATCCAGGCATCTTCTTTTAAGCCAAATAGAAAATGTTGTTACAATAGAATTACAGAAACAAAAAAGGTAAAAATTTAATTTAATATAAAATAATGAAAATCTTTGTATTTGGAATATCTATTGACAACATAAATGTATTATATGTAAATAATTTTGACAAGATCTTAGATTTCTACTCAGTGTTAAGCTGCTATTATTTTGTTTTTTCAATTTATTATGTTGAATTTTGTATATAATAATTTTTTATATTTATAATTAAATTTGATAAACAATATATGACTTCTTTTTCATTGTTTGTGAACTAACTTGTTTTCTCGTTTTTTATTCCTAAATTTGTCATTAACCTCCTTATAATGAACCTCTATATATCAAAATAGCAAAAATCTGGTCCCATCAATTTCACTACAGAGGATTTACTGTATTTCGATGTGAATTGTAAATCTTGCTAGGGATCATCCCAAATAGTCACTAGCAACCCTACAAGAATGAGGATCACAGCTGTTGAAACACAAAGAACAAGTATCACAGTGGAGTAAAGATATTGCAATAGGAAGAATGTGCTTGGAGAAACATAACATGATTAAAAACTGTGCATATGACAGATTTTGCAAAGCAAGGAAAAGGAAGGATCAAGTTACATCCAGAACACTCGAACAGTAGGCGTTAGTTGTAGCTTATCAACATACATCACCAGAGATCACCTTCACTGAATCTTGCATATGGCTAGTAGAATTTAGAATTCAACAGTGAAAAGTTAAACTAAATTTCTCAAAAAGATGAAACATTTTTGGAAGAAACTTGAAAAGCTGCTGAGGTTTTCCGAAAACAAACATTGTGCATAATACCCAACTATGACCTAGACTACGTCATTAATACTGACCCAACTGGATGCGAGTACAGAGTTGATGTGAAGCAAACCTTGACTAATAAGGCTGTCCAGAGGTATATCAGAGACAGGAACAAAATCATGCATTCATACATGGCACAGTATACAATCATCACCTCAGGAAATTTGCTACGCAAAGTGTTTTTTTATGCAAAAACCTGGAGGTACATTTGAGCCTTGAGTGAGCAGAACTGTGAGGCAGTTGGAAGAAGATTTTGTAAATGTTGTAGTTACATGCTACAAGTTTGGTAAAATGATGACAATTGATTCAAATAAAAAAAAAACTGTTGTGAAGCCTTGTCTCTCTTACAAGCATTTTTTTGCTGTTACTGCATTCCTGGGATGGACAAACCAATACAGCAATGTATGATGAACTTTTCATGGATGAAGATGGCATGCCCACATGTCAGCTCAAATTATCCTGCCAAAATGCATACCACTTTGCCAGCCCTGCGATGTATTTTTATCGTCAAGTGAAACTATTCATCGGGAGACTACAAAACTGCATGCACCTATTGCAAGAGAAACGTGAAATTGCAGAAACTAGGAGTTTTTTCCAAAATGTTTGCCAAATCTGCTTTCCAGATGAACTACAGCAAAAAATGTCTGCAAACAGCAGTGTTATATTAGATGTTCTTGGTGCAGTGTTTTCAGATGCTTTTCTTGTTTTTACAACAGTTAACATCCAAAAACATGTACACACACTTCCCCTTCAAATAATGAATAGTACGAATCTAACAGTCCTGTAACATGCTATTCTTTCGGATGTCAATTCACAATACGCTCGATGTGCATTGATTTTAATGAAGTAAATAAATAATAATATAAATCTAATAAATAAATAATAATACAATAAATTAAAATGATAAAGTTGATTGAAACAAAAATATAGATATGATGTGGAATTTGAACCCAGGACAAAATATTCCTAGGCTAGAACAGTAAACACCCAACCAAGCCACCTGCTCAACATTATCAGCCTATTATTGCATTTTATCCAGCCACAGTTAATCCTGCGAAAATAAAAAAGATTCTGACGAAACTAAGGCCCATTCAATCAAAAGCCGATATACAGGTCTTCTTATTTTAAATATTCTACCACCCAAAAATTCCAATAATAGTATTTTTATCCCTTCAAATTCAAATTGACAAGATTTGACTGTATCACATTTAATGGGTTAATACAATTTCTATTCTCATACTGTATTTACTCGCGTATAAGCAGCATTTTTTCCCCCAAAATTTTCATTAAAAAAATGAAGGTGTGGCTTATATGCGAATACGAAGCAAAAAAAATTCAAAATAGGATATTCTGGAAATAATATTTCGATTTCCACTTTTATGTTATTTTTGGTTATAAGCCATTGGATAGATATCGTGATTTTCTCTAGAATGCAATATGGACAGAATCAACATTTTCAATATGGTATCTTTTTGCAACGTTTGAAATGACTGCCTTGCCTGATTATTACTTCTAGACTCTTGCAGAGGTTACAATGTAATCTCGAGGTATTTGATTGGTTAGGTCCAACTCAGCGCAACTTCAGTACAAACACCAACGCTCACAAATTACTGGGTCACTGAGTAAATACGATATTTTTATGGTAATACGGTATAAATTACCAGGGGTTCAACCAGTGACTGAACTCAATTTATTCTCTCCTTGAATGCTTTTCTAGTACAATGTAACATAAGCCTAATGTGTCTACAATGTAACAAGTATATTCTATCTCATAAACAGACATGCAGAATGGATGGTGATTTTTTGAAACATGATTTTACCCCAGGCAAACAAAAGTTCCTCCAAATTTATTTCCGTATCGTTTTTTCTCCAAACGGTACACCCGTGCTAGCTAAATTTTCCTCAACTTCACTTATTTCAGATTCACTATCACTAATTACACGAGGAGCTTTTCTTTTTCTCTCACCGAATAAAACACTATCATCACATTCTTCCTCACTGCTGTAAATTTCTTCATTGTCCTCACTCGATACATCTGACAAATCGTCTGTATATAAATCACTCAAAGTTTCGCCATCATATATCTCTCCAGGCCCCACCATGGGTAGTGAATAGAACGTAAATTTATAAGAAAAATTAAAAATTAATACCTATTATTGTATAAGATAACTGTACCACAATTTTTAGATGTACTACGTCTTCACTACGGCATATGATATAAAGTGACACACGATAACACCATACACACAAAACATCCGAATGCTGAACCAGCTATTCCAAAACTAATAATTTCTGCTGATTCATCTCTTCTTGTCTTTACTGTTGACAAACTCTTGACACTGAGGCTATAAATACTCGATGTGCTTTCTACATCATAGAAGAATAAACAAACTCCAACAAGTAAACAAGATTCAAAAATGCAAGGAGTGCGTTTTTGTCCCAAAGCTGCAGCTTGGAATGTTAGACGAAATGAAAATAATTTATTATGGTTTAATGGATATGAGAAATTCTACAAAAAATTTTCATTAAATGCATACAACCTTTATAATTGAATATGGTTGAAAAAACATGATATATCGGAGTTAAAAATGGCAAAGGAGAAAAGAAATGACAAACGAAAAAACAGATTTCCTTGCCCTGTATGCTACCATTGGCACAAAAAAGCAAATCTCCATGACCCGTACGCAACTTGTTAAAATTTCATTTTTTGGAAAAAACATCACGTTATATTCAGGAAAATACAGTCCAGTATTTTTTCTGCTTTATTTTCTTTGCTTTTCTACTTATTAGAAGCAGGTGCGAAGAAGAGTAAAATTATGGATTTCTTGAGTTGGATCTGAAAAAAATCAGCTGAGAAGGATAATTTGACTTTCTAAAAACTTTTTTCCATTTTCGATCTTGAAAAACCCTGGGTGCAGCTTATATGCAAGTAAATAAGGTATATTTTGATGAATAGGCCAAATTTACACATTTATACAGGTATAACCCGGTTTACGTCACCCTGATTTGCATTGATTCGAAGTTACATCACTGATAAATTAATACCTGTGTATCGATTTATGTTGTTTTGACTAGGAGTTACATTGATAGAAGGCTAAGGTTCTTTTAAATTTTGGTTGTCACTTTCCTGAAGCTATTATTTGATTAAAATGCTAAATAAAAATTACACACTGATCTAAATATCTCCTCTCTATAGTATAACATCAAATTAAAAAGGATTATATATATATTGTCACTCAAAACTCAGACCAACACTCTCTAGGTGCTTAATATGTTGCCCTTGAAGAATTTTATATTGAGGGAACCTAGTGATCGATAAAAATAGGTGAATTCGTATGTGAAATGCTCAATACAGTTGGCACTGACAATTTTTTCATGTCCAAGATGATCGCTGAGTCACACATTGTCTGACTATTAGCTTTCACCTCTAGAATTTGTTTTGATTATGGTGAATTAATCATTTACCATATTTTCCCATTGATAACACGCATCTAGCACACATCTAAATATTTTTAACATTCATTAAAATGTATATATTATGCACAATTGAAAATTTTATGTTGATTGGTAAAGACAATTATGTAAATGTATCAATTCCCAAAGAATGTTGATTAACTAGAGAATGGCATAATTTATTTTAACCATTATTTCAGCTTTCGAGATCGATGCTTAAAGAGGCTTTTAGTTAATTACTGTGTGCAGAAATGGACTGGGTTCAAGTACTGAAGCATTTCATTCCACAGGACTTAAATGAAAGGCTGTCTAAAGGATTCAACTTTCTTTTGCCAACCCCTGATTTTTTAGGCGTTCATTACCAGCGAAGCGGTAGCAGCAGAATCCTTTGCGGGCACGTCTAGTCCATCCATGTCTATCTGGCATAATTTTCATCTCCTAAACCACTGGATGGATGTTAATTGAGTATGAGTGATTCTTATTAAAATTTATCGCCAAATTGTGATTTTGAATTATATCCATCAATTAGAATTTCTACTTTACATAAACACTTAAACTAATACTCATATCTTGTTAAATGGCATCCGTCAAGCAACAATACAATGCCAAATGCCAAAGTTTGTATCGAAAATGCTTATCTGGTTTTTAGGCGTTCTTTGCCAGCGAAGCGGTAATAACGGAAACCGTTATGGGCACGTCTGGTCCGTCCGTCCGTCGTAACTTTCATCTCCTAAACCGCTGGACGGATTTTAATTTAATTACGTACGAGTGATCTTTATTAAAAATTATCGCCCAATTGTAATTTTCAACTGAATCTGTCAATTGTAACTTCCACTTTACATAATTACTTCAATAAACTTATACTCGTATCTCGTTAAATGACATCCGTCAAGCAACAATACAATGCCAAACTTTTATCTCCCTAGCTCTTATATGATCTGTAAGGTATAGATTAAAAATGTAATTCAGATAGAGGGCATTTATGACAAAAAAGTCCACTAGATCGCATAATTATGAGTTATAGTTTGGAGATAAAAATTCAAGAAAATCCCAAGTAATACATCACATATTTTGTTTACATTGATTGCTAAGATGGTTCTCTCAGCAAACAAGAATTAAAAACCATATTTTTCTCCCCCATACTCTTATATGATCTGTGAGGTATTGATTTAAAAAATATTCAGATCGAGGACATAATTTACCACAAAAAAGCCTGCAAGACCAATATAATTACGAGTTATAGTTGGAGATAAGAATTTGAAAATTGCTTAATCTTTTGATACTGTTTCAAATGTATTTCACATAAAGAATGCCTTTGACACCTCTGTGTATTCCATTTATGGAGTATACTTTTTCATCTTGTTGATTATGCATTAAATCTATCTGTAAAAAGTTTTTAACTTGAAAATGTTTTATTTTTACCAATGAGATTTAGCAGAAATAGGTACATACAGGCCTTTAAACAGCATGATAGGAAATATGGTGAATTTTTCAGCTAATGGATATAGAAATCGAACAATCGTAATACTATGTGTAAATAATTTTTTAAGTCACGTTTTAAGTATTCACTTAGTTTCTTATGTATAATGCACATAGCCATGTTTTCTAGTTTTTGAACTTTTTTGCATAGATAATACACAAGTCATCTACCGGAAAATACAGCAATTGAAATGATGATGCTCAATTGTAGTAAATTTCATGATGAATCTGATTATGCATAATATAACTTTCTACATATTCGGGAAAATTTTTAATATTAGAGAAATTAAAAATATCATCACCTGAACAATATTAATAATTCTAATTCACTTTATTAATTTTATCTCTATCTTAATAAAAAATATATTCCTAAATAATAGGCACTTTTTCTGCTTCAATGATTAATAATTCTCTGCAGATAAGACGTACATGTTTTCTAATAACAAAAAAAAACACCTGTGCAATGAGAATCACTTCCAAGCGGCTAGGTGACTATGCCCGAAATTATGATTAGAAACGCAGCAGTGTTATGATCTTATTGTGGGTAACCCTGAGAGACAGCACTACTGTTTACTCAGATGGGGATTTCTCCTCTACGTGTCCACCTAACACTGTTTCCATTGGAACCATTACCTGCATTTATTTCCTGTCCAAATTTGGACTCAGTTTGTTGACTATCTAGTGCCAACATTAAGGGATTACTACAATTTGTTGTGCCGAACTGTCCTGAACTCTGCATGCATCTTCCCTAATACCATTGATTCTTTATGGGAAAAACTGCGTTGATTTGCGTCGATTTGATTTACATTTCACTTTTCTCGATGTAGATCGGGGTATACCTGACCTTAATAATATAATGTTTTCAGTTGACAGATTTAGCTCAATATACATAGTTGATATAACAGTTTGTTTTAAACTTTTTTACTTCAATCATAATGTTTAAAAATACTATTAGCCAATCATAGAATTAATTTATAAAATGTTTACTAGTAGAATAACACCCAGCGAGTTTATTACCTAATATGTTAAGTTAAAAACTCATGTATGAAGTACTTTACATAAAAATACAAGTAGTATAATTTTCAATATGCAGCACAATTCTGTCAACCTAGTGTGTACATATGCCAAATAATTATGTAATATAAAATCATGAGAAAAACCTACAGTAATATTTACCCTGCACAAAACATCTTGCACATTAAAAGTAATAACTCTTACCTGTAAATGAATACCTGAGGACCCCTTGTCTGGAATGTATTTCCTCATGAGTTGGTCCTCTGTGGTGCTGGCTGATACTGGTCTGACATCATCTTGAAGCCTTAAAAGTTAATTGTCATATGTAATAAAAAGCAACAGCTCTGCATTCAAAATGATTTCCAAATGAAAATTTCATACACTACCTGTAAGAGATGTTTTGTGACACCGATGTGCACAGTATTGTTGTCACATCCCAGCTGTGGCCATTCCTCTTCATCCAGGTACCGAGGTGCCATCCTTCCAGTGCCAGTGATCCCCTGCTGGTGAGGACCTACAAGTTTCAATTTAACCTATTTACTACTAACTTAATATATGAGCTACAGGTTTAGAAGACTAATGAGATGGATATAACCAAACATTCCATTTGGTTAATAAGTTTTTACTAATTTAAATAAATGATTTTTCAAGTATATTTATTGCCAGCGAAGATGTGAAATTGGAAAAATGAAAGTGAAAAATATAAAATTTCTAGTGAAAGGGTTAAGTAATGGCATGTTTCAAAATTCTCAGACACCAAAATCCTTATATTCATCCCATTATATCATTTTCATAGCAGTTGTATCATCATCAATCTGCAGATAAATCTATGATTGGGAGTTAAACCGTTCTCCACATTTTCATCGCTTATCACCTTCATTTCTTGGATAATTTCTTTTCTGTTCATGCTGTACATTAGTTCCTTTTTCACTTTTGCATTTAAGTTCTCCTTAACCTTTAATAATGCCTTTCAGGAATCAGGCAATTCACTTCACCTTTCCATTTCTTATTACCATAAATACCCGCATATAATGCGCACTTAAAAAAAATATTTGAGTTAAAAATTAGGATGCATGTTATACGAGGGTACATAATCTTCCTATTTTCATTCGACCCCATATTTCCACAATTTTAGCACATTAATTACTACCCGAGTATCCTCATTTTTATTGGTGATTTTTACGAAAAGTAAGATTAGTAAAAATTTATTAACTAATTCTATAAACATACATTAATTAGATATGAAAAGAATGAATTCAGTATTTATCCATTTTAAAAGCCAAGAAATTCTTCGTCACTGGACCATTCTTATTTGATGTTGTTATCGGAATCGTCATCTTACGCATGATGTCACCCTACACCGGCACCCATTCTTCTTCGATGTTGTTATCGGAATC
This sequence comes from Tanypteryx hageni, assembly GCA_028673005.1. NCBI lineage: Eukaryota > Metazoa > Arthropoda > Insecta > Odonata > Petaluridae > Tanypteryx > Tanypteryx hageni. The sequence continues at coordinate 118,930,621 of CM054115.1, forward strand.
GTCATCTTCGGAATCTTATGTATCCTCCATTGCCGTGGCACTGTCATCCTCGTCCTCCCACACCATATCATCTTCACTACCATATAAACTATTACTGATGCAACATTTCTTAAAACCTTTTATAATAACATCTGTGGACAATTCATTCCATGCATTCTCGCATTTCACTATATGATTTGCTACTTTGTAACTCACCTTTCCTATTGTTAGCACAATGCTGAGCTATTTTATGCATGATGTCATCTTACACCAGCGCCCAGCCTGATGGTGAGCTACTGGTGCCATTTACAATTAGAAACAATGGCAGCTGATGCCTTTGAGTATGCTGGGAGTTGATGCTTCTTGTAGAACTATCATCAAGTTATCATTCCCTACTTTTCTCTCAGCATTCATACATGATTTATTCTTGATTCTTCGAGTCTGTAGTTAATTATGGTTATTTGCTATCATTTTTACGTGATCCAGAGTGTTCTAATAAGGGTAAAACTGAAGGTTGGGCAAACCCATCCACTTCAGGCATGACAAAAACATGTAAAAAACTTCGACATAGGATTATCGTCATTCCTTCATTTTATTAGCTCAAACAATGTCATATCCCATACTATGTAAGTAATATAATTGGATTTATTGTGTATATCCTAATATCACCTTGTAAGTAAACAGAGTATGTAATGATTGAGTTAGCTGACGTTCTTTTGGAATGTTATTTGAAAATTTCATTTCACACTTTCATTATGTTACCAATAATTCGATCATTGCTTTAGACCATGTTACACCATCTACTTTATTCTAGAATGGTAACGCTAAAAAAATCTGTTCATACTATATGCGGGTATATAGAAAAATTATAGATTACGAGGCTAAAAACTCCCCTGCGCATTATATGAGGGTGCACATTATACACGGGTATTTACAGTAGTTACAATTATTTCTGCTCTTCTTCTTTCTGCATTTCTCTCTTTTATTTTCAGCTTTCTTCTCTTTGTCCACATTGAAAATCTTTTTTCATACCTGTTTTTTCCTATGTATCTAATGTTTCTACTCCATCCAGGCTAATACAGAACACCATCCTACTAACATTTTTCTTAGCCATTCAACGGTTTTAACAGATTTATTTCTTCTTAGGGAGGCTTTTACATTTTTATTCCAGTTCTATCTCAGCCATGAAATGATAACCATGCTTTTAAAAGGAAGAAACGTGACTTTTTCTTTCTAGAACCTGTAGTCAGCATCTCATTATTTAGTACTGCTGCCTTGCAGCCAAAATACATTATCAACCATTTTATGACTATAATGTAAATATATGCTATAAATTTCCATTAGACAAATATATTCTGGCAAGTTTCGCCTGTTATAGCATCATCAGGTGACGAAAGCTTTGCAGAGGATTCTATATATATATGGAGAAGGATGGATTTTTGTAACTTCTATTAACTATTTCCAATTTCTAATTACCTTGCTTGCTTTACTGTTATATATAACCTTTTGAATTAATGTCATATTACTTTATAACTTGCATTCCAATTATCTCATTACTGATGGTATATTTTCCCTCCAGCCTATTATTCATTTAACCCTCCTACCCTCTCCCCTCCATCCTTCTCTGTATATATAGAACCCTCTGCAAAGATTTTCTCACCTGATGATGCTGTAACAGGTGAAACTGGTAAGAATAAATTCGTGTCTAGTGGAAATTTACAACATTTGTTTTAATTTACATTATGGAATCTTTCCACAAATTCGAACCTTCCCAAGGAAAATTTGTCATTTTGTGTCTATTGGAGTTATTTATCTTATTCATTCTAAACACACTGTTTGTATCATCTTGCTCTCATCTGACTTTCAGTTCATGATTAATGCATAAATTCCTTGTTTCCAATCAACATCAATATCCTTCAAGATCCTCATAACGTTCATTAAATCAAGCCCAAGTCAAAAACATGACTGGCAATCCTATTTTTATTCCATTGTTGTTTTTTATATGCTCATGACCAAGTTAGCATCTCTTGGCTTTTTGATCAAAATCGTCTTCACCACTTCTACTACTTCATCTACTGAATTTGATAAGAATTGTGTATTTCTACATTTAAGAGATTTTCTTCCGATTTTCAATGTTTTTTATAAATAAAATCTATGCTCCTTGACAGGAGGAGTTCAGAACTGCCTCCCTGTTAGCACATGTGTTGATCCACCATTGGTAAAATGTAATATACTGAAAAATGTACAGCTGCAAACCTCTAAAGCGAGTTGAGCAAACAACTATATCAATTTTTTAAGAGTGCTAAATCAAGGATGCCTCTATATTAAATTCATCTTGCTTTTAATCAGGTTTTTATAAGATATTTTCCCCTTTCTAATTTATTGATTAAGCTTTGAAATAATATCCACCATCAGTAAATTATGATCTGAACCAATGTTAGCTAATCGTAAGACCTTTGCATAATAGATAGTTTCAGAATCACTGCTTCACAAGCAAATAGCATGATTGCCATTTCAGTCTCCAACAGTCACCAACAACTTACTCATTATGAATCACTTAAATTATTTATTATTTACTTTTCCATGCATGTACAATTCACCTAATTTCAGCATCAATGCCATTTACTTGTGTATTTAGTACCTTGCCCATGCTTTATTTCCTTCTTTAGCACCATGGCTATCCCTCTTATGCCACCATTCTCTATATTATTTTATCACGAGGTCTTTTGAACAGAACACTATTCTCCCTCTTCTTATTTCTCATCCTATGCCATCCAATCCTGTTTCTTCTCATTTCTAGTTTCAGGATTTCAAACTCCTTTTCATCCTATGTAACACCTCAAATATTGAAGAATATCTTCTGGAGTGTTAATTATCCTGTGCAAAACATCTTGCACATTAAAAATACTAACTCTTACCTGTAAATGAATGCCTGATGACTCTTCGTCCGGAATGTATTTTTTCCTGAGTTGGTCCTCTATGGTGCCAGCTGATACTGGTCTGACATCATGTTGAAGCCTTAAAAGTCAATTGTCATATGTAATAAAAAGTAACAATTCTGCATTCAAAATGATTTCCAAGAAAATGAAAATCTCATACTCTACCTGTAAGAGAAATTATGTGACACCGATATGCACAGTTTTGTCGTCACATCCCAGCTGTGGCCATTCCTCTTCATCCAGGTACTGGGGTATCATCCTTCCAGTGTCAATGATGCCTTGATGTTGACCTAAAGTTGACAGTTTGGGTTTAGTAGCACAAGCAATATACACAAACAATTAGAATTTTCAATAATTAGCCAAATTATATCACTCAACTATCACAATTTCATACCCTACCTGTAAGAGATATTTTGTGACACTGATGTGCAGTTTTTTCTTCCTCCCAGCTTTGGCCATTCCTGTTCATCCAGGTCTTGGAGTGCCATCCTTTCATGGCCAGTGATCCTCAGGTGGTGATTACCTACAAGTTTCAATTTAACCCTTTCACTACCTACTAGATATGGGCTACAGTGTAAAAGACAAATTGGATAAATATAACCAATCATTCCATTTGATTAACAATATATTATTAATTTAAATGGTTATATGAAGTATATTTCATTTCCAGGAAAGCTATCAAATTGGAAAGATATTTTCTCTAGCATTCCATCTGTATTCATAATTCCTTTAACACAAATTCCATTAGATTTCTTATCTTTTAATTCTAGTGTCCTAGCATACATCATATCATACCATCCTAACTTCTCCATTTGTTATATTTCATCACATTTTTCTTTTATCCAATTTTCTCTAGCTTTATCTGTTACCCTTCTCATCTCATTGTTTATACGTCTATAGTGGACTACCTTCTTCACTGTTAACATTTTTCCATTTTTGTCTCTCATCCATTTTCTGAGTGATCCATGGTTTTCCGATTTTCTTCTCGTTTTCCAATCTCTTTATCCAAGGTATTCTTGATACTGGTTTTAATTTCTTCCCATTCTATATCCACGGTCTTTGGTTTGTTTTCCATATTTCATAGGCGATCTTCCAACTTCATGCTGACTACATCCTGCCTTTCTTTCAGTTTTTCTAGGTACTAAGTCTTTCTCTACTCGTTTTTCTTATTTGTTTGAGCTTTGTACTTACATCAACTATTAGAAGGCTGTGATCTGAATCAATTTCTGCTCCTGGTAATGCCTTAATGTTCTTTATGCTGTTCCTGAATCTTTGTTTTACTAGGATGTATCTATTTGGCATCTCATTCTATCTCCTGAGCTTATTCATGTGTATAACCTTTGTTTTTGTTTTTGAACCATGTATTAGTCACTAGAAAGTCATTATTGGTGCAGAATTTTTCCAGTTTCCCCCCCTGCCTTGGCTTCTCTTCCCAAGTCTGCATTGCCTGACCACATTTTCTTCCTGTCCTCCAACTATGCTGTTCCAATCTCCCATTATTATGCAGTTTACTTTATATGTATGTATATGTATACGTATATATATATATATATATATATATATATATATATATATATATATATACATATATACTTTCAGATACTCTTTCGCTGAAGAAGGGCATAGGCCCGATAAGCTTGCGCGTTTTTTTGTGTTCGTGTATTTTACGTGTCTCTTCGACACCCCCAGCAGCCTGCTAACTTGGTCCCCAACTTGGTAAATGTCTGCTGGGCTTCCCTAAACACCTTGTTGCCACCCTCATCACTACCTTTTCTTTTCCTCAAGTTAATATATATTAGAATTTTTCCATATATATTAAATAAATTTGGCAATAAGCAAAATTCTCATATTGTTCCTCCTGTTAAAAAATATGAAACTCACATGCACCTTGAAGTCAATCAATTTTGTTAACTCTGATAGCAATTAAATGGTTTGCACAATTTTAAATGGAAGAAACACAATGTATTATATATATAATCTACAAACAGCAGCTCATGCTTTACGACTGCCGTCTTGCAACAAAAATACATGACTATCAATCATTTTGTGATGGAGATATTTTATTCCTTCTACACTTGACTGGCATCATTCTGTTCTCATTGGACTTTCAGTGTGTGATTAATGCACCAATTCCTTATGTTTCCAATTGACATCAATATTCTTCAAGATGTTGACACAATAATGTTACCATAGATGGTTTCTACCTTGCTCCTCATTTATTTTTAAAAATTCATTTACTCATATTATATAGTTAAAAAATTTACATTTTGCAACTCAGTCTAATACTGTAAACATTAGAATGTGTTGCAGAAACATGATTTTACCGAGGTCTTTGCATGTATACAAACATTTATTCTTGTTTATTTATGAATTATTGGAAATTGTGGATATTTATTTTTCTTTTAATAATGGAGGTTGAAAGAATAAATAAGACTATATGAGAACTTTATTAAATCTACATACATTATAATAAGTTACTGAAAAACGTCTGCTGTTCCAACTATCTCTGGCTATCAGGAATGTTGCCGCCGTTCAATGCTAGTGAGGCTGGAACTCTTTGCGGTCCGCACTTCAGCCAAGCTTACTGCTACAGCTGTTCAGCATGCTATCTAACGTTCACTGTTCCAACTACCTCTGCCTATCGGGAATATTGCCACTGTTCACTACTTGTGAGGCTGGAAATTTTTGCGGTTACTGTTTTTCGAGTGAGGGATAGCACAGGGTCTAAATAATTTCCTTCATTTCTATGATTAGAATGATTTTTTTCCCAATGACTTATTTACTGTACTGAACTATGTGGGTGGTTAGGCGATTTCTGACTTACGTAAAACTCGTGTTCCGTAAAGGTTTGCAGAACGGACCCTTACCTAAGTTGGGGAGTGGCTGTATTTAGTTGTGTGTTATGCATTTGTCCACAAACCTACCAGTATTTTTCTCTCGTTTCTTTTTCATAGTTTTCATTCACCAACGACTTACTCATTATGAACTGTACTATTCCAATCTACCGCTTAAATTATTATTTACTTTTCCATGTCCAATTAATCCAATTTCAGCATCAATGCCATTTACTTATCATGTGTAGTTAGTACTTTGCCCATGCTTTATTTCCTTCTTTAACATCATGGCTATCCCTCTTATGCCACCATTCTCTATATTATTTTATCATGAGGTCTTTTGAACAGAACACTATTCTCCCTCTCTTCTTATTTCTCATCCTATGCCATCAATCCTATTTCTTATTATTTCTAGTTTAGGGATTTCAAACTATCCTTTTAATCCTATGTAACACTTCAAATTTTGAAGAATGTCTTCTGGAGTGTTAATTATCCTGTGCAAAACATCTTACACATTAAAAATACTAACTCTTACCTGTAAATGAATGCCTGGTGACTTCGTCCGGAATGCATTTCTTCCTGAGTTGGTCCTCTATGGTGCCAGCTGATACTGGTCTGACATCTTCTTGAAGCCTTAAAAGTTAATTGTCATATGTAATAAAAAGTAACAATTCTGCATTCAAAATGATTTCCAAGAAAATGAAAATCTCATACTATACCTGTAAGAGAAATTTTGTGACACTGATGTGCACAGTTTTGTCGTCACATCCCAGCTGTGGCCATTCCTCTTCATCCAGGTACTGGGGTATCATCCTTCCAGTGTCAATGGTGCCTTGATGTTGACCTAAAGTTGACAGTTTGGATATAGTAGCACAAGCAATATACACAAACAATTAAAATTTTCAATAATTAACTAAATTATATCACTTAACTATCGCATTTATGGACCTTGGTTGTTACCTATTCCCTTCTCTATATATCTCAATGCTAAACTCACCCTCCCCAATTTTGAAACTTATCCTCTGACATATATCTTCTTTCCATAATTCCCTTTTCCTAAGCAATAAATCCCAATTTCTCTCTCTCTAAAACCTTAAGTCTAGATAATATATTACACATCAAGACATGTCAACTATTACTTTAGAGATACAGAGATAATATGTATGCATGTATTATAAAATCAAATATATTTAAAACCAAAAGATAGAGTTATGCATGGATTTTAAAGCAAATTTTAAAAAAATTCATATTTCCTTGCATGTTTGTTTCTAGTTAGTGTTTATAGTATCACAACATATAATTCATTAAATGTACATTAGTTTTAGTTGATTTTCCTTCAACATTGCACACAATTTTGAATAAAACCATTGTTGCAGCATGAACATAAGCTATTTCAAGTTTTTAAGCAATTTTATCTTGTATACAATAGCAAAGAGCTGAAAGTGAAAAAGGCCATTAATAAAAGATAAGATGACAGGTGAGTTGCCAAAAGTGGCAGAGATAGAAGATGCTTACAACCAGAAGACATGGTTTTAGTCTATGTTTTAAAACAGTCAGCTTTTGGAATTTAAGATTTAATGGTTATACTGTCTTGAAATAACAAGAAAATATTTCCAATTATTTTAAGTTGATGCACAATTAAGTCGCTTAAGTAGTTTCACTTTCTTTAGACACATCTATGTAACATGGAGCAGAATTCCAAACTTTGATGGAATGCCATGAAATAAAAATAGAAAACAAATTAGAAAAAATTTCTATAAAATATTCATGTAGCTTAAAAAAAAAACAATTTATACGAAATTCTCAAATTCTAACAAGTATTTAATAAATATTTTGGCAGAGATCAACATTATAAAGTTTGAGAATTACATTTTAAAATGTCACCTACCTTAACATTCAGGTATTTGAAATTGTCTTGGATGTTATATCACTTCTAAATACATAACCATTGACCCAACAGTCCAGGTTAATGAGGCATAACTTACAGGTATATTTGCTCATGGAAGCTTCTCTGAAAGACAATAATTACGGATTATTATGGGGAAAATCATAGCCATATCATGAGATAAAATGATTGCATGTCTATACATACCTAAAAAAAAATAAAATCTGTTATGTCAACATTACTTTACCTCTCAGAAAAGCTTCATGCGAACAGTTAAGACATTTTGAAGATGAATTCCAACTACATATTCTTCTTTGTAATACCTAAGCATCCAAATCAAATTAACCCTTTCAGACCTGAATTAATTTGGGGTGTGGAAAAAATTATTTTTTCATGTTTTTCAAATGTTTAGGAGTTACTTATTGGAAATATATTTATTTTATATTTTTCCTATGATATGATTTTTTTCAAAATTTCCAATATATTGGACATTGGGTCTCAATGGTAACCGACTAAATTTTGTTTAAATTCCTATATTTTCATTTTTGTCTTTATTTCTAGTGTTAACAACATTTATTTTTAGAAGGAAAAACTTGTGTAATTCAGGGGTACATTGTCTAAGGCCAGCCCAAACATTTTCTGACTTGTTTGAAAACAATTCAGACCTCTTCTATACAATTATTGACTGTTGAGTGAGGCCTGTCGACTTCTACGGGTTTGACCTTTGAGAAGAGGTCAGAAATTGTTTTTATTATTTGAAAACTATAGTTTAATTATCTTACAGGATTAAGAGACAAAAGCAAAGCAATACATAATAGCAAAAATTACAACAAATGGAATACAAAGAATTAATTTATATGCAAGAAAAATAATTAGCTGTCTCAATGGCTTTATGAAAAAATTCTACTTACTCGGGTCTGTGTACAAAGAAATGTAAAGAGGGGTTTAGAGTGAAAAGGGGGGGTTTAGATGAAAAATATTTTCAGTCTTGTTCTGAGACAATTGTGCTTGCAGGGATCTTATTGTAAGGAACAAAATCATGGTAACACTAAAGAAAAACCAACGAAAGATTTAATAATTTTGCTAACTAAAAATGAGAACAAAAAATAATGTTTCATTTGGTTGGGATCGGTGGTTTGAACTCCCAAGATCTCTCGCCTTATATATATGTAAAGAATGTACTGTAAAGCCTCGTACCTCTTGCATAACTTGCGTTACATGGTTCAAGAAAAGGTGTCCTAGAGACCTGATGTCCAATATATTGGACAAGTTAGTTTAATAACTATAATAAATACTTTTATTGCTGAAAATTGTTTTGAATACGACAATGTCATCAGTAAATTCACCACTATTGAATTTCATTTGAAAACCCTACATTAAAAATAAAATATTAACAAATAATTGAAAACAGCTTATCTGAGGTTTTGCCAGAACGCGCTGCCATGCCTGCTGCTAAGAGGCACACTGAGAAAATAAGCCACCACATGGCAATCAAAGTCATATAAAACCAACAAAGTAACATCAAGGCTTACAATCAATGTAATACAATTTATTTTGGGTGGATAAAAACACTAATTGTGAGAGAACAGCGTGTCCATTGGACACTGGGTCTGAAAGGGTTAATAAGTCAAGATAAATCTGTATAATCAGACATAACTTAAACATACAAAACTTAAATGATGTAGCTGCATAAGTTTATTGGCATATAAGATGCATTGGGGTATAAGAAGTACCCCAGTTTTTTTGAAGATTTTTCAGGAAAAAAGCAGTTTGGTTCACCAAGGCATCTAGGAAGGGCCACGTCGTGTCTCATTTCCCGACATGATAAAGCCTGTATCTGGCAACAATTACAGATAATATTATGGCATAAAACAGTTAAATATAATGTTTTAGATAAACTTGATTTGTTAAAGAAATAGGAATGATCCAAAACAAAAATAATTGCTTTGAGACTTGTATAGCTAAATATGCCCTGCTTGAACTTGGCAGTCATATTAATTAAGTTTTCGGAGTGTGCTGCACATGTTGCACGAATATATACACTTTACCGATAATACTTCCTTAAAATTAAGTGCAAGATAATATTTTAATTTAATGGGATAAATAATAAATGGAATGCATATGTAATAATGATACATATGTACAACTATTCCTTTTTCTTTTGCAACTCTTTTTGTCTCTTAAATAATTTTGATTGATACAGCAATACCAACCTTCCTATGTTCTACTATCCATTACTTCCTCTAGTTGTGGCCATTTAAGACCAGCATTATGAAGACTTTCTCTTATCCTGTCAGCGTCAGTTCTTTCTTGTTTTCTCCATTCACAGATCATTTATTTCTTTGGGAGGTGGAAAGAAATGATGTGCTGCTATTTGGTTTTCATGCACTTTTGCATACTGAATCACCTGAAGCCTATAGGTAACAGCCTAGGCATATCTTAACTTTTCTGTAGCCATTACGATCTCAATACAGGCATGCCTTGCTTAGTGCATGAGAGGCATTCCAAGACATCTGTGCACTATCAGGTACCAAGGTATTTTTTTTAATGCGTAGAATAATATAATAAGCACCATATTTATCAGGTATTTTTTAAAATTCCTTGCCAGCTGTCAGTAATAAAGCTAAATCATTAAATTTTTATGTAAATAGAAGTCATTTATTCTCATAGAAAAGATGATGTAATAGAAATAAACAACAGAATTGCATATACTTTTCATTAAAAACAAACTAATTCTGTTAGATTGCCTTTTAAATCATGACATGCTCAAATCACATTTTACTGTATTAAGTGAATATTTTTGGGTTCCTTTTACATTACACAACCCTAAAAGAATATATGTACATACTTTTATGACTATGTATAAAAGCAAAGAACACAATCTTGTGATGGAAATGTGTCAATAAATAGCTGTTGGAATTGTTCATCTGTGCTTTCTGAAAGCTGAAAGTGATACATTTTATCCACAGAAGCGTGAGAAACACTTCTATGAAACCAGTTGCAATGCATCTAGTGACCGGTTTATTTTTGGTATTGGGTGATCTCGGAGGGATTTGACATGGGGATTTATTTTGAGCATGAACCGTTTATGTTTATTTATGTAAAATTCACTCTCTTTCTAAGTGAATAATGGCTGAGTTAGCATAATTTCGCAAAATTATGAAAAATTAGTCATTTTAAATTAAATAACTTGAGAATGTGCAGCAGCTCAAAATTGAAAATTTCTGTGAGATCAAGGAGCTAGACTCCAAAATATGTTTTTGAGTTGTCTCCGTGTAATATAATGGCAATGAATGTGAATTTTTCATGTTTACGTACATTAAAAAAGTATTAAAAAATCACTTTTTGACATCATTTCTTAAATATTTGCTTGTTGCCATAATTATATCATCAAATTCGGCTTCAGATAGATTATTAAATTGATATTGCTGTAAAATATCAAAATTTTGGAAGTGCAGACATGACACGAATTAGTTTTTTCCTCCAGATTTTTAGCTCTAAAAATGGAGGTGCAGGCATTACCTGTGTGCAGGTATTAAACGAGTTAATACAGTGTATGACAATTATTTTTAAATATTTATTATGAACTTATTGGTGTACAACAGCCTCAAAAAATTAATTCTTTCTGATGGAAAAATCACAATTTTCTAATAACATTTGCGATGAAGAAACATTATAAAATAAATGAGACATACAAAATGTAATAAGTATTTCTGGTATATACTTGGTAAAACTATATAATGTATTACCATGACATGTTCTTAAAATACTTCATGATTACGAAGATCTTTGATGATAAATGGCTCGTGCAAAAGTAAACAAAAACAGAATATGAGTGATATTACGATTCAGCTATAATAATTAAGTATTACTTTTCAATCTTAAGTGTTGATGAAATTTCTATCCATATCCATACCCTATTGCATGAGAAGATCCTGCCAGAAGATTTAAATTTCAGCCTCAAATTACAGGTGAATCTGCATGCAGGCTGCTTGGTATGTCATCTGCAGCAATCACCTCAAATCCATTCTATCTATAAAAACAAAATCAAGGGAAATTTGGTCGCTACAGGTTTTCAAGAAGAAACAAATTGTTTGCATTTAGCATTCTGATATAATTTACAAAATACATTCATAATCACAGCTTATCAGGGTTAAAAACTTAAACTTAAAAAGTCACCTAATAATCAGATAAAGCATTTGACAAAAGATTAACCATCATCAGGATTGATAATCATCCTTCAATTTTCCAATCCACACAACATAGTTGGCAACCTGAAGTTAACATGTTTTTTGCGAGGGAGGTCCCTGATATAAAAATTTCCCCATGGAGCAATTTGAGTGTATAATCAGAAATATAGACAGCAGCTGTACTACCCTTCCTTATGATTACCTGGGTAATGACATTCAAATTTATCATGTGACATAATTGAGAAAATGGCCGAGGAATGTAAGTACGTGGCATTGACAATTAAAAAATTAATTAAATAATATGTAAACTTGAAGATAGTGCTACATCAAAACAACTTTCTATGGTTTATTTACCTGACACTGTCCTACACTGTGTAATGCCCAGCAGCAAACCAACATGTTTGCCAGTTATAATGGAACAATTTTTGGATTATCTGCATTTTTCAATTTTCCATGCTAATATATCCATCATTACTGCAGATAATGGACAGTCACCTGTATCATATAAATTTAAAAAGCCATAACTTACCCAATTTATTTTAAGGCAAAATCCCTCTCAATACATATTTCCAACATTGATCTTACAATACTTTAATTGGTAGTCACTACACAAAAGCACAAAATAAGAGTAAGCTGTAAGTAAGGCAATGTATTAAAGTTTTAAATGATTTTTTCCTTAGTAATCTATTTGGAAAGAAAATGTCTTAAGGTACACTTTCATGAATATTTTCAGATGTCAATCTGAGTCAATTGACAGTTTTAAGGAATATACTTATAATATCGTCACTTCAATTAAAGAAATTGGCATTCCTACACAAAACACAAATAATTATTGTACATGAGAGGGAACCCTGTTTTTCACATCATGACCTTGAAAACTATTTGCTTTTTCAATTTTAATATTCGTGCAAAATACTGTAATATTTATGTCTCTCTTTTATGGATTGATAGATGTTTACCAGAAATATCGGCTGTCTCTCATGGTAGTTCTGTCAAACATCAGTCAGAAACAGTCTACTGGGAGCTTCAAAACAAAAACCGAACGCTGAAATAGTAAAACTCTACAAACCTTGTAGGATCAGAGTCAGTGAAGAAACTGTTGAGATGCAATCTCCAATTATGGGAAATTACACATTATACAATGACAATCAGTGAAGAAACTATTGAGAGACAATCTCAAATTATGTGAAGTAACAAAAGTTCTATAGATTTCTGAAAAAAATATGAATTATGTCCACACACAAAAAAAGCGTTGATTTCCGTATCGTGCAGTGCAGCACTCTACTAGAAAAAACGTCAAAACTCTAAGGGTATAATACCGTCCTTAGACCTGGACTAACAGAACTATGAATACGGCCTTAAGGATCATCACAGAAAACTGAAAATTTTTAACAGAATAGGTTCCAAACATGTCATTCCAGCTACTGAAGGGTTCAGGTCATAAAAGGCCAAAGGAAAGGAACTCTGTCATAAAATGTATGCCTGGGATGTCCACAGCACTCCGCACGAGTATTGGAGGGTTAAATTTATATTTACAGATTTATTTTCTAATCAGCTTTAATCAAACAATTGAAAATTATTTAAAACATACCTCAATTGAGTTAAGTAGTTAGTTACGTTTATGTTCTTTTCTTCGTCATAGATAAAAATGAAATATCTACATCACATTAGAGATGGAGTTCAACTATTAATCGTAAATTTGACAATAGTTACCATAAATACCCACATATAATGCACACCCTCGTATAACGTGCAGGGGGGTTTTCAACCTCGTAATCTATGATTTTTCTATATACCCACGTATAGCACGAACAGATTTTTTTAGCATTACCATTCCAGAATTAAGTAGATGGTGTAACATGGTCTAAAGCAATGATCGAATTATTGGTATTATGTATTGGTAACATAAAGAAAGTGCGAAATGAAATTTTCGAATAACGTTACAGAAGAACGTCAGCTAACTCAATCATTACATACTCTGTTTACTTACAAGGTGATATTAGGATATACACAATAAATCCAATTATATTAATTTCATAGTATGGGATATGACATTGTTTGAGCTAATAAAATGAAGGAATGATGATAATCCTATGTCGAAGTTTTTTACATACGTTTTAGTCACGCCTGAGGTGGACGGGTTCGCCAAACCTTCAGTTTTAACCTTATTAGAACACTCTGGAGCATGTAAAAATGATAGCAAATAACCATAATTAACTACAGACTCAAAGAATCAAGAATAAATCATGTATGAATGCTGAGAGAAAAGTAGAGAACGATGACTTGATGGTAGTTCTACAAGAAGCATCAACTCCCAGTGTACTCAAAGGTATCAGCTGCCATTGTTTCTAATTGTAAGTAGTACCAGTACCTCACTACCAGGTCAGGTGCCGGTGTAGGGTGACATCATGCGTAAGATGCCGATTCCGATAATAACATCGAAGAAGAATGGTCCAGTGACGAAGTATTTCTTAGCTTTTAAAATGGATAAATACTGAATTCCTTCTTTTCATATCTAATTAATGTATGTTTGTAGAATTAGTTAATAAATTTCAACTATTATTTATCTTACTTTTCATAAAAATCACCAATAAAAATATGAGGATACCCAGGCAGTAATTAATGTGTCGAAATTGTAGAAATATGGGGTCAAATGAAAATAGGAAGATTATGTACCCTCGCATGACACGCATCCTAATTTTTAATTCAAATATTTCGAAAAAAGTGCGCATTATACATGGGTAATTACGGTAAATGGTTTAGGAGAACCAGACAAGCATTTTGATTATTAAACACCATATTCATTAGAATTAACCTGTAATTGCTTCTAAATAAAGAACAATACTATTTTGCATTTTGTTGGCTTTATAGGTGCAAGAAAATAGGGATGTTCCTTTTGAGTGGATGTCAAAAAAGATGCATTTATGGTTAAATATTTCTCAAGAACACTTAAAAAGATAAGCGATCTTTTATAGGGGAAATGAAAGGATGATTTCATCGAGTTTTCCTATACAACTGATTTCTTGTGCACAAATTTGAATAAGGAAACAATAGGACCACATCAATATCACCATTCAGTGTAGAGGGTTGATTTTTTAAAACAGGTTTTTTAGCACATTCCTTGAGTGGTGTGCAACTTGGATGTATTTGGCCATGCTTAATATTTTAAGTCTATTGTACTTGAAGTGTTTTTGTGTTCTTTGATGTATGATTTTGTTTCTTTGTTCTAAGTTAGGAGTAGCCAACCGATAACTCTTTAAGAGTTGATATGCGGCTCTTTGAAACTTGGGATGCCTTATTTTATCCCATTGTAATGCATATGGGAATTGTAATAAGTTCCACTAAATAAGTTTTTATTTTTATTATTATATTATATATGTACTATAGCAGCTATATTGTGTGTTAAATATATTTTATCAGCTCATTACAAGTAACTGGCTCTTTGGTGAACACCATCTTAGTATTGTTGACTTGCACAGGCCTGGTTGGCCACCTCGGTCCTTAGTTTATCAATCACATCATGAACAATTAAGCTTTTTTATACCAGATTTTCTTCAGGTTTTGAATTTTATTTTTACCATTTTGAAAAGAGGAAGCATTAGGTAAAAACAAACTATTCTTTGCCAATTGCAGAAGTGCAGTTATCAAACAACAAATAAAAACATCTACGGAATTCTATACATAACAAAGCATATCATAAACCATGCTTTAACAAACAAATATCGGTAATATCGCATTATAGAGACAATTTCTGAGTGGTGAGATCTGCAACAACAGCGCCGTGAGTTGTGAGAAATGAAACTATGTGGAGTTTGCTATGAAAACAGCAGACGGAATCCGTAGTATGTGATACGAATTTCAGAAAGATAATGCGGGAATTGCACAGTGATTAAAACCTGAAAAATATGCCATGGAAACGTTATTGTTGTTGGGTTAGATGAAAATTAGATTCGTGTTGGGTGCCTACGGCACCCGGCCTGGAACCATATCACCTTCTCCATGCCAGTGGAAATACGGAGCTCGAAGCAAAGCAAACTCCACTTAGTTCCATTTCTCGTCACCCACGGTGCCATTTGTTGCAGATCTCACTGCTTGGTGTACCCTTAATGCAATAATACCCAAATATCTACACCATGCCACACAAACTAATCACCATAGTACTCAATCACACCAGAAACATTTGATCACACAAAACACTACAGAACATTACTAAGTAGTACAAACCACAGTTCTACTATAAAAAATGAACTGCACATACACTATTACTAAGACTCAGAGCAAAAAATGCATGTTTTTTTCACCCTTTGCTTACCAAGAGTTGGTTAATATATCATACCAACAACTTTTCAATTTGCATCATAATTGGAAATAACTAAACATAATTCAAAGTCTGAAGGTCTAGTATTCACAGAAGAGGTATAACAATTCTTTTATGTGTATTTTGCTATTCCTGGTGCAAAAAGGAGGGGTGAGAGCTGATCATCGCTTTTAGGAGGGGTGGGAGCTAAGAGGCATGCACAGCAAATGGCATGTGGGAATATAGAGGGGTAGGGAAAAGATGTTACAGAGGAGAAATACAAGGAGACGGGAAGGAGAGGGAGAAGCGGCAGGTTTAGTATTTAGTTTGTGATACTTTGTAGCTAAATGATCCTTTGCATTTTCTTGATGTTTGACCGCTATTTTTTGTTAGTTTTTCATTTGTCATTGTTTCTGTTAGTTTGTCTTTATCATTCTTACTTTGTTCTTAGTTGTGCCTTCTTCATTCCCAATTGTGCATTGTGACTTTTTTTGTTGTTTGTTCTTTGCTTAACTTTTTGTTTGTCATAATTGTACATGTGTTGTTATTTGATTCAGTCAGTTCATTTGTAACAACATAAAAATTTTATTGTTATTCTAATGGAGACTACTCATCCATGATATTGATATCATAGATTACCTTTCCAGCAATCATATTAATATTTTTAATGAGATACTGTCTAATGCTGCCAAATACAAGCTAAAAAATGATTTTTTCATTAGATCGTTCAAGTGTGTTAAATAAGGATGGAAAGGAAACAAATAGAATACAATGTCTTTCAAGAAACATGCCATTTGTGATTATAGATGTGTGAAGAACCTGAGTCCCCAGGGCAAATAATAAATAGTACATAATAAGCAGGTCTTCCCCGATATCTGCGAGTTCTGCATCTGCAGATTCATGCAACCACAATTTGTTTTATGTTATTTGCTAATTTTTCTCCCAAGCCACTTACCATAATTTACCGTATATAATTTTTGTCTTAGTGTGCCTATTGTAAATGGTAACAAACCCAAGTATTCTTTTTCAGCCAGTCAATAATAGTTATTTACAGACATGTTGTTTGGTTCTCCCTCAGAGAGGAGCGAGAGAGAAAGGGGAAAGAAAGAGAGGGGAGAGAGGGGGAGAGGGGAAGAGAGAGAGAACTACAGTGTAACCATTCTTTATGTGGAACAGAATAATAGAACTTGTGATAAAAGGTAAAAAAATCTCCAAATGTCATAAGAAAATTGAGGTACTCCACTGAAGTAAGAGAAGGGGGGAAAGATTTTAAAAACATTTTTAATTAAAAGATTAAAAATTTAAAACATCTTTTAATTTTAAAAACTTTTTAAATCATTCCCCCTTCCCTTACTTTAGTGGAGAACCTCAATTTTATTATGGCATTTGGAAATTTTTTTACCTTTTATCATTGTGTGTTATGAAGCGCATTCCAGTAGGCAGTAGGCGAATTTGCCTCATGGAGTGAGGCATGGGGTTGATATATTTTACCTAAGGCATGCAAAATGCCAAAAAACATTAAAAATTGAAGATTTGTAATATCAAATTTAGCCAATGATATTACAGAAATAAGTCATCTATCATCACCAAAAAATTGAAATTAATATAATTCTTGCATCAACAAAGTCAACCATTGGTGTTGATCCAGTTATCATCATTTCTGGTTCTTTCTGTTATCAATGATGAGTGGATTTCCACTGAAGATGGCTAATTTGTACCAAAATATGCATCTGGTTATTCCAACCATTCTATTACTATCAGATTTTTTCTCCACAATCAACTGTATTCTAACAATAAAATGAGCTCAATAATCCATTTTTGGGACTTTTCTTTTTGTTTATCGGGTTTTTTAAATTTCTCATATTAAATATTAAACTATTAATAAAAGCCTTAATCTGTCGGATGGAATGCTATATGGGATTTCCCATAAGAGGGATCTTAAATATACCTTTTTCACACTTGTAGACATTTTCTTTTGCAAAATTAAATTAGAAGTAATTGACGCACGATCTTCAGATAAGAGCCATTTTAAAGGAAATTAAATGAAGATTCTTATTTTTATCATAGATTTTTGTTTTCAAATCGAATTTGCTCACATTAAGCTAAAATATTCGAAAATTTGTCAAAAATTTTCATTTTTTGGAAACATTCTCTTGGCGATCAACAGCATTGTTGTTCATACAGAAAATCAACGTATCTGGTGAGTCCATAATAGCTAATTTTTTTTTGGAATAAAACGTTCAAGATATAACTTAGTTAAAAAATCGTTTTCTCTTATATTCTTACTATTAAATATCAAAAATATATATTAAAGTGAAAACCTGTTCATCTATCTTATCTAATGTTCATAAAAAGATTTAGCTTACTTCCTTCCAATATAGTTGAATATATTAAGTTCCAATTTTCCTGTAAAATTTCAACAGGCATTTACAATAGTAATAAAATAATTATAAACTTCGTCTATTCTCCTAAAAAGTCTCCATGTACTGTAATAAAATTAATACTTAAGGTATCCTTTTCTTAAAAACTTGCAAGAATATGCCTTTAAGTTGTACAGCAATGAAAGACCTTCTGTTGATTCAACTAAAGTGGTGTTAGGCTCCATTGTCTTAGGAGACCCAGCAATAGTTTGAGGTGGCTCAAGTCTTGAGTTACCTTTATCTATTTTAGAAAAGCACTATATTGAGGTTTTAAAGCTATTTTTTGTCATAATATTGAGTTAGATAAACTAATACCAAACATATTTTCATTGTATAATTTTGCCATAAAGATTGTTTCACAGACATTGCATTAAAACTTCAGACACAATGATATTTGTTGTTAAAATTTATATGAAACATTTACCAGTCTCAAAACAATGAAAACTTATAGCTGGCTAACTGGGGCTCTTATAAGGGTAAAGATCTATTTCTAGGACCATGACCTTGAATTGTTGGTAAGACTTGACTGTTCCTTACACAAAGAGAGCTACACTGGCTGCTCTTGGTAGAATCGCCAATGCAAGTTCAGTTCATAGGGACTAAACTGAACGTGGCCCATTCAGCATGAGTACTTCAGACTGGCGGCATGAAAGGCATCCATACACAATGGATTGATCTAATGAAGTGATGCTGCTATTCTAACAACACTGGATGTATGCAACAGAACTTCACCTGTTTTAATCAATAAGAAAATTATTAAAGATAAAATTCTTGTTCAGTGGAAATTACTATAATTGTTTTATTTCTATTATGGAATCTTTCTACAAAGTCTAGCCTTCCTAAGTGGAGTTTGTTAAAAAATATGAATTTTAATCATCCAAACATTCCTTTGGGTAAGGATGGGGCTATGCCTCCCCTGTTCCTTCAGTTCCTGCACTGCTGTTACACCAAAATATAAATTCCCAGAACTTATATGTAAGCAGATATAAATTAAAAAAATTAATGTATGTTTCAAATAAAATTACAATTAAAAACTGTACAATGTAACATGCTTTATGAGCAATTGGTCATATCAGATTAATCAGGCATCTGCGTTTGCCACACAAATGGAAGATGAATTAATTAGCTTGATAGAAAAAAACTTAATAATTAATGAAAATAAAGCAGCATCATTTTTATCCACTACTGTAGATGCTACACCAGACATTTGAAACATTAGTCAAATATCATTCTGCAACATGTTAACATTAACAGATTTTCCGCCCATAGAATTTTGTGCAACTCTCTCGGGTACCTAATTAAAATTTGTATTTACTTCAAATCCTTCAATAAGCATGTAAAGATGTTTATGGAAGTATACGATCTGTGGAAGAAGATTTTTGATTATTCACATTACATTATAAGCAGTGCTGTAGTCGTGAAAAAAACAGAGGGTATACTGTATATTGAAGTAAATCTTTGAGGGGGGTGGGGGTCGTACCCAGTTTTTTAAGAGCAAAGTACATGACTATAATGTTATGATGGCAGGAGAAAACATGAGCTTAATTTGATTTCCTTGAAAATTATTTCAATTACATTTTAGCAATGTAAAAAATTCAAAAATAATAAGTACAGTATTTATTTTCAATCTGATCAAAACAAAAGTAGTATTAGAAAATTGTTATTAAATCACTTGGCGGGTCACAGATTTTAAAAAATTGCAGATGCAGCTTCAATATTTGAGGCCACAAAAAAAGGAGGAATTAGCTGTTTTTTCAATCAGCCTGTATAATTTATCAACAAGGCCAGGATATACGCTATTCATTCAAAAAAAGCAAAGGGATATGGTGTATACCACCATATACCCTCCACTACAGCACTGATTATAAGCCTTCACTGCAGTCTGCATCTTACAGACTAAACCCATTGACAGTGCTTGAAAAATTTCATGCTGGCTCACCAGTCAGGCAAATATCTCACTCGTCAGCTGAAAATCGCCAGCACCCCAAAGACCCCAAGGCTGGTGAGCAAAAAAACACCCTTAGTGCCAAAAGTGAAATTTTTATTATTTACACTTTCATTGACCTATATCTTTATTTTTATTTTTGCCAGATCATTAAAATAATCATTCGAGCTCTATTAGCTAACTTATGAACTAATAAATGGTACAGTTTGGCCTGAGGCAATTTAACAGGCGAACTTTTTGCTAAAAAATCTACAGCATATGCAGCATAATCGACTTTCTAAGTTAATGTTATTAACAAATATTGCGGACTTAGCTGGATGCTAAATCTGCTATAAGGTTGCTATAGTCTAATTCACTCGCAATGCCATTCTCAATCGACAAAATAGGCAAGTTGCTAACCTGTTCCTAAAGTATCACCACCAGTTCTGCAATCATGAAGCCATCAAGATACAGATTTTTTGAGTGGTTTTCGTAACACTAGCTAAATTATGTCAAATAAAAAAATGCCTTTAAGCAGGGCCGAAGCTGTTGGCTTGGATATTGACAAACGTAAAGATCTGTACATCTACAATCTGGAGAAAAGATAGTGATGTTTGGTATGGTAAAATTATTGCCCACGGCACGATGATAATGCATTTCCTTTACGAAACTTGCGTCGCTGACTGTTGTACTAGCAACGCAATATAGTCATGTCTGTTACTCTTCAACTTTCTCTTACTATCTTGTGGGTATTTCGCGGCCTGATCTACATATGGTAAGCTGTATATCTAATTTTTTTGTCAATGGAGCGTAGGGCCCAAGGCAACCGCCTTGCCCTAAGGCCGAGCCTGTTAATTTCCTCCAACTATAGACGCTTCCGATTATTATTCCTATTCGACTCGATCTAAACCCTCAATTAATACTTGTCTAACAAAGAGATCAGTCTTACACCATACCTTTTGATACTAAATAGTGGTTCGACTTTCTATAATATCCTGAACAAATTATACAATTCACTCTCTTCCAATTGAAAGTTAAACGAAATTTCTGGCAATCTTGAATCCGCCATCACGCGATGCATTTTAAAATCGTGTCAGATAGTTAATCCAAAATATCTTCTATAAACTTAGTTTATAGAACTAAAAGCGAAATAGTGGCACTTACCGCTAAGGCCTACCGAAGAAATTCCCAGAAAGTCACGAAGAAATCGAACTATACGGAACCTTCCATCACCGATTCAACCGGGACCGAGTTTCACCAGGCAGTGACTATTGTCGACTAGACCGACTAGACTCACTAGTGCTCACTAGACTCGCCAAAATCAGGTAGATGCGATCGTTGCGACACTGTCAGTCAGTTGTGGAAACTAGTGCCAAGGCTTTCGCTGTGTTTAAGTGTAGAAGTTCATGTTCCCGGGTGTTCACCGCGTAAGTCACTGTTCGGCGTTTTAGGTCATTTATTGTTTCTGAAACAGCAACTAACGTGGCATAAACGTCGCCAATTGAAACAGAATCACTTCAACACAATTAATGTTACATTCCCACCGAGTTTCCGATAGTGATTTTATTGTAAAATTAGTAACATAATTTATAAAAACGCCAGAAAAAGGCACATAAATTTGCTGAGAAACTTCAAAAAACAATTTAGCAATAGATAACTCTGCCATGTCGTCGAGTATTAAATTAAAAATGTGGCATCCACAGGGCATAAAGAGACTGGGCCGCCCTCAGACGGAAAATACTTTTTTTGCCACCCGAAACAATGCATACCTAGCGAACGAAATTCTTGCAGCAGAATGGCGGAGAGTTAAGTCTTGAACAAGACACTGCTAGATGTCAAAATCCGGATAACTATATGGTACGGATGTATTTAAGTGCTACAGACTTAGTAAATTCTAAAAGTTTTTCCTTCGAATGCTTAATATCATACAGTATTGATGATCCAATATTATAATCTCTCATTAAAACTTCTAGGATAGAAACAATACTTTCGGATTTTTAGAATGGGAAAGACAAAAGAAAGGGAAACTGGAGTTTTGAAGTATCAACTTCATAATTTTTCACCGTTGATCAGTTTTGGAATTTATGCTCAGGCCACCAAGATAACCATCATTTAAATAGCTTTAATAAATATTACAACAATGGTTTTAAAGTCATTGTAATTTTAACATTCAGAACAGTGCAGCAGACTCTTTCAGCAGAATCTAGAAATTCTAAGATAGGGAAATCATGCATTTCTGTCTTCCTCTTGGAAATCACATGAAAGATGTTTTTTGATCAAATAACAATGAAAACAGCAATCAAACTCACATCAGTGTGCGGACCGCATGAAGGCCCTCCATTGAAAACATGGGCCCCATTAAGGCACCGTGTCAAGTCCACGGGCCACAAACTTTCTTAGTCCTCATATTCTTTGGACATTTACTCTCCTCTTCCAACAGAAAGAAATCGCCCCATCACTATGGTGTGCCCTTAAATCCATTCATTACAAAAATACTAGTTTCGGCGTCGAGGATTTGGTTCTATTGTCATGCAAAACACACACTGGCAGCAGGAAGAACATACTTAGTACCCCACCTGTGTAGAAATTTTATAAATCTGAATGACCAATAAACTGCGTGTATTTTAAAGAGTCTGATTTCGCATATTTCTTAAATTTTTTTAGATTTACCAGAAATATTTTATAAGAAATACATTTGAGTATTGGCCATCTAGGGTAAACTACCTTTACTTCGTGGGCCGCAGAAATGTACCACGGGGGCTGCATGCGGCCCACGGGCCACGAGTTTGAGACCCCTGCAATAGAGGAACGAATTCTAAATTCACATTTAAATTAGTGTGAAGTAATGAGTCAAAACTATGCAATGCTATTGCTTGTGGCTATTCCGAAAGATTCATGGAAAAATTTCGTCTAAATCACACAGCTTCACAGAAAATTCGCGTTACTCATCTTTCAAATTCTATCTCGATTTTTCCTTACTCTTTTTCTTTTTTAGATAAATTTATAGTTAATAATGTTATTGTTATAACTATTATTGTCGCTATTATCCTTTTAGTAATTATTATTGCTGTTATTATTAGGCCTGTTTAAATATCATGATGTATTTTTCATTAATTTCTCCTTCTCATATGACAAATTTGTTAATTTTTTAAGTTTATTTTTTATTTTGCTAATATCATCATCATCATCATGCTTCTGTCCAAAGACAGGTTTTAACTGAATCGCTGCCTCCATTTCTCTCTCTCCCTAGAAGCCTCTTTTATACCTCTATAAGTATTATATCCCGGCTTTATATTATCTAATATTCCTATTCTTTTTCTCCCTCTTCCTCTTCTTCCACTAATTTTTCCTTCTAAGATCGTCCTTTGTAAACACTGTCTTCTCAATATGTGCCCTATCCAATTTGCTTTTCTTTTCCTGATTGTTTTTATTAGCATCCTTTCTTCTCCCACCATTTCTAATACTTCTTCGTTTCTCTTCCTCTCTGTCCATTTCACTTTCATCATTCTTCTCCATACCCACATCTCAAAACTTTCTAAATATTTTTCCTCCTTTCTCCTTACCGTCCACGTCTCTGCACCATAAAGAGCTATGCTCCATATGTAGCATTTTGCTAATTTCTTCCTTGTTTTTAAATTTATTTTCTTGCTTGTGAGAAGCTCCTTCTTGTTAAATGCTGCTTTTGCCATAGCAATCCTACTTCTGATGTCCTGTGTACTACTTTCATCCTGTGCTAAAATACTGCCGAGATATTTGAAACTACTTACTTGTTCCAATTTTTGGCCATTTACCATTATATTTAATTCTTTATGTTCCTTTGAAACCACCATGACTTTCGTTTTTTCTGTATTGATCTTCATTCCATATTGTTGGCCAACCTCCACTAGTCTGTCTGTCATCCTCTGAAGCTCTTTCTCTCCTTCTGCTATTAAGCCCTGATCATCTGCGTATTTAATGGTGGTAATACTTTCACCTCCTATCTTAAATCCTTTCTCTTCCATCAACGCTTCTTCTGTTATTGTTTCTGCATAAATATTAAATATCGCTGGTGAAATAGGACAACCCTGCCTCACTCCCCTCCCTATTGAAGTACTTTCTGTTTCTTCTCCTTCAACCCTGACTCTAATCTTTTGATCAAAGTAAAGGTTTTTAAGCAGTCTTTTATCTTTCCAATCTATTCCTATTTTGTTTAAAATATATATATTGCTAATATATGGACTGTAAATTACCTCGTAAGGTCTACCGATTTTTTATAAATAATAAATACATTTAAGGGGCTCGATTCCACTTTTTACCGTCAAATATACGAAACTTTATGGCAAATCATAATATTTTTTATGATTTTTTTGAACGAAATAAAAATATAAAAATTGTTCCCTTGCAATCATGATCTGTTTAAGGCGTAGGTTATGAGGGCGACCGGCTAAGAGGCTACCCTTTCACGTTCCATATAATATAAACAGAAACTTCCTAAGCGTTTTAAAAAACTTTCTTTCAGGACTTGCCTTTTAGTTACCTTAACGTCGTGGTAGCACAGGGCCCTAATGCGTGACAGACACAATGCGCTTTTTATTGCATCATACTATACGTACTATAAGTAACTCTTTAACTTTTGTTTTAACGAAAAACGTTCAAAAAATATAGATTCAACAGCATGATTTTCAGCATACAGGATTGAATAGTATTAGATATTCTGACCTTTGCAGTATAATGTATAATTTAAGAAGCCTTAAATAAATTCAATAGGAGGCGGCCAAATCATTCCTCGCCCATATATGCATAGTTTGCCACACCAATCCTGCTTGCGAGTAACAAGAACGATTTATAAGACTGGTCAAGGCCCAAAAAGCATTCACTGCCTTTTCTTCGGGCATTCACAAAATTTTGGAACGTCGCAAAGGAAGAAGGAAGGCGATTGGATTTGATCCAGTTTCCTATCTACAATATGTTGGATAAAAACAAGAAAAAATCCGAAGGGATTCGTGACTATGACATTTATAGTAATAGCAAAGAACACATGAACGCTTTATTAGATCATACATTCGTGAAAATGATTACAGTTTTATACGCTTCTAGTTGAGCTTCACGTAGATTACCGAGGATAGTTAAAAATTTACTAGTATTTATTATCTATTCTGACTCATTATGTTAGGGAATATCAAGCATTAGTTTGAATTCCCGCCACATGACGGACTGCAAAATGTTTTTGGAGTCTATACGTATGAATATGCTTAAAAATATTTTCCTGTGCAAATATTTTTCGATTTATTTCACTTAATTGTACATCAATGGAAAAATTCCCTTTTAAGGCATTTATTTTAATTTACGAAATTAAAATGCAATACTTAGATAACTAATATAATTGCAATTTGGAGGTTATGGCAAACATGGAAAACACAAAACTTAGTAATTATGCTTATCTGCGAACTGCAAAACACAAAACTTGGAATCTTAGTTAATATATTTGCCAAAGATGGCAGATGCATGCATTTTTGTTTTTAACGGACGAATGGCATGTGTTAAGATTCTATTGTCGTAGGGGCGTAAGCATACGCAGTATTTTTATAATAGATTGTCACTTAAGCCCTGAAAATAAAGTTTCTTTTGTGAAACTTGGGTGTGAAAAAAGCAAAGGACCCACATCGAGCAAGCTTATATTATTGAAAGCACTATAAAAGGATAACATTTTGCTATTGCACTCGACACGAGGAAAACAATTTGAATGTTAAGCCTTTATAAACAAAATGGTGTATGTATCTATATTTATATAAAGTGATCGCTTGGTAACGAATGGAGATGTTGGGTCGATATGAGGCGTCTTGCAGTAACCGCTGGTAACCGCATTGCTGGTCGTCATACATCCTCTGAAGGGGAAACTTTCCTTATAGGACAGTCAAAAATTATGCCCACTAGTGTTTTTACGTTACCTTGTAGATGAAAACAGAAATTTAAGTAGTGAAATTCACAGAATACATGGACAGAAAAATATCAGAATGTAGGAAATATCGTTGGAAAAGAAAATGGTTCAGATCCCAATGAGAGTTCAAAAACTATCAACCACAATTCATGCATTTTGTAAGCCCTCCAAATCTTTCAAAGCTAGAATGCATCCAAAAAGAATAAATATGTAAAGGCTAAATAATATATAAATAATTACGGGAATCTGCGATTGAGTTCTATAGCCGTGTTTCACTTGGTTTATAATTGTTATACATGAAAAACCAGAAGAAATTTTTGTTGAATTTTAGGGACTGGTGAAAATATAAGGAGAAACTGCTAAGACAGCAATTTCTATAGGTATTGTAAGACTTTTTGAAAGGGAGGATTCGCCATTGTGGATTGTAGAATTTTTGGTTAGATTTCGTGATTATTATTAGTCCATACATAGTTATTCACTCCTAGTCCTAGTAATAAGTTAGCTCAGGCAGGCAACATACCAGCATGATATATTTGTTAAATAGTTGATTTTTGTGGTATACATCCTTGAGGTTATATTGCGAAAGTTATATAATTAAATTCTGGAAGCAAAACTTAAATAACATTTGGAAAGAAAGAGATCACAGAAAAGGGAACTATAACATACATTTTCTTAAGCTGAATTCAATAAAATTCGGAAGTAAATCTCTGATTGAAATAAATTTTCTTATTAAACGTAAAACATGAGAATTACTGACTTTTAAGCAATGCTCGCACAAAATAGTATCAAATAATCGTTCTTACATTAAAAAATGAAGCAAATCAGCTATTTTGTTGAGACAGACTTCAAATTTGTATTTAAGGCTGATAATTTTACAAATTGTGTCATAAATTGCCGTTACGCGGATTTATATTAATAAGAAAAGTAATAACTGGGAAACATTATAATAATGCGATTTATCTTGAGATGTAAATCGCTCCAAAATAAAAAAATAAATTAAAGTGAAATTCAACAGTCGATGTAAATTATTTGTCCCGAAAACATTACTTAATGCATTACAAAAACTTGCTTTTCATATATTTATCAATGTGCAAACGTGCGGATTTTCCAGTGGCCGATGATGGATAAGCGACGGAGTATGGACCTTCTAGATATGCGAAATATATTTGTGACCTCTCTTAACTCTATTTCACAGTGCAGATCCAGCATGGAAACACTTTCATTCAAACATTAATAGATTTGGTATAAAAGGATTTCACAGACTTCCAAATAAATTCAGTTTTACTAAAGAAATTTAATCAACTTCAAAGGTTCATTATGCACTTTTTGCAAAGTATTATGTTATACTTCCGGTGATCAAATGTTATACAATTTTATTCATAACACTTTCATAAGGGTGTGATTTTCCGAGGGTCGACATAAAAAGCAGAACAGAGCTAGATAAGGCAAAAAATGTTTCACGCGTGTGTTCGAGTTAAAGATCACGTGTTATGTCGCGGAGGATCCTCTACCTTCTCAGAAAAACTGCAAAATGACTATCTTTAAAAATTTGTGCTTGTCCTGTTGCCGAAGATAAATGTGCCTGATAATAAAGAGCATTGGAAAAGTTGTTTCTATAACGAACTCGATAGACTAAAGTAGTGGCTGACAACATTTTTTTGATGCGACCCAATATTGACCCCCAACAGATCCCCCGACCCTCAGGCAAATGACAAACTTTTAAAAGTTATATTAATATACATATCTAATTACATTAATTTCATTACTAGAGTAATTTCCCGTGAAACGTGAATGTAAGAAAAATTATATTTAAGACACTTCCCATACTCTCTCCCTCTCTCTTTCTCCCTCTCTCTCTCAATTTTATCCGTTCCATTCTCCTTTGCTCTCTCCCCTCAAAAATAGCGCTCTCTCTCAGTTTTTATATAAAATCTTACATACCGAAATATTGGCAATAAAAACCAAGCGAAGAAAAGAAAATACGCACAATGGATAAGAATAGATATGTATGATGTGATGGGTAAGAAACTATATAATAGCAATTATGAACTTTAAAATAAACAAACTGCAGATGGAAAACGCACACACAATGTAAGCACAATAAGACTCATTGTAACTTCGGAGTAACATTCCAATTTTTTATATTTTCTCCTATCTTTTGCATCGGATCATTTACGGGTTATTATGACTCATAATTTATATTCTGAAAACCAGAGCACCTTACTCGATGGCAAATGGAAAAACCTCCTAATAACAATAAAAATATAATAAAACGGAAGTATACACATACACGCCGGTTTTGGGGAATTTGCTCCATACCATGGACCGAACACTCACGCAATGTCACACACTCTCCTGGTTTAGAGGAAACTATTCCACGCCAGTGACCCTGTTCTCACACACGCAAAAACACACCAGAAAACAACCTGGCACGTGTACTTCCTTTTTAAAAATGCCTGAAAACGCATTTTGAGATTAAAGATTCTATCCTCAGTAGAACGATCATAAAGACTTCTTTATTGCACCTTACTTGGTTTTTCCACAGGGTCCCATTTATATCATCAGAATGCATGAAATCTGAGAGATGAAAGCACACGGTGGAAGTGTTATATACTAGCAAGTTTGTGTAGTGTTTTAATTGGTTAATTTAATTGCAGAGGAGTATTAGAAAACTCCAAAACATTGGCAAATATTCTAATTACTTTTTAACACAATAATCAATTTTAATTTGTATATAATTTTACTGCTCCGCCATATTAAGTTCGTAGCTTTTAAGTTATACTGGGCTATAATGCAATGTTTTCACTGAAGCATGCGAAAGTAAAGCATTTCATCGATCTTTATTTGTTACTTTTTGTTTGGTTTTTTCAAGCAAAATGTTCTGTAGAAAAGTACGAGAAGAAGTGAAAAGCATATTAGAGTACACCTCGGGCGATTCAGTGTTGGATTCTAATAGTGACGGATAATGGAATATAGAACAAGAGTATTCGGAGCATATTGTGATTCCAATTATGACGAACCTACTTTTCAGCACCAACGGATGGATGCTGCTACAAATAATGATTATGATGGACATGTATTAGAAACACAAAATGACTGTATCGCTTTCTTTCTAATTTTTGTATTGCTTTATGGTCGATAATTGTGGCACAGTCACAAAAGACATTCATTTATCTAAACCAAGCGATGTGAACGAATCCATCCCATACGTGGTGCTTTGATATGCTCGCAACTCATATCTCTCACTTCACACCGCTCTCTTGTTCTCCTCGATTATTTTCTCCTCTAATTCCAATTTCGAACTTAACTGCTCACCTCCCGTACCTCTTTTCTCCTCTCACTCTCTCTCGTTATCTTTCTATCCCCACCTCTCCATAATGCGCTCTCTCCGTTCTCTCATCACACTTATCTATCTTCAACCCCATTCTTATTTCCTCTACCTTTTATTATTTTAATCCTCTTGCCTATTTTGTTGCCTCTTCCTCTATTTCTCCACTTCTGCCAATAACCATTTGCCTATTTCATTTCTTAGCTCTTTTCCCTCCATTTTGTTAATATCTTTTTCGTTCTGTCTCCGCCTATTTTGTCTCTGCACTTCCTTCCTCAATTCTTCGCCTCCTCTCCCGCCATCCCCCCAACATTCCAGGAGTCTCTCCGTCCGTTATTCGTCTCCTCCTACGAATACCCGCGACGCATGCTAATGAATTCTGATGAGATTTTGGCCAAATGAACGGATAGCTGCCGGAAGGAAGTGATGAGTAATGAGAAGGGAAGATGGGGTGAAAGAGATGAGAAGGGAAGAGTGGGAGGAAGAGACGAGAAGAGAAGAGGGAGAGGAAGAGATGAGAAGGAGAGAGGAGGAAGAGATGAGGAGAGAGGGGGAGGAAGAGATGAGAAGGGAAGAGGGGAAGGAAGATATGAATTATTTTCAGATAAGATCGCTGCGTTTAATAATGGCGGAGGAATGAACGAAGACGCATAATACGTTCGGAAGTTAACTGGCAAAACCATTGCTCAGGATGAGTAACTGATCGCTTAAAAATGTGTAATTAAATTTCTCAGAGTTTTAACTCGTCTTCCGCGAAATTATAAAGCTAGTAATAACGGAAAAAGATAAAATTTCTCATGGCAGCGGAGAGAGAGCTAGAGAGAGAACTAGTGGCGGGACATCGGGATTTAAAGGGAGAGAGATTGAATGAGAGAAAGAGAGAGAAAAAGGGCGAACGGTCGTTGTTGCCGAAATTTGGGAGAACATGAGTTTGGATTAGAGAATATTGGTTATGGTTGAAGTTTAGAATAAAAACAATTATATCCTCAAGGTAATTGTTGATCTAACGCGTTAAAATATAGAGTCTGAGCTTCGGGCCGCTTTATTGGTCTCTACTGAAGAGTTGCTTGTAAGATGATTGCACAAGTTCGTTGCTTTTTGTGCAAAATGAGAAACAAAGGCGAGTCTCGCAGACGTATAACAGTCGATAGAAATTCGTCGATCGTCGTGTCTAATGCCTCCGAGGAAGGCTGCTATGTAACCTGAATACGCGCATACTTTACTCAACCTTTTTACAGGTTTGAGATCAATCATTAATATAGTGATTATTCAATGTCTCTTGCATCTCATACGAGACCGTTATTAATTTGATCACTACGCGCCAGCATAATTTTTAGCCAGAACTTGAAAGTAATTTCGTTAATCACTTCTTCGTTACGACTACCAAAGGCTCTGCTTCGTTATTATTTGTCTTTTCTTTCTTTTACTGATTTTCTCTGTTAACCGTCAGAAGGCGACACCGCTGATATATTTGGGCGAGTTTCATTGTTGTTTGTTTATTTTTTACCAGGATTTCGGCGCTTATTATTCGTTATTATAATAATCATGTTAAAAGAAAGTGTAATTTAATGAATGTTATATACAGAGTGAGTCAAAATTATGTATAAACACTTTGATATGATGAATCTCAGAAAGTCGATTAAGTAAACATGAACCAAAAAATGTTTCAAATACATTAGATAGATAGAAATGTGATACATTACAGAAGTTAAGTCACATGTTCAAAATGTCGGCCACCAGCACGCATACATGAACGGTATCGTTTCTCAACAGCCCTGCATAGGTGGTGCACAAGTCCGCTGTAATTTTGCCTGCTTCCTGTTGTATCTTCACCCAAAAATCCTGCAATGTTTGTGATTTATGAATATACACTTTATCTTACAGGTATCCCCATGCAAAAATGTGTAGGGGAGATAGATCTGGATACTTTGGAGGATATTCAAAAGCATCCCCCCTGCGACCTACCTAACGCTCGGGAAATTCAATATCCAGATAGGCACGAATATTAGAGTGAAAATGTCGAGGAGCACCATCCTGTAGAAAGTACACAAATGTATCCGGAAACACGTTTATTATTGCGGGAACTGCATCATTCATTAACTTTGCACAGTAACAGTATCACTGAATCTGTAAGGTCCGATTATCCAACGAGAGGAGAGTCATATCCACACACTAATTCCTGACAGGTTAACATCTTTCTGTAGAGTGAGGCGCGGTTTGTCGCTGACACAGTAAACACAGTTGTGACTTTTCAAATGACCTTTTAATTTGAATGCGGGTTCGTCTGACCATACGATTACGTTCTCAAAATAACCAGCTTCACCGTTATTTTGACAGTACCACTCACAAAATTGTGTTCGTAGATCAGGATCGTCTTCCTGAATCCCATACAATAGCCGAGGTATGAAAGGCTTGAAATTTGTCCTTAAAGATTCTCATAACACTCGATTGACTCAAACGAAGTTCTCGGGAACACTGTCTTGTTGACTTCTTTGGTGACTGGTCGTACGCACTTCTAATGGCTTTGATGTTTTCGTCACTTCTTGACGTTCTTTTCCTCCCACAGATTTCCTTATTGATGTTGTGAACAGTTCCATGCTCTTCAAATTTATCACGGAGGGGGGGTTATTGTTAGATGCGTTGGCACCTTTTGTCCCATAATGTTGTTCCCATACACACTGAGCCTCTCTAACGTATTCATATTTCCGGTACCATTTTAGAATGCACTTCCTTTCTTTAAATGTTATCTGATTTTTCTCAATATCAATGGGTCACAAGTTAACCAGCAACATATTGAAAAGCTAATTCTTTATTTTAGTTTTAAAATGTAGAAAATTTTATTTAAATTGGTCATGCTGTCTACAAAATATGGCTATTTCAAGTGTTTATACATAATTTTGACTCACCCTATATAATGTAATTTTATTTTTGTATTGATAATATGTGTTTTTTCATTAATACTTGTCGTTTTACACGATTTTGGTTTTGGCGTCACATTGTTACAATTTTTAAAAGGAGCACAAGTGCCGAATAAACTAATTAGTATATAAAATTGTATTTACTATTTTATAGAAATGGTTTAATAAACCTAACTTATTGTAACTTATTTTTTTACACATTTTGAATTTGCTAAACATTAGATAAGGTTAATAATACGGTGACAATCTTTTCAGCACGTTTCACTAAAGGAAAAAAGGTCCTTATGCGGTTACTCTCTCTGTCTGTCCGTCCGTCTGTAGGAAATCTGCTTTTTTGTCTTAAGACATATTTAAAAATTCTGTTTGAATTAGATTCGCTCTTATTGATCTATGAATTTTTTGCCGACTGGATTTTCCATTTAGTTCTTAGATTTTCCGCTAGATGACGCCAAAATAGGAAAAATAAAATTTTCCAAATGGTGTTGTAGCCAAACTACTGAAGCTAAAGGAGTGAAGTTTTACGTGGTCACTCTGTCTGTCTCTCCGTCTGTGGATAATAAACTTTTTAAAAAGTGATATTTGGACATTTTAATAATTAGATAGATTGATTGATTAATTGTTTATGAGAAAAAAATCTAATTTTTCAAAACCAAGATGTTAGAATCGATTTATTTGGTAAAGTATCAATGTCCAAAATTTCCTTGAACCCAAAACGTAGAGAGCAGTGAGCTTATTAGTTGGGGCGTAGAAGGTCTTCATTCGGCCATTTCCATTCCTAAACTGTCACAGTAGCCGAAAGGTTTGTTGGCTTTGGTTATCTCTTGAGACAATATAAATACCCTGAAAATCTCATTATAATCTTCGAGTAACATATCGGAAGTATTCTTTGTTAGTTTGCATGTCATTCGAATCCTAGCGCAACGACATTCATTAGTTTTTGATGGATGTACCTTCATCTAAAAATTAACATAATAATAATATCGCAATTATACACATTCACAATACATGTTGTTTAAATAATATGAGTAAAAAAATGTTCATCTTCAGATTCCCCTTCGGAGTTCGTGTGGCGTCCGCTCAGCGATAAATAATCTCCCCCGCAAGAAAAATAAGTGGGTTACGGAATATTCAGTTATTTGATAAGACAATGTGGTCCTCGATATTTTTTGTTGGTCTTCACTTTAAGCATTCGGCAGATTGGAACCGAGACCCTCTGCCTTCCACCGAAATTATAGGAAAGGAGGGGAGGGCAAGAGAGAGAGAGAGAGAGGGGGGGAGAAAGAGAGAAAGGGGTAGGGGAAGAGGGGAGAATGTGGCGCCGACGTCAGCCTTGCAAAGCGAGCGTGCAGTCGACTCAGGAATCGACCTCTGAAGAATAGGGACCTCAGTCACTGCTTACCCACGTCACGACGCTTGGGAAAAATGACTTCTCAGAAAGGAAATCTTCCGTCGTCTAGAAAGTGTATAGAAAACAAAACTATGCCGTGATAACTTCAAGTTTTAATAAATTTTCTTTCAATAAAAAAGGAACAAATGAATTTTCGGCTTTTTATGAGAAATTTTTACTAAAGTTAATAACATAAATTTTCATGTCTTGCACAGAAGATATCCCAGAATAAGCAGTTCTGAGAATAGCGATGGAATAGCATATCAGGTGATTGTTTAAATTGCTGAAAACTCATATGTTTTCGAGGTTCAGATTTTGCGTCTAGCTACGCATTTGTGTTTATGCAGGGCATAAAAATAACATGTCTAGTTTAAACTCTATTTAACAATGCAACATGACTCAATATAAATTGTAAAAAATAAACATACGAGTAAATAATGTTCAATTTATGAAAAAAGGCAAATGCTAAGACGATTTAGAAGGAGAAAGGGAAATATTTGTTTACCTCACGCGAAGTTGAAAATTATGACCTCGCAAATATAAATTTGATGAGCATAACTGGATTAATATATACTGTAATTATAAAAAAAGTGAAATATGCTGCAAAGAAAACTTATTCGAACAATGTCTAACGGAATCCCATTATTTTGTGTGAATAGTAATTGTTCTGTAAAATTAGTTCTTGATTATATAATTTAATTTGTTTACTATCTTTATTCAACAACGAAAAGTAATCGATTTAATAAAATTTACCCATTAATTATTGTGGTTTTGACAGAAGACAACATAAATTATATCTCAGAGTAGTCATTCATGGAATATTAGCCATATTTTTATTCAGTTAGTCATTTTAAAAAATCGAATATATGATCTATGATTTCTCCAAAAAAAAACTGCCTTACGCTCCATGATTTTTCAAAAAAATTTGTTATGTTGTGTTATAGATGGCATTAAAAGTCACAGAAATGGGTCAAATTACAACTTTATTTCTATAACCATTTACTTAGAATCTTAATTTGAAATTTGGAAGGGCAACCTGGCGCCACCAGATTTCTCCAAAACATTTTTTTGGTTACTAAGAAATGCCATCATAGGTCACATACACCTTAAAATTTATCTTATATCTCTTGCTATTTATTTGCTATTTTAATTTAATTGATTTCTCAGATGGATAGACAGACAAACAGAGCAAAAACATAAGCGCGTTTATAAAATAAAACGCGCTAAAAAGGATGAAAACCTAGAGACTAAAAGATGAGCAATAGCAGTACAAATATCAACAAAAAGCAGCCAAGTGTCTCCAAAATATGAAACAGAGAGCTTGGTAGAGGAATGAAAGATACTGGAAAATGCGGTTAATGTATCAGAGAAAACTTGAGAGAAAAATGAATATATCACCAGACGTTAGGATTGAAAAAGCAGTGGGGATTAAGTGACTATGCAAGGAATTGTTTTCCAAAGCAAGAGTACCGAGAGAATTTATATACGAGTGCTAAAAGAATTAGTCTATGAAATCACACCATACCTTAAGGTAATTTTTGAGAAATCCTTATTGCAGGTCGTCGTCCGCAAAGTTTTGAAGTCAGCGCACTTAAATTTCATTTACGAGGATGGTAAAAAATAGAAACCAGAAAATTAATCGCCCATATCATGACATCATTATTCTGTGAATTGGTTGAGAATATCATCTTCAGCTCCACAGTGTGGTTTTCAGATAGCCGGTATAAGTGTCAGCACGGTTTCAGAAAAGGCAAACCGCGCAAAACCCAGCTTGGTCTCTTCATAGAGGATAAATGGAATACTGGAGAGAGAAATACACAAGTCGAAGCAATATTCATAGATTTCTAGAAATTCTTCGATTGTACATTTCACAATAAATTAAGCTTTATGCTTGTAAATATCGGCGTTGATACAAAAGTTGTGAATGTTCTGTGGAAAAGAGAACAGAAAGTAGTAATCGACGGAATCTTGTCAGAGTCTCGCCCAACTTTCCGCAGAGTAGTGTAATAAGTCCGTTGTCATTACTAATTTATGTAAATAATATATGTTTGGCGATACTCAGCAAAGTTTGAATCTTAGCGGACGATAAGGACATATGTAGGGAAATAAATATTCAGGATGATCAGAAATCTCTGCAAAAAGATCTTGAAGCGATCACCGAATGGTGTAAGAAATAGCAGCTGGAAATCAACCTAAAAAATGCTTCTTAATGAGAAAAACAACGTAATCAGGAATCAATTGATAGATATCCCGCACAAATCGACGAAAAATGTGAATTCAGTCAACTCTGTAAAATATCCCTGGATCGATCGTATGATATACATATTCGTAGAGTTGGTCGTGCATCCAACAAGAAATTAGGTTTCATAGGAAGAGTTTTCCGAAATAATAACAAAAAATTCGAGAAGCATGTTATTTATCGTTGGTTAAGCCACTGGACGAGTACGCTTATGGTGTATGGGATCCACATGAGAAAGGATTTATACCCTAGTTGGAAAAAGTATAGCGCAGGGCAGTAAGATTCGAGAAATAAATTTAATGTTTCTTCGTTATTAAAGAATTATCAAGGAATATGATTTAGTTATCACTAGAAAACGCTAGAGAAAGTTTTCCTAGAATGATTAGTTGCTATAAAAGTATAATTGAAACTGAATTTGAGGTTTTTAGTTATTCTGGTGCACTCTATCCTCTGTCACTTACCGATATGGTGACTTGCAGGATATTAGGTAGACGTAGACGGAGACAGCGATCCATCCTATCTTTTCACTAGTTTCTTCTTGCTGGGTAGTTCAAGCAAAATACTTTTCGCGAGCTTCTTCCTTCCAAATCCAATTGCTCCGCTCACTCCGCGAATTTATCTTCCGCAGCCCGAGGCTCAGAGACGAATCAAGATATGAGAAAAAATAAAACACGAAAAAAATGAGTCGAAAAATAATAAACGCGAATGTGCTAGAGTTGTGGGGGAATAATGACCTCATGCGCCAGACCAACGGACTATGTAAGCCAAATTAGTTTTTTCATATGTGGGCGAGCCATTTTTATTTCAAATTGGACGGCTTTTTTCCTTATTTTTCTCCGAGGAATTTTTGGAGCATGAGATTTTTTGATGCGAAAAAGTTTTTTATGAGTGCGTTTTGTGAGGAAGAAGAAGAAAAGGCAAAGAGTACCACCCTATTTTCATCTGTCTTTTGGTTTGAAGAGAAACCGAGGGAGGAGTTGAAAAAGTTTGAAAGGTAAATAAAAGGAGAGAGGGCGGTACGGAAATGGAGAGAGGAGAGGGAGAGAAGGACGGAGAGAGGGGTAGAGACGGAGAGAAGGATGGA
Organism: Tanypteryx hageni; assembly: GCA_028673005.1. Taxonomy (NCBI): domain Eukaryota; kingdom Metazoa; phylum Arthropoda; class Insecta; order Odonata; family Petaluridae; genus Tanypteryx; species Tanypteryx hageni. Next base: position 118,967,962 of record CM054115.1, read on the forward strand.
GAGAGATGGAGAAAGAGAGAGATGGGGAGAGATATGAAGAAATAGTGAGAGGGATGGATAGAAGAATGGAAATAAGACACGAGAGAGTGCGCGGTCGATGATAAACGCAGCTTTTATTTTCGCCTCTTTTATTTCATAATTATCCATTAAGATTACAAGATAGATAGTTATTGCACTCACTTAATTAACTCACTTTTCAGCACAATTATATATTTTTATAAATAAAGAGTATTTCTCTTTTCCTCCATCCCAAGGTAAAAGTTATAATTATAAATTGTGCCTGAATCCGAGTAAGAGAGTTGGCAGAATGGTAAGATTCCATCCCCGTTTAGGTCATATTAGTAGATACCGAATTCCTATCATATCGAACTTTTGCCCTCCATAACTCATTGAATAATAGTGATTCGCACGCGTGATATTCATTCCGTTTGAATAACAGGTTGCTTTATGTCGTTTGCCAAGGATAGCATTGGTTAAATCATAAACAGAATCTGCAAGCAAACAACGCACCTTATCGCCATTCATATATTTAAGTAATAGATGCGCTTCATTCCTTCCGTTTCAAAGTCATTTGTTGTTTTAGTAGAAAAATAAAACGCCTTTTCCTTAAAAATTAAAAAAAATGGATTAGAGAGTGCAGTAAAATTTAGTCTTTTCCACACTGACGTAATTTTGATGCAGAAATGAGATTATGCAAAATATTACAAATAAATAAACTTTAAACGCTAGGAAGTACACATCTCTATTAATAAAAGCCTTACTCTGAGCCTAACGCTGACGTCATAAACGGCACATTTTAACGCGATTTTAACAAACTTTCCCATTAGGTGGAAGGTTGAAATTTCGCAGGGATGTTTGATTCAAATATAGAAATTAAATGAAGAAAAATTACGAAAAAAGATCCGGGTTCGACTCCAGGGGGGCGATTTCTATTTCCCGTAAGATAACTCGTAAAAAAGCGATTTTTTGAAGTACAGGCTTTCATTCTTTTGGAAATTCAAATTAGAAAAAATTGACGTACGATCTTCAAATTTAAACTGTGTTTTAGGAAAATTAATGAAATGCATAGATTGCATTAAATTATCGTAGGATTATTTGCGAAAATACGTAATCCTAATGAGACTAGGATTTAGTTTGGATTCTTTTGCTTATCTAAACAACTATATAGATGTAGAGTAAGAGAGAGGAGGGAGGTGGGAGAAATGAGAGGTAGAGAGAGGGAGGGAGAAAGAGAGAAGAAAAGAGAGAGGGAGGGAAGCAGAGAGAGGCAGAGTGAGGGAAGCAGAGGGAGGGTGAGAGGGACGACAATTTTTATACCGGCTCTTACTCAATAAATACAGCTGTTATAATTCATTTCCAAGTTTTTTGTCTAATTTAAACGGGCAATTACATTAGAAAAATAAATTAATTTTGTGATTATCAATAATAATGAGTTACAATTACTTAAGATGTATGGTTTCGGTAGGATTACCCGTTTCACAACGGGTTTTTCAACCATATAGTAACTGACACCCGTCATAGGACGGGCAATATACTAGTTTACATAAAAAAGCCATTAACGCTTTCACTGCGGGACCCGGTAACGGAAACACGTTTTCCGTGTGCGGCACCTTTTTTTGCATTAATAGTATTATTTGTCTCTAAAAATGTTGAGAAAAAATGTTTAAAGAATTTTTGTTGCAATTTTAAGCCAAAAAAGATAGGAGGCACACAACAAAATTTCGCTATGGAATATAATCTCCAGAATAATTTTTGCAATGAATCTGCTATTACTGAAAATAAAGTTGATATTTCACAAAATTGCAGAAAAAATATTTAGCTCACTGAAGAACGGCTGTTATTTTTATGAAGGCCAGGACGTAACTAAAGTCAGGGCGAAGTTTTCAAAGCCTCATCACTTAGCGGAGAGTTTTCCCACCAATTGAAAAGAACTGATAACAGGACACACCGATGCGCCCTCCGCCCATGGGGATAGCCTCTCCGTATTGAACGTGGTAATATCTGTATTTTTAAATTTTTGGACGAGATCTAAAGGTATCCGATAGATTAATCATGAATCAAAAGTTAAAAAGTTTAAAAGGAAATGTTGTCTAATTAAAAAAAGGATAATATTGTTTCTATTTGAATTCTAGGCACATATTTCTAATTAAATTTATCTGATTAAAGAATTTATTGCATTTTGTGGTGAAAAATGATTATGAAATTATTATCATAGGTGTAAAATAAGTTCAAGGTCAATTTTATGGAAATGGCTATTTGTCCTTACCAAATAGAAAGCTTAGTAACTTTCCAAAGAAAATAATAGTTTAACATGATGTCATATAAGTAAAACTGGTCGTAATTAAATATATGTGGAAGATTATTAGGTACTTAATTTTTTATCATGAATCATAAATGCGCTTCCCTCTTGAAGAAATGCCTATAGTAAAATTTTTACATTTAAAGGGACTCTTTAAATGATGAATTTCCATCATAAACTGTTTCTGAATAAAAAATCATTAATTTCAAACGATACGAAGCCATATATGATATTGACACGTATTAGAAGTTATATTTCCGCTCAAATACTAGCTATATTTTTCATTGTGTTTTCTCTTAATTATGATTTCGTTCTCTACTAAAATTTATCAATAATAGAAATAAAGAAGTTCTATTTCTGAAAGTATATCGCTATTAACACAGTATATAATTTGTTACACATAATAACGTTTTCTGTTGCCTTAGGAATAAATATTTGCTGCAAGTCCATGAAAAATGTAATTTATAAATTTTTACGGTTGCTTCTGTAAAAAACATTCGTTTTACTTGAAACAGCTTTTAAAATGAGATACGATATCTAAGCATCGCTGAAGATAGCTCGCTCTTACCTATGCGGACATCAATTCCCTAGGATATAGAGACATAAAGAGCGATAGAGGAAGATAGGAGATGAAGGACGAGATAGATCCGATCTGGTTTCGCCGGACGCCTAAAATCCACGCCAATATTTCGACACTCCTGCTTAGCGGGTTGCCGCTTGTCCAGGCGTCAGGCTCAAATGCGACTGCGTAGACGCGTAGTGTTCCACCCCTTCCAAAGCACGTCTGCGTCTCGGAGAAATGGAAGGGGGGGAAGAGGGGGCTGGAGATGGAGCGGGAGAAGGAGCAGGAGGGGAGGGAAGGGGGCGAGGGAGAGGTAGGAAGTATCGGCGGACGGGGGCATGGCTCCATTAGGATACGCTGAGCCGGGTGAATCGCTGGCGGTTCCAACTCGCTCCGCAGAGCACGCTCTCCCGCCACGGACCCCAATCGCCGGCGAGTTTGAAAGTCGACACGTGTGCGAGAGGATCTCCCGATATAGTTCAGCGACCGGCTCGTGGTTCCTTTCTTCGAGAAGGTGGTCTCGTCTCGAAGACAGTGATAAAGGACTCTTGAGCGGAGATTAGGAAAAAAGGATCTGCTTCTGTGATCGTGGTGGGCAATTCGCGGACGAAGGCATTTTTCGGAAAGGGTTGATCTGCAGTAGATTCGTCAGAGAAGGCAGTGCCGGTGCAGGATATCGGCGGCATTCAGCTTTCTGGATTCTTTTCGCATTGATTTTTCCGGTCACGTGGTTCATTTTGCTTTCGGACCATACATTCGCTGTATTTATAGATTGAGAGTTGGTGAATATGATTACGCTGTGCTGAAAAGTGCCTAAGATTTTCTACTTAAATATATCGTTATTTTTAAACGCTGAGCTCTTTTAAACGTGGAAATAACAAGTTTTTCAAAGAGTGATTTTTAAAAATTTTAAGCTTCCAATCGCAAGTATCAAAACGATAAAGGAAGGAAACACGAATATTCCACAAATTTATATTAGGACAAAACTATCGCTTCTGTAGATTCTTTAAATCAAATTATAAATCGATTTTTCGTTATACAACTTTGTAATCATTTAGTTTTAGATTCGGAAAGAAGAGATAACCGAACAAAACCCTCTGACACATTGATAAAGTCAACAAGTGTTGTTCGTTTTTCCCGTTCATTTCTCTTCTCCATCTTCATAGTACAATAACCGGTCTCAAGAGGGTGCTGAAGTTTCAAGACTTTGCAACACTTTATCTCGTGACGCTGGCGGTGTGCTCGTTCTCACGAGCTAGAGGGCAAACAAGTAGGAAGTCGTGTCGCGAAAGGAGAGAGGAAGAGCCTCTGGTGGATTTTGATGGAATCGTGTGAGGACATAACTCGACTGGAAGTACTGATATTGAAATAGGAAATAAGCTTTCCGTCGTCTGGAAAACCGCGACAGAGCGAAGCAATCCAATTTTAAGAAGTATTGGACAGGCGAGATATATTTTTGATTCAAATCGTCAGAGTGCGACAAGAAAATACGTAAGAAAGGTACGCTTCGTTCATTCTGAGAATGATTTTTGCAAAGAAGATGCACAGAAGTGTGTTTTAGAGGCTGCAAAAAGACTGAGGAAAACCCCCTTTTTGTACGCATTTTAGATTTTTCAGATCAATTAGTTCCCTTTATCTTTTTTAAATAGCGTAAATTTCAGCAAATCAGGCTCTAGCGAATTAGAAATAATCAGTTAGGTCATAAAGTTTAAATTCGCGGGCGCTTAAGATCCATTCTATTATTCACAGTGACACTGGCGTGTGCGTAACAAACGAACTGCTCGCCATACCAATCCAGAAATTTCGAAGTTGAAGGATTATTTTATAGGAAAGTAAACGTTTTATTTCGAAGAGGAAGGGGCACAAAACAAGTGAAGAATCATTTTGCGCACAAAGTTAACGGCACTCTACAAGCAACTTTGGAGAGGTGTTCGACAGAAGGACTTCTCGAAGAAGAAAAGGAAAACCAGAAGGAGTCCACTGCATTGTTGGCGATCGGCTGAAGATGGGCTGCAACACGAGTAAAGAAGCGAACGTTCAACCTGTTGAGAATGGATCGGCGGGAGGTGGAGAGGAAGAGGGCAAGAAGGCGACAGCAGAGAACAAGGAGCAGATAAAAGGTGAGTGACCTCCCGAGGACCCGAAAAATGACCCGTCCATCCGCGCAGACGAACGCTCCGTCGGGAGTTGCGCTCGTTTAGCGCAAAGGGTGGAATTTCCACTCGACGGCACTTGGACGCACGAAAAATACTCGCCTAATAAAACACGAGTGCTCCTTCTTTCGGCGCTCTTCGACACTTTGGGTGCTTCGTAGAATCGACGCATCAGGGTCGTTTCTCGCACTGGGTTCAATATTAATTGTATGCGCCATCGTGGTCCTCTTATTTTCCCGTTTATCCGTGGGTTGCACCAAAGGATGGTACGTTAAAGCTTCAGAAGCTGGAAGTTTAAAGATACAGGAAATGCTTTAAAGACTCCCTGAACAAATAAATTCTGTATTTCCAGGCAGTTATTGAAATATTTCTCGAATTGAATTTTTCAGATCTTATTTTTGAACACTAACAAACATCCTCAATCTTTGGGGATTCGTGACTATGTTTGAGGTTTTCTCTCTTACAAAGTGTATTTAAAACCAAGTGAAAGGTAAGCATTAAATATTTATGTCATTGGAGAGGTCAGTACGATCTGCACCCCGCTAAAATAATTTTTCATCAGAAATATTTTACATTAGCAGGAAATTTGGTAATATATTTTTAAATTATTGGATATTATATTAAGGAGGAGTACTTTGTTAAATTATGAGAGAAAGTGTTAGCGTGGAAAAGTTTCTAAAAACATCAATATTATTTTGGCGTGAATAGCAAGAAGGGTATTTTTTAAAGATAAAACTCTCCGCGATTAAACGACAAAATGTCTTCATAATTTCGAGTACTCTCGCAAAAGCATTACTAGGATATATTAAAGACTTTAGTGAAGTAGAGAATGCTACCAAAAATTACTTACCGAATAAGGATTTAATGTGCAACAAAATACAGCTTGAATGTTTCCCATAAATTATTCTTTTATACACTGAAAATCCGTGTTATCTAGTATATGAAATATTACGTTATACAGAATTCTTCTATTGTTTTATTATATATATATATTCCAAATACCGTTTATTTGGTGTATTTCAGTTAAATACTTATGCATATAAGTAATTAGTTTTTTTTAAGGAATGTGAAGAAGCTGTTTAAAGTTGATAAAAAAGATCTATTTGTTTCTTGGGCCACGGTCGTTAATTGATTACAATTTGGGGCACTTCAGACAAAGTAACACTTAAAATAAAAAGTGAATTTGTTTTTTTAGGTTGTAAGGTGTTAGCAGCGATAAATATTTATATAATATTAACTGAATTTAAGTGTTTGATTTTCCCCACGCAATTATAAACTAATTGAAAGTAAAAGGAAAGATACTGTAAAAGATATGCTGAATATTTACGGGCATCTTAAAGGATAGATTAATTTTCGAGAAATTAAAATGCCCGAAATATTTTATATTAGTTGAAGTGATGCATGAAATGATACATTTAAAGTGTTTAGACATGAAAAATTATATCTGTATAATCGTATATCTTTTTAAATTCAAATAATCAAACACTTTTCTCGTCGATTGACAACTGACTCATTCCTTCACTCAAAAACACTTGATCCAGCTATCGTTCTGCAAATCAGAAGTTTTAAAAACTGATTTAGATGTTCTCTTTGCAAGAGAATACCTCTATGGTTTTTCTGGTTAAGGAAAGAAGTCTAAACGCCGATCAACCTTTAGGGTTCTATTTCTCTCTAGGAATATACTCCGCTTTCAATTAAGGTAGATAAATTATTATCATCTTTCGCGTTAAATTTTGGTGCACCCACCTTTCTTGGAGGTCTTGATCAATAAAAATCCGCCCTTTGAAGTTAGGACGTGCTAGATGACCTTGAAATGCAAACAGAAGTTAATCAAAGATAAATTTCAAGTCGTAAACCTAAGAAATTTCATAAAATGTAAGCTAAACATTAACTGTATAGACATATAGTTATTTAATACAAATATCCTCATCCTCAATAAATACCAATTTTTCTCCGACATGCATTATATAATGTTATGGATTTGATCTCTATTCAGAATTTTTAGCGTTCATTGTTTGTACAATAAAAATAAAATGATAATATGTGTTCCGTTTAATAGAGGGCGACTGAAAGATATTTGTAGAGAATATTTTTTCACAATTTCTTTATACACATCTATAAATATATCCACTTGTTTAGTTTAACTGTTCCGTTCTAGTTATCTATTTCCACCAAAGATGGGTCATAGGCAAAAACATTTAAAATGTAATCGTTCTTTTAGAAGGAGGGACTAATTAAATGATTTAATTTCACGAAAGGTTCATTTATTTCATTTCAATTTTGTCATTTCCTTCCATTTCTGAGTTGTTTCATCGAAGCAGGACTTGGGAGTTTTTTTAAATCTTGACAGCATCCTTTTGTGGAGTTAATGGCTTCCCTTGGGGAATTCCGGTGAATTTCAGAGGTGAGTCATATCGCCCATGATCTCTTCGGATATTTCTACTCTTTCATTCAATTTACTAGGAATTGTTTATGAATGAAATAAAACATAAGTAGGGTGCTTTACGATATAAGTAACAAAATGGAAATTGTGTAATATGAAATGAAAGCCAAAAATTAATGAAATATAGCATCATTCAGATATACATTTAAAATACGCCACTATTGTCATTTTATACATAATTAATGCCGTTTCCACGTTAAGAATAATTGGTCGGATAGCATATATTTTGGCTTCTGTAAGTTATACTACTAAGAATATATTAACTTTTATGATGATAGTGTTTTCAAAATATGTCTTCCCGAAGAAATATTTTGAAATGTTGCTATTTTGATTTTTATCTTTGGTTCAAAATTGTTCATAATTGGGTATGAGAAAAATATTCTATCATTCGATAGAACTTCATGAATATTCCTATTTATAGTTTTTAGAAATCAATTGAGATAAAAGCATAGTTGAATCATGCCGCTTTTTTACTTTCTCATATACGTAGTATATTGAGAAAGTATTGTAATCGTGAAATAATTCGACTTAAGATTTTGATGGAAATACATGTTTTAGGGGTCCCTGGGTCCATAAAAGATGTTTTTGCCATGCTGTCTGTCGGTCTGTTGGCTGTTCTAGGGTCCAAACGCATATATAAAATCGAATAATATCTCGTATTTATGCAATATATCATCTTTTGCAGACCCTTTTTTTCATAAAAATGATATTGCCCGAAAATAAAGGGTAGTTTATTCTAGGCGATTTTTAGAAAACTTTGATTTACTCATAAATGGCTCAATAGAATTTGATTAAAATTAATCCAGTTGTAGAACCTGATGTCACAAATAATATTACGTAAGCCATATATCTCTTGAAATCACTATATGGCGTCCAGTGGCATAATAATGTACGCTAAGCTACCTTACCCAAGCCCTATGACGTCACACCACCGCCATCCACTCAAAACCTTACTACAGCCTTACGGTTAAACTAAATCGAATTATATCTCATATTTGTGGATAATATCACGCATAAAAGACATTCTGAAGAGATGAACGATATTGCGCAACAATTAAGGATACTTGATTCTTGGCTATTTTGAAAAAATTCTATTTACTCAAAAATGGCTGCAAGGATTTTGATTAAAATCCATCCAATCGTACAGCCTAATGTCACAAATAGTACTAACAAAGCCATATATCCCAAAAAATTACTAAATATCGATCAGTGGCATTAAAATATGCGCTAAACTACGGTTAACTTTTAATTATAAGCGTTTTTCTTTTACAAGCGTTCACAGTGGACCAAACGTATATACGTACATGAGAGTTTGTGCAATGTATATTGCCCCCTTTAATTAAGAATGCAGAATTACTGCAAATAATTCCAAACTGAAAATAAGAGTTTTTATAATGTTTAAAATAATATGAAATAAAACTTAAGCGCACTTAAAAATAACCTAACTGGTATATCTTTAAAAAATTAAACTTAAGCGATGCTGGAATAATATCCGAAACGCATCTAGCAAATGAGCCTCGTCTGGATAAGCGGTCGACGGATCGAATCAATGTTCGGAGAAACGCGATGAGTTTTAATATTAAAGCCATCACGGCCACTCTCCAAAGCACCCACTACTTGATTACTCCAGACTGGAGGAAATGTGTTTCCTAAGGGCGTGGTCTTCTAAACGCACGTGTTCCCCCCAAACGCCCCTCCATCCCCCATTTCCACTTCTCCACTCCTAAAACACACGCCCACATTCCATCCTCCTCGTTTCAACATTCCCCTTATCCGCATCGCCCATCCTCTCTTTTCCCCCCGGCCGCCATTGTGACCCCCTCTTCCTTCCCTCCTTCCAGTTTAAGGGCTCCGATCATCGAATCCTAACGGCGTTCCCAATGAGACGCCTTCCAAAGAGACGCCATCCACGTAAAAGAAAGACTGTCCGCTATTTGCAAAATATTCCCTTCTCTTGTCCCGTTTTCTCTTTAAATATACAAAGCAGAGGTTATAAAGGCGCGATGGAAAGTTTACTCTCGGTTGACGTTTTCTATAAGGCGCAACACTGAATACGTAATCTTGTGAGAAGGATGCCGCAAAAAATGTGCTAAATTGCTGTCGATGCATTTGCAAGAAAGGGTTTGAGTTAGCGGAGAAAATACCTAAACATTACAATTCCGCTGAATATTTAATGCTGACAGTATACGTTGTCGTTTCATGGTTTCTTAGTTGTTAGTCGTGTTATAGAATGCGGTAGGATATGGAAAGTAAACTTAATCATTATCGATATAAATGGTGTTTCATCCAAATCATGAACTTATTCAAATCGCTGTATTGGATTACACCCACGCAACTTTTCATGCACGAGCCGTTCGATGTTATAGCTTCACAAACACTTCGATCATTCTGTTTTCCGTGGCGAGGATCGATATACACGCTCATCCTCTATTCAGCATCACGCGCCCTTTTCATGAAAGCTCTTCTCTCATTCTTACAACATGCTCATATGCTCATATGATTTCGCACAAATACACCGAACATAAACCATTTATATGCCCATTTTCTTAAGTTATACGACTATGAATCAATCCGGCAATTAATAGGATTTCTAACCACACACATTTTACGATTAACTGAATTTACGTTCCGTGAATAAAAAATACGAGCGTTAAGTCGGAGAATGACTATTTAAAACATGAAAATGAAATTTCTAGAAAGAAATCGAGTTTTGATTTTGTATCATTTATCAGTATCTGGCAGCGTAAAAATAAAATAAGAATCAGAAAATAAAGGCAAGTTGATTTGGCTGACAAAAAAATCAGTCGAAAATTTTAGGTCCGCTTTCTCATAAAAATAACGCAAAGCTAGAATTTCCGAGGGAGACACAAGTTAAAATTTAATTCCAAGTTATGTTTATGTGATTCTGGTGGAAACCATTTTATGAACCATTATTATTACTTGAGCAAAAATTATTATTTGAAAGTTCGTGGAAATACATTAGGTTTAATAAATCGAGAGAAATTATATTTAAAAAAGTATTTTAATGAATGGCTAGAATACACATTGGACGGTTTTTCGACGATTGCAAAATATTTAAGTGTTAAATGTGAGCATTTGAGATAAACCTTAGGCATTAAAGAGCTGGATGTCAAATTTCTATCTGTATCATTCCGTGAAAAACACGGCCTAATAAAAGAAAGGATTCATAAATTTGAATCCCTTTCTGCCACTTATCGCAATATGGCGTTTTGCAGAGCGATTTGTTTACGAGGGAAAAGTAAACGATTCGAAAGATTAAATTATCATCTCCTCATATTTATACTAATAATAAATAAAAACGAAGCGAAAAATGCTCTTTTTCATATCCATCAAAATGTCATGTATTTTTGATACAGAAATTTCCATTTTTCGCTCGAATTTTTATTTGATTTCTAAAACAATAAATACAACCTGTTATTTCATGAGGTACATTTGCAACTTCGTTTAGCTCAATTAATACGGCATTAAGTAGCTATTTAGGACTTTCTATTTAACAAGGCATCAAATGATAAGGTTGTACCATTCTTATTTATATTGTGTATATATATATATATATATATATATATATATATATATATATATATATATATATATATATATATAGGATATTTCAACTGATTTCTCGAAATAATCACCGAAAATGAAAGTTTCGCTAGCTTCTCTTTATCTCTGTAACTCTTCCCATCGCCACTATCTTCCTTTTCCGCCGTTCAAAACGAATTGCTTCCCGCTGGTGTCAAAGGGAAAATCGATGCGTCACTTCAATCGACCGTCGCATTCGCTTATATTTTATGTTTGGCCTTTGTGTTTGACGCCAGTTTTCCTACCGAGCACGGTTTTTATGAGTTGAATTTATTTTGTATCTACATGTGGATGTGTCGAAAAAATATTCGAGCAGACACTTTTTTATTTACTACATTGGCATAGCAGGTTTACGATTGAGAAGTAAATTATTTCGAATGCGAGAAAGTTGAAATAATTTTTACCAGTGACGATATTATTCTGGAATAAAAATTAATCATATTTTCGATTTTGTCCCATGAATTAAAATATGCAGAGAGATAGAGAGAGATAGAGGAAATAAAATTGTTTCTCAGTTTTTGCTATATTAAATCTAAATGGAGGTAATAAATATTCTCACATTTAGCAATTTCACAATTAATAGGGCCTTTTAATCACATCTGAGGACGTGGAGTCACCCATGAATTTTGCTTTTTAATGCTTTTAATGGTAACACGTCAATTAAAATGGAAATTCATAGAGATATTGCTCTCTGGTACTGTCGTAGCTTACCAGCATATCCATTCCGTTCTTTTTAATCTCCGTAGTTACAGTTTTATTCACTTAATTCAATTGGAGTTCAGGCAATTTTTACCAAAGCCAGTGAAGCGCGTTATTTCCCCGGCGTGAGAAAGCAGAATATAAGAGGAATGCCTTCTTTCCGCTCAATATTTAGCAGGAGAAAGAGTTACGTAATCCATGGATATCCATCGCTATCCTCCTACGCCCCCTCCTCATTTTAATTTATAAGTTTTTTGATACACTTGCCAACCAAAGAGGATAAGCCGGCGGGTGCGCTCGGCTTGGTCAGGGATTATAGTGTTTGCCGTATTGGCCAGCGCCCTCCACCCTCGCTCATCGTATTGTCAGCTGAGTGTGGGAGGTGGTGGGGAGGGAAAGCAAGAGACTGGCGATTAGGCTTATGAGATGCCATCCACCCTCATCCCACGTCTTTCTGACAATATCAAACCTCTCCCCCACCTCTTACTACTACTATTCCATCGCAAAATAGTTTCAGATGTTTCAAGAAGAAAATGGGATGAAAAAAACGTAAAGCCCTGTTCGTAATATGCCTCTTATTGTAAGTTATATGGAGGTGTGGTTTAAATGAGGTAATATTTTGGTTCTGGATTTGAAAGCTTGTTTTTTATATAGAACGCCTTCTGTAAATATTGATTATTTGGTAATAAAAGTTTTGAAGAGGACTTATATTTTCCTCATATTTAGCTTAAATGTTAATTATTCATAAATAAATTTAATTTTTAGGCATTTCCTATAGAGAAAATTAGCATATTCTGCGTTTTATATCTACGATCGAATGTTAAGAGCATCTTCAGCGGTTTGATACTGTTATTATTAAAAATTTCTCAAATCTAAGTTAACGTTCGTCTAAAACATAAAATTTTGAAGCAGTAGGAATTGTGTTTTAGTAACAAAATCAGTTTCCTCAAGATTCTTCTAATATCTTCGTATCTGACCTACACTATATCCATTCCAATTTTATCCTTAAACATGTCTCTTGGCTCGCATAGAAGCATTATTCTTTCATGCAATCTCTTTAAAAGAATCAAAATTGTTTCCTTTAATCAAGTGTTGGGATTTAAAATTGATTTTAACATAAAAAGCCATTCATAAACCAATGCCAAACGTAATACAAAAATTATAATTGATTCGTTTCAATACTAGATTCAAAAAGAAAATAAGTTAATATAAAATTCACTAAGGTAAACAAATTCGTTTAATACTAATTCTAGTTAATATGTGATACAAAGATCACGTTTTCTCCGTGGATAACGTTGTTATAATTCCGCGAAATGTAAATTTCAACTGGAAAACTCTCGTTTATTTCCGAAGAAATGTGTTTCTAGAAATAGTGTGCGATCCATTGACCGTTACAAAGCATCGCGTGGGGGAAGCGAGTCGTAATCCCTTCACTGCAGTAGTGGAACCTAACGGCGAATCGTAATGGTTTGCGTTTTGTGTAAGGTCTGAGTTCACGCTGTTTTTCGTCTGCTCCTGAGATTTCCGGTTGCTTGAATTGTAGTACAGTTTGACACGTTTGTTCAGTTCAATGAAATTTCTGAGAGACAAGCAATGAGACGAAGATAATGCGGAAGGAGCTGGAAATGAAAGAATTGGTGCCGAAATTAAAATTCTGCAAAGGAGCAAATTAATAATTGCAACGTAATACCCTAATTATGTTGAGGGAAACAAAAGAAGCAAGAGAAGCTGGAAAGAGTCTAAAAAAGCCGAGAACATGACAGTGATATGAGATACAGGCAACCCTTCGAGACTGGTTTCATAAAACGTGTACTCAAAATTTATTTATAGCGAGGCTCATTTCCCAAAATAAATTTCAGAAAGTCTCCGCAGAAATAATTTGAAGTTCAGTAGCTGCTGGCAATATCGATTTATGGATAAAATAAATCTGTAAAGTAGGGGCTTTAGTGGGTTTTTCAAAGCCGATAAAAACCGTAGCAGAATAGCAAATAATATGCAACAAGAGATATTTTAAATAAACTGCCGAGACTTTTGTGGCCAGACAAATTAAAATAAATTGATGTTTTAAGGTGGTTAATTGACATATTCATGCAATGGATGGGTAAAAGCGTCATTTTTTATCTAATTTAGTTTTATAAGTTTCTTATTGAGTAGCCTTATCCACCACTAAGAATGATGACTCTCCTTGAATCCAAATTGAAATATATGAGCTACGGTACATTATTAATGCATTGCACACTTATTATCTCAGTTTTCAAGCACATCTAAAATAATAAAATAGATTTATTTAATAAATAGATTAAAGGTTACCGATCGTCAAAACGCAGTATACTTTGAACTCAGCCATAAGTTTCCTTCTGAATCGTTGTCAATATCTTGCCCTCTCCGAGATTAAATAGGAAGACTTTGCTTGGTCACTTTTAACCAGAGAGTAAAATGGGAAATAATTATTAAAATATATAAAATAAAATAATTTAATTGTAACGGGAAAAATACTACCAATAAATAGCTATTTATAGTCCTCGGTTTGGATAAATAACATTGTTGAACTGTTATATTAAAAGTGATTTATGTGGAGTTCTGCGACGAAACTATAATTCATCATGTTTTGCAAATTTTCCTCTCGTTGTCTGTTGCACGTAACCGGAATAGAATTCACGTGCAACTCAACAGTTCGTATTGCGGACCCTTTGTCTCTCTCGAAGGCTGTTGATATCCGTTCGGATACCTTGTTGCTGTGTCTATAATATCGACCAGTGATAATTGGTGGAGTCGAAATATTTTACAAAACCTATACTTTCTTGGAATATTGCACTAGAAGTGACGAATTCATCGGCTGATTTCCAACTGACAACAATTTTACTGGTTTGTAGGAATTCTTACAATTAGCTTGTAAATCAGATATTTGTAGTTTTTGTTATAATGGCACATATGTTGACGAAATTTTACCGTCTTTACATTATTAGTAATAGCAGTGCATTAAATGGAGGAATTAATAGTTATTATTTCCTGAATAAATCGTGTAACTCTCACAAAATTATATCCTTTTCACAAATATTTGGGTTTTCACACCAAAAGATTGAAGTTTTATATAAATTTAAAATTTATTCTTTAGAGACAACGTTAATGTCAGGGAAAGTTTCAAAATCTATTTATTATTCTGAAGTAAAAGCATATATGTTATGTAGCCATTGCCTTATTTGGAACACATTAATTTTCATACGAAAATTTTAACAATTGCCTCACAAGTAAATTTTCAGAAACAATGTTTCAAGACTAGTAATTTATTCGTATGTTGTGTTTTATTGATAGAAGATTAATAAGAAAGTTAGATACATTAATTTTTTTAAATTTTAAACGAGAAAAAGGCACCGCCGATAAAACTTTTCAGTTAAAATGTTGTTTTCATAGATTAAAAAGAAAATTTCAGACATTCTAATTTTCTATAAATAAGTGAGATTAAATTTTATGCTTCCCTATTGTTTAGATTTCTTAGTAAAAGAGACATGACAAAAATTTCTGCTTCATCAAAGAGAATGATAGTGATTACCTATGTAAATAGGAAGAAAATAGGGAACGGTATCGTAGCATTTGTTCGATAATTCTATAATCAGCTTTGAAACATTGTATTACGAAGGTGTTAAAGTTATGTTCGATTAGTTAACAAATACTTTAAAAAACAACATAAGAAACAAAATACCATAGAGGAGATTTAGTTACTGCAAACGGGAATAACGATGATAGGTTGCACTAACAGTGACTTTGACTGTTATTCTAAAAAGGATTCTTTCCCGCGGAATTATTCGTTTACTCTGCAAATACATTTTATCTGAGAATTTTCATAAATTAAAAATATTTTTGCGAATTAAAGATAAAAATTCTCCATTAAAACAATATGCAGCCGAGATGATAATAAAGAGCCCAAAAAATACTTTTTTGGGCATTTAAAAAAAAGCATAAATGGGAGATGTCAAAATTTTAGAAAGCAATTCCGAGTGGGATATCCTTTAATTCCGTATTGCGTGAGTAAATGTCTTTCGAGATATTTTAAAACGGGTCGCATTTGCATGGACAAGTCTTGTCTCGGCGACCATTAAAATGTGCCGTGCATGTGATGGGCCAGCGTCCAAAATTAGAGCCGACCTCCGATATCGATCCTTGAGCCATTTGCATAAAAGTTCTCACTTCTGCTGCGGTTAATTTTTCCGCTTCAGTAGCGAATTTAAATCCGCTATTGCGTCGCATTAATACGCGATTTCTAAAGTCCATTCATGGAGTGAGGATAGAGAAAGCGACAAAGCCTTGGCCTCGCATAGTCTCATCTCAAAATTCGCAGTGGAAATGGTTATCGATTGCTGCATTTCGATTGTGACAGAGTAATCGTGAGAACATATATCAAATAATAATTCCTAAACAAATGTATTACATCCATTTGTGCGTGTGCAACCTTAATTATATTATGAATATATGAAACCTTTCGGGACGTATGATGCAAAATTGAGTAATCATTTTTAAGATACCCTCAGAATCATCTGGTGAGGAGAATTTGTACAATTTAACTGTCAAAAGTTAGCACTTGAAGTGTCTTCCTAATGTGTGCGTGCGTTAAGGTGCTTTGAGTAGCTAAGATTAACAGCAAATCTTTGAATGTTTTAGTTGTGACAGCTGAGGTACTGTTTGAGAGAATTATTTTGATTCACTGCTTATTTTCGTTTTTAGACTTGTGATCGGTCGAAAAAATTTCTTGTAGAAAATAATGATTCACATAAATAGTTACTATCAATTTCTGAGTCGACATTACAAATTGTGCCACATAAATACCCATCGGTTATTTGGTCTGCATGACACCATACTCCATTTTGCGATTATAACAAATTCTAGGATTTGTAACACCAGAATCCTACTTGAAAGTAGGATTTTTTTATGTATTATAATTTTATTTATAAAAGGTGCATCATCTTCTAGAAAGCCGTTGATTTAACATTTAAGTCATTCTCGAATTTGAAAATAAAGATCTTTTGTAGAGATGACGCTTGCGGGATAATTTACGACCTCAAGGTTTAACACATGTAAATAATCTGTGAAGGTTAGCGTGTTAGGACAAGGGACTGAAGTGATTCTAGACTTGACCTTGACAATGAAATGATTAGCGTGACTAGCTCTCAATGGAAAGGTCGCGGATTTGAATCCTCCCGAAGGCTTGGTCGTATGTGCTTGTCATAAATACAATATAACACATATAATTGAGGAAACCCGTTTGTGTTTTAAAGAAATTATTATAAGACACTTAGTAGGAATTTCAAACTGTATTTTGATAATAATTATACTGCCTCTTGTCAAAGAACATCAGGCATTTGGAGTTAATTTCATACGAACCATAAGAGCGAACAGGATAGAAGACGGCACTTTGGAAAGGGAGGATATGCTGAAGAAGAAAGGCAGAGTTAATTACGACTTCATTGTTGAAGGTAAGAGTGGATGAGTTGTCACAAAATCATTTAGCAAAAAGCGATAGCTTTGCAACATCGTCTGTCCAACTGAAAACTTTATTACAAAAAATTGATTTTCGAACAATTAACCTAGATTCACTGACTGTTGCAAACAATGAGATTGGAAACAAAATTCTAATATTGAGGTCTGAAGACATCTTTGTGATCCCGAATACAATAACTTCGTGGGAGGAGTTTATTTGAAAGGCATGCTCATTGAACTCGACAAAATTGACATTGAAGGAGAACAAAGTGTTATATGGAATTCAATGACTATTTTTTTTATATTTACATGCTAATTTGTGGCTACTACATCGCCATTATTTGAACCAGAGTAAGGAGAAACAGACTTCAGGAGTGAAATAGCTAGTTGTCTAACATCTTGTTGTGGCTCAGAGGAAAAAATAACGGGTAAGAATAACCCAGAACCATGAAGATACAAACAATAATATCAAAAATCTTCAAAAATCTCAAAACCTTATGCAATTCTAATGTTTGATGACTTAAATCATTGGCCTGAGGCTGTGAAAGATAAACAAAGATGTAAGCAGTGCAGTGCTTGTATCAGGATTGGATGCAAAAAATGTAAAATTGCATTATGTTTGGCTTCAGACTGTAAAGAAAGATTAAATATAATTGTATTATTAATAAGATTGTATTCAAGGCTAGATTGAGGTTACTTTTAATCTTGATAAGGCTGATAATTTCATATGACTACACGTTTAAATTTAAGAATTTAAATAAATTTTGTGAATTTTTTCAGTAGTTTATTACATAAACCTTTACTAACCTACTTATTCAAAATGATTATTTTTGTTGTGTATTTCATAATTCATCTCTGAAAATGCAATATAGGGTAAATAAAAAATATATAAATGAAATTTAGGAAAAGTAATTTAGTTTCACAATCATTATATCGCGTGCATTTCTGCTTCATAAGGGAATCAATCAAATGTTATTTGTCAGGAGAGACTATAACATAAACGAGTGCAAAATATTTAGTTTATTTTGGTGCGAAGAAGTATTATATTAATAAAAGTAGGAAAGGATGGAATTAATGTTTTAGCTTTGAAATTATTGGAAGAGAGGCGAATATAATATTTCATCAGTTAAAAAGGAATGAACGTAAAGATAATACATAATGATAAGATGGTGCCAAGTATAACGGAAAAGTAAGTAGGGAGGGCGATAAAAGAGATAAAGAAAAGAAAAGCCAAAGGGAGTGATGAGATAGCAGCATAGATTCATAAATTCGTGGTTTGGATGGGATTTGAAGCGGTGGCAAAATTAAATGACAAGATTTCCTAAAAGTAACGATGATGCCTCAAAAGATGAACCTGAAAGCAATGCACTATAAAAACTATATAACGATAACCAGAGGCGGATTTAGAGGGTGCGAACTCCTAGGCGATTGGAGTTTGCGAAGCTCACGACTTACGATTTCTGAAAACGAGTTTATATTTTAATGAAAAAACATGCAAACAAATTTTGAATTATATATATAGCAACAAACGATAGACTGATGGCAATAAAGCTAAAAGCAGTCCCAGTAGACATGCTGATAATCCAGGTATATATGCCAACATCAGCTCTTGAAGATGAAGAAATCGAGGAGATATATGAGCAAATTAATGACATTTACGAAGAAGATGGAAGAGGTTAACTGCATAATAATGGGAGATTGGAACAGCATAGTCAGAGAAGGACAGGAAGAAAATGTTGTTGGGCAATACGGACTTGTGAAGAGAAACTGAGGAGGAAAAAAACCGATAGAATTCTGCATCAATAATGACCTTGTAGTGACTAATATATGGTTCAAAAACCATAAACGAAGGTTATACACATGGAAAAGCCCAGGAGTTAGAATGAGATGCCAAGTAGATTACATCCTAGTAAAACAAAGATTCAGGAACAGCATAAAGACCGCCAAGGCATTACCAGGAGCAGGCATTGATTCAGATCACAGCCTTTTAATAGTTGACGTAAGTATAAAGCTCAAACAAATAAGAAAAACGAGAAGAGAAAGACAGACTTGGGACCTGGAAAAGCTGAAAGAAAGGCAGGATGTAGTTGGATGAAGTTGGAAGATCGCCTAAGAAATTTGGAAAAAACCAAAGAACGTGAATATGGATTGGGAAGAAATTAATACCAGTATCAAGGATACCTTGGATAAAGAGATTGGAAAACAAGAGAAGAAAATCAGAAAAACATGGATCACTAAGGAAATGCTGGAGGAAATGGACGAGAGACGAAAATGGAAAAACATTATAAGTGAATATTTCTACATTTACAGCTAACATCAATAAAGTTTTCATTTTTCTCACCAACACTGTAACTACATAGAATCAGTTTTTTCACTGCACTCCTTGAAAATTTTCTTCAAAGATCCTTTACACTTTCGTTGCGATTCTTTCAAATGAGCACGCTTTTTCCTTTTAAATGCTCTTGATTCAAACTTTCTCTCTTTATCCCGATACCTCCCTGATATTTTAATACTTAAATGGGGTTAATTAGTCTACTTAATGTAATAACGCTAAACTAAATAATTTAGTCAGATTAAAATAACGATGTTAATTATGATAATGATTCACTAATACAATGAAATGCCCTGCAATAACGCAACTTAGCTATTGGCGATTCATGGGAACTACGAACCAATTATGAGGACCAACAAAGTCCGACTGATCAGGTCCTCGAACACGCCAGTTCTCTTTTACAACGATCGTCTTCATCACCAAAAATGCATGACTAGTTTTTGTGCTGGGACTTTTCAAACTCTTTAAACATTTCTTTCACTTCTAATATTAAGCTGCCGACTAATTAACTCAACGCCGTCCGACGTAGATTGTACGAAACATATGTCGAGAACTTCAGATCCCGCCGTCCGACGTACAACTGAATTCCAGAAAAGAGAGGTGGAATTAAATTTGTTTTGATTTTGAATTTCCAAGTGAAGGGTGGATCTAGTTGAGATCTATTTCTTTTCATCGTTCGACTAGATCTAAAAAATATACGCAAAACCTTTTAACCGTTACTCTCTTCACGAAAGCATTCCGTGCGTGACTGCACACGCTCAGTGTTTCTTTCTTCCTCTCTCCAGATCTGTTTCTTTTAATTTGCTCGTCGCTCTTCTGCAAATAAACATCCGCGAAAGCTTTCTAGACGATGTTTCGAGTGCTATTGATCACGCATCACCATCAACGCGTTTCTTTCCTAGTTTGCCTTTAGGGAGCAGGCGTGAGGCCTCTATGAGGCGCGAGGCCCTAGGCGGTCGCCTAGGTCGCCCTGTATCCGCTCCTGACGATAACTCTACTATCAGACGCGTTGAAATTTTTTACTACAAGGCTAAAGACAAAAGCCGAAGAAATCATATCAGAAAGAGCAATTGAGTGCAGCCGAGATTTTTTGCGTGTGCTTTGTTGACTGGCAGAAGGTTTTTGATTGGGTTAATTGGACAATAATGATGAGGATATGAAAGACTATCTAGGTATACTGAAAAAAACACGAAACTGATACTTAAGTCAAGTTTTGAAGAATCAGATAAGAGAATGATTAAGAGATAAGATAAGAGAAAATTAAAAGAAAGCTATATATTGCCGGTCCTTTTTAATGTGTATGGAGAATGGTTAATACAAGAAGTGCTAGAGGGCATTGGAGACTTCAAGATTGGAGGACGGATTATAGGAGCATTAAAATGTGTTGATGACCAAGTACTTTCAGCAAGAAACGTAAAGGATCACCGGAAAATGGCATATAACAGATAAAATAACAGATAAAAAATATGAATTGCAAATAAATGTAAAAGGTAGTAGTAGTAATTGATTTTTAAGCGCATTGACTGCCATGGGCATTTTGCACTGTCATTAACTGGACACACACACAAAAGGGAGGAGGCAAACCCGGTGCCGGCATTAGCCTACTCTTTACGAAAAGCACCAAGAAGGCCAACTGCTTAACGTCCCTTCTGTAAGAAAAATGGTGAAGTTAAATGAACAAATAAGATGAAAAACGAGGAAATATTAGGCAATATAGGGAAAAGCAAATGATTATACTAACTATAAGAAAAAGGAAGGCAAACTGGATCTGAGATTACCTGAAGTGAGAAAGTATGATTAAAGAAGTGTTAGAAGGAATAAGAGAAAAAGGTAGGAGAAGGTTTTAGCTGATAGAAGACTTGAAAGGAAAAGAGAGCTATCAAGATATCTAATGATTACGGAAAATAGTACCATATGGAGAACCAGGTTTAACTAAAAATAATCCACAGATATGGTCATATATACAAAATAAATAAATATATACTATGTACACATAGTATAATTCTAAGTGACAACATTGTATATTTTGTGTACTTTTTAAGTGCTGAAGTTCTATTTTTCATTTATTCCACCATAAATGAGAAGTAAAAGGGTCATTGCAGAAGCAATAATAATAAAGAATGGATACAAGAATTAAGACAGCCTTAATGCAGCCAGCCATTAACAAAATATCTTGAGGGCAAAAAACATTCCGCATCGAGGAATTTTATTTGGTCTTTCTCTCTTTCAGCAAGTGTCGCGCTTCCTTGATTTACTGGTCGCCATTCTCCGATTTGCCATCTCCAAGGTGATTCATTGCCATCCCGATTTCACACAGCGACCTCTATTCCACTCCTGGGACCGAGATTCATTTTTCGATATGAGATTTTGCAGTGTGATTGGATGTTTTTTTGTTTTTCTAAATGTAAGAGATATACCAATATTACGTTGTGAAAGAAAAATGAGCTATATCGATAATGAGACGCAAAAGTTGATGTTATTTTCCTAATCAGAGCAGAACGAGAAAATTGGAAAGTATTTGCCGATCTGTCGCCATCAAAGGAATAATAAAAAAATACTAACCTAGAGCTTTGAAATTTTGCTGATAACTTTCTCCAGATAAATAAAAAAATAGCTGAGAAATAAACCTCTTCTTTCTTATAAAGAAATCTGCACCATCTTGCCAAAATACTTTCACGTACACGTGACAGAGATTTGGCGGATCCATTAATATCCATAATGTCCAAACGGTTTCCAAGCAAAATCGTCAGATCGTTTTCAAAATGAAATTTTCGTGGGATACATTTGGAAAGTATTTCGACAAAAGAATCATTTTTCGTTGCGGTATCGGAAATATCATGCTCTCTGGATATCTCATATTAATTTTCAGCCTTTTCATTTTTCGCAACCTCTCACTTCGATATTTGTCGCAAAGAGAAGTAATGTAAAATGAATATTCATAGATTCGTCTGTCTAAGAAAACCGAATGCCTATCTCGGAGCCTCAGCCGCATCCCCTTATTCTCTACATTCCCCGATCCCTTCTTCAAATTCCTCTCTCAATATCCCCTTTCCATTTTCTTATCTCACCTCCCGACTGTTTGGCGCAGAAGTGTGTTTCGTAAGAGGGAGGAGTGAAAAAAGCTTGGGAGGAGAATCAGTATGAAAAGAAGGGGAAGAGACGAGAGGGAAGAAGTGGAGAGAAGAGGAGGAGAAGAATTGGAGAGAGAGAAGTGGTGAAGGGAGAAGAGGGAGGAAGAGAGAGAGAGAAGAGGGGGAGAAACGCCGGAGGGAGAAACCGTCATATGTGTCGACTGGACGGAAGAGTGGGCGGCTAGGGCGTCCTATGCGACGGCTTTTTCGGAGATGGAAAGAGGAAAAGGGCCATGATGAACGGCGGTGCATGTTTGAGTGCGCGTACGTATGCATAGTGGACACACTAAGTGGCGATTTCGAAGTCTCGGGGAGAGAAAGAATTCGGGACGGGGTTATCGAGGTCGGAGGATCTCACGGCGGAATGGGAAATCGGTTGGTGGAGTGAGGATGAGTGAAATGGGAATGGAAAGGAGAAGGGGAGGGGAAAGGGTAAGGGGAGTGGGAAGGGGAGGGGGAAGAGAAGGAGGAATGGGGGAGGTGGAGGAGAGGGAAGTGGAGGAGGGGGGAGTGGAGGAGGAGGAAAGAGGAGGGGGAAGAGAAGGAAGGGGTAGAGGACAGACAGACAGACAAACGACTTTATTTAGGGCGAAATTGAGACTATATAGTCCCTTCTTACATTTAACCCTTTTTCATATAATTACATTATTTACATATTAAAAATACATTAATTGCATATGAATTACAATAAAATACATATTAATTATATATTGGTTAATAGTTCATAGAGCATTACCAAAGAATATTGTTGGTTATGTGGGTCGAAAAAAACTGTCAGCTATGTTTTAACACAGAAAAAAATGTCCCACTGCGGAAAAGAACTACGAAGAAAAGAGGTGTGAAAAACCGAGAAAATTCCTAAACAGTTCAGAGGAAAAAATAATAATTTGAAAGAAAGAGAAAAGAATCATTTATAAGTACATACGAATGTACATACATTAATATCCATATAAGGGAGGGGGTGAGAGGGAAATAGAGATTGTAGGTGGGGAGGTGGAAGAAGAAGGGGAAGAAGAGGAACGAGAGGGGGAACGGGAGGAGGAGGAACGAGAGGGGGATCGGGAGGAGGAAGGGGAGGAGACGTGCAGATCGATGGGGAAGATTGATGTGCGATTGGAATCGGGAAATAGGATGAAAGTGGATGAACTGCCATTGTGAGAGAGATTTCGGGAGTGCAAATGCGACGAGGTAGGAGGCGACTCGGTGAGAGGAGAGAGAGTGGAAGAGGAAGAAAGGCGAAAGGAGGAGGGGAGTAAATATGGGAGGGACGGGAGGATGGCGGTGTTTTCGCAGACCGAAAGGTTTTCATAACAAATAATCGGCTCGCAAAGCCGAGCACCTAGTTCTCCGCTTTGCTAATGGCTAGTTGCATCGACGACGAAGGAATTCAAAATTTAATCCCAATTATATTTATTTGTAATTGCGGAAATAATATAATTTATAAATATTTACTTTATCGTAAATAAAATTAATTATAATTCCGTACATTACCATTATTTCGGATTTCAAAATGATCTCCTATATTTAAAAATATTTAATTTTATATGCGTTGTTATTTAACGAATGCGAATGCTAGTAAATAATTCTGTTTGCCATACATTGATAATTAATTTTAAATTGAGTATTCATTCGTGAATCATTTTCACTAATATACTAAAGACGCATTAAATAAAATTAACGAAGAAACCGATGGTTAACGTAGTATTAAAATACTTTACTGGTAGCATTTCCAGAAAAGATGCAATTTAATTTAATTAAACTTTGGTTTTTACGCCTACATGTCTATCATTTAATTAATTACAAAAATTCATTCATTGATAATAATTTAGTTGAAAATTAGTGATGTCTTGCAGAGTTAAATGCCACATTTTAAGCTACAAGGAGGTATACACTAGACCAGAGGTTCCTTAACTTTTCTGCTTTGCGAACTCCCATTCCCAAACTTGTCTGGTTTGCGGACTCCCATTCTATTTGCCATATTTTCAAGGACTCTCATAGTAGGATTAGATAAAAATGACATTTTTAAAACAATATTATCATCATTTTTTAAATTCAAAGAAATTAAAATATTAAAATGCTATTTTCCCCACATTGTTCTTCAAAGTCGGTCATTACCAACGACACTGGTCGCTTAAAGGACGCGGTCGGAGCTCGGATATCGAAACTGGGGCGAAATTTGAAGCCAAAGTACGTTCCAGGAAGTTTTCATGCGATCTCGATTCACCGAAAAATATTTTGGTGCAAGGTGAGCGTGAAAAAGGAAACAAACCATTCCACTCCATGAGCTGAAAAACTTCGGAAAATGATCAAGGAAACTTTGGCTATGATTCTATTTAAAATGAAAAGATAACCATTCCTTATGAATTTTCCGCACCTTTAAAATATCTACCGCAAAAATGAAAACGTGCTAACTAAGGAGCACCTGATTTAAATACTTTATTTTTTAATAACCGCTTAGAATTATTTGAGTATTTCCTTGCGTAATATTTTATCTCTCATTATTTACTTTTTTAGTGATATAATAAAACTTAGAAAAGGTAACTGAAAAAAGTTAAAACTACTAGATTTAATTTCTATTTCTCCATTCTTTAGAATGATATCGAGAATAAAAAAAATAAAACCAATTAATACATAATATGTTTTTGAGAGACGTTTGGAAGAAATAAATAAGATTTTATATTAAAATTATACTTAAAATGCAAATTCTTTCTGCTAATGTTCGTTTTGAAGCATAAATAGTATTTGAACTATAATTTTGCAAGTTTAGGAGACTGAAGAATATCTTTAGTTTAGATTCGCGAAGATGTAAAATTAGACCGAAATTGTAAGGTTCAGTCCTGGAGAATATTTCACATTTTCGTAAGCCTCCGGTGTGCTCTCAAATGTATCCTTTAGAAATAAAGCGGAGTTTTTACGACAAAGGATAGAGGAAAGCGACAACACACTCTCACGTGGCTCACCTCGCCTCAAAGGAAAGAAATAAATGCGCTTGGGGGAGCGATGATGTCTTCAACATTCTCATAACCTCTCGTAAAATCGGACTCCAAATGTATTCATTTATTCGTTCCTTTCCGAGTCAGCCGTTTCCAGCGTCATCCTATCCACGTGTCGGTTTCGCTGTCTCTTTCTCCAGTCCCTCTCTCTTTCCCTCTTTTCTCTCTCTTCCTGCACATCTCTCTCTCTCATTCTGTCTTTGCCTCATGGCTTCGTAGATTTATAAGCTCAGTATCCGAATAATTCAGGGCCTTTTGTTTGGAGGAGAAGTGAGGCTTTACTGTTTTTTTATTCTGGCTCTTACCCAGCAGATGCAGAGAAAACATTGAATGGTCGTAATCAAAATTCAAGAATAACAGGTTTACTTTAATGAAATTCTTTTTCTATCCCATGAGTGTGTGTGTATATATATATATATATATATATATATATATATATATATATATATATATATATAATGTTATTATAAATAAATATCAAAGAGGATCGTGATAATAACTTAAAATTTAACTAAGTTAAAATAAAGAAATGACGGATAAGGTGGAACTGATTCCGTATTAGAGTTACACATTTTCTCTCCAAAATGGTTTTTCATTCTACTATTATACTACGAATTTAATCATAATCGTGTTTATTCGGTCAAATTTAAATGATTCCTAGTATCGTATATTAGCTAACTTGTGTTGTTTTTGCAAACATTTAACATATTTAAAATAAAATAAACTGCGCAATATGCATTACACAAACTTTCTCATATCATTATATATAGACGTTTCTTACAGAGGAGGAGGATATAACATACATATAATATATAGGAGGATACTAATGTTTAGACACTTTCAGATGAGCTGGAGATTCGAAATTTTTTTCTTAGGTAGGATTTTACGCAAAACCGACTAGAAAAAAGGAAAATTGTGAAAAAGTGCAACAATGCGGCCGCTAAAAATTCGCAATTGTTTAAACAAATTTTCAAGGTTTATGTGTTTTCGAATGTGCTACGGAGCTGAATTTATTTTCATATGTAGGATATGTAAAAAACGAAATGAAGATTATACAAATTTTGATATTCTAATTTGTTTGGCAGTTAAAAATTCTTAAATGGGCTGCAAAAGATGATTACTGTACAAATACGAAATATTATTCCATTTTATGTACGCGTTTGGGCCCGAGAACAGTGAACAGACCGACCGACAGACAGACTGACAGACAAATGTCATGTCGAAAGCTACTTTTATGGGCTCAGGGACGCCTAATACTTTTTCAATATATTTACGACGTATATGAGAAAATAAAACTGGAGGTGCCATGAACAAATGCTACAATTTTTTGCGTCACTAACGCCAAATTTGCATTATGAATGATCGAATACTATAGTATTCGCTAGTTCGGTGAGATAAGAGAGTTCTTTTTCCAGCCTTTAAATTCATTACTATGTACGCAAGATTATTTCGATTGTATATTGGCACTTAATACAGTCAAAACAAATACCTTGTGTAAACCGTAGTTCCAGATTGCCATAGATACCGTCGAACATTCCAAAAACTATTTAATTGTGGTGTTCACAGCGAAAATGTTGACGGTCGGCATTTACGACCGAAATAGCGGAGCCGTATAGATGGAGTCGAGATGTTGGATTGTGCGATATGAAAGGTAATAAAGTCCTTTCAGAGGGGAATTCCAAGTGTGCCTTGGAAGAATTGTGGAAAGAGAGGTAGAGGCGGTGGGAGGGGGTGAAATCACGAACGGTTTTGTCCAGGCAAGCGGTTAAAACTGGGATTAAAGGTCAAAGGTGGAAGACATTTACCTAAAGATACTTGGATGTGCACGACTTGGAGGATTGGCGTAGTGGTAGGGAAGCCATTCTCAGAATATACCTGAGTTATTTGTCATTTCGCATAGCATTTACCGTTGGATGATGTCAGTGCAAAATATTACGGCATCAGCGATCTTGGATCACTCTGAAAAACACGAAAATATACAAGGAAACATTTTCTGCTTCGTTCAATTAAAGGAAGGTAGTTTGCTTTCTGGATGTCGAGAAAGCAGGTCAGATGATCGTTAATGCCAACTCTAGGAAATTCTCGATTTCCATTCTATATTTGAGAAAGATATACTGGGCTCGATGTTCGGCACATTGGAAGGAATGTTTACGCCCTTGGCACAGAGTTTATTTGACGTGGATGGATTTGCTCAGCCAACAACTGTCTTTCCTTTATCTACGCATAATTTGCATAAAGCATATTTTTACCGGGAATGGAAAATACTCGCGTTAAATAATTTATTATTTTTAGAATTGTTTTATAATATTTTTAAACCTATAATAATATTCGTGGATTAGCGTATATATAACACTTTTTGATCAAATTTAGTGGCCGTGATAACTTCGCGAGGAAATATAAGTTCGTCTTCGTCAAGATAAATGATCGAGCATTTTCAATAAATAAATAAGGACAGACACACACGCGCACGAAATACAAATTTCGAGGTATTGCATATTTACTTTGCGAAGACGATTTATAATTGCCTTTTGAAGAAATTTGAGATTTACTTCTCCGCTACGGCACAATGGTTTCCGTCGGCGTCTCACGGAAATCGACAAAGCACGCGCGAGCGCGCGAAATCACGCGCACACACACTCACAATGCGAGTGAAAAGCACATGGGATAAACTAAGGCAGAGGCTGGGTTCAGAACGCGCGAGAGGCATAAAAAGTTAATAATGATCCATCTCCATCCATCTTTTGGTCGGAGGCCAGTTCGCTCTGCGACAAGAATTCACGCAGGCGCTTAAAAAAATACTCGAAATGAAAGAAAAAATTAGAAATCAGAGGACATTCTCATCGCTAACATGAATCCTCGCGAACGCAAACAACACTCACGTGGCAGTCGCCTGTTTTTCAGACAATACTACTCGAGGAGAGGGGGAGAATGGGAACAGGGGGTAGAAACAGATGAAGGACAGAAAATTGCAGCCACGCGACCATTAGGCGACGTAACAGAATGCGCAAGCCCACTTCTACGACACGCCCACCATAAATACAAGAAAAACTAGAGCGGACGATAAAAATGGAACGAAAAGTAAATGTTTTCCGGAATGCAAATGAGTTCGTCGAGGGGGCAACGCTCTCTAAACACCTTTTGGCGATTTAATGACGGAGAGTTCCCACCCTACCGACCTCCTCGCCGCGGGAAAGAACTCCGAGACCCCCGCCTCCCCTTCTCACCTCCCGCCCCCTCCTCCACTTCCATCCTCCCTCTGCCCACTCTCTCTACATTTCATCCAGAATGAGAGCACGGCAAAAAAAGACGGACTATCTGTTTGGAGAGTGGATTTGTCAAGGATCTGTCAAGGGAGAAATGGGTGCCATCTCAAAGTCATGTCACAGTTTACCTTGGGACGGTGCGAGTACATAAAAACAAGTTCGCTCAGTTTTATTCGCACCAGTTCCTGTCTCGTAACTCGCACTCTCGACAGAATCCAAACTTCCTCAATCTCTTCCTCTTCTCCTCCCGCTTCTCCCCTTCTCCTCCCACTTTTTCTCTCCTCCTCCCAATTCGCCCCTCCTCCTCTCACCTTCACTCTCACTCCCATTTGCTCTCTCTCTCTTTCTTTTTCTCCTGTGTTTATAAGAATAATTTTTCACGTGAGATGTTAGAGTGGCGTTATGAAGTAGAGTCCAACGTTTTGTTAACGTCAAGGCACCGGATAATTATGTGTTGACGAATAGCTAACAATTATTTCAGGCGATAACATAAGTGATCAATTATAGAATGTACAATAAAAGGCAGCCGTATCAAAAAATAAGTGGTTCGTGAAAATGGCAACAAACTCACTGGAATGTAGCTGATTTGTCGTGCAGTAATGATGAAGGTTTTTTCCTTTTTTAGGCTTAAAAATATATGGATTTGGCTATTTGAGAATTATATCATTTGAAAAATGGAAATCCAGGAATAGAAGAATCAATGACTTTTTTCAAACGAATGTAAGCGAGCGAAATTGCGATGGAGAGAAGAAACGGTTTTCTAGTCATTGATAAAGTCATTAGGTGGCCTGTCACTTTTTCTTATTGACTTCTGTAATAAACAAAGAGTTTGAATTATTGATCTCGGTCAGATTTTAGCGTCGTAAAAAATAGTAAGCTATTTGGCAAATTATATAAATTAGCAAATTTATTCCTGCTGTTCTAGTAAACATATGTTTTTGTGGCACGCTTACTAAATATATTATAACGGATAGAGAGGTGATTTAATTGAAATTTTCTATAATTTTATAGCAGATTTTCATTTTGCGGAAAATGAAAATTTGTAAAATATATTCAGAAAAATATTAAATATTTTCTAAATCAAATTTCACTATTAAAATTATTTTTAATCGTCTGTGTGAATTAAGATGATGCTTTATTCTCGTCAACATCTGTGACGCTCAATTTCTTGATTGTCCTCAAAGCAGCGTTTGTTCCTGACTGAGTAGGCCTCTTCATTTTTATGGAATCACATACTGTGAGTTTAGTAATAATTTGGCCTCATATTTCAACATAAAATTTACGCTTGTAGTTTCGTGAAATTTTCTAACTAAAGAGCAACTTAAGGGCCAGATCCTATCAATACGGTTTTAAGATAAGTAGCACCCTGTTTTTGCGTGGCGACAATACCGCTATCAGTAGATAAATAAAATCAATACATCTTTTAAAAATTATCTAATGAGAAAGTTTTTTGCGCTTATTTAAAAGTGCTAGGAGAACTGTATTAAACTAGACATAAATTGAACATTCATTTTTTATTTTGTTCAATTTCTATATAAAATATTTATTAAACTCTTGCATTTTCTGAAGACCTAAAATTTTAATAATTAAATTATCGAGTAATACATGAAACTCTTGATTTTATGGTATTATTTTTTACCTAACTGTCCGTGTCGTAACGAAAACAGAGCGTCAAGCCAGTTAAACCAATCAGAGAAATTGGAAAAAGGAAGATGTGGCAGATTCTATCAGTATGGATCTGTAAGTTAAAATTGATCGAATTTTCTTGTGAGATAGAAGAGGTCTACCTTGTAGATTTGCCTTATTTAAAAAAAATATTATCATTGTTATTTTTTATTTAGAAATAAACAAAATATTAATAAAAAATATGTAGAAAATAAGAAATATAATAGTTATTCCCATTTATATTTGAATTTTATTCATTTAACTTGGGAAAATGTCTGTTAGCAAAACTTTTGTTTCTTTGGGTACACATAGTTAAAAGATTAAATATAACTTATCGTATTTTAGAAATTGTCCTAATCATTAATCGCTGCCATTTCTTTTACAATCCGAGTCACCATTGTACCGCAGGAAAAGTAAAATTCATAAAAACATCTAGGGTGTTGGCTGTGTAGGAATTTTTGGAACTTCTCCGATTATCTTTAATAGATACTTTTCCAAAGCAACTTGTGGTCGTTTAATGGATTATAAGAATGTTGATGCCAAAAAGTGGTGATAGCTAAAGCTACTTTAAAGGGATGTGTCAGTGAAACAATAGCGGATTCTATAAGTAATTATGTTATATGAAAGTGTGAATATACATATGCGGAAATGCAAGTACGTAACGATACAAAGGCTTGGAAGTGCGAGTTGAGATTTTGAAATCGAAGTGTAGATATGTTTGAGCTGTGGCAGTAGCGGTTGGACAGAAGAGGGTTTGAAGGAAGGAGAGAAAGGAAGGAGAGAGAAGGGGAAGTGCGAGGGGGTCAAATGGAGAGGTTAGGGAAAGAGGAGCTAGACACGAGGCCAGTGCAGAGAGGTACCCACTCGTGTGGGTGGAAACCGGGGAGTTCCCCGCCCCCACAAGATCAATAAGAGAACACCCAACCCTCCGTTCCTTCTCTTCTCTTTCCCCTCCCCTTCTCGAAATACACACAAACGCAGCGCCGCCCCATCCTCTACCCCTCCCTTCTCCATTCTCCTCCCTCCCCTCTGCTTTCCTCTCCTCCACCCTTCCCCACAATCTCCCTTACCCTCAATATTCCATACCAATCTATACAACGGCGTACACGCAACATACAGGCATGCAATTTTTCCGATTCCCCTTCCCCCATCTTTCTCTCCCAGATCGCCAGTTCTAGGACTTCCTTTCGAGGTCTTCATAAAGGATTTCGGAGATGTGATCCCAAAAAGGGAAGACACTTTTCTCCAGACTAATGAAAATCAGTTGATGGGCTACGTTTTTAACTTTAGATCTTAGTTTCCGGTTCACATTACTGGCCGAGGAAGGCGAGCGGGCGATTTTGCTTTATAAAAAGAACTTCAAAAGCACCGTCTCGTGCGGATGAATTCGAACGTTGACCTATCTGGGAGAGAGGAATGCACTCTGGGCGCGTCGGGTGCCGAATCGTCTGGCGGCATTTGTCTAGTGCAGGAGTTCCCAACCTTTTTTAATTTTGTACCACCAAATCAAAAACGAAAATTCTCGTGTCCCACCGGAATGAGATTGAAGGCAATTTAAATAAATTTAAACTCAAATAATATAATAATGTTATTCGCCAACAATCGTGCATGTAAATTTGTAATTGAATGAAGTTAATATAATATAGCAATATTTAAAGCTATAGGAAAAACCATGTTTTTATTTATTTTCGCGTACCACTTGTGGTACATGTACCACTGGTTGTTAGCCCCTTGTTTAGTGCATTTGGGGAGGAGCATTGTTATAAAATTTAAACTAAAGCAAAATCTCCTCTCACGTTAAGCTGAATATCGTTTTAAAATTTCCGACTTCGGTTAATATAGGATGTATCTGATTATTAAATTTAGGATATATGTTTGCAAACCAAAACAATATATATATATATATATATATATATATATATATATATATATATATATATATATATATATATATATAATATATATATTTAGAATTATGTTCAACAAAATAAATGTAATACACACTAAAAATAAAAATGGAAAATGACAATATAATGTAAATTACTCATTAAAACCTATTAATGTATGATAAATTGATTTTTATAAATGCTTAAGTGTAAATAAAACTAACAATTTTTCAAAACCAAGTTTTACGGAACCTAAGACTAAAATGCTTTTATGTTATCGGTTTTGTATATATCAATTGTCTCACTTGTTAAAATATTTTATATGCTAAAAA
The DNA here is from genome assembly GCA_028673005.1 of Tanypteryx hageni. Taxonomy (NCBI): domain Eukaryota; kingdom Metazoa; phylum Arthropoda; class Insecta; order Odonata; family Petaluridae; genus Tanypteryx; species Tanypteryx hageni. Next base: position 119,000,795 of record CM054115.1, read on the forward strand.
AATTCGTTTAGCATTTTCATATAAATATCGTTCTGTGTAGAAATTTTTGAATGAAATTCCACTATTCTTCTATTATAATCTCTTCCTTCGAAAATTCTTAAAGGTTTAAGGACATGCAGATACTTATATCGCCATCATTTACGTATTTTTCTAAGCATCCTAACTGCTACTGCCCAAAAATATACATCGGTGACGGGAATCAATTAACTTTCAATGGATTTGTTTCATTCATCTGAAATAAACAGAAATATTTATTTAACATAACAATGCACGAAATTTTGATAATTGATAAATAAATAAAATACCTACCAAAAGTATAGGATGAGACTTTAAATTAATAATTATTTGGCAGTATTAATATATTTAAGATATAAGTTTCAAATGTTTTAGTAATCAACTGCACTACCAGCAGCTTTCAGGCAAGGCACTCACTCGGTTCGGCACGCTTGAGACCAGTTTGTGACAGCATCAGATGTGTTTCCTACAGTGTGACAACTGTTCAATCCTTAATTCATGACTGAAAAAGACTTTTTTCACCTTTCTACATCCTAGTTGGATTTTTTACGGAACCATTTTCTTCTGTTTTTCCTGGAAATTACTTTCAACAATAGCTTATTAAGGATCACGAATGAATTCTTGTTTCACTTAAACGTCGCCTAAGAGTCATTACTGACATAGATTTACTGCTGACGTTTTGAAGTAATTTCCTTATAGTTGGAACGGTTTAAAATTTGATTAAGCATCGAGATCCTTCCTATCGAACGATCTTCTAGAGCCGTAGTCACTTTTTCCCTTCTTCCAAGTGGCATCTCGCTCACTTAACTTTGGCTATTGAGTTGGCTACAAACGTTTCACTTGCATTCAATTTCAATTCAATTTGTCCGTGGGTATTGTTGCACTTATAAAATGGAAAATCATTGGTACGCATAAGTGCCTTCTGAAATGCATTTCCCCCATTTTTGACAATTTGACACTGAAAAATCTTATGTAATACAAGTGTAAACATGAAGTGCATGGAAGAGACAGAAAATCTTACTGAATGCCTGCATACTTTAGTCATGCATTGAAGGAAGCACACACCGCCTTCTGCCTAATGTGGCTGCAGTAATAAAATATTTACGTTAAAAGATTCTCAGTTTAGGTTTAATTTTATGTAAAACAGACTCAATTGCATACGCTCCATTTCTCCTGAACAATTGGTGATATTTTGATAATAATTTTTAAAATTAAAGTTATAAAATTTTATATTAATAAAAAGTATTTTAGAAAAACATAATAGACAAGTTTAAAAAACTGAAAAGGACCCATTACCCTAAACCTTTGGTAAGCACTATTATATTGACATGAAAAAGAAATGAGAAAAGATTATGTTTTATCAAGGTTTCTCTATTGAAATATTGTAATTAGTTATTTGGAAATTGCTAATTTTTAGTGCAATAAGCTATGCACTTATTTTACCGGTGGGAACATATTTGGCAAAGATATTTGAGGAAGTTGGGATAAATGGATTTATAATCTCTTTGAAAATGAAATATACAGTTTTTCGGATTATCAGCAACTGCTTGGGATTATATGTATTTTAGCTTGATACGTTCGGTAACTGAAATATAAACGTACATGTCACTTCATTGAATTAACGCGCGTAGAAGTTGACATCTCACTTCTATGTAGTTTTAGAAATTACCTAGGAGGCATTGTGAGATCACTTCAGCATTTTAAAATTTTAATTCAATCACAAAATCCTCTATATAGCTACATAATATTGAAACATATTGTTTCTTGAATATCAAAAAATGTCTGTAATGAATCGCAATTAATTGAAAATACATATACTAACCAACAGTCACACACGTGTACGTATATATATATATATATATATTTATATATATACATATATATATATATCAGAGCCAAAAGGAATTAAATAAAAAAATTGTTGATAAAATTATGATTATACAATATTGAAATTTAATTTGAGATAAATTGCAATCTTTAATGTATATCTATCTATCTATTTACATTCGTGTTAGATGCTACCATAGATCCAACGTAATACATCTAAAAAATACTGAAATCAAGCCTAGGCAGTGTACCAGAATATTTTTCATATTCAATATAAAAAGATGAGGTAGGATAAAAAAATATATATATAATACTGTCATGTGTGTAAGAGATATCCTTCTAATATTATGAGCATATCTGCGGCTGACATATTTAAAGATGGCTGTGTGAGTGTATAACTTTAGAAGAAGTGATATATCGCCGATGGATACAATGCTTGTCAGCCATCGCTGTCAGGAAACAAAATTTCCAGCCATCATTGAGTTTTATCGTGAGGGTGGCAATTAATCACTGGCTGGAGCGAAATTTATCGTCGCAGTTCAGCCTTTATTTTAAATGATGTTTAGTCTGGGTAGGAAGTTATTAGTCATGAGCAGAGGTAAACAAATATGAATATAAGGAACTAACATGAAATACGTCAAACCGTGTACATGAGACAAGAAAAAATGCAAATTTGAGTTAGTGCATGATACAATAATTTTATGCCAATGGAATATTTATAGTTATTAAATAGATTAACAAAAAAATAGTTTATTAAACATTTTTGTTCCAAGAATCTATTTTATTGTTATGATGGTAAATACGCATATGATATTTCAAGTTTTTTGCTGCCGAAAGTGTTAGCATAAGTTAAATTCATAATGAAACGATTTGCAACATACTCATTTAAATGGAAATCAGTCTGAAGAATTAATGACACTTTGATAGAATATGTACATGAGGGGCGATAGAAAATTAACAGGACTGATTATTTACCTCCAGTGTCAGGCCAGATACTCATTTACTGCAAGTTGTCAAATTTCACTACGTGCCCATGCTTATCAGGTCGGTAGGCGTCTGACATATTCCTGTCAGCTTTTATACAACGCTCATAGGGAGAGGTAGTGTTTAACATATTCATTATGGATCTATGAATAAAATTACGTTTACATTTTGTGTGCACTAAGGTGAAACTGGTGCAGATGCTGTCGGTCCCTGATCAACTCCATTGACGAAGAAATGCAGCATACCATAATCATTTCGCAAAACACCAACACGGCCACCGACCTAAAAATATGAGCAAAAGAATAAAAATGTATGAGCAAAGGAATTGTAAAAATTAGTTTAAAGAATTTAAATCAATCGACGATGGTCGTCCGTCCGCATTGCGATCTGAATCAAAAGTCCATTTAGTAGACGAATTAATAAAAAGTAACACTGGTCGAAAAATATCCACTTCTGTGGGGATTAATATTAGAGTGGTTCATGGTAATGTCATCGATGATTTATGGTACAAGAATATGATCGAATAAAAAAATAATGAACGACGAGCAAAAAGCAAATCTATAAGTATTTTTGGTTGACTATAAGCTAAACACTTTCTCGAGCTTTTTTATGCAATCATAATAGCATTTATATACTGCTTAAATAAAAAAATGCATTTTCTGTAAAGCATAATGCAAACTCAGTTTTGTTTCTCAGCTTCTGCACCTAATATGTATCAACCTACATATGCTTTCTCAAGAAATTTATAATAACAGACGACACAAAATCTTGTCTGAATCTCACCAATCCACAATTTATCTCCTGAAAAATATGCTACCAATCTTTCATCAAAAACTACCATAAATCATGCCATCTATGTTATACGCTCAAGTCCTTTAAAATGTTGACCACCAAACTTACGGCTCATGACGCCCTAAGATTACGGAACCATACGTACGGTCGTGCTCTCCTAAAACGTATGCCAACAAACCTGCACAAAATGCTTCTGGATTTTAGGCAACCAAGTTACAACTCGATGCCCCTTAATTTATACTACCAAAATTACAGCACATGACGCCCTAAAATTATGCAGCAGGAAGCACACTCGTTTGCGCCTAAATCTTATGCCATCAAACTATCACCAAATGCGCCCATTATTTAGACCACCATACTTACACTAATTTGTCCCTGCAACATATACCACAACTTATGTTAGAGAAAATACTCTTTAACCTTTTGAGCGTTAGCAACACGCTGAGCGAGTAACCCACGAATTTCACTAAAACTTTGGTAAAGCGCATTCCTATATTTCTAGTAATTTCTATGCTGTTCCAAACGTGTGGAGTGTCTTTTTTGAGTTTATTTTTCTTCTCTCCCAATTGATGGTTCCATTAAAATTTCTAAAATTTTTAAGTTATATTACTTATAGTATGCAGAATAAGAAAAGTTAATGGAATCCTGCAAAACCCGAGGTTTGGACTTATACATAGGTGAAAAATGTTAACACTAATAGGGTTAATTAAATGACGCCTGTTTTATACTAGTTTTCCCCTGTGGAAAACCGCCACGCAATCACCTGCGGCACATAATACCACTCAACCAGCAAGTAGACTCTTGCATCATCATCATCATCTTGCATCTTAGTTTCACACCTACGATCCTGAAATGAAGTCCAAAAATTTTTCGAGTGGAAACTTTCATAGTGCAAGACCAGACCTCATAGAGCGAAGGGTTAACTCTTCAACGCTGTCTTATGTGCAGGGTCCCGGCCCTTTCAACGTCACATGCCGCCGTCATGCGTGCTGGAAACCGACCCTGCATGTTTTGCTTAATGTCGCTATTGCGTGAAAAATTATTATATTATCTGTTTTTCGTTTACATATTCTAATAATGCAAAGTCTTCCGTTTATACTGATGTAAAAGTTTGATTTTTATGCATTTTTGCAAAGATATCGAATTATTATTTCGGTACTTTTTTCTTACTGCTGCGTGCACTTCTAAAAATTTTTCTTTCCAAATTTCTCCAACCTACGATGAGACAAACTTCATTTCGACTGGAAATAACCACCAGTAAGTGAGTTGGAAGTTAGGATTTACGATGATTTCACGTCACTTTTATTTACCCTCAGCAGATTCTCATGGCAATGCGTGCTCTCTTCATGAACCTATTTTTGAGAGCAAGGAAGTGAGGCAATGTGGTTCTTTCAAACAGTCGCACTTATCTTCTAAGGATAACGACCAGCATATGCCAGTCTAGAAAAGGTCGAATAAGAAAGGTCAAGTCCTACGTGGAAATATGCCGACTGATTCCAAAAGCGTTTTTGCGCCGCCCCACCGAACGTTCCTCCCATCTCTACAGACAGACATAAAGAAGTCTTTGCCCTGAACGGAGCATCTTACGGTGTATATTTTTTCTGTGATTTGTTTGCAATTGTGTATAACGTTTATATATTTGTAATTACTTATTGCGTGTGGTGTTTTTGTGTATTAAGCGTGTTTTTAATTGTGTGTTATATTTTTGTATATTTATTTGAAGTGTTGTCTCCCACAGTAATCATGACGTCTGCAAGACAGAAAAGGCCAGCAGATTATGAGCGACTAGCAAGTGGAAGACGTTTTCCTTGCAAGTGATTTTGAGGGATGTGTATTGAGTTCTGATAGTGACAGTGACAATAATGGAAAAGATCGTTCCGAAGTCGACGCGTAGGTGTAGAATGATGTTGAATGATGTTTTATCAGAATTTGTTTGGGAGAACATGATAAATTGCAGAGGTAAGTAAGAAAATTTAATTGGTGGTTATGGACCTCAGGTTGTGGCTAATAGTGTAAATGATATTGTAAAAAAATTCGAACTATTCTTCGATAAGGAAATGGAAGGGAAAATTATGGAGGAAGCCAATCAGTATGCAGAGCAAGTTAAAAAAGAGAGTGAGTATATTTTCTCTAAGATAGAGAGTTAATTCCTGGTAATCAGTAACAATAGACGATAGTTATGTATCTTTAAGATTGTTTTATGTTAATGGAAATTGTTCGGTCATACTTCGCCACCAAAAGAATTATCTGCACGCTAGAATTTGGAGATGTTATCATAAGAGATAGGTTTTTATTAATTTAGAAATTTCTTCCTTTCGCAAATAATGAAGAAAACAATTTTCGAAGCCCTCCAAAGCTATATAATATTTTTCCGTGGTTTTACACCTAAAAAAGAAATTTTAGGAATTTTTTACCATACAGGAACATTTCCATAGACGAATCATTAACATTGTGGAAGAGACATCCTTCAGACAGTACCCTCCTCTCAAATCATCCAAGTTTGGATAAAGAATTTCGAGCTTTGTAATTTGATGAATGGATATTTATTTATGGCAATTCATTGTTTACACTGGCAAGCAGGGGCCCGGTTCGCCCATAGCTCGGGCCGGCCTTGCTGGCAAGGATAAAATTTTTTGAATCGCCTCTTATCAAAGCTTATACCAACAACACTTCAGCTATTATTTTGAAACTAGTAGAGTCTCTTCTGAGGCAGGGGCGGGCCGTATGGGTAGACAATTATATCAATTCCTTTGAGTTAGCCAAACTTTTAAAAACTTTTATCACACAGATTGCGTTGGTAAATTCAAATTACAACGGAAAAACGTTCCTAAGATTGTGAAAGAAAAGAAGTTGAAGAAAGGAGAAGTGATTGTGGGCATTATGGACCTGTGCCGGTGATAAAGTGGCAGGACAAAAAACAATGACCATTATATCCACTATTTACGGTGACGAAACTCTTAGTGAAAAAGTGAGGAAAAGAAATAAAGACACCAACGTGTGTTGGATTATAATAAGGTTATGGTTAGAGTGAACCTCAATGATCAGCTTCTGCAGGCGTATCTAATCAAAGGGAAACGCATGAATAAATGGTGCATGAAAATGTTTCGCAGACTCCTGAGCGTTGCAGCGCTGAATTGTATGATAATATATCGCAAAAATTCAGGTAAAAAAATTGATCATCTTTCATTTAGAATTCAGTTAGTGGAAGGTCTGTTTGTAAAATATTCTGGTGCAGTTCAACACAAAGTGCCGGGCCGATATATATATCAGACAATATGCTGCCATGCCTCAAAGAGAGGCATTTCATAAAAAGAATTCCACCTATAGACAAGAGACCCAGACCACAAAGACGTTGTGTTGTTTGCACAAAACATGGGTAAAAGAAGGAAACCGTATGCTGGTGAGAACCGTTTGATGTGGGACTATGCTTCTGTTGCTTTGAGGATTACCACACCTTGTAGAATGTTTATGGTATTATAAATTTTTAGAAACATTATTATTATTAATTATTGTTAAAACTTTTAAGAGGCCGTGCGAATTCAATAATTGTGACAACTTATAGCGTCTTCCCAATGCCGAAATGAATATTATAACAAAATGGAGGCGCAACAAAGCAATCAAAATATAAGGTCAAATTTATTTACCCAAGGGCGACTTATGGCGCTTGCGTCTGCTATTCTTGAGAGGTCTCTAATCCTTCTAATGAGAGAGATGTGTAAGGGGTTTTGTCAGTTTGATGCGCTAAAAAGAAGTACCTGCGTATCTGTAAGGTACGATTTCCTGAATAGAGATTCATATGAAAATTGAGTTAATCGGTAAAATAAGACGAAATAAAATTCAGAATACCGTATATGCAAATAATCGATAACATTAACAAAAACTATCAAAACATTCTTTAAAATTTGTGAAACGTTCATGTAAATATAAGCAGTTTTACAAAATTCGTCAAAAAATTTCAAGAAAATATGAATAGTAAACGAATTATGATTTTCTAAAGAATTTCATTCCTGAATCGCGAAAATATTAAAAATCTCCTCAGGACGCTGGGTTAAACTCCGTTTAAATATCCTCCGGGCTTGAGGAGTTAGCACCCATTGGCTTCATGCCTTACTCCTGATCACTTCGATGGCCAAGGGCAATCCGGTATTCTGAGAATTAGGGCCGTTTCTCAAGGTCTTAGGGGGTTTGGGCCATAAAACACCACGCCGGCACAGAGCAAGTTGGTGAGTTCCTCTCTCACTTTGACCGAAGATATTGCAGAAAGACTTCGTAGTATGATTGAACCTACCAGTGTCCTAGGATACCACTATGCTTTGCCTTATATATATATATATATATATATATATATATATATATATATATATATATATATATATATAATGCATAAGAGCAAAAACTAGTTTACCCTTACTGATGGTTAAAAAGTAATTATACTGTTGGATTACTGATCAAGAGGTCGGATTGGATGGTAAATTCCACACAAAAATAAATTTGTTGAAAAAGAACTTTTACAAAATTCGTAATGATCGCCTTCATCCAAGAATAGGTTGCATTTCGTAATGTGAAACTCATATCTTCTGGTGTTGTGAAACACATTATAACATTTTAATAACGAATATAATTTTGTGGACCATCTAAATCTATACACTAAACCATCCGAAATGAGATATCAAAAGTTTTTTATATAATTCACACAGTTAATTTTTTTTTTTCGTTAGATCGAATCGAATTTCGTCCGTAATATAAAAAAATAATTTCATTTAGTTTCTTATGAAATTAAATGAGGTGAGAGGGGACAATTGAATAAAATAACGACGCGTTCTTTGCTTGAGTTACTGATGTGTATTCGATATCTTTGAATTCGATTAACTCAATGAAGCGTTGGAAAAATAATGGATTGAGAGAAAATGGTAGCCGCGGTAGGCAAACAAGATCGCCTGAATTAAATTGGAAAGCGAAAGAAAGGGAGAGAGAGATGAAGAGAGGTAAGTGGCCCGCAGAGCAAAGGGGCGAATCGGAGAATAGAAATGGTAGGGGAGAGAACGAATGAGCAATAAGGGACAAGAGAAGATGAATGCGTAAGAGGTGAGGCAAACCACGGAAGGAGGAGACGAAAAAAGTTTTTCGCAGAAGATGTTGCGAGGGAAGATGAGAGGAAAGATGATGACAGGTTATTTAAAGGAAGAATGGAAAATGCTAAAAGAAAATAAACGAAAAATAGGGCAAAGGAGAGAAATTAGAGCAGAACGGAATGGCCGAAGCAGAAGAGTAAAAAAGGCATAGAAATGAGAGAACGAGGGATGCAATCGCACGGAAAGGGGAAAGCTTAAGTCATTCATATGCTGAGATGAGCGATGAAAGAGAATGTAAAATACATAAAAAGAGGTGAGAGAAATAATTTGATATAGAGGAATTATAGACGGATAAAGCGTAGAAAAAGAGTAAGGGGTGAGAGTAAAAAAAGAAAGTGCCCAGTGGAAGGAAGGAATATGAATGGAGCGATTTAAAGGGAAGTAAAGGGCAGAAATCATAAAAGGTGGAGACATAAAGGGCGACGAAGGGAGGAGAAACGGCGAACGGTCGGAATGAGGCGAGAGGAGGAAAAGAGAAAGAGGAAATTGCAGAGGAGGGAAAAAGACGTGAAGAGAAATATGAAGCGGAAGTAGGAGAGGGATGCGGAATGGTGCGGAGGAAGAGAGAGAGAGAGAGTGGGAAGGAAAGAAGAAAACGCAAAGGGGAGGGAGAGAGAGAGAAACCAAGTCGGAGAGGATGGATGCAGTGCGGAGAGGGAGAGAGAGAGAAAGCGGTTCCCAATCTTGTGTCTGCTAGCCTCTCTCCTCCTCCTCTCTTCACCGCCCCCTCTCTCTTCAACCCGTTCTCTCCCCTTCTCCTTCCACCCCCTCTCCTCCAGACCTTATCTCCTACGCCCCTCTATTCTACTCCTTCCTCCCCTCCATATCCCCTGCCAGACTCCTTTTTTTACATCCATTCCATCCATCCAGCCCCCCCATTCCCCGAGCATCCCACAGCTCTCCTCGCCACGGCTATCCCCAAGGCAACGGCAAAGGGGTGAGCTATTCCAGCCTTTTGGATTACACTGGAGTATGAGTGGTCGGGTGTCTGGGGGGGTTCGTGAAGCGGGGGATTGTGAGGGATGGGTTATGCGGGGGCGATAGAATGGGCGTGGCACACGGCAACAAGCCGACTGTTCTCTGTGCGTAGGATAAAGACCTGAGCATCGTGGATGCTAGACGACTCTTTCACTGCCGCCGCCCCTCTTGCTAGACTTCGTTAAAACCAAGCGTTAGTGCTAAGCGTGTATGGCAGTGAACTTGTTTGTATAAAAATTTCTTCTCCGTTATGTATGCGGCCGTCATATATTCCAGTTTTTTTTTGTCAGCTTTATTTTATTGCTAAAATTATGGAATTTATATTTCATTTTTATTTTACACAAAAATAAATCCTAATTTTCTTAATAAGGCAAAGCTCTAAAAAAACGCGTTGGTACTGGTAGTGTTTCATTTTCCATTTAAATTGTATCAGTCATTACCTCTTTTGATCGAAAATTATATTCAAGTTGATAAATGGATAGATAAGAATTTTTTTCATAAAGTTAGCAAATAAACTTTTTTATTCTATTATGCTTAAATTCTATAACGCCACAGCAATGCGCTAGTTCACTATTTCCATTTAATAATTTGTTAGAAATTAAATAAAATTATATAATGTATATATGTAGAGAAAAGGAACTTCATTGTCGTTTCTTATGTGCCACACTTAAAGGCTTGCTCAGTTGTTTTGAAGAAACTTTTGAAATATAAATTTATTATTTTCTTCCCTTGAAAGGAATGCTTATAATTTTTTACCACTGATTGACAATACGTCGAAATTTGTAATTAAAATTTTTATTATGAAATTTATGACAACTAAAATTTTACACAATATTGAAGTTCAGTCAATATGAGCTTACAATTTCAGTATCGGTGTCTTCTTATAATTCCTTTTGTTCTTAAACATATATGGTCATTTTGATTTATTTTAGCATAATTATTAAAAAGGTGGACCGTATCGTATTTACAGATATTTATTTTACGAAATCGATATTTTAGCCGGTTTAGACTATGACATTTGAAAGCCATTCACATTATCAAAACTGTTTCTTGTTTAAATACCTTATTTGTTATTAAGACGGGGTAAGTAATTTAAATCTACTAAACAATTATGTGAACAAAATTCTATTTATCCCAACCGTAAAATAAAAAAACACTAACACGTATTTCGACTCCTTAACTGCTCGCTTTAGGGTAAAATACAGGAAACTATCAAATAGGCCATTGAGTATGTGATGCGGAGTTTTCTTGGTTTTTCAAGGACCTTGCCACCAGCGTGGCGTTGCAAAGCGTTTGCCGAGTTTATGTGACGATTTTATTACTTTACTACCTGTTTCTTTCAGTTGGTCGTAATATAGCTGACAAAATGCTGTCTAGAAATCCATTTTCATTCTGCGAACGTGAAAATTTATTCGTTCTTCCTGGAAACAGCTTATTTCTTCTAAGGGAAACGTAGCAACGAAGTTTCATCCTCGAAGACATTTATGAAACTATTTTTGACAATAGCTCACTATGCTCACGCACGTATAACTTTCTCTAGTTTCTTTGTGAATTTTGAAATTCATGTTTCCGTACTTTGAAGTGGATGGAGGAAGAGTCCCCATCGCCTTCCCTCCATTCCTCCTCCCCATCCTCATTTCCTCCTATAGCGGTCTGGTACCCCACCGACGCAGACGGGGATCGATGCGATTGAATTAATCCCACCGCTGCACAATTTTCCTCAAACTGCTTTCCCTCCACTTCTCTCCCTATCACCCCTTCCCTCTCACTCGATTCACCTACGGATTCTCCTACCGTCTCTCCCTCCGACTCGTTCACCATTCTCCCCAAATACCCTTAAAAAACCCCACGTTTCAAGTCTCCTTGTAATCCATTCACTTCCGTTTCATAATCTGTTTAATGTGACGGGGTTTTTTCTTTAGTCATCAACTCCGACAAAATTTTTTTGCAGCCTTAGAATTTTTATTGGAGTTTTTCTCAATGCGACAGGAATAGGACTCGTTCTAAGTAGATATAAATGGGAAGGAAAACAAATTCCAAAAGGAAATTTTTAATTATGAAGGTGGTAAAAATTATTAATCTACTATATTTACATTAACTCAGTTTAAATGGCGATGAGATGCACATAAAACTTGAATAATGGCAGAAAACATTGTAATAATAAAAATTATGTGGATTTATATAATTAAATCCATTGATACACAATCAAATTTATACTGTATAGTTGATATAAAGTATGTTTCTTTAAGGTGAGGACTCAATAGTTCAAATAAGAAATATGTTGGCATCGCGCTGCTTTCTGAACTGTGAATTGCGAAACAGAGTTTTTCCCCAATGACAGAGGCTTGGATGACTGCAAATACTTATTTATAAGTAAACGATAACGCGTTTACAATACATATTAATCATAAAGACTATTAAATTATATTGATCCTTCTGAAAAACATAAAACATTACTTATATGCTTGTGCTCTCATCAAGTTTGTTTTCATTTGTTATAGGAGTACAACAATTTGGTCATTAAAAGTTTTAATGGTGCTTTTAAAAACGTTGTCAACCAAATATCAATGAGTTAGATTGTGTTTGATTGGTGTGTAGAAATTTAAACAGAATTATTTGTCCTTTGATGGAAACTTTTGGAACATTTCAATTTCCAATAATTAACTCTCACACGACCATTTATTTCGTTAGATTCAATAATAAAATGTACTGCAGTATATTTATTAGGCTAAGTGATAAACAAAAGAGTGCGACGTTCGTTCACACGCTTGAATAAAGACGTACTGTGTCTGGTGATGTTTCGAAAAAGTAATTGCTCTCCGCTAAAGGTCGTTTCGCATTGGATGACTTTATCTAGACAGCAGTTCACTCGAGGAAGAGTGATGGAGTGCGCTGCTTTATCACTCTACTAATCCGGCGTCATGTCTCCCCGTGGGACATTTTAAAATGCCTTCCAATCGTGAGGTGCCCTGCGTTCTTCAGAGAAGGTCTTTGACCACCGAGGTCTTCACGTGCATTTAGAGTTGACCCGAGACACTGAAACAGTGTTTCCCCCTACTGCAGTTAAACTAGTGCGTGAGTGAACGCAATATCCTCTTTCCCTCTCTCTCTCGCCCCTCATCCCAAGGTGTCTCTCTCTCTCCCCCCTTCTGCTGCCTTCGTGGGACATGGACCGATGGCTATCCCATCCTCTTAAATTGCGGCGTCGTCCCTACCCTCTCTGGGGGAGGGAGCCGGCGAATACTCATCGTTGGCGAGCGAGTAACTAGGCAGCATTGGCGCCGAGAGTGCAGAAATATGCCGGCATTCGCAGCGGATTGGCAACAGACCACTGTCGCCTATCGTCGAACTTTCCGGATAAATGAAAGAATACCTCTCTCAATTAACGGCTGTGGGAATCGTGAATAGTAAGCCGTTTTCCGCGTTAAAATTCAGTAGCCGAGACCGGTCTTCCATAGTTATTCGTGTGATTCCCTGAAATTCCCCCATAAACTGTCAATTATAACGAAAAGATATGAGCTTGAGTTTCATAAATTAACTAAACGTTAAATAATAAAATCTTCTGTATGAACTTCCAATCATTAGAGTAAATTAAATTGTGAGTTGATTTATATATATATATATATATATATATATATATATATATATATATATATATATATATATATAACGATACGGAAAAAGAGATAATATGATGAAATAAAAGCAACGAGAGGTTGAGAGGGATAGGAAGGAGCCAGTGAACACTTACCATATGGTGGTAGACGTCACAGCGATATATATATATATATATATATATATATATATATATATATATATATATATATATATATATATATATATATATATATATATATACACCCAACGTTAATTGCTTGATTCAACGTTTTTGTCTCTTAATATGGCTTTATGTAGAATTAGTTGTCAGTATCAAGTTACGATGTCGACATGTCTGCTTAAGCACACCAAAACTCTGACCAAAACATTTTAAAGAAAGGAACAACTATGTAACTTCCATACACATTTGTTCCTTTCTTTTAAATATGTTTGTCACTTACGACAAAGTTGAGCCCAGCTCCCAATATTATACTCTTACCACAAGATTAATAGCAATTCTGTCTGCATTTAAACATAGGAATAAAATTTTAATACAAATTAAATACAACGACATATGTACGCTATAACTAAGCTTATAGGCAGATGCCATTTTTTATATTTTTGCCACTGAGAAACTTCAAATACCCGCAAAATGCAGTCACAAAGATCAACTGTTTAAGAATACAATGAAATAAAATGCGATATAACCTCAAAATAATACTTTTACTACTACTTCTGTTGCTCATAAGATCAGTCTGCTTTTGCTTATTGCACTATCTGGTAAAGAAGAAATACTTTGAAAATAAATACTCTTAACACTTTTTATAATGCTACTTGATTTTTCAATTTATGTAACTAATTTAATATTAGAGATACTCATTTTCAACTACCATGATAACATTCATTCAATTAAATGATTGCAAAATTTTGTCGGAAGAAATCATAAACTGGAGAACTCAAAGTAATAGCAATAATATTTTAGATTTTATATAAATGAAGCTCGTATTTGTAGTTTTGTTTTATAAACATTTTTAAAGTCTTTAAAAGATGGCAATTCAAATTTTTTCGGTAGACGCGAGTGCGAATCCTGGAGCTATTTTAAGTAAAAAATACCAACGTGAATTTTAATGTGTCACTTTAGGGAGCATAATGATTTGATATCGCCATTTGGGCGCCGGACGATAGGGAGTCAGATAGTTGAATTGCATGAGTTTAGAAAGCGGCTAGGTATGTAGCGGCTGCATTTCTGAGCCAAATTTCCAAGCACTATAGGCGCCACCGGTTTATTTGGTTTCGGGATTTTTGGCGAAGGTTTTATAGTAAGCGTGTATGTGCGTGGGTGCGCGTACGGAGGTGTGGGTGCGTTTATGTACGTGTAACTGCAAGCACTTGTATGCATGTGCTTGTGTGAGTACATGTGTTATATATTTACTATTTATTTATACTGTGGATTGGGTTGGGTGTGCTTCTATAAATCAGCCGACAGTTTCAATGTTAAAAACTATAGACAACACATCCTTTATTTAACGCAGCTTAATATATGAAATGTTTTTATAGTTTTTATTTATCAGAAATATCCCAGTAATGAGCTTAAAAATGTAGTTGATTTATACAAGCTAATGCTCATTGCATTTCATTTCATACCTCGAAGCTCATTCAGAGCGACCAATGTTCTAGCGCTTGAAAAACTGCTAATTCCTAATTCTGCTGCCTCTAGTACTTACGCCCATAAACGGAGGGACTGAAAATCATACCCCCAAAATTTCCGTGCTTAAAATACTTGACAGAATAAGCGAGAGTTCAAAACTACTCGGTCTAAACTATCGGATCCTGTAAATCCGGCCGACCTCCAAACTTCTGGCGCCCAACTGTCTGGCGCCCAAACCTCACGTACCCGCCTATTTACGTGCTGTAACTTTGATTTAGTGTTGATATTTTTGCTTTTAAGCTTTGCGTAAAAAACAAAACTCGGTAGTTTATTCATGCTCGCTGTTTTATAAAGGGTCAAAATTTATGACACCCAACGCGTGACACCATTACAATCACATTTATTTTTTCAGTCAACGAAGAATGATTCTTACAATATAACTCATCCTCGCGATTGTGCGGGACAGTTATAATTCGAGGTAAAAATAAAAGGAAAATATAATTTGTATAAATAGAATTTTTTGTGAATTATCGCGCCACGTAAAATTCTTCGCGTGCCATATAGGGATCGAGTAGCGGGCCTTTAAGAGAGACTCATTTGATTAGCATTTTTCGTTTTATTTGATACATTTTTAACCCTTTCAATATTTCATTAATAAATTTTTTAAAAAGTAATCTGACCAAACTACTCGTTTTGGAAATGCTTAGTTCGCAGTGAAACCTGTATTTATTATTGCGGTGAGAAATAGAATGTTATAAAACAATAAACCAGAAAATTGTTATTATACTACGTTTACCGCCAGTGTTGGTTTTACAAAGTTAAAAATTATTGGAACGTAAATCCAAGCCATTGTGAGGCCGAAACATTACTAACCTCACTAAAGTGAAATCTATTTAGCATGTTGCACGAACTCATCATTAATCAATGCTTTTTTGCCTCCATACTCTTATTCTCGCAATATTTTGCATGCGCAATTTCTTTCTCGTTCGAATATTGCTCGCGTGGCCTTCAAAGAGAGAACTTTTTTCCCCCACTCCCTAAGCCCATCACTGTCGACGTCCATAATTAATGAACAACCGCTCTCGAACTTCTGCTTCTCCCCCGCTCCCTCCCCTTTACTGCCCTCCCCTATTATTCCCCCTCTCCAATTATTCCCCCTCCCCCGTTACTCCCCCCTACCCCATTACTCTCCCTTCCTAAATTATTCTCAAGCTCTCCAAGGTGGTTGCAACCTACGATGCATCGATTCCTCATCCCATTTTCCCTTCGTCCATCTCGCCACGAGATATTTAGTCTGCTGCCCCTACTAACTGCGTCGACGCCACTTGGGATCGACTCGAGTAAAAATTCGAATTCGAAAGCGTGAGTCCGCCATCTTCGCCCCCTCTCGGTCGTTGAACTTGAATTCTATTGGTCGAATATTTTTCGCGTTTTATTCTAGAGAGGGAAATTGCGCGTGCATGAGAGAGAGAGAGTCCATTAAAATGAGGTGAAAGGAAGGTCACAAGTAATTGTTTACGAGGTTCTCGAGATGAAAAAGATCGTTTGAGCGATAAAATCTCGATTATAAAAGCTCGAAGTTCAAATTAAGATTGCGTATTTTTTTGGTAGGCAGGTTCGAAAACTTTGAAGCAAATGTCACACGCAATGGATCATAATACCATGTATAAAAGAAGAAAGGTATTTATAAAATATATGAGTGAATGCGAAATTAAAATTTGATAAGAACTTTCCCGTGATATTTCGGCAAAAATGTCACAATTTATTTTTACGTTGTTTTCATTTGATGAAAAGTATCTCGTTGGGAAATTTACAATTTAAATGCATCACGTGTACCAATCGGAAATATAGTTGCGCTCTCCTATTTTAGGATTTACAATTTTTTTATATTTACTAATGAAATTAGGCAAAGAAATCCTTTTGGGCTGAGTTAACAGATGTTAAATATTACGTTATTAGCCAATTATAATAAAATATTTCTATATTTGAAATTATCAACTTTTAGTTGTTATTCCAACAACATTTTCGGTTCATAAACGTTATTTTGAAACTGAGAAAAACTAAATAAGGCAAACAGATTCTTAATAGTAATACTCAATCGCCATATTATGATTCAATTTTTAAGCAATGAGCATAAATGTGGCCCACTGGGAGACTTACATACAAATAAAACTAGCCCAGAGTAATATCATCATGAGAAAGTAAATTAAAAGCCGTTATCTACTATAGAATACATTCAAATATCTTTAGAGATTACGAAGAGAAACTTTCTTGCGATATAAAATGCTTACGTCTCTTGTGCATTTATTAAAACATAAGGTAATGCTAGCAACTGTTGCCAATTCCAGTACCGTAGAGTTAAAAATCATTATTAACAATATAATTTGATCGTTTTTCTTTGCTGCTTTATCATACACATTCACATTGACGATACATACGTATTTCAACAATTGTGAATTCAATAGAATTTGTTTGGCCCCTTAAAAAAAACTTCATTCCTAAGTCCTTTGTTTTCAATCAATTTATTCATTGTGCAATTGAGCTATTAGACTATCATCATATACTATGATATATAGTGTAGAATTCTTTAGGCATTAGAAAATTGAATGATAACCAATCTTTCGGTGTCACTATATTATTATTACCCCTTCTTTGACCAAAATTAAACCTAAATTCTTCTTCTATTTTTAGGCATTGAGTATAAATAATGAGAAAACGAAAAGGTTTGCTGGATTCTTTTCATCATAAAGTGCTCTAATTGTAGCGAAGTTCGTAATTACGGAAAAACAATCGTATTTTACGTCTGTAATTCTTAAATCATGTAGTATTTTACTTACGCGAATTATTGTTGATCATTAATGTTGATATTTTTACTATTTAAAATAGTTTCTATTAAACTTTACGCTTTCTGCATCGATAAATAATTTTTACGATTTTCTAAGCCTTATAGAATCCATTAAAATTAGGATTCACTTATCTTTAAATAAGCGTAAAACATTTTTAAAGAGGACTTTTATTTTATACTCATCCTCGCACTGAGCAAATCCCAAGTACCAATTTATAGGCTTTGTTTCTCGAATTAACTCTTATATATCAATACACATAGGATTAAGAAAATGTAAATTTTCTTAAATTTCAAGAAAATACGCGGTTGATGTCTAAAGAGAAAACGCACGAAAAGAGAAAGCCTCAACTCTCAGGCGATGTTCACGTTAGCAAGTCTCAGAAAACTAGATGGCAGCGCTTGATAAGTTGATTAAAGCTTTGCGTTACTGGCTTTTTTATGACTATTCTGAGAGCAAGGAATATAATAATCGACCTTGAAAAATCCAAAAACAAGAATTATCTTTAATGTTGCACTCTAAACCAATACAAAAAATACATTTCGGTAAAACGCAAAGTTTTAATTGTATATTTTCTTAATGCAGCTGTTGAGATCTAATGATTTCTTATGAATTCCCTTCAAAATTATAGTCATTTATAATAGAACAATATATGAATGTCAAAGTTATAAAAAAGGTTGTTTCGCGCATATTTTTTAGTGTGGGGTTTGACGCCCACAATCTTTAGTCAATAACAAAAATATATCTGAATCCGAGTTAGCTCTAAAAAGACGTCTCAACTCCGATCACCTGCATTCCTTTAAGTTTTATTCCGATTTGCTGCGCACCTTGAAGTAGAAGCATTTATGAAACCTCTCATCAAACACCAGTTGAAACATTAATTTTCCATTTTCGTCAAACCAATTATATCATCATGCATAACAAAGCTGAGGAATTATTATCCACTTTTAGACGAAGGAGAAGCTAACAGACATCACTTATCCAATCCAAACGATGTTACTTAAATATCTTTTTCGCTTTATATTTAGTCACGAAAGGAAGTCATTCATATTGTGGGAGAAATTTAGTATAATCAGAGAGGGGGACAAAAATTCGGTAGAATAAGATATTTTCGCAGGGACCAGAATGCCGTTGGGCGTGATTCGACGCATTTGGCGCGTCATTCTGGTCGCACTGCAAAGAACGGAGACATTCGAAAGTGCTTCGCCCGATTTTTGGCGCTCCGAAAAACAAATCTCGCAATCCGCTTCTCGGATCGATATGTTCACTCGAGGCGCGGGCGAAATTCAAGTGAGGGAGCGTTCTCCGAATCACGATTCTCCCTGTTAAAAACGCGCAGGGCAGTCCATCATAGCCCTCGTGTCGCACCGACAAATGAAAATCGCCAGCCGCAACTTTGACGGCGTGTCCTTTACCCTTCTCTTCCGACCTTTCTTTCCTCTCTTTTCCCGCGAGAGCAATTTCCCGCGAGTATTTTTGAGTATCCGTTCCGTGCTGAAACTATGTGCCCATTCCCGAATCGCATTCGAAGGCCACGGGGTGCATGCGGAGAGGTCAGGGGGAGGGGGCACAATGGGGAGAGGAGGGAGTACGGAAGGGGCAAAAGGGGGGCACGGTGGGGAGGAGGGGGTACCGTGGGGAGAGGAGAGGGTACCGCAGGGAGGGGAAGGGGTGGCAGTAAGGAAAAGACGGTTGCGTGTCTCCGGCGCCGCCTCCGCACGGGCTGCCCTCAAGACCGGCGTCGGAGACTAAGAAGGAACGGCCTCGGGGTCTCGCAATTGGCGGAGAGAATTTTTTTTCTGCGGAAAATGTTAGTGTTTAATGACCGCGCAATTTTTCATGCCCTTCAGCCATGGTTGACTTGATGTTCAGCTTAATGTACATTTACTTAGATCTGAAAGAGGATTTCACTTGCATGTGCATATTTTTATAGCACTAATTTAAACTGAAAAGCGGCTGCCGAAACGTTACGGTTGTTAAAATGGTGGATGTGCTGACTTAAAATTCAACGCGATTATTCTCTGAATAAATAAATTTTAACGTATCTTACATATGATAAAAATAAGAAAAGGATAAAAATATGTTGCGAATGCATTTGTAGGAAGGGATTTGCTTGTTTTTGTGAAGCAAAATTAGAAAAACTTCGCAGAAGAAAAGTGCTTGGAATAGTTCTACCTATTGAAATACGGTCATTAAAAAGGATTGATGAGCAAGTAGATTTTGAAAATTATCATATCCCCTATAAGGTTTGTCATTTAAAGCCATGTCAAAGCAATCTAACATTAATATGCTATTAAAATGGTGCAATTTTAAATGACACACCCTCTATAATGGAATAATAATGCTATTGATTTCACAACTACACTGATGGCCGACAAATAATCATTCGTTACTGATAATATATACGTGCATTCCTATCGACAGACATTTCTTTCGTAGGCATTTTAGTTTTTTCTTCGCACATTTGCTTTTAAGATTCTGCATGATAATGTAGTTTCATTTAATCAACAACGCTGTAACTCATCTCAATCATCCTAAAGCCTAAATTTTATATTTGAATCACGGAAATTTTCGAATAACTTAGATGCTACAAGGTATGCAAACCCAAGTATCGCAAAAACTGTAACCAATTTATGATGTTTATCATAAAATCTTTGCAATATACGATATATACCAAAATATTACAAAATTAAGACTCTTGAGAATTGTATTTAATACGGAAATATTTATACGTAAAAAAGTATACGTACTTATAACAGTGAAATCGTTTAACCCTGATCGGATCTTTGGTACGAGTTAAATTCCAATAGTAATAATTTAGACAATTTATCATTTAAACGAAATAATAAAATAATATGTATTCTTCATATTTTCTCGTAAAAATTTGGAAAATACTCTGTTGTTCTCTATCAAAAGTTATTTCGACGCTTCTGTATTTTAATATCTTTGATTAAAAGTCCCGGTGTCGCCTTTTCAGCACATTCGGTCCTTTGGGCGCAGTCGTCCATTCACATTCGCGGTGTTTTTAGCACGTTTTAAATTCATCGACTCTAGAAAACCAAACAAGAAAATAATTTATAAATCGCCAAAAAATGCAACTTACATCATCCACCGTGAACGATTCACATTAAATAACCGGAACCGAGGAACCGTTTCATTTTCACTCTAATACGAGAGAAGATTTTTGAAAAAATTGCCAAAATGGAAGAAAACAAATTATATCATCGAATATGTTCTATAAGGAATCATTTGCCCTCAATTTTCTCTTCATAGGGGACTCACTGCACCCTTTACCGATCAAAGGACGATATTGAGCCTTAGGAGCCCTCGGTTGTTTTTTTTTACAGTGTCCGTGACGAATAAATCTTGAAACCGCAGAATCGGGGCGTCGCCTTGCCCCACTACCGTTTTTTACTTCGTCCCCGCCCTCTCGAGTTATATGGAACGCAGAGGGAAAAGGCGAGAGGGGGTTACGCGTCTCGATGCCCCCTCCCAACCCTCTAAACTACATAGTCTCCCACTCTTGTGGTCGCTCGCATTGCGTGTGGGGCCAGAGGGGGGCGTCATGGGAGGGGACAGGGAGACGCAATGGGAAGAGGCAGAGAGGCGGATGGAATCGGTAATGGAAGAGAGAGAGAGAGGGAAGAGAGATAAAGAGGAAGAGAGGGAAAGAGGAAATGGAATCGAAGAGGTTTATTTGGCGCAAAGGGAAGGGTGGGAAGGCGCAGTCTCGTCGGCGGCCTCTTCGTTTTTCACCCACAATCCTCTCCCTGTTCCTCCCGAAAGAGGGAGTTGGATTTCACGCGATCTTCCTCCATCCCATTTCTTTCTCTCTCTCTCTTCCCTCAATCCTTTGAATTCGTGGCGACCTCTTTTCGTCATATTGCCGCGCGGAATCAAATTGACACGACACGTTAAACAAACGAATCTTGTGGTTCAGCTTTATTGTCAAAGGTATTCCGTTAATTTGCCTCGATGGAAGACGATAATTGTTCGCTGAACGGAATCTATAAAAATCAAAATGTTTTTAACTTTAAAGCAACTCCCGTGATGCATGGCATAAGGCGTTTGAATGACTGTAGGAAAACCTTCAAAGCGTTTTGCAATTATGATTGAGTAGAATCAACGTTGGAGAAGATGTTAGCATTTTAATGTTTATGCTGCTTTTTGTTCCGCACTGCAGGCGTGATTTACCTATAAGGTGAATTGGAAATGTGGTTAGGAGGTTTAACTTGACCTGTTTTTGGAGCCGTAAAAACAAGAACGCGAATTCAACTTGAAGAGCTGACACGAGAGGATGCAACATAAAGTTGGTCATGTGTAAAACAAGATCTTTAAGATACTCACCAACATGAGCCTCGCTGACTGTAATTACAAACGCAAGTCTTAAAGGAAAATGTCGCCCCTGCCAAAACATTATTGCGTTAAAACAAAGAAAATAGTCTTTAAGTATAATTATAAATAAAGCTCCTGCACCTTGGGATGAAAGAAGATCGACTAAGTAATTTTTTTAACGGTTAAATCACATAACTGTTATTCTTTCTTCTCGCTCTTTGTAAATCAGAAAATCTGTAGTTGTCAGCTAAACAAACAAAAAGTAATTAGAATTAATTAATTAAGAAATAAAATGAAAAGTACCTTAATGTTTTTTATATTAAAATAATTGATTCATATTATAAAATCGCAATAAAAATGTCTTTCCATCAGTTTTGTCATATCTTTATTTCAACGCATAAAATGCAATTTTTAAAATTCTCTTTTTCTCTCCAATATTCCCTCTTCCTTATAAAAACATTGAAATTGTTTCCATGGCATAATAATTCTTCATTGTTGTCGTTAAAATTTCCCTTTTTATCTGACATTAAACGAGTTACAAACTATTTCTACATGAATTCGGGTTTTATCTCCACGAATAATAGTTTGTTCTATTGGCTGTAGAACTGTCAAAGTCTTAAGGTCCTATGTTGATTATAATTAATCTTATAAAGCAATGTTATCGATATACACTACGACGCAATATATTTCATATGGGAATATTTATATTTAAAAAATAATTATACGTTGTAAATATATGTATGTATGTATGTATATGTATATATATATATATATATATATATATATATATATATATATATATATATATATATATATATATATATATCAGTGGCGTCGCGTGCCCATTTAGGTTGGGTGTGCTTTTATTGGGGAGGGGGGTTATGCAACCCGCGCTACAAAATTCACGTGTTAATTTGAACGTACGATTGCATTTTTATCGACGTGTGGAAGTTTTAAGAGAGCATAGCGCAGCAGCGCTCTTCTTAATTGGTCTAATACAATTAATCGTAGAATAATTTTGAATACTTTAATTTACTAACTGATATAATTTTAACTATACAATCCATAATTATGGACAACGCAAAGGTTCCCCGTCAAATAGACTTTAGCTATGCATCGCGCGCCGTTTATGTGAGAAGGGTTAACGCTTCGTTGTGAGAAGATTAGGATATCATTGGCAAATACTAGAGTGAGGCCCGAATTATTTGTATTTTGTTACGATTTTTAAATATGTACAACCATATAATACGCACAGAAATCTGAAAAAGTAATCACTTGGGAAAATATTATTTTCCGGACTGAATCAAAGAAAGGCTTAAAAAACTCATTTTACTTACTAATTTATACACCAGTTTCAATCTCCTGTTTTGCCTTAGGAATTGTGTTAGCACATCATCATAAAATGAAGGTCTTTTCTTCAGTTCCACCAGCAATGTCTTTTCAATGACGAGTGAACTTAGGCCGCATAACCTTTCCTGCGTTTGTGTTCCTCTATAACACGTATGTATTCTCTTCATAGCCGAAAAAGAACGCTCGACTGCAGCAGTAGAACTCGGAATCATCATGATAAGTTCCGCTAATTCATAACTCTTCTTGAATGCAACCTGAAGCTGATTTTCTTGCATGAGTTTTAATAGGTGATGCACTGGTTTCCTCGCAAATTCATCAGAAGAAAAGAGCACTTTTAGTTCATTTTTCAGGCGAACATAGTCAAAAACTGGTCCGTAGAAATCCTTTCATTTTTCTAAAATACCACCAGGAAAAGTTTTCGCATACTGATCATATCTTTCGCTACAAAGGAGTTAAAAAAAACTCAAGTTTTGAAAGTGAAGAGTATCTTTCTTCCATCTCCAGGCACAAGCAGTCGACTATTCTCTGGTATAATCGAAGGTACCTACGCGCTCTTCTCCTCTTCTATAGATCCTTTTCGTCTTTTAGGCTTCGACTCCTCAACCGCATGATTTTCCTTTGCAGAAACCCAAATATCATCAAATCCATGTTCCTTGTCATTCCTAAGCTGTTTCATAGTATTATGCACCTTTTTACAACAGTAAAATATGTCATAGGATGATGTTTGCAATATATTATTCAAAACATCAGTATAGCCAAACAGAACAGAAAAAATTTCTAGCAAAAAAATTGTTTGAAAATCTTGCAAGAATACAAAAAACCACGAGCTTTGATTACAGCATCCACGTCCCAATCCCCAGAATTCTCCACAGTATGTTAAAAAAATTCAATAAGTTGACTTTTGTGGCGTTTTACCGTGTTTGATAAACGGGAAGTAAAATTCCATCTGGTTGGTGCGACGGAGGGTAATTTTTTAGCAACAAAATCTTGCAAAGCATTTACTCTTTTCGATGATTTAGAAAAATATGCTGCCAATCCACTGATAGTTTGGAAAAACAATCTACATTCCTTGATATTCGAGAGGCTTTGCTTCAGAACTAAGTTCAAAACGTGAGCGTAGCAATGCGTAAATATTGCTAAAGGATAGTCCTCGATAACTTTACTCTGCAACCCATTAATATGCCCACTCATTACACAGTCGCCATCATAAGTTTGGCCGACCAACTTGTCCTTAATATTAAATTCCTCAACTCTGTTTACAACATGTTTAAAAAGACCACTAGACGTTCTACCATCACTTACGTCTGTAAATCCGATAAACCTTTCGTGTGTTTGCCCATTATGGACAAAACGGAAAACAGTTGATAGCTGCGATTTCGACATTATATCAGAAGTTTCATCCAGAAGAATGGCCACAAATGTAGCGGAAGAAATTTCTTTCTTTATAGCATCTTTAACCACATCAGATATAGCGTTAATGATATCATTTTGTACTGTGGGAGAAGTTCCTCGAAATACAGTCGATGCCTTTAAATGACTGTCTAAAAGAGGATCATACTCACGGAGCACATTTAAAAATTCTATATAATTCCTTCGGTTGGCTGAATCTTCAGACTCATCATGACCTCTCAAAGGAAGCTCTTGCTTAGCCAAGTAACATACAGCATCAACTAATCTTTTTAAAATGTCTCTATTTTTCTTTACCTGTTCATTATGACGACTAATTTCAATTTTCCTTTGGCTGTCAATGAGAGTGTCAATTCTTTGTTTTCCAAACATCTTAAGATTTAAACTGAACATGTGGTTGGGAGCGCTCATGTTTTTGCATTGCTGCAGCTAAATGATTAAGATCGGAATACCCGTGCTTATTCCAAACACCTTTATCTTTGGAGAATAATAAACAAGGCCAACAAAAAAGTCTTGACCGCACTTCACATCCAGTTAACCATTCTACTGTATCGTATTGTGAAACAGAGAAATGTCTCATGTACTCAGTTCTTGCATCTTTGTGCTTGCACAGTAAATTTGGAAGAGTACGAGGCTTACCTTCTTCGACTATGTTCATACAATCCGCAAAAGCTCTGGCAGAAAACGGGGCATTCAGTATATCGTTAACACTGTTTACCATTGTAAATATGGGCAAAAAGTTATAAATTATATCTAAAAAATTATAAATATATGTTAAAAACTTGCCTAAATCGGTGTCATAAACACGTCGGTTCACACTTTACCCCACGCACGCAAAACACGAAACTCAGAAAACAAAAACAGCATCTCATGACAAGTAACAACGTTGAATTGGATTGCTTCACACAATAGCCAATCACAACCGCTAACTACTTCTGGGTGCTGTTGCCTCAGCGCACACCCTGCCACGCCTTCTGGACGGTTTAAAACCACAAGGAGGCTAAAATTTGACCCGCTGCGCCATCTGTAAGTGTGTTTAAAGGGCTCAAAGCTGTCCGTATTTCTTACCGCACACCCGGGCTATTAACGTGAATGTGATACAATGTTTACGCGCCGAAACTTCTCTTCATGAAACATTGTATATTGGATTTGATTTTAGGAATCACGCGAAGCCAGAAAACGATTAGGGGAGTCTTGAACAGGAATAAATGCAAAAATATAATATCTGTGACATTGCGAATCCGTGGGTGTGCACCGCACACCTAGCACACCCTGAATATACGCCTCTGATATATATGTATATACTAGTAGAAAGTGCTTGCATTCTGCAAGCATATCATCTCACCTTGAAAAAACATTCATTTATCAAACAGATATTTCACCATTACAAATATTTTTTTAATTCTAAAGATTTCACCTCCGCAGCGATATTCGTTTTTCCCTTATGTAAAAATAATAGATCAAAACAATCCCCAAAATTAGCAATTTTAAGATTTATGTACTTTCTTCATTATGGGGTACTAATTCTACACATTTCTGCCAAATTTTAAAGTTGTAGCACTTCTAGAAGTGAAATAATATTTTTCTAATTGTTCAGCATTTAAACATTTTTAACGGCCTCCGCAATATGTTTATGGAGAGATTCAAATGTTTATTTGTGCAAATGCACTACTTCGTAAATAACTTGAAAATTTCATCTTCCTAGCTCATCCTGTAGTACCTAAACAGTTATCTATTTGTTTAAAATTTAAGAATTATTAACGGTAACACAAATTAAAATATCAAAATTTCTATAGTCACTATTTCGTTTTTTTACAAATCCGAACTTTAAAAAAAATTTCAGCTCCGTAGCACATTCGAAAATACATAAACCTTGAAAATTTGTTTAAACAATTGCGAATTTTTAGCGGCCGCATTGTTGCACTTTTTCAAGATTTTCGTTTGTTGTAGTCGGTTTTGCACAAAATCCTACCTATGACGAAAATTTCGAATCTCCAGCTTATCGGGAAGTGCGTAAACATTAGTATCTTCCTATATGTTATGTTATATATATGTTATATCCTCCTCTGTAAGGAACGTCTATATATAATGATATATATATATATATATATATATATATATAGGAAATTATAATAACATTGACTTAATACTTTTAATGGAATCGAATGGGTTATTTAATAATAAGGCTGATTCACATATAATAATAATATATATATATATATATATATATATATATATATATATATATATATATATACATGATAATCGTATTCCTAACATACGAAATATTCCATTTATTTAAAAAACATTACTCCTCCTATTTATTGGTATTAATTAATATGGTAATGAAAATTATTACATATTTAAAATAGCTGTTTATGTTAAAGAAATATAAAAATAATAGGCGATTAAAGGGAGTTGCCAGAGTGGGTTGGTCCCCTTCCGTAAGAAGAGAAGGAGAGACTTTAGCAGAATATATTTCTAAAAAGAAAAGTTTCGTTTGAATAAATGCCATGCTTCATGATTTTAACGTGTTGTGCATAAATACATAAAAGAACGGTCAATTTAATGAACAATGTTCACCCATTCAAAGAGTTTTCATCATGTCCGTAAAAATATAAAAACCTACATCCATTGTTTTAGATACGGCCTCTATTGACACAAGAGGCAAGGGGGAAGGGATGGTTAAGGAGAGGGAGTGAGGGAGGGGTAAGGGAGAATATAGGAGGGAGAAAGGGGGAGTAAGGGAGGTGGAAAGGGAGAATATAGGAGGTAGAAGTGAGGAAGGTGTAAAGAGAGAACATATGAGGGAGAGAGAAGGAACGAGGGAGGGGTAAGGGAGAATATAGGAGGAAGGAAGGAGGAGTGAGGGAGGGGTAAGGGAGAATATAGGAGGGAGAAAGGGGGAGTAAAGGAGGTGCAATGGGAGAATATAGGAGGTAGAAGTGAGGAAGGTGTAAAGAGAGAACATATGAGGGAGAGAGAAGGAACGAGGGAGGGGTAAGGGAGAATATAGGAGGAAGGAAGGAGGAGTGAGGGGAGAGAAGCAGTGAGCTTTGTTAAGCAAAAGGGTTAAGGGCGCATCGCCACAGATTTGCATCCATTTCCCATAAATGCAAATAAGTGCGAGCCATATACACGCACACACGCTCTCTCGCACACACACAGCGTGGGGCTCTTGTAAATCGCGTTCTATAAGTGGCATCGGAGTCAGCGGGAGAGGAAGGCCGACGGGGTTGAAGTTGCCTCCACCCCATCGCTCCCAAGTTCATATTTTCACTCGCCACGCCACTTAAGAGGCAGAGGCTAATACTGGAAAGATAATCATTCACAAAGCGAGCTTAAAATTGAATAAACCTAACATGGAGCAAGAATAACTTCCACTGTATAAAATGCTTAAGATTTTCTGACTACCTTGATTAATTAGAGACTCATCCCACCGAAGGAATCCCAGATGTATTATAATTCACACGAAGGCACACTATTAAATAGAAAATTAATTTGTGGTATTAGCACATCTTTGAATATGTCAGGTTAGTCTCTTTAAATTATGAGTCCCGTAAGATTAAATTGTGTGGAACACAAACAAATAATTGGAATTAATGTAAGACAGAGTGAATTAATTAATCTCTTTCCGCAACATTTTCCAATTTTCTTCTTGTGATTAGTTAAATTAAACTCATTAAGTATGTAAATAAAGCTTCTAATTAAACATTTAAAAATCTTTTATTTTAATGCCTTTAACGCTAAATTTCATCAAAGCAGGTGTAACCGGAATAGATGAAGCGATGATCACATATGACGATATAAGGCAATTTGGCACACAGGAAGTTGTTTGGGTAGAGGAGCATCTCTGTTAAGTTTGACTATCCCCTTCATATTCTATTTGACCTAATAAAATGATAAAGAGTTCTACGCGGCTGATTATTATTATTAGCAAAACGTGTTTACAAATAGCATACCTGATTCTAGAGTACTGCCAAAACATTAGTTTATCATTCAGAGATGCCTTTAAGATCATTAAATCATTTAGTTACAAAATCATTCACACCGTACTTTATCATTTTTATCTTACCTAGGGATATATATTGTTAAACTTGGATTGAAGGAAAGCGAAAATTGTACACTACCGGGGTAAGATAAATGGAATCAGGAGAGCGTTTTAAATTGTTTTAAAGGGACTTTTTGTTCGCAAAGCGATTCCATCAGCGCCGATACGAGCCGCAATGGCTCGCTTCGTTAAATGGACTAAATCCAAACCAAATCGCGTCGCAAAGAAGATTATACGGGCTATCGTGAATGCTGATAGTGCTAACCCCCCTCTTGCTCCTCCCCATCTCCTCCTCACTGCACACTCCTCCTCTCTCCTACCTCCTCCTCCCCCTCTCGTCCTCCTCCCCATCTCCTCCTCCTCCCCATCTCCTCCTCCTCCCCATCTCCTCCTCCTCCTCATCTCCTTACTGCACACTTCTTCCCCTCTCCTTCTCAATGTCTACTCTTCCGCATCTCTTCCCTCCCCACCGCTATTCCTACTTCTTCCCTCTATCCACCTTTCATTTCTCTCTTACAACGCAATGGTATCTCTTTTCGGATGACGCAAAACGCGACCATTTTGACGAGCGAATATTTTTACCAAATCTGCATTTTCGACAAAGAGGTCCAAATCTTTGACGATGAAGATAGAGTTACTGAGAAAGCAACTTTTGCTGGTCCAATAATTACTTTCGGCGATTTTCCTAAAGAAACTGAAAACAAGACTACTGTTATACTGAAATATCTCGATAATATTTTTTCCAGTACCAAAATTGAAATAGCTATACCGCAGAAGAAGTTAGGAGTTTCAAGCTGTATTTTGTGTTTATTTTACTTAAAATTATTCTTTTTTAATAATTTGTTTGAATAAATTGTCAGGTGAATGAAAGAGATTATGAGATTTATTGAATTCACATTTCTGGAAACCCCATATCTTAATTTGTATTTCTATCAAAATAATTGCCGTGGTTTTTAGAGATATAATTTATGAAACAATGTTGAAATACTAGGAGAACATTTAGCTTCATTGCTGTTCAAAAGACCAACAAATTTTTATGTTATTTATATAGGTTACTTAAATAGAAATACAATGTTCAGTTTACAGTTTTCATTAAATTATTTCTATACAAGTATTTTGCTGAAAAAATTATTGAGTAAAATTTTTGGCACATTTTAGTAGTTATCTTATGATAAACTGTAGATTATTTATAATATATTTCAAAATTGCTGGAAATGAATTTCCCACAGACTTAATGTGTGATTTAATTTAGTTCGGGACGAGTTTTTTTTATGCTATTCACAAAAAAATCGATGTTACTGTAATTTCAATGTTAAATTCAATGACATCAGTGGCCTACCAAGCGCTTTTTTAATCTAAAAAGGTGAAAATATTTAGATTCTTAAGATTGGAAAACTTTTGGTTGTCTTTACATTATTAGTTGCAATTCCCATACCACGAACTGTGAAAGCGTTGGTTATTTTTTAGGGAAGAAACGCAAATATTTTCATCTGAGATATTAATGTCTTAGTGCATCACGCCTGCAGCAGCTTTATCTTACCTTTTCCGTTGACAAAATGATAGACAAGATTATAACACTAGATTAAAAAAAAAAACTGGCGCCGAGATATTGCATTCGGTGAGCAAAACTCTTGAAGGAGTGATGACGCCACTAATCGAAATTTTCTGTTATCACAACGACAATCTCCACATACCATGAACATCGAGAGAGCATATTTTGGTTTTAAACAAAAATAATACATATTTTCATCAAAAAGAAAGAGGACTTAATGATGAT
Organism: Tanypteryx hageni; assembly: GCA_028673005.1. Taxonomy (NCBI): domain Eukaryota; kingdom Metazoa; phylum Arthropoda; class Insecta; order Odonata; family Petaluridae; genus Tanypteryx; species Tanypteryx hageni. The sequence continues at coordinate 119,031,531 of CM054115.1, forward strand.
TTTACAAGGCCTCAAAAGTCCCAAAACAAAACAAGTATCTTATATTTATGGCTATATTTATGATTTAGTTTGTCTCACAATCAGTCCAGTGTGACTAGCATTGTACAGATAAGTATACGTACCCAATTTTGATGATTCATCTTTTTTAGAAAGGGTTTAGTAATTCAAATACTTTTATCGCTCTTCTATTTTAAACGAACACAAGAAAGTCATATGATCGAGAGTAAAAAAACAGAAAATAGGACCCACCCAGTAGTTTAGGTGCTTAAGGGACACATAATAATTTTCGTGATTACATATTGCAAAATGATTTTGACGAATAAATAAACCATAAATATGAAATACATATAACAAATATAAAAATATATATGCGGACGAATATATCTAATGCGACGTTTTATTTTTGTTCTAACACTTGGATTTAAATGGACTTTTGGAACGCCCTATAGAAATATTTAAGACAGCAGAAATGCGACGCAAAAATATTGAAGACAAGTGATTTTATGCACTTATAGATTATCATTATGTCAAACATTGCCACATTCATCCAAAGAGTTTTATTTAGTCAATGTCTTATTTTACAGATAATGCGTGTTTAATTTACTTCCTGGAAATAATATAATGTAGATTTTGTACTCATTAGCTCGCAGTCGGAAAGATGAGTGAATGTCGCATAGTTGACGAATTTAATTTCACTCGAAATGGCTCCATGCGGGTTTTAAGGAGTGAAAATTATTGTAAGGAAATGTTGACGCGACCTGCAAGAGGATGTGTTTAATGGCGCATTCATGTTTTATTATGTCGCAAAACGTCTTTATTGTTTAGTTAAAGATTTTATAAATACTTCACCGAGGAAGAGATGAGTTTATTATATAAAATTCACTTGTATATGTAATAAACATGAGCGCTTTATTACTCGTTAAGGGAATCTTACGCAATGCGACACTAACGCAATGCGATACTTTGGCTCAATTTGGGACATTACTACATTGATTATATTCCTATGTGCAGACATTATAATATACCGGCATAATATAGGTCTTTTATTAAATATCATAACATAATTATAAAATGCAAACAGTTTATTTTGATATTATATCATAATTAAAAAGTAGCTCCAACGAAAACTCATGTCGTTTCGAATTTGAGAGTTCGAGGATTTTTATAAATGCCATTGTCGTTAACTCATCATTGGATGCAGTACTCACAATATGTATTGCCTCTGCAGAGGAACACTCAAGGATTTCCGGAACACGTCCGCCGCAGAACCCTCCGTAGAAACAGAATAAGAGGGAGAGAGAGAGGGTCACATATACTTTGGGACCATTTCCAAGAGACGACCCCGTGGCGCTGAATTATTGGTCTGTTACTATTCCGATGTGTTTTGCCACTTAAACACACTCAACACATGAAATCACTCTTTCTCTCTCTTTCTATGTCTTTCTATTTCGGTTAGGTCAACTGCAAGATCGCGTAGTAATCTTTGAAACAAAAATGCATCATAAATTATTCAGACTTCTCCCTTGCTGCAATCTCATTTAGTACTCAACAAGGGGCAAATAATTCTAAATATGTATTATTCTTTGAATATTCTTTAGATTAATTCATTATTCATCGTGAAAATGTTTTGCAAAGCATTAATGTACTTTTCCAAAATAAAATGGCGCCAAAAGATGAAAACCTAACTAGCTTTATTTAAAAAAGTAAACAGTATATTTCCTAAAATATAAATTTTATCAAGAACATTGTCTAAATAAATACTAAACAGGAGGAATTAATGTTTAATACGGAATACTCATATTCTTCGAATACTGGAAGAAAATTTGGATAAGGACTAACAGTCTACAGATTAATGAAATATAAAACTCTCAGTTTAAAGTGAATGCTCAGATTCACTATCAGTAATTGGCTTTCGTTAGGCTGAGCCGTGAACGACACGACGTTTTTCATAAATTCGTAGCAATTGAAAGCAGGTAACACTGGCGTTAATAAACCACCTTAAGGTGAGGTTTAAAAATATTGACAATCGTTATATTCGGATTAACTTTTTTGGAGATATTATATATATAAATGGCGTAAAATAGCTAAGTTGTAGAATAGGAGAAAAAGTATCCACTTAAGAAATGGTAATTTTTCTCCTATGCTAGAATGAAATAGTCAACGGCTCATGACGTCCTAAGATTATGTAACCATACGTACGTTCGTGCTTCCCTAAAACTTATGCCACCAAACCCACACAAAATGCCGTTGGACTTTAGGCCACCCGAGTCACAAACGGTTGCCCCTTAATTTTTACTACTAAAATTAAAGCTAATGGCGCCCTAAGACTACGCAACAGGACGTACATTCTTTTGTACCTAAAACTTGTACCACCAAACTTATACAAAATGCCCTCTTTATATAGACGACCCAACTTACACTATTTGCCCCTGCAACATACACCACCAAACTTACAGAGAATACTCGAACCTTCTGAGCGTTAGCGACACGCTGAGCGCGTTCAACATTAACTTCACTAAAATTTTGGTAAAGCGCGTATCGCGCCTCTGCATTTTTAGTCAAGTATATGCTGTTCCAAACGCATGGTGTGTCTTTAATGAATGTTTTTTTTTCTGACGGTAGATAGTTCCATTAAAATTTCTACAATACATTATTTACTAGGGGCCTATTTCAATTGTGTTATTATTTAATTTGAAAAATTTCTTTATAGAAAATTTGGTGTTCGAATTCTTGAACACCCCACATATTTTCATGTGTAAACCAAGGTTCAGGCGTAAAAATACCAACTTGGCTATTATTTGCGATTTATTTATTGTCATGGCATAATACAGCTTTATCGCGAATTGTCTGCGATGCATGTTAAAAAGAATTGCTAGATCATTTGACGTGTCATTTTTCACACGTGGGATAAAGTGAATGATTCCAGCCATAGAACCAGTAATGACTTCCAATAATTATTTTAATTATGAATCACATTTAAGTAATCAATCACTCATCATTCTCTATCACATTTTACAATCATAACCCACGCTACGTGATTCATATTTGCAGTAAATAATGGTACATTTGAGTCCCGAGTTAAATCGTAATGTTCACTTTTAGATTCAATGAACTTGATTGTATCGTAACTTTAATTGGAATAAACTCTAAATTTAATATTGTACTTACCGATAATCAAATGAAACTTCAATGTATACTGCATCTATATTAATTTAATTTAACATTATAACATAAGACTTTCATTTAAATACTAACTGAAATTAATAGAGCGTGTTGTATACATTGAAGCTTTCTTTACTCTTTGATTCATTAAAAGAATTCTGATTTTAATTCTTATCGATACGTAAGTGAAGCTTCAATGTGTAAACTGTGAAACAAATAGAATATGAAAGTTTATTTACTAACATTACTAACTATATACTGTTGTTAGTAACCATACAAACTCTGTAAACAAAACGACATTTCACTTTGTGTAATATAATATACATATATAAGCTGAACACGACTTCTATTAGTTATAAGGTGTTCCGCCAGGTTTCAGCACTCCACTGTTACTCCACACCCTTTACAGGAGGTTTTTAAAACTAACTGCGCTTGGCAAAATCACCTCACCTTATGTATTATAATAGAGTTAAGCTGAACACGACTTTTATTAGTTATAATGTGTTCCGCCAGGTTGCAGCACTCCACTGTTACTCCACACCCTCTACAGGAGGTTTTGAAAACTAACTGCGCTTGGCAAAAGTCACCTCACCTTGTGTGTTATAATAGAGATAGCATAGATAATAAGAAAAGTAAATTAAACCCTGCACAACCCGTACCTTGGACTTATACATAGGGGAAAAATCTTAACACTAGGGTTAATTAATTGATAACTATCTTTAGGGTTACCATATGTTGAAGGATGAAAACCGGGACAAAACGATTTCTGAAGAAGAGAAACCGGGAAAAATTCGGGACATTATCTAACAAGACCAGGAAAAATTCGGGACGGCTAGTCTTTTAAATTTATTGTTTAAATATAAATTATTTTTATTATTTTCGATTTTATACATTTTAAACAACCAAAAAAGAATGTTATGGGATTGAGGAAGACGGTTGTAAAAATATCTAAAAGAGAAAACATTAAAAAAAAATATTTCAGTATTAAATATATCAATACAATACCAAATCAGTACAATATGCAAAAATATTACTGTTTATTAAACCAGTTATAATTGCCGCTAGACATAACTTTATCCAAAAACTTTTTATCATTTTTGATTTAACAAAATTCTTCACAAGTTAAATCAATATTGATTTTACAGAGTAATATCGCTCGTACTGAACTTTCATCCATGCAACTTCGATCTAGGGACCACAAGTTATTCATAATCGAAAAAGGTCGCTCTACTGGAGCTGATATTTTGTGTAAACAGAATACGTATTCAATAACTTCCGTTAGATTGACAATTGAAATGTTCTGTTCGAGAAAATGTCTAAAAATTTCAACTTTCGTCCCTTTCTCATCACAATTTCTCTTCTGTCATAGTGAAACAAATTGCTTTGATAAACTTACTTCATTGAAAAGATTGTCGATATCAATTAAAAGGTTTCCATATATTTGATTAATATTTTGAGCTGTTTTTAAAACTCGTGCCAATTAAATGTGCTATTTACCCAATCAAATGATTCTGCTTCTTCAAAACTGTTTTCCCCACAACGATATGTATGATAAGCATCTAACATAAAAAGCATTAAATTCTTTGATTATCGTTTTATAAATTGCATTCCCAGATTCGTAGTATTTCCTTAGTAAAATATTAGCCCCCCGTGGGATGAAAGAGTCATCCTTGCGTTCTTGCAAATTCATTTTTAAATTTTGTAGTTCACAAGCTACGTTTTTTGTACTAGCATTAGATTTTTCTGTTTACTATTGTTTTATTAAATAAACTGAGCTGCCCGAGAACAAATCGCAAATACACTTCTTCACATGGGTCTTCAAAATTTTTTATTATTAGTGGGCACTGTTCTTGTGAATCGGAAGTTTTTTTAGACCTTCAAACATATCAAGAAGCCTTTCCAAAGCCGCTAAAATGAAAAAATCTCGTGTTGCCATGTTTTATGACCTTTTTGTACGCAATTTCTGCGAATTCGCAAAATATTTTTAGTTGAGTTACACGAACAGTGTATATGTGCAAATATTTATAAATCTTTACTGCAAGGGCTTCTATATCAATCGATAGAATATCAATCGCATTTTGGATGCAATTGTGTTCTGTGTGAGCTTCACAGCCAATTCCAATGATATTTCTACAAATTTCGCTTTTCAATCGATAAAATACGTTGTTTTCACTCTTTCTTTTCACACCGAAATTTGTGTTGCAATTATCATCACAAAATCATGCAATTTTATTCATAAGATGATGTTCTTTTATTGAAGAAGCAAGGTAATAAGTCAATATTTCCGTTGTTTCTCCAATTACTCCATTACAGTCAAGCACTTCTGTCTTAAAATCAGCCTGGGAAAGAAAATAGCGCGCTATTACTGAAACGATTTTTATGTTCTTTCTGTTGGAAGTGTCAACTATAACACTCACAATGTTGGATTTATTTAACTCTTCATGTAACTCATCAATACACATTGGCGTGATTGCATTTAAACCACAGATTCACATTTTGTTCCAGCAACACCAAACTTAAATTAGGAAAAAAATTAAATCAATTTGTTAGCACAATCCGATATTTTGAAACGTAATCCTTGAATAGCGGTGTGATATGCAAAAGTGGATTCTTTTGCAGCAGCAATACGGCCTTCAACATTTGAATAATTATTCTCAAAATGTTATACAATTGATGTTTAGGATGCCACTGCTAAACATGATTTGTGTTTTGCAGTTTGTAAGTATACGTATTCGACTAGCCCTGATGTTGATTCATACTTATTATCCGGGACAAAACAATAAATCGGTCGGGACGCCGGGACAATCTCGGTCAGACCGGGACGTATGGTAAGCATACCTATCTCATACTAGTTTGCTCCTGAGGCGAACCGCCATGCATACACCTGCGGCCCATAATAGTTATACCACTCAACCTGCAAATAGACTCCTGTATTATATGCATCTCAAGTGAACTTGTAACAAAGACTTCTGCGAGACGAAATTATCATTACGAGTCTTGGTTTTACAACTACGATACTGAACTGAAGTCCAAAAATTTCCGGTGGAAACATACCGAGTGTCCTGGACCTCAGAGAGCAAAGGTTTATCAAAGTTTGGAAAAGTCATGTTTCTTGTTTTCTTTGACGAAATCAGAAACATTTACGCTCATTGTACACCAGGAGGTTAATGAATAACCAGTGAGTATAATTCAATGTTCTGAAAGGCACGCTAATTGCATAACTCAAGAAATAATTGATTCCATCTGGTTGAATACGGTTAGATCTAGCTGAACGATAACGCAACTGTTCATATCCCTCATATGTCTAGCAAACCACCGAAGGAATGAGGTTCGAGACTATGGATCATCTGCCCTATTTAGTAGACCTAATACTAACTTGCACGTTTTTCCTCTCGCGGTAGCTAAAAAAAATTTGGGGCCCTGAATTAGCTAAAACCCTGAATGAGCTAAAAATGCTTTTGCTTGTATACTCAATAAACTATTAAAATAGTTTTTCATGAAAAATTAAATATAATCTGGGCTCAGTTTATTACGGTAGATAGAAGATAATTTAGAGGGCGGTAAATCAATTTTATGAATGGAGGTTTTTAAAATAAAGTTTTCGTCTCACTTGGGCTTATTGTCGATCAGTCCTTGTACTTGAAGCTAGAAATGAAAAAAATCTTAGGCCAAAGTTCTAACTTTGCGAGCAGTTTTCATATATCCCTGGTGTATAATATACCTGATTTATTATTCAAAACTGAATGAATAATTTTGATTTATTTTTCCAGAATAAAATAATTTTATGGCCGATTTAAAGTGGAATGCCCTATCGGAAAAAATATACATCGGTTATTCTGAGTAGTTCAGTTTTCATTATATATTTCATCATCTCTCAAACAGCGATTCCCCTTTAGCAATAATAATAAAAGAGCTAAAGCACGGACATCACTGAAATCCGTTAGTATGGTGGGATTCAAACATTCGATTTAAACATTTTGAAACTCTTTTAGATCAGAACATGTTCATTTTGTTAATGTGATCCACGGATCTTTATTGCCTTTAGAATTTGATTTACAACACGCTCAATGCAGGAATATTGGAATGATATGCCTGCCTGATATATAACTTGAAAATAGTGTTTTCATTGGCGGCTTTTAACCAATAAATAATACCTAAATATCAGATATTATCAGAAAATGGTGACACGGTTTGATTATGTGTTTGTAATCTGAGAATAATTTCAGCATTCGGACTTTGATTTACGTCGTGTTTTTCCAAAGTGTTTCCGATCAATTGGAAAACAATATCCCGCGTTTTTGGCAGCAAATGACACGACCCAAACCGATAAGAGGGATAAATCACAGCGGTCGTGCTTTCTAGAGCCACGTTGATATTCGTGGTAACCATGCGATCTATTAAGAATCGGATGTTTTCCTTACAGTTTAGAGTCCCTCGTGCAGAAGAATGCGAGCGAGAGAAAATTATTCAGGAAAACATGTCATTCTAAAATGAATTGACATGCTTCGCTGTTCTGATAAAAGGCTTTACGACTTTATTCACAAATGGAGAACAAACATACCGTCAATCATTTGGTATCTTTTCTCTTTAAACTATATCAGAATGAAAAGATAAATTTAAAACTGTTAAATGTTTTAATAACTATATTTTAAAATAGAAAGTATTGTCAGACTCACGAATGGTGAATAAGTGTACAAAGCATAGAATCACATAGGGGATTACCTAATATGATAGAAAAATAAATGCTTTCGAAGTCATGCTTATGTTAAAACTTCAAAATAGCATTGATATTGTCAAACCGCGACAGGAATAGGTGTGAACCGACGTGGGCATATCGGTTATCGCATGCAAATGCTTACAGGTATGTATTGTACCCAGAAAACTCACAAGAATTTGCTCGTTGGCATCAAGAAACCCTCATTATAAAATTGTCGAATGTTCGCAAATCTTTCGCATCACTCATAGCTGAGCGAAGATTTGTATGGGGATAATACGCATATCATGGTGCTGAAGGGAGACCGATTTTTCTGCACCAATATTTCACCGCGACCGAGTCTTTTAACTGGAAGGGTCACATTCGAACCTTTTCCTCACAATCACACATGCGTGGATGGCATAGAGTATTTATAGAGGCGTGATGCTTGGCCCGGGGACACAAACATTTTGCAAAGGTCTCTCGCGCAGGAAGTGAGGATAGTGAGGGAAGGAAAGGGAGGAAAATATAGGCCGGGAGAGAAATAAAGAGAGGAGGGGGATAGTGGAGAAGGGGATAGAGGAGATAAGGAGAGAGGAGAGGATTATAGTGGGAAAGGCGGAGAGGGGGATATAGGGTAGGAGGAGAGTAGAGATAAGGGAGGGGGAGGGTTGGGAGGAAGAAAGAGAGTAGGAGAGTGGAGAGGGGGATAGAGGGGCGGGGGGAGAGTGTAAAGTGGTAGGGTTGAGAGTGGGATAGAGGGTAGGAGGAGAGTGGACAGGAGGAGAGTGGACAGGAGGATAGAGGAGAGAGGAAAGAGGGGCGGGGGAGATAGTGGAGTGGGATAGAGGTAAAGGGGAGAGAGAGGCAAGGGAGAGAGAGGATAGGGAGGAAGGGGAGGGGAGAGAGGGAAGGAGGGAGAGAGCACTCGCCACTAGTCTCCCTGCTGCGAAATGCACCGCGACATGTTGAGCATTTTTGTCGAATAGCGAACACTCTCTATGAGGCTTTTATGGTGTGAGAGATAGAATATAATAATCCAGGCAATAAAAGATTTTATATCCTCTTAAAAATTTTAAACTCAGAATCGACGACATTGGCAGAGGGCAGTTCAGAATTATCTTTCATTTAATATGTCATAGCTAAATAGCTGACGGACATGTAAGCAGAATTTTCCAACAAACTATAGCTCAACTAACATGGCATTTCTGGGGATATTTCCTTCTGACTCTACCTTGGATAACAGATAATAGTATGAATGGTTTAATTATGAACCGTCCAGTATGATTTGAACTTAGAAGGAAATAGATGAAAAATTATCCGCAAGAATGGAACCATTTCCTAGTAACCAAGAAAATCAATTATAATTAACTAAGTAATAAATGATGCATTAAATATCATTTATACTAATATCTCGTAAATTTATCAAAGTAATTAGTTTTTTCTTACATTATAACATTACCAAATGCACAAGTGCAGAGAGAAATATGAAAAGGTATAAACAATTTAAGCCGATGGCCTTTCTTTCGGGAAAAGCTCCTTAAAGCATTTTAAGCTGTTAAAAACATTCAGATAAAAGATTTTCCTCCTCGCTTACGCTCAACCCTCACGCACGACAAAACTTGCGCTCTCTCGACGCACCACTTTAAAACAACTCGTTCCTCTCTCCATCTTGGATTTCAAGAAAGCGTCAAAACTAATTTCAAAGGAGATGTTTCCTTCGGATGCCTCTTTGAATCTGAGAACTCAAGAACTCTGTTAGTGCCGACGAACAATGGCAAAAAAGAAGAAATCACTTAGAGTAAAAAATTCAAATAAACGAACCCGGCGCTAATTTCGAATGACTGCACGGAGAGAGGTCAGACATATTATCTCTTTGCACGCGAAACTCTTTTGTTTTGAGAGAGAGGTTGACCTCAAAATAAAGAGGAAAGTAAGGGAAAAAAGGCCTTTTCCTTTAAACGACATAGGCGTGGCTTCAGGTCTGGTTGGTAAGAAAAATCCGAATATAAAAGATGAATATCAGGGTGAAGGAAACGAAGAATTTGAGGTCAGGACGGCGGACAAACAGTTGAAGGCGAGGCTAAGTGATGGGAAGGGAGATAGAGGGGCAGGTGAGGGTAGGGGAGAGGAGGGATAGGTAAGGGTATGGGGAGAGGAACGCAAGACGAGGAGATTGGGTTGGACACAGCGGGAGGGGGAGCAAGAAGGATGGAGAGAGAGAGAGAGAGTGAAGGAGAGAGAAAAGGAGGAAGAGGGAGATTGGGAGGGAGATAGAGGGAGGGAGAGATAGTGGAAGGGAAAGAGAGAGAAGAAAGGAGAGAAAAGGAGGGAGGTTGCTAGTGGGAGGGTGAGAGAGGGAGGATGAGAGAGGAAGAGTGAGAGAGAGAAAGGGAGGTAGACAGAAGGAAGGTAGAGAAACAGTGAGGGAGGGAGGGAGAGAGTGAGATAGAGGAAGTGAGAGAGGGAGTGATAGAGAGAGAGAGAGAGTGAGAGAGATTGATTGATATGGTCTTTATTTGGGGCGAGATTGAGACTAAGAAGTCACATCTTCCACCTAACCCCTCGTCATGAAACATATATAATAATACATAGCACTTTATGTAAATAAAAGTAACAATAAAAATACAAGAATTGGAAAAGAAGAGATGTAATTTTGTGGGAAAAAATAAGGACTGCCGAAATAATGAAATCCATGCAAAAACCCACAGCAGGAAAACACCCACTCAAGAAGGGGGGTGTGAAAAACCTGCGAAATCTACTGAGATTCACTAAAGACATTAATAACTGAATATTTAGAACAAAAGATGAATACATGAAAAACTTAAAGCTATGCATCAGGAAAAATTTGGCACAATACGAATACATCATTGACGGAATGAACATATGAAAATGACAAAATGAATAGATAATAACACTGTTATGACTAAACAAAAAATAGAGGAGAAAAAATAAAGAGAGAGGGAGTGAAAGAGAGGGAAAGAAACAGTAATAATAATAATAATCCTTCTTTATTGAGGACAATATTTAGACAATAATGTCCATTCTTACATATAACCCTAATGTTGCAAGCACAAACATCCATTCCTAGGCGGGATTCGAACCCGCGACCTTAGTATCCGTTGGCAGAAACTCTAACCACCCGTCTACCAAGGCTGACCTAACAGCAAGGGAGGGAATGAGAGAGAGGGAGTGAAAAAGAGAGAGTGAGAGAGAGGAGGGAGTGAGAGTAAGAAGGAGGGATTGAGAGAAAGGAAGTGAGAGAGAGAAAGACAGAGAGAGGAAGGGAGAGAAGAAGGGAAAGAGAGGAAGGGAGTGAGAGTAAGAAGGAGGGATTGAGAGAGAGGAAGGGAGAGAGAGAAAGACAGAGAGAGGAAGGGAGAGAGGAAGAGAAAGAGAGGAAGGGAGAGAGAGGAAGGGAGAGAGAGGAAGGGAGAGAAAAAAAGGGCGCGAGAGGAAAGGAGAGAGAGGAAGGGAGAGAGAGAGGGAACGAGAGATAGGGAGTGAAAGTGAAAGAGAGGGGGAGGGAAGGGAGAACGATTGGGAATGGGAGAGGTAGAGGTAGATAGAGGGAGGAATGGGGTAAAAGCCGGAGGACGGGTAAAGGAGGAAGAGGGAAAAGAAAAATGGAGGGGAAAAGGAAAATACGGAAATGAATAAAAACTAGGAATAAGGAATCCAAAGAAGTAGTGATATTAATAATGAAAGGGTCGTAAAATGAGACTCCGTCGTTCGTTGGCAACGCAAGGATAAACCTCTTTATACTTCTTAAATCCGTTGATTTTACACGATTAACATTGCAATTACGTATTTTACAGTAAGATGTATTTTATTTATAAAACGCCCTTAAAAATGTGCTTGTAACAAAGAATAGTTTTATACGTAAACAAAGACACCTACGATCGATCTAACCTTTAATTATATTAATTTTATACTATTAGTATAATCGCTGGAAGAATTCAAGAGAAATTGATTTGTGAGAATTAATATAATGAACTCTACGCTAAAATAAGTTACTACGCTTCGCGATTTGAATCGAGAAGGAATGTAATGGGAGAGGTAAATTTGTGAAGTAAGAGACAGAGAGAGAGAGAAAGGAAAGAGTTAGGAGAGAAAAAGGGAAAGAAAGAGTGGAGAGAAAGGGAAAGAGGGCAAAAGAAGTGGGAAAAGGGAGAAAGGAGGGCAGATCTTAAGGAAAGAGGGAGTAGAGCGTGCGTGTCTGGTTGCAACTTTAGATAAAGCCTCTCTCATTCTCACTCGCTCTCATTCTCCCTCTCTCATTCTCCCTCTCTCATTCTCCCTCCCTCTTTCCCCCTGTTACTGTGCGCAGCTCAAGCGATTTCAATCTCTAGTGTGAGTCTGCTGCGCCACAGCGGTGTAATAATTCTGGCAGAGGGAAGTGTGAGGGAAAGGGAGAGGAAGAAAAAGAAGTTACGGTCAAAGCAGAAAGGGGAATGGATGATGATGATGAAGGGGTCGCGGCAAGAGAGGACGGGAAAAGGGTTAATGACTCATGTTTTGTCCAAATTGCACCTAATTTTTCTTTGAGCGAACGGTGGTCGACCTGGAAATGACGTCATGGAAGGGAAACCGTCACCGTAAGTCATCACCTTCTATAATAATTTATTGCTTGTAATAAAAGGATAGCCTTATGATTGCCATCAAGAGAGGCGATCGAAGTTGGAGTGAGGTAATATTTTGCAGAAAACAGCAGATGATGAGCACAAACGTCCGTTGGAAATTAAAAATGACTTAAGCTCATAAGTATTAGAGATTTATCGCGATCTCTGTAGGTATACAAGCATTTGTCTTGTATGATAAACAGATTAAACGAATTTTATTTCACGTTTTGTGTTGGATTTGAGAACTACAATAACGTTTACCTACAAGTAATTCCATTATAAAAGTAATCAATGTACGCACGGGTATTAGTTGGGAAACAAGAGTGCATAGTTACTACGCTCTTTCTTGCATATGTGGAAATTAAGTTATATGATGCGATGTTGCTCGTTCAATACAGTTGATTTTTTGTACCATATTCGAATGTATCGAGAGATAAAAATCCTGGAGTTGCTTCTTTTACTAATTTTCGAAGACGGAGACGCGCAACATAAATCTGGAAAGGTTAGTAAAAGTGCATTGAAGAACTAACTGCCTCCTTACGAACCACTATGAAATTAGAGTCTTAAATTACTTGTCATTCAGTACAAATGCCTTACGCCTAATTTATAAAAGATGAAGTTTCAAAAACAAACGCAAGAAAAAGACATCGAAATGTGAACTTTTTCTGGATAGCTGAAAATTTACAAAATGAATTTAATGTTTATATAGTTTCCTTACTTGAATGGTAAATTTTATTTCGACTTTCATCCTCATTTCGTATTTCAATAATTTTGGAAATAATTTAAAGATTTCAGATACAAAATTTGTAAATATATTGAAACTAGTGGCTTGCCCGTTGCTACACAACTAAAAAATGTAATAATATACTTAGCTTTTATTATTTATATATTTTAGGATAACAGAAAATCTATCAATTTAAATTTATTTAAAATTTTATTTAAAAAAAGATAACTCAATGACCATATTAAAATCAAAATCATCAATCATATTGGGAATAACTTTGAAACAGAAAAAATTCTGCTATGACCGGGAATCGAACCCGGGTCTTCCACTTGCCGGGCGGATATTCTACCACTGAACTACCCACCCAACTAAGAAAAACGCCCGCGCTCAGAAATAGGAAAGATTATCTGCTAAGGTAGTTCAGTGGTAAAATATCCGCCCGGCAAGTGGAAGACTCGGGTTCGATTCCCGGTCATAGCAGAATTTTTTGTTTCAAAGTTATTCCCAAAATTACAGCTTATGACATTCTGCATAGTTGCCTATTATTCCATCAATTTCTGGCTTTGGCAATCTTACCATTTCAGAGGGAGGGGTTTTCTTTGGCGTTCTCTTGGAGGACGTCCGTTGGGGCTGGTTGATACTAGCTTGCCTAGCCCGGACCCAACTAAGAAAAACACCCGCGTTCAGAAACAGGAAAGATTATCTGCTAAGGTAGTTTCAGTGGTAGAATATCCGCCCGGCAAGTGGAAGACCCGGGTTCGATTCCCGGTCATAGCAGAATTTTTTCTGTTTCAAAGTTATTTCCAAAATTATAGCTTATGCCGTTCTGCATAGTTTCCTATTATTCCATCAATCAATCATATTAAATAAAGAAATGAAATATAAAACTGAATAAAATAAGTGACCTGATCAGGATCGAACTTCATATTCGCGAACCGATGTGTTCCTCATTACGCCACCCGGACTCCTCATTTACGTTGATTAATAATTGCTATTCAAGTTGTGTGTCATTCAAATGACCTTGCCTCAGACGGACATTCGACAAATTATATAGAGATGATCCATTTAAAAATTTGAGAAAAATAAAATGGGTTACGAAACAATAGATTGTTTACAAAATGTAATTGGAAGACTACATAAAGTTTTAATTACGTCATTATTTCTAAAAAACTAACTTGTAACTCGTAAAAAATAGGTTTTAATTCAGTTCTTTTAAGAGATCCCTTCTCTACGTGATAGATAATAATGTAAATAAGAATAAGATCATTAACTTAATTGTTTATCAATTACATAGTCATAAAAACGTAAGGTGTTTTCATGAAAATAACAATCATAATTATTTTGAAAATATATCATAAGCCAAGCATTTGATAGTAGTTCAATTTTGACTGAAAATTAGGACGAGATTGGTATCATTAAACTTCTAAAGCAAAACATATCTCGAATCCTGGTAGAATCAATGACCCAAATTAGCGCCAAATCAATGGATTAAAACTGTGCCAACGAAAGATTATCTCTCAGGATTAAATATTAATAACGCAAATATACGGCCAAAATCCAGAGAAGACACTACGTTGAGACTAGCAATATCTCAACACAAAGGACTACATTTGAGAATAAAAGGCGCCTGAAACATCAACGCATCTCAAAATAGAAATTAGAATTCGATTACGACCTCTCAATCGACTAACACGGAGATTTATAAAATTACGCGCCAATCAGAAATTCGTATAAAAATATTTCTCCTTTCCCTTTCCCGAATTTATTTTACGACTCACAGAAATAGCCGGGACCATTGAGTGATCAGACGTAACTGATTTACATATTCGTGGAGAAAACTAAACGCAGATACAACGGGCCGTTAACGTGACGTCATCAACCCGACAGAAACAGTCTCTCCTCTTCCTCTTCTACTCCTGCGCTTTCCCTCGCGTAGGTCACGCTCAGGTCGATATTATAAATAGATGGCCTTGGGTCGCCACCCAACAAACACGGAGAAAAAAAACCAATATCTTTGGGATATCTTCCAGCCGTCATTCGCCAATACTTTCTCACGTTTTTCTGGCGGCAGAACAACAAAGCAGTCTGGCTTCGAGAATAAAGGTAACAGTCGGTGACCAAGCGCCTCCGATACAATAACAAACCGACCACATGTGTTCGCAGCCCTTGCTGTGCTGACCTCCAGACGGGATGGTGGAATGATAGAGTAAAGAGTTGATGTAAATGAAACTTAACAAAGACAAAACCCATCCTCGTTGCATTTCATTGATCGGACGCTTGTTTTAATATTAACAATTGACCAGCAATTGACGCAAAACTGTCAGCAGCACTACCAATTTGTTTCTTAAAAAAATTTAATTATTTTAAAAAGTTAAAGTATTAATTTTTGTACCATTCAATAAATTAAAATGATAGAATTTGAAATATCTAACAGCTCAGACGCAATTAAAGATGATTAGAAATGCAAGCAGTAGCAAATAGATAATTTAATACGCATTCCGACTAACCCAGCCATTACGAAGAGTCTAGAATTCGGGTATACTTCATTTATTCATGCTTCACTCTCATTCCTCCGCCCCTCACTCCCTCAATATATCTCTCTACCCCTCCCTCTCTTCTTGTATCTCTCTAACCCTCTCTCCCTCCTTGTATTTCCCCACTCTTCTCTCCCTCCTTATATCTCCCTACCCTTCCCTCCATCCTTATATCTCCCTACCTCTCTTTCCCTTCTTGTATCTTTCCACTCTTTCCTCCTTCCATATATCACTCTACTCCTCCCTCCCTCCTTATATCTCTCTACCCCTCCTTGTATCTCCCCACTCTACCCTCCCTCCTTGTATCTCTCTACCCCTCCCTCCCTCCTTATATCTCTCTACCCCTCCCTCCCTTCTTGTATCTCTCTAACCCTCTCTCCCTCCTTGTACTTCCCCACTCTTCCCTCCCTCCTTATATCTCCCTACCCCTCCCTCCATCCTTATATCTCCTTCCCTCCTTGTATCTCTTTCCTCCTTCCATATACCACTCTACCCCTCCCTCCCTCCTGATATCTCTCTACCCCTCCCTCCTTCCTTGTATCGCCCCACTCTACCCTCCCTCCTTATATCTCTCTACCCCTCCCTCCCTCCTTTTAACGCCCCACTCTACCCTCCCTCCTTGTATCTCTCTACGACTCTCTCCAACCTTAGATCTCTCTACTCCTCCCTCCCTCCTTATATCTCTCTACCCCTCCTTACCCTCCTTATATCTATCTACCCCTCCCTCCCTGCTTGTATTTCCCCACTCTTCCCTCCCTCCTTGTATCTCTCTACCACTCTCTCCCTCCTTATGTCTCTCTACCACTCCCTCCCTCCTTATATCTCCCTATCCCTCCCTCCCTCCTCAGACCTCTCGACCCCTACCCATCCCTTCCTTCACTCCTCTCTCACGACCGCGTCGCCGTATATCTCTCTCTCCTCCTTTCCTCCCTTTTCGGGCATTAACCTCGTCTCACTCCTGCACTCGTCTCAATTTGCATATCTCCGAGCTTTTCCCTCCATCCTATTCCATTCCAGTGTATCACCTTGTATCACGCGTAAAAATAGTTTTAAATGGCTTCTTAATACCGACATGTTTGTAAAGTCGTTGATTCAATTCTGCGCCATATAACTACCAAATCCAACGAAAAAAAGAACAGAGATCGATGCAAAAATACAAGATGAGAAATAAGTGCGAACTATCTCCGTATTCTAAACTCCCGCGTAAGGTAAGGACTAAGGAAGTGACGTTTAGAGAGCCTTTAATGGAATGTCTTTAGTTTCTCGTTTTCCAACGGAAGAGCGCCTTCGTTTCTCCTGATGAAATCCATTTCCAAACTTTTGGATGACAAGGTGATCTTTCTTTCATTTTTGTAGGATGCCTACGTTGAGTTATAGATCGATTATTTTGAATCCGCTGTCAATTTAGCATTAGATAGTCTGTTTGTGTCTTTATAAGCTAAATGTGTAGTTTAACGGTTTCTGTTCACTCTCAAGAGTCTAATTGAGTTTTATTTCTTAATATATTAATGAATTTAAATTTATGTTAATTCATGTAAATTTGTTGAGTTACTTATCAACCATTTTAAGATGAAATCAAACTGAAAATGGAAGAGTCCCTAAATTTTGCTTTCGTAATACTGTTGGAGTCAGGAGATGACCAGGGATATGGTTTAAAGTTATTCGGCTAGTTGTCGTCATGCTCGCAACAAATCGAAAATATATGGCAAAAAAGCAGGTTTACAAACATGAAATGAAGGATAAAGTCTGACCGATTTGTAATTTTTATGATTCCTTATTTTTGCCCTTATACTTTTCTTATCGAAAATTTACCGAGAAATTTGCCAAGTAGGTACTTTTAATCATTTATAAAATGACCTGCCAAAATTTTTATATGATTTTTTATAACCTTTTTGTGATTAATTGAGATCCCTATGTCAGAACTAATCTGTTCAATTTGGTTTTAAATAATCATTTTTTTATTTCAGCCATAATATATCTATTGCACTGGCATTATTTTACTCTACATTTCAAAATGCCAACAATAATAACTTCATTAGTTATAATGTTACGTAGGTTTTTATGGGAGATAATTTCATAAAGAAATTGGTAATCGTAAAATAAATTCATTTATAGAGAGTGAGCATTTCATTAGGAGTTAAACCTGCCCATACTTAAATATTTAATTTTCTCCTATTTGCAGATAATCGCCATTTTAAATAAAAATAAAACAGTTTCATTATACGCCCTCAAAAGCGCACATTATTCGTGTTTATTTGATATTGATGACACATTTTCAAAATTTACTGAGAACATTTGGATATTGCTGTCGCTAAGTTTAATCTTTTAAAGTGATTTATTTCACGCAGTCTCGAGCAACGAATTCAATTTGTATGATCTGAAAAACTCCGTATCTACGAATTTTTATGAGTTTCTTGCTACACTGCGCCATCATAGACCTTATCATCAGAATATTTTTTCTCATTTGGCGTCTTTCTGAGGTGAAATTCGTGGATTTCATCGTTAACGTAGCAGAAAAACTGTTTATTATTTTATATGAGATGATAAAAGTAGTATACGATAATTCTTGTCCCGTTTTATGTCGTAATAATTGCCTTCATTCCCTTCAATATGTATATAGTACTAGCGCAATTGTCCGTCAAATATGACGGGTTTAAATTAATAAAAAACGGAATTAAATTTTTTAACTTTAAATTAATTATTTTAACAATCACAATTTACATCGATTTTGTTTCTCACAGCAATCGGTGTCAAGATAAACAAATGAGTGATTTCGGAAAAGAATAGAAGTGACTTTATTAATTTTTCTTTAAAACAGTTCAAATCGGTTGATCAGGTTTTTTCAATTTTAATTTCCAAAAGAAGAAAAGCCTGCACCACAAAAAGTCAATTTTTTAATATTATCCTACGAAGAATGGAAATATTACCCTGGACTCGAACTCCGGAATTTTTTCGTAAATTTTCTTTCGAAAAAGCGTTTTTATATTCGAATAGATTATTTCTGCCAATTTTCAATTTTCTATCTATATCCTTGATCAAGTTATTCGCGTTTTAATAGCTTGACACTCAAACCAACGGACGGACAACATACCCTTTCATTGTTTTTTTTGTGATCCTTGATTCTTTTAAACGTCTTTTTCTCTCCCTATTTCCCAAACAGTCCTCGAGTCCTCCATTCTTCTACCTAACTCCCGTAACCTATCGCACAATCCTTTACCCGATAAAATTTTTACATGCTCGGTTTGTTTATTAAAACGTCCTCAGATATTCACACCGTTTATATTCGAATACTATTGAATTTATCTCATTATTACGATATATAAATCTCTCTGAATAGTATTTCAAATTTTTAGGTATTTCTTCTTGTAAATAACGCGAATATTGTTTACATTGATTTCCATCATAATCATTTCTCCCGCCTTCCGTCTTTTTTTTCTTCAAAGTATGCTTAAACCTATATGTATTGAAGGAAAAATATGATTTCGAGGTTTAATAATGTAGTTGGTAGGCAAGGCAACATTCCGCTAAAATGCAAAGATTTTTCCAAAATATATCATTCAAACGATTAACATGAGCAATTTCGAGCTGAAGGAGAAAAAAGACGAATGGAAAAAGACATTTGAAATTTTTTTCTTTAGAATGGTCTAGATGTGAAGATCAAAGATCAAATTTTTCTAATTTTAATCTTCGAAAGAAGAAAAGCCTGTTTTAACGTGTTACCTTTAGAGAAATAGAAATAATTCTCTGGAGTCGAACCCTAATTGTTTTTCAAATATGTTTTTGTCACTTACTTTTTATATATGTAGCAATCCTGGAAAATTTCGAACAATTATTTCGTATCGTGTTTGAGATATAAAAGATTAAATTAAAATGATCACGAACCAACTAAATGCTATTATTATAAGGACATTGTTAGAATTAATTGAATTTATAAATCAACATAAGTGTATGTAACATATTATGCTAGGAATTTTAATTTGGGATTAGCGACATTTATAACAGTATGTATATACCTACTTTATGTTTAGCGTTAATGCTATTTGAATTTCATTAGAAAGAATTGCTGTAACGTCGAGTAAAAGACTTCTATTTTGTTTTCAGATAAATAGGGTGTATAAGTTAGCAACTAGTGGCTGAATTGAAAAAGAGAGAACTTGTAGACACTTATAGCTAGTGGCGTGAGCGGGCGCGGAAAGAGAGAGAGAGAGAGAGAGAGGGAGAGAGAGAGAGAGAGAGAGAGAGAGAGAGAGAGAGAGAGAGAGAGAGAGAGAGAGAGAGAGAGAGAGAGAGAGAGAGGAAGGCTTGGTTTATAGCTTTCGGGCATCCGAGCCTTTTCTGTAAAAAAGTAAAGCTAAGTTTCTCACAGGAGGAATAATGTTCTTGCATGTAGATAGGAAGGGGTGTAAGAATAGGATTCTGGGAAAAGGAGTCTTATTGTATTTGGGTCAGAGGAGAGCGGTGCAATCGAAAAGTAAAACCATGAAAAGAAAGAGATCAGAAAATATTGATATGAGTCAATTATTATAGGTAGAACTGTGGCACAAGGGGAGTTTTCGGAGAGGAGAAGGAAGTTCCCCAGGGCGAAGAACGGTAGAGAATGGAATGCGACGAATGGAAGACACGAGAACCTTTTCAGGGCCTCGTTCATTGCCGGATGGAAGGCTGCGACAAGAGGGAGCGTGTATTCGGAAGGAGTAAGAGTGTATTTACTCCAAAACCTAGTCAGGAGCATATCCTCGGCTGAGGAGCGCTTCGTGTAATTGGGTGTAGTACTCATATAGAGAGAGATGCAAATTTTGCGTCTTCGGCGTGCGAGGGATTATGGGAAAGATCTTTTGGTATGGTGGGGTATTAGCTGGAGTAGTGGAGGTATCCCAGGTGGCTTGTGGGTTTGGTGTGAACCGATGTTTGAGTTCACCCAGCCCTCAGACGGGTGTTCACAACATTATAGATTATGAGATGAAGGAGAGGGTAAGAAGAGTGCAGAGATTTTTTAAAGAAAGATTTAAATGTGCCCGCTACATCAGTTCATAATAAAAAATCGAAATCCAAAGCTTGGCAGTGAAATTATCACAATTTGAAGATAGCAACAAAGCACGTGCTGCAAAATCCGTTACTCGACTAGAGAGAGGTTAACTTTTAGTCTAGGATCATTCATGATTAATCATGCTGCAAAGTAACGCAAAAACAAAAATAATACTAACACGCAGTTAAGTCCAATGAAATAGCATGTGCGCATGAAATAGAGATCTGGTTTTCCGGAAGATCCCTTATATTCACTAGGACTGCATTGAAATAATGAGAAATCCACAGAAACCGGGATACGTCTGATTTCTCTAGATTTTGTGTGCTGAAAATTTCCCATTTGTATTTCATAATAAGCTGGCGAGTGATATCATTTTGCCGAAGTGCGAATTAGATTTCGTGCGGAGTTATCATGGAAGTTTGTTTAGAAGCCAAAAGCCGCGTCCAGACCTAGCAAACGAGCACTGACGAATGTTCGTTTGCTATATGTGGACGTACCTGCGTGACGAACGAGAGCATATGCTGCTTCACTGGTTGTCGGTATATCGAAGAGTATATTCATCAAGACTCGTAACGTAGTTTAGTTCTTCGCCTGTGCTCGTGCTTTGCACTATGAAGTGGGAAAATGATATCTGCTTGCTGCTCGGAACAAGAACAAACGCAAGCAAACAAGAACGAGTGGGGGCAACGAGCATCCGCAAGCGCCTGAGCACAAATGAACACAAGAAAACAACGAACATATACGAATGCTCGTACGCGCGTGTTTGCGTTCGTTCGCAATGTCTGGACGCGGCTTAAGAAATCGCCGATATTTCATGACATTAAAAACGTACTTCAGTTTCTGATTGAACATTTTTTAAATGTTTTTATTGAAGAAGTTTGCCGTTTTTCAAGTTTTATATAAATTGTTTCATATTTAAATATAAATCAGTATTTATTATAGCAATGATATATTTCCTAATGTTAGTTTGTGCAGAAAATTATGTTTCCAATAAGCTGATGACATTCAGCGAGTAAACCAGTTCTATTAATAGTTCTCAGTTGATATGCAAATAAATCTGCCTGGAAAAGAATATTTAAGTTTCGTATTTATTATGCAAGTCCGGTCAATTATTATGGGAGAGTAAGCTATTACTTAATAGTGCCTAAGCCTAATCGACGTCTCCACGAAGGAAGCTCGTCCTAATATGTATTTATAGCTCTGTCGAGTTCTTATTCTGATCTAAGTAAAAACAACGAAGGAAAAGAGCACTGGCCGCTTGTCGAGTGAGTTCAACCGCTATCTTAGTTCAGAATTAAATCAGGACTCGGAAGCAGACGGGTTAATCAGGCATCTTTTAAGAGATGAGTATCGCTCTTGAATCCTATGGACGTGTTTGGTACTACGATTATAAAGTGAGAGCTAAATTCGGATAGAACCATCACGCGACTTTTTTGATTGAAAAAGTGTTTTTACGACAGAGAAAAGATGAGATCGCGCCAAGATAATCGATTAAAGATATACTAGCACTTTTTCAAGCGAAAATATATTTTTTATATTTCTAAATTGAACGATTCTAACTTTAAACCGCACATAAAGATTTAACGGCCTTGATAGAATGAAATGATTTAACGCGAAATATTCAAATGATAAGACATGTCAGTTACGATAAGGCAGTTGATAATTTGTATTCTCTAAAGTAATTGCCAGTTAAAAATGACGGACATATATGATTAAAGCATTAAATTAAAATGAAGACTTTCATTTCTCCTTTCCTTTCACTTTCCTCTCATAACTGAAGCTATCTCTCTCAACCTGATACATAAAAATTTATATATAGAATGACATTAAAAAATAACAAACAAGGAAGCTTAGCTATATTTGCTTGATGTGTAAGAAATTCTTAACATAATTTGAGTTTTGTTTTAATTTAATACAAGTATTATAAGCAGGAGAATTTTAAAACAGTTTTTTTCTGCCAATCAACAAAACATACGCAGAAATACCAGCTAAAATCTATTGTTCTTTCCAATATAATTGTCACTACTTCGATAGCAGTCACTTATTTTTTTTTTGAAGCTGAACCAATCTTTTCCTAGCATTTCTTTGGCCTTTTCATAGAGCCTTTTAGTAATAACACCTGTTTATATGTATGTATGGGTTAGGAATTAGGGTTATGATATTATCATCATTGTTATTGTATCATATGTATACCTTTTTGATTAATAAATAACTGCATAGGGGATTTTAACGCAGGGTATACTGCTTTATTATGGGTCCAGTATTAAATATTCAGGCACAGAACACATTTTCTTGGAGTAGTGTTGCGATATTAAAAGTTCATCTTAAATTTCCGAGTAAACTCACGCGGTAGAAGTTCAAATTATTCAGTTAAGCATCATATCTCTTACACCCCAACACAGTTTGCTTCAGTTGAATTGCATACATCTCTTTAATGTACCCTGCGCTCCTTCCTTCTCAACTAGTGACTCAATGCACCATTTTCTGCAGATATCCCGGCTTGAAACCCTTGCTAAATCTCCTCGCTTAAACACTTCAATGCCTTCTCCATAATTACACCTTGTAAATTCGTTAATTCATCCAACTGCCGCTAGGCACTTCTCTATATCCTCCTTTCCTTCCTTATGCATGATACGTTACACCATTCTGACCTTTTCACAATATGTCAACTCCATCTGACAATGGATTTGTTAAAACATGATGGGATACGCTTCTACGCTAAAATTATTAATACTTAACAGAATTTTATGATGGTATCTATAAATTGTTGAATAAGTAATACATACATATAGTGTTTTATCTGGATAATCTCACAGCAGTTAAAACCTTGTTTCTATGAGAATTATTTTGTGTCCTTATATACGGATAACTGATTGCCTTACATGTACGCTGAATGCTTAAAAGACTTCATCTCTTAAAACGCATTACCTTCAAACATGCAAAAATATCAGATGAAATTATTATGAGCTGCGGACGTAATGGCGTTCTTTTAGGAATGTTCTTAAGCGCCACAAACCAGCAAGATTATATTAGTGACATTTTGTTTAATTTAATGATAATGTATTTTAATTTGTTAGCTTGACATGATTATATAAATAATAGTAACACCTTATAAGATCTTTAGACGATAATTTGAATTAATCCATGTTAGTTTTGCATGATTTTATAATTAATAGTGACATTTTATACGAATTCTAGAAAACATAGAATGAAGTAAGTTGTAATTGTATATCAAGTAAGAATTACGAATTTATCATTCTTTTATAAAGGTAAATGTAATTTTGTTAAAAACTCTTAAACAAGTTATTGGATAATTCCAACATTAAAATAAATATATTTGCTGGTTAATTAAATTCTCATTCGACTAATAAACTAAACAAATTTAAAAATTGAGGAAATTCTCAACATATCGATTTTAATTTTGTTTTAATTTGTTACAAGCGTCAAAAGCAGGAGAATTATAAAATAATCGAGATAAAATGAATTCGTAAATTTCCTGTAAAATGTACATAAATTTCAATGTTAAAACCATTTCCAATAATTTGTATTTCGTTCTTCTCAATAATTATAAAGATTATAAAAACTGCGCTATGAATATTCACAATTTGATCAATGTATTAGCCGCTCATAGAAATAAACGTCAATAACATTGCATGGACCTAGTAAAAGATATATCCTAGCTTCAATATTAATATTTTCATTCCGATATATCAATTTTCAAAATTCTTCATGGAATCTTCGTGCTCATCATTCTGAAAAGGATCAAACAAAAATGTCGTACGTAAAAAATAAACTCAAATATACGCGAGGTGCTGCTTTCGCCATCTATTTAGATCGGAAGTTCGATTCTATCTCCATCTTCCCTCCCTTCCTCCTCCCCCTCCCATCCCCGCCTCCCGTTCGCCCCAACTGCTCCATATTACCGCCACTGCAACCCAAATTGGTTCCATGAATTCCCCCAATCCTTCCAGCGATAACAAAGGTCTTCTATTCCTCCAATCGATAAGCTCTCGCAACCGTATTAAGCGTCGCTCCTCACACTATTTTCTCACTATATATCTCTTCGTTCCAATGGAGTTTTCCTTTGCACAAACATTCCATAACTCCACCCTCTCTCTCTCTCTCATTCCACTCTCTCTCTCTCTCATTTCCCGCTCACTCTCACTCCATTTTTTTCTTAAAAGAAAGAGAGATGATTTGATCCTCGCCCGAGTGGAAAATTTCGAACTTGATGAGGCGTCTCTCTGCTTCTCTAACGTGAGTGGATTTGAGGATGTCATTTTCTCTCCCCGCATCCGCATTTTGGGAAAAGTGTTGCTGATTGTCATCCTGCGTCGCCGTAATTTCTGTGAAATGAATTTTCCAGGGTTATTATACTTAATATTATTTTCACCAGTGCCATAATCAAAACAATTAGAATTTTCCCGGAAAGTAACTTATAAAATAAATCTTTTATATTTATGGGTAAACACGCCTCCTTTATCGGTTCAAGCGCTAAATAACCAGAAACTTTGCAATTTGGAATCATTTTACTTAGTACTAAATGAATATCCCGTTTAAATCGGGCTTTGAAATCAAACAAACGGCTGAGATATTGACTGTCTTATGGAAGATTGAAATCACCCTCTGGAATTGAACCAGGGACCTTTCTTGAAAAATATTTGTCATTTGATATTGGTACGTGTACCGTAGTAATCCTACCAAATTTGGTTGAGTGGATTAAGTATTAAATGTAAGGCACTTTCCATTCTTCGTCCTTTTCTCTCTTCCTCTCCCCAGTCCTCCTCTCTTCCATTTTTCCTCGCTCCCCCCTCTCTTTCTCTGGAAAAATATATTTCCTAGTCTCAATCTCGCTCTAATAAAGAACATTATCTATCTATCTCTCCCACTACCATTTTTCTGTCCCTCTCCATCTCCCTCCTCTATCTCCCTCCTCTCTCACTCCCTCTATCTCCCCGTCTCTCTCCTTTCTTCCTCTCTCTCCTTCTTTCTTCCTCTCTCTCCTTCTCTCTCACCTATTAAAACATTCAAAGCACGCTTTCCTTACGCATATAGCATAAGGGTTGAGATGACGATAAAATCTCGAAGTTTAACAATGACACGGTCGGCAAGGTAACATAACGTTAAAAAGTTTAAATTTTTCCAATAAATGATTTAAGCGTAGAAATTGAGCGATTTTGTATCGTATGCAAAACATGACGATAAGAAACGTTATTTAGGTCCGAAGATCGTAGATCAATTATTTCTAATTTTAATTTGCAAACGAGTAAAAGCCTTTAGGTTGAATTTTGGAAATTTTTTTGTCGTTCGCGACTAATACGTGATCAATCCAATTATACCAAATTTGGTTGAACCGACTGAAGAAACAACTGAGATATTGAGCGTTATGGACATAATGACCAAATGAACAAGTGACCAAGAGAATTAGCATTTTATAGTGAAGTGATAAGTTGAGTGATACTTAATTTTTACGTGAGTTATCAGTAAAAAATAATTTACAATCGATTTCCTTAGTTTCTTAACATTACCTCAAGTATTAAGATAAATATGAAATATTTTCAGTGGAAACTTTTGAGAATGTAATGAAAAACAAAAGCAGGAGGAATTCTCATGTACCTTAAAAATAACACTACAATAAAATAAAGGAATAAAGTATTTCCAAATAATTGATTACAATTACAATTATTACATTAATATGTTTTTAAATGCATAACTTGTAGCAGTTAACACTTAAAGATTGAAGAAAATTATCTTTTCAAGAAGAGGCTTTTAAATTGTAGAGATCGAGTATATTTTGAAAAACGTCTCCTCCATTCGATTGAGAAATTGGAAAGCAAGTTCGTAATTTTTTTTCATCCCAATACATTTCTTTCTATTAGAGAGAGTTTTTTCGACGACCTGCTAACTCCCTCTTGTCTAAGTGCAATGCGTATCTAAGAGGTAGTGTAATGAATAGCTGGTCAGTTTCAAAAGTTTAGTGGGAAAGGTGACTTCCTAATTTCATTTTTTACTAACTAAAAACGAATTAGAGGGGTTTTCCAATTTGCCACATTGCTATACAAATTTTATACAAAATTTTTATGTGAGGAATACAAAATTGGTATAAGCGAGGAATAAAAATTTGTCATTATTCTTTTAGATTAGATGCATGTCATATTTTCCTAAGGGGAAAACTTTTTAAAACATCTTAAGAGTGTCCGATTCATGCATGTTAACACGGTTCATTTTAAAGTTAGAATAGAATGCTTCCTCTGATGTTACACGTGGGCTCGATCAATAGCTTCTGCCAACTGGTGGTGTAAGCTTGAACTACTTCCACCTCAGGAGATGCTGGGCTTTCTAGGTTCGATTGTCAGTTGAACTGAGGAGCCGTTTTGAAGCTAACATGCCGCCAGGCAAATATTTAAGAAGGTTTTCACCTTCAATGAAATTTTTATGGCTCAAAAAATGTTCTACGAGGCTATCAGTTATGCTAATGTGAAAAAACAAGAGTATGAATATAAACTTTAAAACGCGTAGGTGCTGCAAACTTTCATTTAGAATGGAGCTATCAATTCTAAGCAAGAGATCTTCTGATAGATTTCAATTTTTATATCAACGAATCAGCTTCTTAGTATTACTGTATTTTCAGAAATCAGTAATCTCACAAAGATATTGTAATTAACTTCAGGAAAGAATACTTTACCATTAGCTGATTTATTTGTAGGCATTTAAGAATGAAAACTTATGAAATATCAGTCCAATCTTTTCAATACTGATTAAATTTAACACTCGAATTTGTTATTTAATCACTTACAAAACTCTCCCGCATTTTTATGAAAAAGTAATTTCATGGAGATGCTATCGTGGTCATTAAATTTAATACCATATAAAGAACACAGACACAACCAAAAACATCTTCCAACTAATGCGAAAAAATACGAATGCCATCAGGCGTATTATAAGAAATCGATACATTATATTAAGCATACAAAAAATGTTGCCACGCAACATTTCGAATTGAACTTTCCATCAATAAATATGCCTATTTAATCCTTTCAGGACTGAATTATGAAATACGCTGTAAAAATAAAAATATTGAAAAGATAGAGTAGTAAAGTTTCACATAAAAACAACTTACCAATTTAATTTATTATTTTATAAAATAAGGACTTGATTCCGTATGGATGCGATTTATAATTAGGGTTATTTTAATCTGTATACATTACATATACACCATACATACAAAATTTAAAAAATTGTTCTGAATTAGTGATTCCATTTAATTGATAAAATATAAAAAATATAGTGGTGCCTGCAATTTTTAGTAGCCATTGGCTAGCGGGAGCATGACTTTTCCCAGACTTTATTACTACATAAACATCCAAAGCTATTCATCCACATCCACCTATTCATATCACATGAATACGCATATATATTCGAAAGGACACATCAAGCACTATCTTCTGATAACAGCATTGATCAAATTTCCCTCACTAGACACTGGAGGCATCATAAAAACTTTGATTTCATGTAGCATTAACCGCCCTAAAAGATTTAATAATATTAATAATTTTAACGACATCGCACCGCGAGGGGTTGACAGACTTATTAAACATAATTAATTATAAAGAGGACCAAAAAGTATTACCGTGAGGGGTAGGGGGACGAAAGTTTATAGTTCCACCACCATCATTAGCCCCCTGCTTTTATGCAACCGGTGATGACGATGTGCTGTGTAAAATTGCATACCAACCAGGCGTTCCCCATTGCCTACAACTCGGATTCATCTCAAGATGCTTACGTATCGAAGTCTAAAGAGCCAAGAAAAAAATAGAGCAATCTCCCAAAAGGGATCCAGACAATCGCTGAACGGAAACGCTGCCACATCGTGCTCAACCTCTGTCGTGGGTTAGGTATGGCAACGTCGCTCCCCTCCCATGCTCTCAGAGTACAAGTTAGACAGCGCCCACCATAGTTTGTTAATCCTTACAAAAAGGAAACATCGAGAAGAATTTTTATATAGAGAAAATTGTGCTGGTGGGACCAAAGCTGTAGATGCTCTGCCTTGAGGTTAGCCTAATATTCATATATTTTCATAAGGTTTTCATTCGTTGACATAGATTAATATTCGTGTTCGTTTAAGATGAAAAACTACGAAACAAACGTGGCCTGGGAGGTGGCGCGAAATGAAGGAGAGAAATAGTTGGTGGGTGAGAGAAAAAGGGGGGGGAGAGAAAAAGGGGGGGAGAGAGCGGGGATGATTTTCAGCCTGGTGCAATCCATTGTCACTACTCTTTTGGAACATTTTCCTAATAAAATTCTCCACACTAACCGTGACTGAGCAACGAAAAATATCTCAATCTTTACATAACACTTTGCAAAACTGCATCACGTTTGTTAGGCTCATTCATATTGAATTAATAGCCAAAATAGTGTGCGCCCATAGGGAGGCTATGACAAAAACGACAAAAATTTCAAAAAAGTCTTAGGTTTGACTCCTTGACTCCAGTCGAACCTATCCATTGTCCACTTCATTACCATTGGGGCGTGAGCGTGAAACTGGTTAAAATCAATATACGGCCTCTAAACGAGCTGCCAAGTCAGCAAAACTCATTAAATGAAATTAAAATCAATAAACATTACTCTTGATTACTTACAGGAAATTACACTCGTTTTATGTACATATATGATGAGCATTTTTTATTAAACGTTTATGTATCAATACGTTTTTAAGGTGGAGAGCATTTCACACAAAAATTCCTACTGGCAAGTTTATGAAAAATTACGTTTTGAACGATATTTGAAGCCAAGCCTTAAATTATGTTTTTCTAATATCTATAAATTTTCATTCTCTCAAATGGCGGAGAAATATTCTAACTATATGTGCGTGTGCATGTACTTGTGTCTAATTGTAAATACGCATGGGCGTTAGTTAAATTATATATGAACGTTCCTTAATCAGGAATGGTAATCTCAATTTAAATAAAATTTTGGATATTTACTCAGATCTATGGTTCTTAAAACTTCTCTCGGATTGGTTTCTTTACGCTTCGTCGATATATCAATATATATAATATTCAATATATCGATATTATTTTTCATCTCAAAATTGCAAAACAATGCAAAGTTAACTATAAAGTTAACTATATATTACTGATACGGTGAAATTGTATGATTATGTTAAATCGTAAATTATATTTCATAGTTCATAAAATTTAAATTCACTTTTAAATTCACTATCGTATTATTTACTTGACAAATAAAGCGAAGAAAAATTATTATAATTTACTAGTACAAAAGCCCATCAATATGACGGGTATGCGTGGATTAAATATTAATTTAGCACTTCCCATTCTTCCTCCTTTTCTCTCTTCCATTCTGTTCCTTAATATTCTAATTTATATTAATTTTTTTTATGATTTTTTGACATTTTATAAAAAGGTTGCTATAGTAGTTGGCATTGTTGATCTCGGATTTTTGTATTATTGGACTCAAGCTTTCAAGTTCAATTACACAGCTTACAATTCAGCAAAATCATGAGGGACAAAAACCGATTGAAAATTTAAGTGAAACGTTTCATGTAAATTTAAAACAAATAAACACGTAGCGTGAAAACTTTAAGTCAGAAACGACATCAATGCATTATAATAATGGACAACTCAACATTTCAAATAGGAAGATACTTCACGCGTACATTGAAAATATCTTTTCGTTTGCAAATTTTATTGGGCTGTTTAAATTGACAATGATTATGATTAATTTCTTTCTATAATTAAGCAAGATATTTTAAGCATGGCCGGTGCATTTATAGTGATTACAAAAAATATGTGAATTAAAAAAGCTACTTGCTAAGTTCTTTCGTCGTCAAAGTAAGCAAAACAAAAAGCTAATTAAAATATTAGCGGTCGTATGTTCGTTCGCATTTCTTCCACGCCTTAGAAATGGCACAGCAGTAAACAAACCTATCGTTCAAATTAAGCCATCATTACTTCCCTTTCGATTAAAATGCATTCAAAATATTTAAGAAAAGTTCTCACAATTGATTTCAAATACAATATCAAAGTTCATGTCACTGCTTTTTTATATAGACGTAATTTTGCTAGATCAGCAACAATGCTGTCGTCAAGGGTGACGAAATTTTGCCGTCTAAAATTTAGCCAGATTTTCATGTTAATAACAAATTTTTGGAACGAATCGGCGCGTTAGTTTGCATCTTATGAGATGAGAAAACAAAATTTTGTTCTGTAATGCAAATTTTATCGTTTTATGAGACCCGCTTTCCAAATATTGAATTGCTAAAAGTAACAGTCTGGATATTTTTAATGGAGGTTGCGCGTGGTCTAATGCGCTTAATTTGTCATGGCGGCGGAAGACAGCGATGAAATTGAAGTTCCGTAGAATGGGTTAAAACACAAAGCAGGCGAGAACATGTATACCGACCTAACGCCTTCCAGCAATGATCCATGGCAAGCAGTTTACCCATAAGCCCTCGAAAAAATAAACCGAAGGATTACTTATGTTGGCCTCGTCTACCTTTGAACTCGACACTTTTTTCTTCATATTCTTTTCGCCCTCGCTCTCAGCCCGTTCCAATAGCTTTGCTTTTTTCCCTAAGGAGTCGTTTCTCATTTCGCTCGAGTCGGCAGCAGTCGCCATCTGGGGAGCGGTTAGCGAACCGAGGCATCTCCAGCGCCGCCGTTGCCGAGAGGGAAACGTCAATAAACATCGGCTTGGGTGCTGAGCCTCTCACGCGCAGCGCCGCGCCCAAGAACCACTCGTTCGTCGTCCGCGGATTCTCGAAAGATTAGAAACCTGATTTTGGTGAAGTTTCCATGTTTTGCCAGAAGGAATAGCGATGTCGAAATTTTCATGCCTCTATCTCATCATAATTTTATTATTTTCGTATTTTTCTTTAAATACGTTTCGGCATGTTTTGAAATGATTTTTAAACGGCTCAAATAAAGATTCCTAATAATCAAGTTTCTTCAAATGTTGTTTTCTTAAACAGACAACTATAATTGTATTTTATGAGTGCGATGGGAAAGATATAGATTTCGCCTCTCGTTGGAAAAGGCCTTGTTTCAAACTTTGAAAGGAGTGAAATGTGACGTTAAATGTTAAAAATTTCGTAAAGTTCAGCTAAAGCGGAAAGCAAATTAATTTGCCGATTTGTTGGGTTTGATATTATAATTTCTCATTTTTAAATTTGCAAGACCATCATCAGGTTTTGCAATAAAAATTGCGATTGATTATATGACCTTCCTCATGTGATATTTATGTCACGGTAAATGTGCGTAATCTGGTAAATGTGTACATTTCCCGGTTAATGTGCATATTTACCACCAATTTCGGTAAATGTAAGTATAACATACTTTTACCGATTGGATTGGGGAAATGTACACATTTACCTAGAGACACTGGTAAATGTGGATCATTGTCGCAACATAGGCCACAACTTGGCGGCGTCGCGAACATCTGTTGCAGTTTAGAAGTACGGTAAATGTGTAAATTTCCTGGTAAATGTGCACAACTAACTAAACTAAATTTGAACATTAAGGTAAATTTTACTCGGCCCCACCGGGTTGGGTGGGTTAGTTGAAGTGTTTTTGGTTCCTCCTCACGTTGTGTTCCCCCTTCGGGTTGGGAAGCGTTCATCTAAATATATACCAGTTGAACCGAACCCTCGATGATTTTTGTTATAAATGAACGTAGTTATTAAGTGTAGCATTTCTCATTCTTACGTATTTCCACATTTACCATGGCACATCGGTAAAAGTGCACATGTACCGGGAAATGTACGGATAATACGTATTTATGGAAACTTAAACTTACATTTACCGAACTTGGTGGTAAATGTGCACATTTACCGGTAAATGCACACATTTCCCGAATACGTACTTTTACCGTAACACTTATATATGAAGAGGAGCATTTTTACCAATTTTTTTCAATCAACTGAACAATTTATATTACTTTTTGAAAATGAAAATTTCATGATTTAATAATATTTAAATTAAGATAAGAGAGAAATATTGGCATTTCAATCACTAACGATCCTAAATAATAGGAAAAATATGAATTAATGTTGAAGTATTTTTAATATGCTCAGCTATCGAGGTATTATTTGGACGCGCACATGAAAACTGCGTTATACTTTGTCAATTATATTAGTCAACTGCACAAAAGCAAAGATAGATAAAATGTTTTCATGATTTTTATGATAATTTAGGATTTATTCCTTGGTTTAGCCTTCTTTTAAAATGCATTCTAACAAAGATTTGTAAAACTCATTCCGAGATCAAACTGAGATTGATTTTTCCATTTGAAGGCAGAATCTTCGACTATAACCTCACAATACCTTGTACTTGCACATTCTTTAGAGTAAACTCACTCATTCTGTCAAATTAAAAGCTGTTAGATCCTTTGAAATATGAATTATATGATTCTATTCAAATTAATGCTGAACGATAATTTGCGAATACCGACAGACATGCTATAACAAATCTCTGTATAGCATATTTGAGGTGTTCGCTCTCACAGGATAAACATATTTTATATTTTTAGAGCACTTAATAACACATGATTATCGTTTCACTTTGGAATCTTGTTTGTGCAGTTGCTTAACCCTTAAGTAGTCGCGTGCGATTTTGTAACGTAAACAGTCGCGCGGGGTGTTGACAACACCCCAGACGATACCTCATTGTATAAGTCAAAGAACGATTTATATCACCAAAAATGTTTGTATTCAGTTTATTATATCTCTAAATAACATGAAATTCATAGACATATTATAATTTTGTTTATTACAACAAAAAATACTTGAATATTTATAATACAGAATAATTAGTGGAATTTTTTTCATGTTTTACAAAAGGAAATAATATTACACAGACCCTTCTTTATAACTGCATATCAGCATTACACAATTAAACGGAAATACCAGAAACACTACAAAACTGAAAAAAAGCAGTCACAATTTTTCTCTGTGTCATTGTTATCCACGTTTGAGCTCTGATCACATTGTTCACAGATATTTTTCATGTGTTTCAGACACATCACTCGAAAACATCGACAACAGTACGATTTGGTTTTTATGTCCATGTTCCTAGGACATATCGCACATCGTCCTGGTTTGGTGCTCTTTCTTGAGCACATGAGTTCCCAACATCATTTACTTCATCAGCACCAAGTAGCTTTGCAGCTTTCGCCCTAATGCTTTGAGGCAAACACTTAAAGTAAACTCTTTTGCTCAATGTTTGATTCAATAAATTCTGTCCTACGTCACGCAATAAAATTCTACGCACAACATTTTGCGAAGGATTGTTAATGGAGAATATTATCAGCGCATTTATCTCACTCAGCAATGCCAAGCATTCTGAAAAATAATGCTAGCGACCAGCGTCTGCACCTCCTTGAAGTTGAGTATGTAGCACACACTTTGTTTCTTTGTCCTTGCCTATAAAATAGTTGTCGCAATCCCCATATGACGAATTCTCTTGCTCTTCACCAGAGTCGTCATTGGTCTCGGTATCGCTGTGGTGACTAAGCTCTTCACAGTTATCAGATTTGTCAGAATCCTATTCTTCGAAATCTTCGTCGTCAGTTGGCACATCTGCAAGTAGTTTGCGTACCCTGGCATGCTCTTTGTCATAACTACTCATTTTTACATATATAGTCACAAAATACAACGAATATAGTCATCGTGCATAGAAGATAGCAATGGAGAAATAAAACGCTCACGTATACGAAAAGTTACGTTATTAGTCCCGCGGGGGTTTAGTTACACCCCAGACACAAACGGCACATGTTGACCAAACACTGTTAACTCCAAGACTAATTCTATTTATAATAGTGTAAGCTCACAGAGTCGCCGTAGGGTACTCAATTACACAGCAGTCTAGCCAACCTGAATCGCTAACAATACTCATGTGAATATGCGTGGGGTGTTGCCAACGCCCCGCGCGAATACTTAAGGGTTAAATTTAAATTGTTAGGAAACCGTAAAGTCTGAAATATGAAGTGTACATTTATGGTACTTCTGCCATTTTTTCCTTTTGATTTGAGCTTTAAAATTTATACAGGATAGGACAAGGGCTCCTTAAATTTTTTATTTAATTAATTTAAACAAAGGAAAAGCATCACCTATAATAGAATGTCCCAGAAATATCGTGGAATGTGTGATACTGTTACTATAAGAATTATTTTAGTTTTGTTTCATAGGACAGTTTTACATAAATTTAGTATTAAGATAAATATTTCTTCTGATTGTTACTGAATGCTGACCAAATTCGTAATTATTATTTCTACAAAAAATTAATGCGTGAATATAATAGTTTCTGACAAAGTTTTCAGAGCAAAACATAGCACATCAATTTGAAGAAAATGAATTCATCTGAGGGTACCCGGATAAAAGTACACAAGAAAGCAAACTGATGAACGTAAAATGTGGAATATTTACCGATAAATTTTCACAAGCTTCCCGTAAAAATATTTCAGTCGTTGAGGATAACTGGGAAAGAAGAGGTGAACGCGAGCGAAACCATTTCCGCTCCCTATCTTGTTTTTGATGGATCGGCGGCCACTGAGGCGGGCACTAAGGAGGACCGCGGGA
Organism: Tanypteryx hageni; assembly: GCA_028673005.1. NCBI lineage: Eukaryota > Metazoa > Arthropoda > Insecta > Odonata > Petaluridae > Tanypteryx > Tanypteryx hageni. The sequence continues at coordinate 119,066,885 of CM054115.1, forward strand.
CATCGCGCGATTTGCCGCTCTCATTTGTCCCTCATTTTCCCCTTCACGAGTTTTAGTTGTACTCAGCAAAATGGAACGTTCTCATAGCAACCTTTCAACTCCGGGGTCAAATTGGAAAGACGGAAGAGGAGGACGCGGGGAAAGAGAGAATGAGGGGGAGAGCAGGGAGGGAGAGAAAGCCTCCGTCTCACTGCTGGAACATGAAATATGGACGATTTCCTCTGAAAATCTTCTTATGGAATTATTTCTATGTTCTCTATTCCCTTTCCCTTCTATTTTTGCCTACACTCGCCCCAAACTTTCAGCAAGCGAATTCAAGTGAAATATTGTTGAAGGAAAAGCAGCAAAGCATAATGCTCGAGTACGCAGGAAAAAATAGAGAGCGAAGGAATTGGAAGAAAAGAGAGAGGAAAGGGGAAGAGAAAAAGGGAGGGGTGAGAATAATGGTCCAATTAGCTTACAGACGACGACAGAATGTTGTTCGTTTATACCAAACGATGTGCTTTGTCCCACAGTGTTACGTGTTGTCGAAACGAATACGACTATCTTTTATCTCGTCTGCAGGAATGCTGCATATAGAAATGTTTCTGAAGAGACGGCAATAATGTAATGCAGTTATACCCATGTCGAGCGAAAATTGAAAACGGAAAATTGAGTAATGGTAAGAAAACAAGGAGAGGATTCGATAGAAAAATTGCAAAGAAAACTAGAGAAGGTCAAATGAGTAAAAATAGATATATTAAAATAAATGGGGTAGAGAGACACAAGAGAAAGAGAGAGGGAGAGAGAGATGATAGCGCAAAATGAATGGAATTCAGTTAGTTTATGAACAAAAAAAATTACAATAACCAAAACGTGTTTGGGAAACACCAGATGAAATTCATTCTACAGAGCAACCTGCCACATTATTGATCCATCATTTGCTGATTATGAAAAAGAATAATCGTGTCGCGTGTTTTGTTCATTCTTCGTGTGCAAGGCAAGATACGAGTAATTCCATGTGTGCGTGGGCGATGGAAGGTTTTCCTTGAGCGGCTTATTGCAAGGAGGAGACGAAGTCCTAATATACGCATATTTAACTCATAAGAGGTAAGAAGACGCTACCGGGCTACTCATATTTTCAAGTAGTTTTTATTGCTTTATAAGAGTAGTCTATTAAAATTTTGCGTGGAAATTAATTGTAAAATCTCCTTTTTATCTAGTAATTGTCTCATTTTTAAAAGTTCGTCGTTGTTTGTTTAACGTCTCAGTGCTTCTTTGTTTTCTTTTATAATTTATCAGATTTTTTACGTCTTTTGGTCGTGTTCTGCCATTTATGTGAGGCATATTAAACAGCTAATGATTTGAAAGTCTCCCACATTCTGTTTAGTACGAAGGAGCAATTTTATTTTTAGGTGTACATTACCAGCAAAATGATAGTGGCGGAACGTCTTATAAGCATATCTCCGCATTTCCTCATTTCAAGAGAGGTATGTTTTAAATAATGTTTAAATGTTTTAAAAATTACTATTGATTATAAAATAAATCGGTAAATCATAAATTCAATATATCCTTGACTTGACAGTGATCTCGGCTTTTGTGACAGAATATCAATCTACCGCATCCTTAAAAGGAACCAATACCAGTTGATTTAACGGTAAAATTTTTAGTTCTAAGTTAATGCATCATTAATTATAAATCCAAATTTCAATGGAAATATTACTTTCATCTACCCTTCAGATTTGAACAATGAATACTTATCAGATAAGAAGGAAACTTTTGAGTTTAGAGTACACTCTAAGAAGAAAAGAAAATACCTAATCAAAATTTTGGGAAACGTTCTGTGAAATTTTAGATGAAAAGGGAGAACTGATTTCGAAGATAATCGCTTACAGTAGTTATAAAATGTTTACCGTTATGATAATAAGAAGCTGGGAACATCAAGTTTATTGCGACACAAATGTGAAAATAACAAAGAAGGCGTGTCTAAAATTACAAATTTTCTTGTGCCAAAAAAATGCGATTTACCAAAATTATCAGCTGAAAAGAAAAAAAAGTATTAGATGGCTGTGTCGAACTTGTAGTTAGAGATTTGAGACCTTTTGAGATAGTGTCAGGAGATGGACTTAAAAATTTATAAAATTTCGGTTTTTCTTCATCCCCTTCTAAAAAGTGTGTAAATGTTGAACACTGAAGAAAAGTATGAAATCCATGAGAAAGTTAAAGTAAGTATTGATGACATTAAGTATAATCCGTGACACCAAATCCGTGTACGCTTGTAGAGCAACCGATGAACAGGTATAAAATGTTAGACACCTTAGTTCAGTTTATGGATACAGACAAAGTAAATGATCATATTTATCCAGACGAATTGACTGTATATATTGACTTAAAACTATCTGACGACATTACTAATAATTTTGATTTGATGAAATTGTGGGATAAGCAAAAGAATTGTTTGCCAAATTTAAGTATTTTAGCGAATCGTATTTTTGCAATACCAGCGACCAGTGCTCCATCAGAGAGGTGTTTTTGATTGGCGGGATATGTTGTTAGTAAAAGAAGAAACAGTTTAGGTCCCGCAGACGTGTATGATGTCCTATTTTTAAATAGTCATTTTAAACCTCAGGGTAGATACTATTAATTAATGTTTCCATTTTTCAATTAAATTATTTTGTAAAATTTGTAATTTTTGTAAAAATAAATCTTAGATACTTGAAATACATTTTTTCGATCTTAAAAATGAATTTTAAAGTACAATTGCATTTTATTTTCATTCATACAAAATAAATGACTGACTTAGAAATATTTTTATTTTTTCACGATTTCTTGCTACGGATTGGTGTCTCGAGGACCAGACAGTTAAAAAATATGGGTCGGGTGGGACAAGTAGGCCTTCTGTGCGGGTGAGAGCCTGCGGGTACGAGTCGGGTACGGGTGGAAAATATCATACCCGTGCAGGGCTCTAGTCGGCAGGCAACATCCCGTTTAAAAGCAATATGTGATTTAAATGTTTAATATGAGAGATTTCGAACGGTAGGCGGAAAAAATTAATAGAATAAGAAACTTCATTAATATTCCTAAAACATAGTTTATATTTGGAGACCGTAAGTCAATTCTTTCTAATTTTCATTTCCAAAAGAATAAAAGCCTGCACTTTAAAAAGTCTCTTTTTGCGTGTTATCTTACGGGAAATGGAAATCGCCCCTTGAAGACGAACCAGTCTTTTTTCGTATTTTTCTTTCGTCGTTTAATTTTTATATCTGAATTAAACATTCCTGCGAAATTTCAACCTTCCATCTAATCGGGACGTTTGATAAAAACTCGTTAAAACGTGCCATTGATGAAGTCGGCGTTACGATGACAGATCACCGAAACTATATGTATAACATAGCTTTGTGTAGGTTTTCTATATATTTCGACTTTATTGTTGTTTTTTATCATGAAATGACACTAATCATGTATTGTTATTCTCCACATTTTTGCATAATCATTGTAAAACACTTCTTGTTTATGTCTTTGGCGACATGATCCGTCCTGTAACAAAAATATGTCTTTATGTCGGAGGAATGTAGATATTATTTTTGTAGCAAACTTTCTAGTAATTCCTCGATGATTACAGAAATATTTGTCATTCCTTAAAAAGTTGCAATGTCAACTTTTAAAGCACTAACCGTAATGCATGAAAATTTGTGTTATGGACCCTCAGACACCACATGCCCGTCTTATGTAAATCATGAGACGGCAGCAGCATTGATTAATACCTCACACCGGTGTTTGGATTTTCGCGAGGAGCCTAATTTACTAAATTAATCGTTGATCTTATAAGTTAGCTCTTCGTTAAAATGAAAAATAGTTTTCAGATGTTTTAAGACCCTCAAGAAGAAGGGAACGCAAATAGATTAGTTAAAATAATATCTTTTCTTCAGCTTTGTAGATATATATGCAACCAAATCTTAGACGATAAAGAATGTATGATACATGCAAATTAATATGGCCGTGAAGTAATTCTAAATGACAAAAATTGCTGCCCTGTTTGGAGCACAATAATTAATTGGTGAAAGGATATCGAGACCGACGGTACTAGGGTTAATTACATTAAAACAAAAGTCAAGTAGGATATGGTCTCCAAAACTGAGCGCAGGGAGGGATGGAGGAGAAGGAATTAGACAAGATAAGGGATAATTTATAAAGAAGTTGAAAGATAAATGATGATTCCTACCAGAAGGATGTGAAATTGCTTGAGGGAATTGCATGTATATTTAGAAAATGGCTAACACATAAGGGATCAAAATAAATCGGTTCTACAGGAAAGCATTCGAAGAAAAATGAAATCCATGATATATAGAAGCCAAATTAAAAGTATTATAGTATAAAATAATAAAAAAATATTGTTATATCTGTAGAAAACTTTAATTCTGATATAAATAAAAATATTCCAAAATAATAGATTATTACAAAAAGCGACACTCGGTAACTAAGGAGATATTCGCCGAAAGAAAATTCAATTTTGTGACGATACATAGAATCTTTTCGAACAGAAATGTGCTTCCTTTTACGCTGACGGTCCAATTTCGTTTATCTCAAGTTGCGTACCATAAAAAGAACAAAGAAACAATGTTGGTTATGCAAAACGGATTTACTATCGCTGTTTGGCTTAAAGCGGGCTGAAAATCTCTCCAACTCTTTTACGTTTCGTGAAATAATTAACTTATAAGACCTTTACTGTTTACATCTACAGCTATTGCATTATCTCACATATCTTTCTACGAATGCCACACTGTGAATATCCTATGCTCAACTCTCGAGAAGCGCCAACTTAAAGTTATAACTTCCAACTATGAGTTGACCAGTTATTAATCGTGAGCAATGATCCTTGAATGAGACGCAACCGGAGTGCGATATGATGAACAATGGCGAATAACACACTTCACTCTACGTTATCCCATTCAAGAATATTTTACCCTTAATTTCCCGTTAAGCTCCACACACAGGTATCTTTCTTCATTCAGCAAAATGAGACTGCCACCAGTAGTTTAAACGTTCATTTATAAAGGTTAAATTTGGTATATGAGAGAAAGGAGACTATAGCAAAAATTGAGAATTTACAACAAACTCCTAAACCGCACGAATCTAAATAAATTTGGTGTAAGTAACAACATAAAATGAATGATTCACATCATTTTCTGCACATAAACATATTATGTCTACATCATATCATAGAAATAAACAGTTTCATTTAAAGTTGTTTAAGTGTCAGTCCACAAATATAAAAAGACATCTTGACATAGCATTCAGTAAACTTATTTCCTACCAATCAGTTGATGAAACCAAAACCAAATAAAATATATCAAAATATTATTAATTATTTAATCTTGTAACTTTATAAAATTATATATATAGAATTGATATAGATTTTTACAAAAACCTTTTAAATCTATTTAATACTATATATAAGAGAGTGATAAAGAATTTTGATAACATCGTAATCATCCATTCAATTAAACGTCAAACTTAATGCTTTCTTTCAATATTTAAATAATTAATTCAGGAAAGAGAAATCCATTAAGAGTCCTAAAACTAAATCATCTAGACCCGTTACAATCCTTCTTAATTCCTAGCGTATAGCAGAAGAACTCGAGAAATAAATTTTTAATAAATATGAAAAACTACACGAAACCGCGCGAATGGCCTAAAAGGAGTATTTTCTTCTGTCCTCTCAGTCTTCTCTTCGTCTCCCTTCCTCTCTCTCTTTCTCCTCAATCTCCATCACACGCACTATCTTCCTCGTCATCTTCCCTCACTCCATTTTATCCCCCTCCTCTCTCTATCTCTCTCTCTCTCTCCTTTCTCATACCCTTTCGCCGCCTTGGTAAGTCGAAATTCTACATCCAAACCATAAGAGGATTAAGCGATTCCTGCCCTTTAATATGAATAGATCGGCATTTCACAAGCCACTGACTTTAGTATACCAGTTGTTCGTTCGAAATGTTTGGTTCATTTTGTCGATTGGCTTTATTAAACTAACCAGGAAAGAAAGAGACGTGAATGTGTTTGCACGTGCGTGCGTGCCTGTGTAGGAAGAGAGAGAGAGAGAGAGAACAGGGGATTCGGTAGCAGTGTGGAGAAGGGAGGTGGGACGGGGAGGGGGTAGAAATCGAAAATGGGTTCAACGGCGTGTGCGGTGACAGCCTTATTTTTTCCTCTCTTTCCACGTGTCTCCTCTGTCTGCTGGCAGGAGATAGAGAGAGGGAGAGAGATAGAGAGAGAAAGAGGGAGAGAGAGAGGGAGAGAGAAAGAGAGAGAGAGAAAGAGGGAGAGAGAAAGAGGGAGAGAGAGAAAGAGGGAGAGAAAGAAAGAGGGAGAGAGAGAAAGAGGGAGAGAGAGAAAGAGGGAGAGAGAAAGAGGGAGAAAGAGGGAGAAAGAAGGAGAGAGAAAGAGGGGGGGAGAAAGAGGGAGAGAGAGAAAGAGGGAGAGAGAGAAAAAGGGAGAGAGAGAGAAAGAGGGAGAGAGAGAGAAAGAAGGAGAGAGAGAAAGAGGGAGAGAGAGAAAGAGGGAGAGAGAAAAAGAGGGAGGGAGAGAAAGGGAGAGAGAGAAAGAGGGAGAGAGATAGAGAAAGAAAAATGGAGAGAGATTGAGAGAGAAAGAGGGAGAGATATAGAGAGAGAAAAAGGGAGAGAGATTGAGAGAGAAAAAGGGAGAGAGATAGAGAGAGAAAGAGGGAGAGAGAGAGGGAGAGAGAAAGAGGGAGAGAGAAAGAGGGAGAGAGAAAGAGGGAGAGAGAGAAAGAGGGAGAGAGAGAAAGAGGGAGAGAGAGAAAGAGGGGGAGAGAAAGAGGGAGAGGGAGAAAGAGGGAGAAAGAAGGAGAGAGAAAGAGGGGGGGAGAAAGAGGGAGAGAGAGAAAGAGGGAGAGAGAGAAAAAGGGAGAGAGAGAAAGAGAGAGAGAGAAAGAGGGAGAGAGAGAGAAAGAAGGAGAGAGAGAAAGAGGGAGAGAGAGAAAGAGGGAGAGAGAAAAAGAGGGAGGGAGAGAAAGGGAGAGAGAGAGAAAGAGGGAGAGAGATAGAGAAAGAAAAATGGAGAGAGATTGAGAGAGAAAGAGGGAGAGATATAGAGAGAGAAAAAGGGAGAGAGATTGAGAGAGAAAAAGGGAGAGAGATTGAGAGAGAAAGAGGGAGAGGGAGAAAGAGGGAGAGAGATAGAGAGAGAAAGAGGGAGAGAGATAGAGAGAGAAAAAGGGAGAGAGATTGAGAGAGAAAGAGGGAGAGGGAGAAAGAGGGAGAGAGATAGAGAGAGAAAGAGGGAGAGAGATAGAGAGAGAAAAAGGGAGAGAGATTGAGAGAGAAAAAGGGAGAGAGATTGAGAGAGAAAGAGGGAGAGATATAGAGAGAGAAAAAGGGAGAGAGATTGAGAGAGAAAAAGGGAGAGAGATTGAGAGAGAAAGAGGGAGAGGGAGAAAGAGGGAGAGAGATAGAGAGAGAAAGAGGGAGAGAGATAGAGAGAGAAAAAGGGAGAGAGATTGAGAGAGAAAAAAGGAGAGAGATTGAGAGAGAAAGAGGGAGAGGGAGAAAGAGGGAGAGAGATAGAGAGAGAAAGAGGGAGAGAGATAGAGAGAGAAAAAGGGAGAGAGATTGAGAGAGAAAAAGGGAGAGAGATTGAGAGAGAAAGAGGGAGAGGGAGAAAGAGGGAGAGAGATAGAGAGAGAAAGAGGGAGAGAGATAGAGAGAGAAAAAGGGAGAGAGATTGAGAGAGAAAAAGGGAGAGAGATTGAGAGAGAAAGAGGGAGAGGGAGAAAGAGGGAGAGAGATAGAGAGAGAAAGAGGGAGAGAGATAGAGAGAGGGGAGAGAGAAAGAGAAAGAGGGAGAGAGAAAGAAGAAAGAGGGAGAGAGAGAAAGAGGGAGAGAGATAGAGAGAGAAAGAGGGAGAGAGATAGAGAGAGGGGAGAGAGATAGAGAAAGAGGGAGAGAGAAAGAGGAAGAGGGAGAGAGAAAGGAGAAAGAGGGAGAGAGAAAGAGGAAGAGGGAGAGAGAAAGGAGAAAGAGGGAGAGAGAAAGAGAAAGAGAGAAAGGAGAAAGAGGGAGAGAGAGAAAAATGGAGAGAGATAGAGAGAGAAAGAGGGATAGAGATAGATAGAGAAAGAGAGATAGAGAGAGAGGGGAGAGAGAGAGGAGAGATAGAGAAAGAGGGAGAGCGAGAGAAAGAGGGAGAGAGATAGAGAGAGAAAAAGGGAGAGATAGAGAGAGAGGGGGGAGAGATAAGGAAAGAGAGAGAGAAAGAGGGAGAGAGAGAAAGAGGGAGAGAGAGAAAGAGAGAGGTGGAGTGGGTGTAGTGTGACCCGAGGCAAAAGGATGTCGGCGGTTTTGTGTGACGCGCGGCCTCGTCAACCGTCATAGAATGAGAAATCGATAATCAGATACCAATCTGGGAGCTTACGTAGTTTGGAGTAAACTTATTCAAATATGACAGCTGTTATATCGGTGAAAGAATTTTTAAAATGTATATTTTGCCATATTTTTGTCTACTAAAAAAATCATATCCTATTCATAGCTTTCCGCATGTTATATTGGTGAACAATGAACGCAGCATAACTAATTAAATTTTTAACAGGTGAGATAATAGCTCGCCTTCACTTAATGAGTACATCATTGTTGTTTTTATAAATAGTGTTTAAGTAGGTGAATTCATTACTCGATTGTTCGTGGATATTTCATAAAAACTATAATTATCGGCTTGGTTCTGGTAAAATTTAGAGTTTACTTACTGTTTCACATATAGAAGTACTGGTTTTCATCTTAGCCTTAATAGAAAAAAAAGTTAGAATAAAATTATTATCTATACATTTATATTTACTGAATGTTGTTTTACATGGGCTTAAATCCGTCAAAGTTTAATTTCAGTAGTTGAATCACTGTTGTAACGCATGCAACCACTCTCGCATATGAATTTCGTGTGTTTTTGTTAATTCGCCCACAGCACGAAAATAGTTATTCAAAAGCTGCAAACACTGGCAAAAAGTTTTTACAGAAGGGAAGAATAACAAATAAGAAATCATCCTTTGGTTGACAATCTCATCCATACACTCAAATATACATCAAATGGGTAAAAAATTACAAACTAATAAAGTTGACACATCCTAACAGAGATCAAACTCTTATACCATAAGATCTCTCAAGAAATAAAGATGGCAAAGTTCTCTCTCAAATGGTAAAGATAAATGTAGTATTTGGTGGTCATTCTCTTAACCATATTTTCAAAGGATAATGCGCAATATATTACGAAAAAACACTTGCGCGGCAACATACTGACACTTCTGTCTAGTTGCTCTTGAAACGTATGGTTTATAATGCAAACGTTTTTCATACAACGTTTTCTCATCCTATATAGAATTTCACACGAATAAGGTTATAAGGAGAAAATTTTCATCATTAGACGAAATGCGACGATGGCCGCCAATTTTGAGGTCCCCAAACTAAGTGAATAATGTTTATATATCTCAGATACGTATAATTTGCCAATTTCTGTCTGTCATCATCTTAGTGAATTATTTTCTGTTACCGAGAAAACTCCATCTTTGGGACATTTCCAGGTGAAATGAAAAGATGAAATTTTGTACATTTATAGGCAACCAAATTCGGATCCATAATAAAACATTGTCAACAGTTTGGATTTTATTTTTCGAACGATTCATTTCTCCATTTTTAACACTAGAATGAATCTAGGGTATTTAGCCAAAATCTTAATAGGAACTCTACATAGGATCGACAGTGTTGGATATAGAACAAAGTTATTATTATCTGCCAAAGTGATTTTAATGACTAAATATTAAGCTTAAAAACTTGAAAATTGGCAATGTGCGTACGTGTTTCAATCTTGAAAATGTTATATTCTCGTAAAGTTGCATCATGTTTGAATATTATAAAGTCGTTCAACCCTAAATATTTAGCTGCAATATCTACACGAATTATCATATAAAGTGGATATGGAGTTGAGTGATGAGTGGTAATTTCTAACACTTGCTATGACATGGATGTAGAGGTAATGTATAGCTGAGGTATAATGTACGAGGGTCGTTAAAAATTGTAATTTAATATTTAACATGTTGCTTAAGTTTGTGTTGAAACCATTTAGCAATAGATTTTTTAGAACACACACCCTCCTGCGTTTCGAGAAACATTTGCTTTCGTTGTCATAACAACCGACAGTTTTTATTCAAGATGCTGTACGATGATGTCACTGCAGCTGAGACACGCATAATTATTGGATTTCTTGTAAACGAAAAGGTTAAAGCATCAGAAATTTTACACAGACAATAAGCAAAGGTTAAAGAAGACACTGAAGAAGTGACTAGTTTAAGAGTAATGTAACCGTATCAAAAACAGGCATTTAAGTGTTGGATTCGAGAATTGTTCTTGTTATGATTAACAGAGTTGAACCATTAATCTTGGAAAACAACCGAATTACTACTTCTGAATTAATGAAGATAACAAACTTAAGTCTTTGGTCAATAGAAAAAAATCATTCACGTGCACCGTAACTTTAGTAAAGTGTTTTCATGATGAGTTCCTCGAAATTAGGTTTGGATATTATGTACATTGAAATATACAGGTCGCGCAACTTTTAAAACACCCTATAGAATAAATTAAAATCAACATCTTGAGAACATCTATCTGATATACGACTGAAAATCAACCCTTGACGGACTGAATTCACTGCATAATGGTCGAATTTCATTGCTGGCATTAAAATATTTTCTTGTCTACATTTGAGAAAATGTTTAGAAATAATTATGCGATTTAATTGGAATTGAAATTTTGCTATGGATAACAAATTATTTTATGTACGAGATCAATTTCTGTTGGCGAAATAAATTTTACATAAATATGGATATAAAAGAAAAAGCGCGCTAAAATTAGTCAATGTATTTTTATATATAAAATATTTCAAATTAACATGTTTTAACATTCATGAGAGACTGATTACGCATAGGCTAAACAGTAAAATTATTTTTTAGGCTTCGGGAATTGTTTCTTGACTCCACAAAAGATTTCGCTAGTTTGCCAAATTTATTCAGTGGTAAACCAATTCAATCGCTTTAAAATTCTTTAGAATAAAATAAGGTGGACATCGTATGGATAGGTTACCGAGTAACTTATAGCATTATTCAGGATCTAGGGTGGGTTCAGTGTCCATCGGAGCGAAAAATGTCAGCGGCGATTCATGGCCGTTCCGCGCCATTCTGGACGCTCCATTCAACGGAAGAACAATCTCCTATGTCGGAAATGGGGCGAAGAGCATTGAAAACTATCCCGTCTGTCACCAATACAACAATTGCAAACAACTTGGTTACTCGGTACTAGACTCGGTATTAGACTCAAATTATGAGATCGAAGATAGGAATAAAAATTAGTGCCATATATAAAATTAATTTTCAATGTTATAAATATTTATTTGTTTTCAATACATATTGATTGGAAAATAAAGTTATGGATCGTGTTAATGAAGTACGACTATAGAAATACGTATTCAAATTAATTAAAATTTCCATTTTACGGAAAATTTTCTAAATGTTATGGAACCACTGGCACTGGCTCAAATTATTCCGGACAGGGATCATAATTTCGTGTTTATGTATTTTAAGCAAGCGTATTATTTGATTCAACTCTATTACATTTCCTTTACATTGCGTTGTAACACACCGTATGATTGATGCTCCATTAAAAAAGTTGATAGCAATTTGTAAACGACTCGAATAACTTATTTTGCAGAAGTTTGTTCAATATTCTTATATTCGCCTTAAATGTATCGACCGTCAAGCTCATTTAATCAATTTTATAATTTTTCCACATTTTTTAATGCCCAAGTTTCGATGCACTGAGACTAGGGCGGTACCTACATAAAATACTCTTCACAGCACAAAGGCGTCCAAAGGAACAGCAGCGAATTCGCTTTGGTCATGAAGGGGAAAAATATTATATATTTCGAAGAGTAAACGAATATGCGTGAAATATATTACTGTACATAAGTATTTATATATTTAAAATTGGGGATTCTCCGGCACAGTTCTTAAAATGGAGTAGTCTGGGTAATTTGTATTATGTGACAAACTTATTTATTTGTATATTATTCCTGATCTACTCTGTGATGATATTCTCTACGTATATTTGTAAATATGAAAAACTATTTGCTAACTTTTCAAAAAATTATATCCTCACTATGCAAAATAGTTTTATGCAGGGGCGTAGCGGACACCCCCGCAACTCCCGCGCGGTGGGAGGGCCCACGGCCAAAGCGGACCCATATTTTATTCATGAGGCACTTGATTTTTTTGGGACTTCAATTTTCTTTTGGCTGGAAGGCCCACACATTTTCCAGTACGCCATTGGTTTTATTTAACATATAAAAGAGAAACTCTTAAATATCAGCTACTGTGCCGGGTCTCCCAATTTTCGCGATATTGTCACTTTTACTCAGTTGTTTCCAGGCAGTAAGGCGCTTCCCCCTAGGAGGAGTACGGTGAGTAGGTCGGGGGGAGCAAAATATTTTATATAAATTTACTCTCTGTTTAACCATCTTAATCGTGATACCTACAATATGTAGCCATCAAATTCTAGCCCTCGAGTGGCTAAGGACATCATTTGCGTCCATAGTTTTCTTAAGGTATTTATGTTAATGGAAATTCTAGCTCCGTAGTTATTGTTTATGAAGATAATTTAATATGATATAAAGGAGTCGAGATAGTTTATTTAGTTGTGAGAGGCTTTTTAGTGTTTGGAAACCGCTGCCTAAACCAAAAGTCACATTCCCTGTGGACTCACTTAATTACCCGACAGAAGCAGCACTGTTGCTATGAGACGAACTGCGAGAAATATTTTACGCGTGTAAATAAATATTAACGGAAGAAATGAGATTATTGTATGGCTTAATAGCAAAGGGGGGGATTGTGTGCAACGTACATTGTAGCGATGTTTTAGTTTACAGTCCGTTCACTAAGGTTAAGAAATGTTGCTGTAAGGACATGGTGTAACAGGATCCCCAACAGTGCGTACGCCAACAGTTCTCATAAATGGCATGGAGCACGTATACATTCCCCCTTTCCTCTCTCTCTCACTGTATAATCAAGGACGTGGCCTGAACTGCACCCGCAGCGCTCCCTATTATCAATTACGGCAAAGAGTGCCTCTCTCAGAGGAGATTAAATTCCCTAAAGAGGGCAGCAAATTGTTCGCGAAGTTTCAATTCGGTCCGGAAAAGCCACACTCCGGCCAAGTTCACACTTCGTGTCTGAGGCTAACGTTTTCAAATCAAAGGAAACTACGGGCAAGAGCCAAATTTGAATTACAAACAAGTTACAAAAGCTTTACATGAAGAGCTACAGTTATTTTTACTCTGTGTCAAACATTCATTTATTGAAAACGTAGTAAAATAATACTGATAAAGACTTTTATTTTTGCCGAGGCATAAAAGGAGTACATAAACCGCGCGACTAATAATGCCTAGCAACCAGCATTAATTGTAGAAAAACTAAAATTCAAATTTATATCATTATTTAGTTAAATTTCATAAGAGTTTGTGAATGCTAGCGATAATGTATTCCCAAAAAATAAGTCTCAGCCAAATAACTACATAGGTATTAACTCAAGATAGTAAATTTGAATGGCCATCCGTGGGTTCGAATACTGGCGGAGGCAGATAATTTCAACTTGGGTCAGCTAATTGTGTTTTAAGAGGTCACGCAAGAACAGCCCTCCATCTCTCGGAAGGGGCGTTAAGCAGCGTACCATTACCGCCCACTAGGTGCTTTTTGCAAGGTTAGGCTTATTCTGGCACCGGGTTTCCATCCTCACTTCGTTGCGAATGCGTATGCAGTGGAATGGAGAATGTAAGGTTAATAGAGGTTACGATCGGGAGAAAAAGTTGAGAATATGGATGTGGGCAAGTCCTCACTATCGGAGTTGGGGCATCAATGGGGAGGGCACGGATAATATGGCATATAAAAAACATCCACAATTGAAAATATCAAAGGCGAGGCAATTAATTATTTTGGGCAAATTACGCAACTGTCGTAGCATGTCGATAACTACTTCGCAGGTTCGAATAATGTTTAAACGGAATTGGACACCAATGTCTTTATTGAACCAAATATGCAACAAGAGCCAGGATCATTGTATTGACTATCAATAATTAGTTGGTTGTTACTTTACGTAAATTATGTTCTCCAGTTATACAATCGCCTTAGATGAGGGTACAGTTTGCGTGAACACGCACATATACATACGAACACAAGTATAAAACTCATCCCTTCCCCATCTTATATTACGGCCAATGATAAAATTTCAAATTTATTTCATACGAGCGAAATTATTTTAAACATTTTACCGTTCGAGATGTCTCTTTTTACGCCCTCTCGGCAGCAGACGGTTTTGCGACTTCCGTTTATGCGCCACTCCTCCACTCCTTCCCTCCTCAACCTCCTTCCCAATTCTCCCATTCCCACCTTAGATATATGTTGTTCCATCCAACCACCTCGGACTGTTAAAAAGATAACAAAGAAGCCTCGCATCTCGCACGATTTCAATTTCCTGGCGCATTGCCCTTCAATTTCCACCCTCGTTCTGCAAAGCGGCGAGGGCTGAGGAGGCGATTCCAGCGCCATTTGGTCCCCCTTCCCTCCTTCCCTCTCCACCCTTCTAATCCCCCTCTTCCTCCCTCCCTCTTTTGTACTCTCGAAACGGCCTTGACCCCGAGCGCCACTTATATCAGGTGTTATTCGGCATCGCCGCCACCTTCAGCGACACACACACTCTCGGGGAAGGGGGGTGGGTGGGAGTACCCTTCCTCATCCTCCTTCTCCTCAGCCTCTCTCTACCTCCGTTTGGTCTGTGGGCGTTAAAACATCATCAGCGATCGAGAACTGTGGCCGCGCGCGTGGCAACAAAGCACTCGCGGACGTGAATGTGAAAAGTTTGACGAGAAATAATTCTGACGATGAAAACATCTGCAAAATTAAAGCGACACGATTACTTATCATATGACAATATCATTGGACGCAGATAGTATATCTATAGCACCTATTCATAGTCACATCAATAGCCTGAAAATAAAAATCTGATGTGTCCAACACATGACTTTCTCCGTACAGAGTAATGAATATGATCGTAGTAGTGATTACAAGCTGCTCTCTCAAGATTAATTATCGGTAATTACAACAGTGAAAACCTGTTTAAAACTTTGAATAATATTCCCAGTGAAAAATACTTTGAATCACTTTTTACACCGAGAAAACTGTAACTAAACGAAATAGTTATATATCGCGATGGTTAACAAAATATCGATGGGCAATTAAAATTAGTGTTCGCGGCGCGGGAATCGCTGTCAATATTTACAATAAACTTCGTTTAAAAATATGACTATATTGGAATAACTTTTATCGCAATTAAACATCCTTTGCATCGCCATCAACAACTAGAAAATTTTATCATAGCAACGGAAGCGAAGGTAACACTTGGCGGCGTACTTAAAAGATTCAGACAAATAATCAAAATATCTCTTAAAAAATCCGTTTTATGAAAAATGTTTCAGAAAAAACTTGCATAAAAATATATTACCTATAACTATTATAATAACAAATATTATTTTCCAAAGGAGATGATTGGGGGAAAAAAACAAAAAATTACAAGAGTGACCAGTTTCAGCCAAAACCTTTTCAGAGCTTGAATCGTTAATAATTTTTTTTAAGTAAGGCTTTCTAATTATTAGTGTTTGAGTTATTGCGCGCACAAATTTCCGATCGCTCACAACACAAAAAATCATTGAGAAAATAGTGAAACGTGTTCAGGGGACCTCAAAACGTATATTTTCGATGAAATATCGAATTTGATAGAACATAAAGGTGAACTCGAAGTTGTTCTTTTTAAATAGAATCGAGGGAAAATCGACGGCTGCCATGGCAATACTCCAGAAATGGACTAGAGAATTTCCACTTTTAGCTATGCGTCCACAGACGAGAATATTTATGGAATAACCATGAAGCTACTCGGTCCCTCTGAGAAAAAACTAGGAATTTTTCACGCTATTGACTTTACTTTAAAAATTCCGAAGAGGTACATTGGAAATTCTGAAATATAGATTTCACTGCAATATATGCAGTTACTATAAAATAAACAGAAACATTTTTACAATCGCTTTACCTTTACTAAATTTGTACGTGGAGTAAAAGATTACTTGCAAAGCATTGGGAGGGTTAGAAAAAAAAGGAAAATGTATTGAAGATATTATGGTATTCCTAAAGCTAGTGTTTCAGTTTTTATATTTTTGTAGTGAAAAACTTAAGAATGTTTTTTAATTTTGAAGGTATATGGTGCTCAATTAAAACATGTATCGTTACAAGTGGAGGAATTGAAAATTTAATTTTAAATTCAGTCACGGACCGCGCGACCGAGTTCAAATGATGATATAACCTAACCTAATCCTTCTTTTTTTGGGATCAAGTACAGAAAAGGGAAAATATATTCCTTTCGCACTTGTAATCTGTAAGGTGAAAACTAAGGATAAGTTGGTGTATTCCTAATATTCAGTCTGAGGACAAATGCTTTGTCTTAGTGAAAGTCTTTCATCTCTAACTGTAAGATTACTAGGAATAGATAGGGGTGGTAACGGATAGCAAAAATAACGGATACGGAGATAGGACTGCTAGATTTTTGTACCGTTACAAAGTAACGAAAACGCTATTCTAATATTTCCTTTATTCAAATTGATAGCGATAACAAATGCAAAAATAATTTGGAATGGTTAAGCGTTTTTAAAGAGTAAAAATCTCTTATTTAACGAATAATTTTTGCAACCTGCTTATTAAAGAGCAGAACCGCTACACATGTAAAACTTTGTAATGTACAATGTATTTGAATTTTTTCCTCGTAAAAAACAGTTTCTGTCGTTATAATTAAAAATAAGAAATATTAAGGTAGTGGAAGACTGAAATTGATTGGTTTATATCGAAGACCAATCGCTAAATTAGTTACCTATTTTTTTGTGGTTATAATTTTCGCGAACCTCTTTTTCCTTCTTCATTTTAGTCAAAAATTTACTTCATCTACTCTACTATTTTGAGAGTGCCTTCGACAAGATGAACAATCCTCCAAAAAACCAGAAGGGACATTCTGAAATTAAATATCAAGTTAGAGGCTCACATTCAGAGATAAAATAAGGAGTGGGGCTTTCTCATAGCCGGAGGAATGAATTGGACGACGGAACTTCCGCCAGAGCAATGCCGCGGGGCGATAAAAAGAGATAGACAAAGAAAACTGAGTTGGACTGTCCGGTGGGAGTGCATACAAAAAGAAGGCGTATACAGTAGAGATGTCGGTGCGAGTCACCACAGACAGCTATTTCCACGCCCGAAGCGGCTCCTGCCGGAGATATAAAAAGCCACACCCCCTTGCTCTGTGCCATAGTGTTCCTCATGAGAAATCTTTCGTGACAATGCCATTCGCTAAGGTTCTCCTTTCATCCCATCAACTAAGCTAAGAGATCTTATTCGTGATATAGAATTTCTTATGTTTTTGAGGCCGTCCTTGGAGGAATGGAAGGCGTAAAATTGAGTCAATTCAAATGGACGAAAAAGAAATATAAAAGATTATATTCCTTTGCTGGGAAGTTTCCTTAGCTTACGGTAAAAGAGTGTTGCCCAAATTACAGTATCGCCATTGTTACTCTTCTATAAACTCTAAGCATAAAATAACAATAGTACATATTTGCTTCACTTAAATTTAACTATAGTTTTGTATATGTTTAGTTAAAAACTTTACAACCAAATAAATGTCATCGTTTAATAATATATGAAATTTAGAACAACTGCGTTGTTTGAATGAATGAATACTCAAGTAGAAATTTAATAGCAAAAATTCGGAAGGAGACTAGGGTAAAGTGGTAAATTAAAGGATAGAGTACTTGTCCTGCATTCAAAATAAATGCGGGTAATTACAGCACAACATCTTTCAGTAATACATTTAATAAGAGTTTCAAACATTTTATTAATAACTAATATTCACGGTGTATTGAATTAATGCTTTTTAAAAAACATCTTAATTGCTTGCACGTCAGTACGAAAAATAAAAGTAGCTAGTCAATTAAGACCTCTGATTCTCGTGAGTAAATTTAATCTAGTATTTCATGCAAAAAGCACTATCATGTAGTTTTAAAAATTTTGGCAAGTCAAAAGCTTACTATCCTTACTATCAGTTTTAAACTTTTGTGATAGTACACTTTAACTACACCTATTCAAATTTATTTCTTCTCGGTTTTTCCACGCGCCTTTAATTAGCTGTCAAAATATTTTTAAATTTTATTTTCAATTGAGTAAGGAAAACGATTATTATACTAAGGAACAAAGATATTTTTCTAAACTCCCAGCCCTAGACTAATCACATAAATATCTATTGTAATTACTAGATTTAAGCTTTAAACCTATGTTGAAACCATCAGTGTTTAATTAAAATGAGAGTTCATAAATAAGTAATGCATACAAAATAGGTTTACCGCTATATCATCTATGTGCAATTCAAGAGTCAGAATTTTAATATAACTGGTCTAAAATTTTAATTAGGTAAAATTAATCTCGTCGAACATAAATTTAACGTAGCATATGGGAAGAAAGAAATTGCCTTATTGTTGGAACTTGGCTGAAAATCAAAGGAATGGTTATTAATGACGCAGAATGGAAACATAAACTCCTTTGAATGTTGGTTGATTTGCTCTCATCCATACGCTCCTCTCACCAGAAACGGTTCTCATTAAAACCCCATGAGATTATATAGTGGCACTCTATGACAGCCACCACTGATTGCTCGTCCACATTAAGCTTAGAATCTCCAAAATGCATGTAAAATAAATAAAAACTAAAGACGTTAGAGAAAGAATACTTATTATTTTTAGATATTCTTCATAGAGATGAAAAATCTATTACTTAGGTGTTTGTTGAGAAAAACGATGATATTATGCCTCTGGATATTAATATCTTATAACCGCAAATGAACTAGATAAATAATATAAAGTACTAAAAAATATCTAACAATAATAAAAGGCTACTTCTGTCCCTTTGTGGCTCCCTCTGTGACGCTATATAAATGCAAATAACTCGATAATGGAACGAGATTCATTTTTGTTATTTGGCAGGAATGATCGATTTACATATTGTAAGATGACGACGAAAATAAATCTCGAAAAAAGTCCGAGGTTTGACTCCAAGGTAGGCATTTTCATGATAATACGTAAAAATAGACTTTTTGACTTGCAGGCTTTTATTATTTTTGAGATCTAAATTAGAAATAATTCACCTATGATCTTCGAATGTAGCCGTTTTAAAGAAAAAACGATGAAGTTTCTTATTCTGTTCATTTTTTCTCGCCTACAGTTCGAAATTCCTCATGTTAAAGGTTTAATTCACATATTTTGGGGAAATCTTGGCATTTAACGGAATTTGGAACAATGATATGATATGATCTTCGGATCATATCATTCCATCAATTTCATTTAACGGAATGTTGCCATGCCAACCCATTACTTTGTTAAACCTCGAAATTCTATTGTTATTTAAATCCTTATGGGTGAAAGCATGCTTTGAATGCAATTACAATTAGTACGAGAGAGAGAGAGAGAAATTCTTTTCATAGCAACCAATATAAACAATATTCGTTGCGTTATTTACGAGAATAAGGTAGAATATTAATCATTCGCATATTAAAATTATGTACTTAGAATCATCGTAGGAGTTCGAAACTTGAAACATCGAACGTCTAAAAGAATGAAAGTTTGTTTTCTTGCCATCCAAAGAAAATCAAGGTATATTTATTTGTTCATTTTGTATTTCACAAAAAACTTTCCCGTTGAATTTCAACGGGCATCTCTCTAGTAATTTGCAATAATTATGATTGATTACACAAAAATTTTAATTCACTTATAATGCGTATTTCGATTTCATGGCTCTACTTCGGGAATTATGATAGAATTGAATTCTCCCAACCTACTCCAGCATGCATCAGAGGCGAATAACACTCCATAGGGTATTATTCTAATTAGGAATCGGTTAAATACGCCGTCGCAGATGCAAAATGATAAAATAGGAATTCGACCCTCGTGCATTTCACGCCTTGCAGGTTATGCAGCACCTTCTGCATATACGTGTTGGAATTGCATACACGTCATGGCGTTATGTTCGTCGCCCATTTTGAGACTACATACCTAAAATATGTATTTATTGGGTACACTCTACGAGTGACTGTTTTTTAATTTACGGCAACCAAGACACTACAATCTTGATTTTTTAATTGCAGACATCAATTAATGTAAGTTGTTTATCAAGATGCGATTGTGCGTTTAATATCAGTGAACCATTTTTTGTGGTCATCAATCAGAACTATGGACGAGGGATAAGAAAGAAATGATTAACCATTAATAAATGCAAAAATTTCACTATTGAAATAAAAGATCGAAAAGTCATGGCGCGTTAAAACATTACTACATTTCTGGTCCATTTAAAGATTGAGATAGTACATTTACTTAAACAGTTCATGAAAGCCACTGATCTTACGATGTTTCCAATAAATATATCTATCACTATAAATATTAGATGAACTTTTATTGGAATAAAAACACAGTTGAATTTATAGTGTTTCTTTGAGCTGTTAGATAAGGAAGTACCTCATACGAATTTTAAACATCTTTTATAGATTAACTGGTTACAATTGGAAACAATATTAGAATATTTTGCTATTATATCATTTCAAGCACGCATAATTTCAGAACAATCGTTATAGTGGCATTTAGATATATCTGCATTTAAACGCTGGGAATCTAGTAAAAACCAGATTCCACGATGCTTCAAACGGCTAAATACATTCATAAACTGCAAAAAACAGTAAAATATTATTGACATTTACCCTATGAAATTAATCCTTCATTTACAATCTCATCAAAATTCAAAAGTTAGCAAAGGATAAAGTGAATATAAAAATTATGGAGGGGAGATATTAGAAGATTATGTGAATAGCCAGGAGAAGAGAACGCAAACGAAAAGAGAAGGGAAAACAAAAGATATGCGAATTTAGGGCTAGAATGGAGATTACAATGTGGGTGATGCGCCGTTTGTTGAATTCAAGTCGAGAAAGGAAAAGGGTGGGATGATAGCGAAGGGGCCACAAGAGTACAGAGGGAGGAAGTAAAGGGGAAGGAGGGGGAGGAAGCCACAGGAGGGGAGATGGAGGGGACGAAGGGTAAGGAGGGAGAAGGGGGAGGAAGGGGAAGGGGAGGAGGGGAAACGGTGAAAGGCGAGGTGTCCGTAGGGAGGGGTGAGAGAGAGGGCGAGGCGAGTTGGCGGGGGAGGTCGAGGTAGTGTTTACTGTGAAAGGGGTTCGCCTCGCGTCTTATCTTCATCTCCAGGGATGCAGAGAGGGAGAGAGAGAAGGTAGAAAGGAAAGGGAGGGAGAGAAAATGGAGAGGGAAGAAGGAGAGAAGGGTACTTTGTTAAATATGGAGAGAGAAAGTAAGTGTGGGAGAGTTGCTGTGTGGTGGGAGATGTTTTGATCGCTCTGGGGAACATAGGAGGGAGTGTTCGCTGTTTTGGTTGGACAAGAAATAACTCTTCAAACTGAGTTGTTTAGTAATTATAAAATTATTTCAAGTGATTTAAAACTATGAGAAAGAAAGTTTTCTGTTTTAATTTTTTTAGTTTTATATCCAGATTTAAATATCTACTACTTCAACAGCTTTCGCAAATAATAAAATGTGCTTATTGGTGCTAACGCATAATTTCTGGCAAATAAAAGGTAACTATTTGATTTTTACATGTAAACCCTCTTCGAGGCATGGAAATTTTATTTTCAGTTCTGAAATATTATTTATTTATTTTTCCGCTTTATTTCATTTTCTCTAGCTCTTAACTCCTCAAGCTCGGAGGACGTTTATTTAAATCGCACTACAGATGCCGAAGGAGATTGTTTCGGCGATGCAGAAGCGAAAATTGCAAAAAATATAAAAACCCAAGACTTTTCACCATTTTATTAAATTTTTAAGAAAGTTTTTGATTTATGCAAAGCATAATATTTTAAATCTATAAATTTCACACTAACTTGAAATGAGTAGAGACTTTGCCGGAGAGATGCCATTTGCACACCGATCCATTATTATTAAGTGCGTGCCCGCGCGTTAATATATTAATCAATATCGTTAACACTATAGAAGTTATTGGAATGCAACATTCTTCAAAGATAAATTTAAACTATTCTAAACATTTAATTTTCTGCATGTACTCCTCTAAATCGATTAGGGAAAACATTTCCATTAGATCAACTTTTTCATGTCTTCAGTGACAATTTTAGATAAATGATACTATTTTTATTTATTTTTAGGCAGTTCATAATTTTTGTGTATTCTTGAGTTACTTTGTTGTTATTCGGCATAATTACAGAAGTCACATAAATTCAATCAAATAACACCTGTTTGAACTTTGCGTGCTTGCGGTTCGCGAATTTGCACTTCCCGACAAAATGTTTAATGACCATTACTTCTGTTTCGCGCCGATTATTTACATTTCGCGTCTTACCTTTACTTTTTTGTTTCGATGTTCAGTTTAAACTTTGGCACTCTAGAAAAGGACTTATTATTATTATGCTCATTATTAGCAGTTTTCAAAGTAAACAAACATGATAACTCTCGACTTAATTATTTTGTAGCTCAGTTTGAACTTCACCGCCAAAGACGTAAAACTTTAGTTTAAAATTTAAAGAAATACTATAATTTTGGAATCTATGGTTTTCATTTACTATTATCTTTGTATTTTGAACTTAATTTAGGGAAATATTATTTTGTTTTGTTAGGTTTTCATTTTTATTAGAAATTTTAAACGTTAATCTAAGAATTGCTATCATATTGTAATGTAAAATTTTCTGCGGCGTATATTGAACGCGATTACTAAAAGAAATGTTACAATTTTAATAATTCGGTTTTATTTTGTGACGTTTTTTGAGCAATTAAAATAAATGTTATCACTTTCTTACGCTAGGTTTTGATTTTCTGTTACGCATTTTGAACGTAATTAATAAAAGAACTGTTACCACTTTATAATACTAGTGTTTTTATGCAGCTTGTAAATGTTTGTTTTAGAACCTAAGAAAACATCCGTGCATCCCGTACACAACATTCCATTTCAGTAATCCATCTATTTAGATTGAATAATTTCCTTGAAATGAACAAAAGAAGATCGAAAATCGCTTGCGAAAATGTGCTGAGTGTAAATTGCACAAGTGCCGATAGAAGTGTAATTGCTTCGTAATGCTGAGTTTTCATTTTTTCTTACGCGTTTTGAAGATAATTAAAAGAGTTTTATCACTTTATGATGCTAGGTTTTCATTTGCTGTTACCTTGCTATAACGTTTTCTTTTATTTTCTGTTAAACTGCATTATTTATGACAAGAAAGTAAATTTTTTACTTAACTGGGAAACGTACTTCCGTAATAACATAGCGTCTTATGAGAAAATAAGACTTGCACTTCTCGCGAATTCGCATTTAGCGTCAGTTTTCCGGAACCAATTATTGGCGAAGTTCAAAAAGGTGGTGGGTGTGTATGTATATATATATATATATATATATATATACATATATAACTATATATATATAACAGCTTACGGAAAAGGAAAGGTAAAATGGATAAATGGATGTCAACAAGGTGTTGGGATGAGGAAACCCAGTGAGCACTCACCAATCAGACGACTTCAGGTTGGTGAGGCCCCGGGGATGTCGAAGCGACACACGTAAAAGAACACTAAAACACAGAAACATCACAAACGTAGAAGCTTTCGGAATTGTTCCTTCATCAGCACCTTGTTGACATCCATTTATCTATATATATATATATATATATATGTATATATATATAGGTATTGTAAAAATCAGTGAGTAACCAAATAAATGACATTTTTGAGCAAAAACTATGGACAATTTGAGAATTTTTAATTCTATTGTTTTATACATGTATAATACGGACTTGGAGGAGAATGCTGAAGATAAAATGGACGGATAGGATGAAAAACGATGAAGTGCTACGAAGAGTAGGAGAGAAACGAATGATTATACAGACTATCAGAAAGAGGAAGGCTAACTGGGTTGGACATAACCTGAAGAGAGAGAGCATGATTAAAAACGTGTTAGAAGGAAAACTAGATGGAAAAAGGGAAAGAGGTAGGAAAAGATTTCAGCTGATAGACGATTTGAAAGGGAAAGAGTGTTATCAAGATATAAAGAGGACAGCGGAAAATAGGAGTATATGGAGAACCAAGTTTAACCATGAATAATCACGGACCTGTCTACGGACAGACTACCTATGATGATGATGAATATGGTAAATTACAAGTTTTACTTAACCAATTACTCCACCACGCTATTTTGAACTCTGACGAGTATTAAATGTCCGTTTTCGAAGAAAATTAACTTTTTTGTTCAAATATACATTTATTAATAACAAATACACGATATTTTTGCAGGAAATTTTTTAATTTAAAATAATTACTAAATTATGTACTATATTATATACTATAAAATACGTATATATTTTTTAAATAATTGGAATAATATACAAATTAATCTAAAAAATAACCTTATAGTAGGGGGCTTATGATAGCTAAATATGCTCTCGTCGGATTCATGTCCAATACAAGATGGTCCATATCAGTGGTTTATGAATTCTTCGAGAGAATTCTCTTATTTTAATTCCACATTAATGTTATCACATAATATTGCATGATTATTTTTAAATAAGGTTGATGAATGGTGACCAAAACTTATATAAAATTCCTAGTGTAATTCCTGTAAAACTGCTTGAATATACCTAATTCTGTAGATTTGAATGTATTATTTTTTTAATGCGGAACTACACCATACCAGTTAATCATCAAATTAATATCATAAGTAGCATGCTTGCAATATTAGTTTAAATGTTATTAATTTTCCAAATTCAGCGCTCTTTAACGGTTTAAATTCCTATTAATGGAGGATTCGTAAAATTTGAATAGTAATATATTATTGTACTAATACCTAACCAAAATAGAATTTTTCATTTACCTCTTAAAAACAAAAAAGGTTGAATGTCAACAGACGGACGGACTTCAAAACGATAACAATAGTATATTGTTATTAAAATTTTTGAACACGAGCTTTAAAAAGAGCAAAAAGAAGCTGAATTTACAGAAATATTCTTAATCTGTGGCACACAATTGGCGGGAAGCCCTCATTTAAATTTCAGCAACCGTAAATAAAATTTTCTTATTTAGAGAAGGGAGAAAATAGGAGGAGAACCAATAAAGTCAAAGACTGCAATTTATTCCCTTGTTTTAATTATGGAGAATAAAGCGAGGTGTGTATCTGCGCGTGCGTGAATTGAGTGAATTGGTCTGCTTAAAAAGGGGCCAATTTGCCCTCAGGGTTGCGACTCGGATCGAAGTCCATCGCCACCGAGTATGACGTCACGCAAGACTCGAAAGAGGCCGATGGGGAGTGGAAGAGGGTTGGACGAAGAAGAGGAAAAGTACACCTTGCGGAACGCATCAAATTAGACTCCATCGAAAAAGGGCAAATTTCTTCTTCCCAAACTCACATCAGTGGAAATAGTTGTCGCGTGGATATAAACCATCTCCGTTCGCCACTCTTTTGTTTGGAACATTGCCATCGTGACTGCAGCAGCGCGAGACTAATAGCAATATCTGTATATCCTAAAACAAATATAGATTAAGAGAGCAGAGACTAAAGATGTGTGGACGAGTCATGATTTAACTGGCCTCTTTACTCCCGCACCCCATGGTGTAAGGTGTATGTGTTGTATGCCTCTCTCGCAAAGACGAGATTGGCGCAATTTCCCCTAACCCTTTTTATTATTTTTTATGGTTATTAGGAGGTTTCTCTATTTGTCATTAGTTGTACCCATAGGTTTCTGTTATATTCTTTCGAGCATAGGAGCCAGCGTACTTCTTTTAGAAATTCTTGTAATTAGAATAACAACTACATTACGACGGCTTATTTATTTTCTATAAGTTCTGTCTAAAATTCTCCGCGTTTATTTATATTCGAAATTTAGGTATCACATTTTACTTTTACGTTTCTTTGACAACTGCGTAAAAACATTAAGCTGGTGACATATCGTATCTCGTCCGAGGCAATATAATTTGAGGTCACAGCCCTGCCCTCACCTCTTGCACATTATGATCGTAAGGGATTGCCCCTTCCCCACCTTCGATTATTCCACTCCCCCACCCCCTTCCTCGGGGGCAGAGGTGTCCTCATCTCAAGCCTATTTTCTTCAGTCCTCTCCTCTCAAATTGCTACACCATCCTCCTTACACTTTTCTTCTTCTTAGATGGAGTTAAGAGTGAAAATATATTAAGGGAATCACTGAAGAGTCAATTGTATCTGCAATTTCCTATTATATTTATTTTGGAAATGATTCAAACTTAATGGCAATCACAATTGAAGTTAGTCATTGGCGGGTATCCTTTTCCACGTCCTGAGTTGCAATTTCAATGCATTAAACTAACTAGAACTAATACGGTTGTAAATTAATTAGAATATTTTTACATTAAGACGGAGTATTTCACACAAGAATTTATTACTCTTTAAACAGACGCAAAAGAAATTACTTTCAAGATCTGATATTTGTAAAAGAAAGTTTCTCCGAGGCATTATTTTCCTGTGGGTCTTTTTATTAAAAAAATATATTATTCTGAAACTACTCTTTAAAATGAAGAAGAGAAACTTTCTCTTCCAAAGTATCGATTATAGGGCTAAGCAAAAATTTCTGCAGAATGTTCTCGCATTCTGCTTCGCCTCTTTCAGTTAACGCGTATAGCGTGAGATGATACTCATATATTAAAACGTCACTTCGTCTACGTAGAAAGGCTAAAGTTAACTTTGCTTCAGAATTCTCCAGACGTACATACATTAATTAATTTTAAAAGTACTACCCACGAACATTACGGCATGAGTACTGTACAACGCACATGCCCTTTTACCAAGTAATCAAGGACAGAAAATTTAGCACCAAATGTAATCATCAACTTGAAATAGGGAGAAGGGATCCGCAATGTCCTTTCCTCTCCACATCAGACCATGTAATTCCAACCCGTCGTTCGAATCTCTGCATATGCCATCCTGACTGCCACGCTTCTTTCTTTACCAAAGAACGAACACTTTGTTATATACGTTTCCATAAATTGTGGAGACGATGGGTTCATCGAAAGTCCTTTATAAAACTAATGAAAATTCTCACTCGCCTAATATGAAAACGTGATTCATAATAGAGAATATGTACTCTGGAGCACAATGTATGCTATAAATTTTCATTGTCCAATAATTGTACATTGTATAGTAGAGATAGAATTTTCCCTTTTTTATTTAATCCAAAAAACGCAAAAGGTTTTCAATTAAATAATATTTGCGTCATAAATCTAAACAGCTCAAGGAGTCGTTTCCCAAAGTTGCAAATGCCTATCCTAATTATTAAGTTGGGCGAATAGTCAAGATTAAAAATATTTTTTGATGAACACACATAGCTCTTGAAAATATTTCGTTGGCAATTTTTCGTCGATAGGTTTTCCTCTTTTCATAGCTAGTTTTACGTTATTAATTAACCTTCGAGGAAGCTTTTCCTGCAGGACGTTCTCGGGTTAGTATCAGGCATATATGTCAGCTGTTTTTTTAATGCGCGAGTCAGGTGAACTGGACCTTTATGAAGCTCTTCCTTGGTCGTCATGGGCTTAAGGTATAAAATGATCTTTACATACAAAGTAGAGAGCTTTTAGGAAGTGCATAATGTGAAATTCGCCCGTGGAGTTCTTTTTCAAAGATATTCATAGGACTCTACTTAATTATTTTCTCATGCAAATAATGTTGCTGCAAAATTCAAATTTAAATATTCTGCTTAAGTAAAGTTTTTAGCTTTGATTGACAAAGTTGAATGATATTATTCAAAAGAATAAATATTAAAATAACTTGAAGTATCTCTTTTCCGAAAGGTAGATGTTATTTCTGAAAGACGACTCCAAATTGATGGAGAAATGATGCTTATCTCTGTAACACTGCGCACCGAAGTTGCCGCTAGTTAATTAACATTTTATTGAGAAGCAAATATGGCACTTTACCTGAGAAATTTTCTAAATATATTCACTCCTTAACCTAATGAGAATTCACCTAAGAGTATCTTAAGATTTATTGATTCACAAAAGTATATGTATGCCATTATTACTCTTATTGTGTACATTAAAAAAGATAGCTTATAAAATAAAAACGTTGAATTATATCTGAATAAGCAAATATTAAATCTCTAGCAATAACTCTTCAAAGTTCAATTATAGTAGTAATTATGATTTATATTCTGCATTTTTCAAATAAAAGATAAAAATGCGTTATTCATTAATTTCACATGATATTTTGCTACTAAATTTTTATATTGAGGCACTTTTGGTAATTTCTTATTCCCATGCACATTCAATGATGGAATTCTATTAAACGACAGTAAATTAGGTATCTATGTTTCAATAATGTGGAGTTTTCTTGTAGATTTGTGTTTATCTAAATTAACATAAGTTATTGTTTAAAGCACTATCGGTGGAGACTTATTCTATTAAGTATCAGTAAAGATGTTGGGATTGATGTGCGTATGAGATTTAGTTCCTCTCTCATTCAAAACTCCCCAATTTTAGATCTACAATCTTTCTACGTTTCATTGTATAGTAGATATTCCTAATTACAAAGAGATTCAAGAACTTTAAATGAACTATCTCGACGCGGTTCAATAAGTGATGCAATCATCTAAATAAAGATGTTCGTTAGAACCAATATAAAATCAGGTATACATTTATTTCTTATAAATCAACCGCATGAGATTGCAATCACAAGGATACAACGCTGATATCAAAATGAGAGCATTAAAATGGAAATGGCCAAAGCATGACACAATGGGTCAAAAGTCGCAGGTATATGGACAGTTGAGTCTGCGAAAGTAAAAATAAGCGAAGAAAACTAGAGATGAAGGAAGAAAAAGTTTAAAAGCGGAGGAGAAGATGTAACTAACAACAATAGAAAGGAGCAAAATATTAAATAGAGAAATTAAAGCGATCGCGAATAGATATGAATTCGAAATAGAAGAGAAATACGCGGAAAAAGTGCAAGAGACGCGAATATAAAGCGAGTGAATGTCAAAGGAAGGATAAAAAAATCTATAAGAAAATATATATAGAAAGAGGAAAAAGAGGAAACGGTGAGAGCAATAGTAATGATAGCCTCAGAGAAAAAAGTTACAAACGAACCGGAGGCCATACTGAGACACCTCTCTCTTCCTCTCTCTCTCTCTCTCTCTCTCTCTTTCCCAAGAGAGAAATGATAGCAAAAAGGAGGAAGAGAGAGATAGAGAGAGGAGTTTCAATATGGCTGGAGTAAATGCAGCAGGAGGAAAGAAGAGAGGAAGGGAATATTGGTGAAGGGGGAAGAAGGCCCTCTCTTTGTAGGTTCCTTTCTCGAGATATCGGATCGAAGGAGCTTTTTTCCGACCTCTAGGGGATGCAATAAACGGCTCGCGCTCCAGGAGAAGGAAGCTTTGGGAGGGTTAAGAGGGAGGGGGAAGAGGGAGTGGAAAGAGGGAGTGGGAAGAGGGTGTGGGAAGAGGGTGTGGGAAGAGGGAGTAGGAAGAGGGAGTGGGGAGAGTGAGGGGAAAAGGGGAGGTGTAAGAAGAAGGGAGAAGAGGGAGGGGGAAGAGAGATGGAAAGAGGGAGAGAAAAGAGGGAGATGTAGGGAGGGGGAGAAGGAAGATAGGGAGAATGAGGGGTAGTTTTGATTGCAAAGAGGAGGAAGTGGCATAGGAAAGGAGTGTTGTGGGTTTTCGGGTGGGGAGGGGTGAGGGCAGACGGATGAGAAGAGATGGAGTAGGAGGAGGGAGGGTAGGTGGTCGAAGAAGTGGCGGTGTAAGGACATCTGGTGGACAGGGGAGGAGTTAAGGGGTTTGGAAGAATAAGATAGCCAGAAGTATAGAAATGATGGAAAAGAAGGTTTGACTTTTGAGAAAGGATGATTCGATTAAGGGTGGAGAAAACGCACTCATTTGGTAGCGTGGAAGGAGAAAGAAAAGATGAGGAAGTGAAAGAGAGAAGATGCTAATTTTGTCACCAATGAATGGCGACGTATAATGTTACCCTTATTATTTAGTTAGTTAACTTATTTAACCTTTTCCTTAATTCTTGTTTTGAAGAAAAGTTTAAATATTATTTTAGACCAAGTTAAATTTGCACAAAAACTTTGAAAGATAAATTATAACTATCATCAAATATTACTAAACAATCAATTACATACGTTCTTAATGGCTTTGATTTAACTAATACCATAATTAAAAATTATTTTATATTTTCTTTAAACTAATTTTCACCGGACACAGTCTTCTTCTTTTAAGGCGTATAACAGGGGTGGCCTAACCGCGGTTCTTTTATCTTAGTATGCGGCTCTTTAAAACTTAAATTCTGTTTCGTGTCAACGTTTTTCACTGCAGAACGCAATGACGTACTGTGATTTGAGACGTGTTGCGGATGCCTAAGGGAAATGCATTATATCTGTATTGCTTCGGATACAGGTTTTATTTTACTGTTTGTAAATTTATGAGCGCAGAATGTGTGCCATGTGGCTCTCAAACTTCTGGAGATCATCGAATGAGGCTCCGAGGGCAAGTAGGTCTGGCCAACTCTGGCATATAACATTCCTTTCCTCTTCCTTCCTCTTTGTCTCTTTCCTAGCATCTTCCCCTTTATAACTTCATTCAGTATATCTTCGCCTATCAAAATATGACACCCATCTTTCCTTTCTTTCTCTTATTATTCCAATTAAGCTCCTCTCTTTCTCTACTGTTTTTTAACTTACTTACTCATTTGTTTTCCACCTCGCCCAACTTTAGTCTACGCC
This sequence comes from Tanypteryx hageni, assembly GCA_028673005.1. Lineage (NCBI taxonomy): Eukaryota > Metazoa > Arthropoda > Insecta > Odonata > Petaluridae > Tanypteryx > Tanypteryx hageni. The sequence goes on from CM054115.1 coordinate 119,097,841, forward strand.
ATACCCACATTTCAGACGCCTCTAACTAGCACACACATTTTCTCATAGACCACATCTCATGCCCACATAATTAGGCACACCACCAGAAGTTTTCACTAACATACTTATTATACCTTTATTCAAAATATCTGCCGTTAACTCTCATTGTCTCTTTCACTCTTAATATTCTTGCCTTAATCTCTTTCGTCCGACTTCCATCTTGAGTCAGAACACTTTCCCCAAACCTTACCCATCCAACGTAAAATTGACTTTTTTTCCCTCTCGTTACCACTTTAGTCTTCTTTCTATTAATTTTCATTCTGAATACCTTTTCTTTTGACTAGTTCACTAGAGGAATTCAGGTTCATTTTAAATTTAGTTCAAATATTTCTCCATATATAACGCTCAAGAATTACAAGCACTTTAATTAAATTAATAGGAACCGACAGCGAAATAAAGGATGAATGGATATGTATGAGTTTCTATAGAAATATACTTGATGGATATTAAATGACTTCTTCGAACTACAATATTGCGCTTGAAAACTTTCAAAATTCATAAATAATGTCGTTTCCCTGTATAAACGGAACTTACTGAATTTCCAAATCTCTCTTACCATCTCCTCTATCATTGGCCTGCAAAAATAAAAATAGAAAATGGAATCAATCCCAACTCTTTAAATTAGCAATCAAGTTGAATTGATTGCCATGGGAACCGCATGGGTCGTTCGGAGGAAGCCAGGAGGTAGGGAGGAGAAGTTGCAGAGGTAGTCGGTGAGGAATTGGGCGGTGGAGGGAGGTGAGAGTGGGAAGGGTAGGGAGGGAGGGGAGTGGGGTACGGAATCGGGAGGGCAGAAGAAAGAGGAGGAGGAGGAGGGAGACGATGGCCAACTTACAAGTTTCGTTAAAAAGGATGGTCCCTTCAGACGAGACGAGGGCAGAAACACAATGCCTCCGGGATTCCACTCGACCTGGTGCGACCTCGAGGTCGGTTGGCGGGAGATGGGATGTTAGGGGAGGGGAATGGCAAGGGGAGGGGTTGAAGGGAGGGAGGGGAGTTTAAAGGGAAGGAGGTTTGAGGGGAGAGGGTTTGAGGGGAGGGGGTTTGAGGGGAGGGATTTGAGGGGAGGAGTTTGAGGGGAGGGGGGTTAAGGGGAGGGGGTTAAGGGGAGGGGGTAAAGGGGGTTTGAGGGGAGGGGGTGAGTGGCGAGATGGTACAGTAGATCGAAGTGTCCTTCCGTAACGAGTAGAAAGGTTCGTCCTATTTTGCTTCCCTTACGGAGTCGGTGAGTCTCCGGAATAACACGCCCTGAACGGCGAGGCAAGACGCACAGGTCCAACAATAACGCTTTCACGAATTCGTTTCGAAAAGAAAACTTTCCATTTCCTCGGAAACGGCGGAATCGATCTTAATCCGGCTCTTCGAACGAATCTTCCGAATCTCCTAATAGCATTGTCCTTCGAAATACTCCACAAAGCTCTCCCTTTAGCATCCAATATAGAAATACTTTAGGATCATCGAGTATATTTTTCGATGCGCCGCAATATAATTGTACCGCGCTTCCAAAGATACGCATTATGGGAAACGGGCAACCGCACAAGGCCCCAAAGAGGCAAGACAGCAACGTCAAAGAGTCGCAAGTTGGTCATATTGCCAGAATGACAGACTCTAATTTCGTGAAAATCGATTTTATATTGTCTGCGAGAAAAGTACTAAATTTCTAAACCTTCTTAAATTAAACCCGTCGGAAGATATTCTAACCACCCATCTACACAACAATATGAGAGATAAGATAAGGTCTCTATCGAAAAATTGCCAAACTTTTACTAAAAATCAAGAAATTCATCGCCAAACGTAATCATACTTACATTGCGCTCCTGTATTAAACAATTATTCAACAACAAATGTTTTCCGATTTTACCTTCAAAAATTGATCAATTATTTCATAGAATAAATTTTTATCACTATGTAATGTAACTTTTACTTCAATAAATTAACCATTCTCAAATAAATGCAATTTCCATTGAGACGCTAAAATTTTTCAAGAAAAATGACAGTAAATAATAACGTCATAAAGCAGATATATGTAATTAATTTCATACCAATTAACCGAGTAATAGTATTTGAAGAAAAGCGACAGAGAAACCGAAGATAATTTCGTCAATTTTGAAGACTACAGGACCTGCGAGAAACATTGCAAAACATTCACTACAAAGAAATAAATGCATTCCCATATATAAGTATGCCTATCAGTCTGTTTCCGTATCCTTTAAACATACGCTTACATTTTCTATCGTAAAAGAAAATGATTTCTAATTTTTCTTACAAAACGCTATCAACAGTTTTAGAGAATACATTTTAAAGAATATATTTCACTTATTTTCGCTTCGATAAGTTAATCAAATTCATAGCTCACTCACTTCCTCTGTTCCACCTTGTTTGTTTGAATGCCCAATCAATTCGCCTCTCTTACAGCACAAATGGGTATCTCAGAGGTAGTGCAATGAATAACCGGGGAGGGAGGAGGGAAACCCGGTGCCGGCATTTGCCTGCTCTTATGAAGAACACCAGGGGGGCCAACGGCTTAACGTCCCTTCCGAAGGACGGAACAGCTGAATTTCCGCGGTCTCCTCAAACTACGCAAACAGGGGGCCGGGTGACCTTGAGAAAAATCCTACTCGCGCAGGATTCGTACCCGATGACTTTTTCATGCATCGGGCGAGTAGCAGCCAGCGTCCTAACCACTACACCACCGGCACCCCCGCATAGCAATGTGACATGTAAACAATTTGTTAACAAAAATAATGGTAATCAAATAATTATATAAAAATGATTTTTTATAAATAACTTTTATGTAGATAATGCCTTTATATAGATTAACGTAATTTTATTTAAATTAATTTAGGTTACATCAGTGGTTTACAAACTGTGGGGCGCGTCCCCCTTAGGGAGCGCGATGGGCATGTCGGGGGCGCAAAGGATTTCTCAAATATTTACTGTCCGTTTAACCATCTTAATCTTAAGACCTACAATATGCAGCAGCCGAATTCTAGCACTCAACTGGCTAGGAAGAATCGTTTGCGTCAGCGTCTTTCTTTAAGGTGGCTTTATTAATGGTAATTGTATGCCCAGAAGATATTGTTTATAAACTGTAATTGAACATGGTATAGACAGACAGACAGACAAACGACTTTATTAGGGCGAAATTGAGACTATGTAGTCCCTTCTTACATTTAACCCTTTCGTCATATAAGTAATTACAATATTTACAAAATAAGAGAAATTAATTACATACAGATTTTAACAAAATACAAATTAATTACAAGTTAATATATTTGTTAGTAGATAACAAAGCATTACCAAAGAATGTTAGTTTTGTGGGTCATAAAAAACTGTGTATCAGTTATGTATTAACACAGAAAAATTCCCACTGCGGAAAACACCTACGAAGAGAAGAGAGGTGTATAAAACCGCGAAAATTTCTAAAATGGTTCAGGGGAAGGAAAAGAAAAAAAAATCAATAATATGAGAAACAGAAAAAAAACATTCATAAATACAAACATATGTACATAGAGGGGGGCGCGAAGACAGTTTTCTTAGGTAAGGGGGGGCGGCTTTTAATGTTTGGAAACCGCTGGGTTACATAGTCTCTATTAATAAAAGCCTAACGCTTACGTCATCAATGGCACTTTTTAACGCTTTTTAACAAACTTCCCGATTACGTGGAAGGTTGAAATTTCTCAGGAATATTTGATTCAGATATAAAAATTAAATAAAAAATACGAAAAAAGACCCGGGTTCGACTTCAGGGGATGCAATTTTAATTTTCCGTAAGATAACACGTAAAAAGCGACTTTTTAAAGTGCAGGCTTTTATTATTTTGGAAATTTAAATTAGAAAGAATTGACATACGATTTTCAAATTTAAATTATGTTTTAGGAACATTAATGAAGTTTCCTATTCTCTTCATCTTTTTCCACCTACCATTAGAAATCTCTCATATTAAACATTTAAATCAAATATTTTGGGGAAAAATCGGCTTTTAAACGGGAGGTTCTTGTCGACCACGTCATTGTTAAACTTCGAGAATCAATTGTCTCAACCCGCATACATATCATTATAAATAGCTGCGTCTTATATAAGAGTTGTCGGTGATTGCATACTGCAAGCGTTCCCAAAATTACCATACACCAAGATATAAACTCGTAAATAAGCCAATGCGACAGCATTTGAACTACACAGAGCCCATTTATATAAGATAATAGTTTTCATTTTCTGCTAAATTAAGGCATCTATCCGGAATTGCTAAATTCTCTGGCAATTGGCTTCGCGTCCAAGTTTTCAAATTTCAAGTTTCATGACTCAGATCACCCCTTTTAAGCAATAACTATATCATCATTAAGACAATAGCTAAAATTTATGTAAAAATTAGAATATTTTGTGTGTTATGATTATGGTTTCATCATTCGTGCCTTTTAGTACGTATCTGGATAAAGAAATATACGTCGTTGGCTGAAATCAAATGGATTATGCAGTCTAAGCATTAAATTAATACTCTTGAAGTATGGATAATCAATTCCCATTGAAAGGCATTGGAGTCGTTGCTATGGTAGTTAATATTTTTCATTGTTGAAGACCGAAAAAATTTCATAATTTTATGATTAAAATCAATATTTTTACGCAAATTCAGCATGGATTTGAAATCTATCTTCAAGAAAAACTACATTCTTTCTTTCATAGTTTATCGCATGTCCTGACGTTGTATCATAATTATAAATAATTTTTAAAAGCAATTTTATATAACCATGCACCGTTTTCAATGCTTTTCTTATGGGTTTTTTAAATTGGACATTGGAGTCAAAAACACTCATTAAATATAATATTTTCTGGAATTTCAGATTTTTTCAGAGGTTGTACTCAATGACCTATCTTCATGTCAAATTTTAGCTCTGTAGTACTTCTAGAAGGACCTTAGGTTTTATATGATATATAAATCCTATATATATCCTATATATGAAAGAAGCAGCTATTTATAATGACTAATAGAAGGTGCTTGCATTCTGCAAGCATTACATCTCACCTTGAAAAATATTAATTTTTAAGAGAGATATTTCATTATTAGAAATATTTTTTAATTAAAAATATTTCACCTCAGTACCAATTTTCGTTTTTTCCATATGAAAAAATATTGGAGTAAAACATTACCTAAAATTTGCAATTTTAAGAATATTATACTTTTTCCATTGTGGGGTTCTAATTTGTACCAAATTTTAAAGTTATAGCACATCTAGAAGTGATATAATATTTATCTAATTGATTAAATTTTAAATATTTTTAACGGACGCAATAACAACTTCATGGAGATATTCAAATATTTATCTAAATGACTTTAAAATTTCAGCTATATGTGAAGTGGGCCTTCCCATCAAATGCCTCCCCTACTGGTAACATGATGCCGGAGAACAGCCATTTCGTATTGTTGTTGCGCGAGACTGTTCAGTTCGTATGTTGCGGACGCGCAGCGCCATAGACAACGATTTATTTCATAAAGATTTCATCGGTTTTCCATCTTGAAAATGACCTGATATATAGAGAATCAAATGAGAAATACGAAAAAAAAATTCAGAATTTTATGTTGGTGATCAGATATTGAAAAATACATTTAAACATTATGTAAACAACTATCAAATAAATTTGCCCATATATGTGGTATGTGACGTATACCATCGGAAAGAGATTTTTAGGGCCTTTAAAATGAAATCAAGCGCAAGTCTGTACGATATATAGATCTGAAAAGTTTACCGATCAAATTCACCTGGCGCGGTTGTTTTCCACTTTTTCCAAAAATTTCAATCTCGCGTAACTTCGAAACTATCAACGCTAATTTAAAAAAAGGTCTTATATTTTCGTCTATATAATACGTGTACAAATTTTTATGCAAATAAAAAATGTGACCTTAAATTTTTACCTTTGACATGGAATTACCCATATACACCATCCACCCCAATCAATTGCACACTATATTCCCAATAGAACAATTAAGACCAGCCTTTTACAGTTACACCAATCTAGGAAAAAGGTTAACCAACAGTAAAGACGAATGAGTAACTTATTTGGAATGGGGTATACATTCTCACATGCAACGACTGTAACGCCATTTACAAAGGACAAAAGGACAAACGGAGAAATTTTCGCATTAGGGCTACGGAACATAAAACATCTTTTATACAAGGCTCTTCAATATCCCATTTCGCCGAACACCTTCTCGAAAACGAACATTCCTCCAACTTCAACCCGGACATCATACCGTTTGAAAATAAAGGCTCCAGATCATATCTCGTTGAACAATTAGAAATACTTCTACACAAACAGGACAGTGAACATCACCTCGTTAACGAACTAATCTTCCCCACACATTTCTCCCCTGCTTACTTTGTTTCTTCCCAAACGCCATCCCTCCTCCATCCATCCCACCCTCCCTGACCTCTTATTGGCCCCTTACCTTCATATCCCAACCCCACCTCTTTAACGTCCCCTATATATTTCTGTTGTTTTTTGTTTCCCTTTACCTGATGATGACTAACTCTTAGTCAAAACCGGTCGTCTTTAACTTTAAAAGTGGAACTTTTATACCAAGTTATACTTTTTCGTTTAATTTATTAAAGATTTCCACAAAATAACGGCTTCATCCGTCGATTTCAAATACTAGCTGAACTAGTTATTTTAACTATGAGCAATACAGTGACAGATCTTTCATACAGATTTTATTGACTGAATATTTTACATTATGTATTTAATTGCTTGTTGCATCCAGTTGCCAAATCTATTATAATAATAGTGCCTATTCCTCGGTTACACTTCGTCGCCAAGGCAATTAATATTACTAATATATAGTGAAATTTTTATATGGAAATCATGATAGATTGGAAGTGGAAGTAATAAGCAATAGCAAGTGTTGTACAATGCTAATTTTTTGATCGCATTTTATTTTAGCAAATTACATTATACGCACATCAAATTATGTACATAAATTTCAATCACAAGCATTTGTAATTTTGTTTCTTTTTTATTTGTTTATATAACAACGGAAGCTTTGGTTTGAAGATCAGTTTACATATGAGTTTTAGCAAAATTATGTACATCACACTTGATATTTAAAAAAACGGCAAATAGAAAGTTTTAAATTAATTCAGTCATGCCTACCCGTCATTTTAACGGGCAGCTCCACTAGTATAATATTAATACTGTCATTTAGTGATAGTTTTTCAAATAAAAATTGATATTTTTTCATTGCCATCCGAAAAATTAATTTGAAAGAAATTTTTATGGAAAATATCTCGAATAAACTATATAAAGAATTCCTTTTTTCATTTCTCATAATAGTATCTATCTACCAATTTTACATGGAAGGGAACAATCCTCACGTAAAATAATAAAGCACGACACAAATAAATTTGCATTTGATATTTTGTGCAAAATGGATGAGAATTCATAGATTATCGTGGCTGCATCTAACTTTAAAAATCACATTAATGAAATGATAACTGTATGCGCCTTGCTTCCATAACTCAAGAATTTATTTATCTGGTCTCCATAACGTTATGCGTGACCGGCTTAATCGCCATTATGCTCACTAGCTGTTTTACTATCTCCACTTGTCCGAGAATTTAACGCTAACTCTTTTTTCGCCAACTCATTTTGTCCCACCTGCGTGCGGAGCGGCTCAAATGCTGCTTGCTCAAATGAAACCGCGTGCATAACGGTCATTATGTCAACGGGAGGAGACGAGTGAATCGCTTTCTTTGAACTCGAGTGTTTAACTTCTGATTAAGGTTTCGCGATCCACAAACACGAGCAAATATTTTTCATTCGAGGTTGAGTTCAATCATGCGGATGAGTTAAATACTCAGCAATAACTGTGATAATCTATTTTTGGAAAGATAAATATCAGTCTGAAATATACTTTAAGTTCTTAGTCGACATTTGCATCGTTAGACGAATTGTTATAGTGAACAAGCAAAGTGAATTATTTTAGGATAAAGGCGTAACAATGCCATTTCTTCGCACCAAAGTATTAAAAGACATGAATGAATTTGAGTTTTGTTTATAATAAAATTGCTTAATTAAATTATATTTATATGCCAACATAATATTTGAGTTATCTTTATTTATTCGATATATTTACTCATTCTTTAATTAAAATTGTTCATTTTCACCACCTATGGAGTCTGTCGAAAAAAATTTTCTCTAAATTTATCTTAAAAAAACGGAAAAGTAATAATTATGAATTAATTTGTACTCTCCGGATACTCTTTCGATTGAGTTATCTTTGTAAACACGCACAGTTGAAAAAAAATGTATTCTATTCCGTGAAAATAAAATACCTATCAATCCTACAGACCGCTTTTGTCGATATATTGCTTTAATTGGAATTTACTTCCAATCCTAACTCGATGCGATGAGTTCTCTCCGAAAAATCCTTTCATATAAGGAATACTTGGGTTCGAATTTTTTCAAAGCTCTTAACAAGAGCCCCACCTTTGTGAATTTTCGCAGTCCGCAGCCTCTTTCGTTTTTTCTCCGTGGCTTCACAACTTCCCGAACCGCAAGCGTTTCCTTTGAAGCGGAATCGCCACTGCGATGCCACTCTCCACCACCAGTGACGCAAAGAGTAGCGGAGGGAGGGAGAGGAGAGACAGGGAGGAATGGAGGGAGAGAGGGAAGGGAAGAGTGGAAAGAGAGAGAGAGAGAGGGATGAAGGAGAGGAAGAGGGAATGAGAAAGGAAGGGAAGGAACGGAGGGAGGGGAGGAATGGAGGGAGAGATGGAGGAATGGAGAGGAGCAGGGGGAGAGAGAGAGCGGGAGAGAGGGAAAGAAAAGGCGAAATATTTCAGAATGGAAGAGAAAGGAAGAGAAGGCATGCATAGGAGACGAAGGCTTTTATTGGGAAAAGAAAAAAGAGATGAAAAAAGGAAGATAAAAATAGGTAAATTGACTAAAATGGTTAATTCTTGAACAAAGACCCAAAGCCTAAAAATAGATTATAAAATGGTGTAAACAACCAAAAGCGATAGTGGTATAAATATTAAAGAAATTATGAAAGAAAATGGAGAGAAATAAAGAAAGATAGAATCGTATAGGAGAAAATAAAAATAACAAAAAGGAATAACGCGTAATGGAGGAGATACCTGAGAGAGAAGTTACCGGAGGGAGAAGATACCGAAGGAACAAATATGAAACAGCGAAGAAGGGAAAGAAATTTTTATAGTATTGGATAATGACGGAAACCGGAAATAAAAAGGTGAATAGAAAATGAAACATGAGAAAATGAATATAGAAGAATAATAATGGAGAGCATTAAAATAGGAAGTTAGAGAAATAAAATTATATAATATTAAAGGGTAGGCATATAGATATATGAAGATTAAAGAATAGAAAGATTATTTTAAGCACGGACGTAGTTAATGAAGAGGCAGAGAGACGAGTCGAAAATTGAGAAGATGGAGATATACAGAGATAGTGAAATGCTTAATCGGATGAGAGGCAATATGGTCTGCTTTTGTGTATGATAGATAGAGTGAATATTTGAGAGGTATGGAGGAAAAGGAGGGCCTCATAAGAGAAGAGAGGAAGAATGGGAGGGAAGAAAGCTTTAGGATTATTGAGAGAGATGTAAATGGAGGAAAAGGAATCGCTAAAGTGAGAGGTGAAAAGTTATGTGGATTCCTTAGGATAGGAAGAAGAGGATAAGAGGAGGATTAAGAGTGAAAGGAGAGAAATGTGGCGGAGGAGGAATGACTTACCTATCTTTAAATGGACGTTCTGGAATGAATAAAGAGCAGGGAGAGAGAGAGATAGAAATAAGAACATGAAAAAGAATAGTCTACTGATCGGAATCGGACGACAAGCTTTAATCGCATGTGAGCTAACACAATTTTATACATTCCTTTATTTTTAAAAGTGCATTATTATTGGAGGAGGAAATCAAGTGTAGCGTCTAATATTGACCAATGAAATGAAAGATGATCGAGAGATAGAAATGTGTTAGAGGAGCAAAGTTGAGATAGCTAACGAAGTGGCAAAGGAAACTGACACCGTAAAGAAAATTTAAGAGAGGTCATTGCAATGGTCGTCGACCTCGGAATGTCTAGAATGGATGTAGGGGACGGAGAGCCTCCTCTCCCATGCATTGGGGAGCGTCCACGCGGCGTGCCAGGGTCCGAATCCTAGTGGCTGCAAATCCGTCTATCATAGGCGGCGTGACCCGATGGTGCGTCTCGCAAAGAGTAAGCTAATAACGACCTCGAGTTTACCTCCTCAATTTTGTGCAAATGTGTGAAAAGGTAGTCTGAGCAGTTGCAACTAACTTCCCAAGTGCTTTGCTCCGCACATCCGAGCTCGGGAGTTGTGCAGGTGGGAGAGTCGAATGGAGGGGTGCCGGGGAGGGGAAGGTTTGTGGGACACCAAGTGAGGCTGAGGAGGTAAATGGCGGGAACATCAGAGTGAGCAGTATTAATGGAAGGTGGCAGAGAAGTGAAACAGTGGCGCTGGTGAGGCATGTCCCCGGTCGAGTTCACTTAGCGATCTGACTTCGCGCACGCCCGCAATGGAGGACCGCAACTTCGGGGGAACAACCTCTTTTCCCCTCGCAGTCTCCCTTTCCTCCCCAGGCCACTCTCCTGTCTCCCATCCCTCCCTCTTCTCTCTGCCTCCTTAAGAACAAAATGAAATTTCTCCTCCCTACGGCCATAATTAACTCAAAAAACGCACGCGCACGCATTATCAGAGAAGAAACTCCACTCCCATGCGCCCTTCTGTTCTCTCTACTGTACCGTCTCTCTCGCCCTCTGTCTCTCTCCCTCTCTCTCTCCCTCCCTCGGGTTAAATGTAAGAATGGACCTTATGTTCTAAATTTCGCCCGAATAAAGACGATTATCTATCTATCTATCTATCCCTCTCTCTCTCTCGCTCTCTCTATCCCTCTCTCTCTCCCTCTCTCTACCTTTCTCTCTCTCCCTCGCTGCTCCTCTCCCATCGCGTTTCAAATGTTTATGTTTCAGACGAAATGGTTGAAAATCAAGGAATTTTACTGGAAGTTATTCCCGATGGAGACCTGGAAGTATCCATTCCATTTATTATTTGGCTAGATGAAGTGCCAGGAAACGAATGTTTCTCCTGCAGGACGATTTTTTCAACTTAGGCAGCAATCACTGTAGCAGCGTTTGCAGTTTGATATATAGAGCAAAAAATAGTTATTACGGTGCAATACAACATCTCATGCGTCAAGAGTTGACAGCTCACCGAGTCCAAATTGCAGGAGATGTACGGTTGCAGACGAATCGATACGAGTTAAAACATTAGGGACTGTATATTTCGCAAGTTTGTAGCACCAAAATACGGAAATTATTAGGCAAATTACTGTTTGCAATACACAAAAATAATATTCACATATTAATTCTTTAGTAAAATTGCTGTTTTAAATCGAATGCTTTTTGATAAATTATGGAGGTGAATGGAATTCTCCATATTAATCTATTAGTTGTCACTATTCTGTTTAAGTTTGTTTGACAGAATGAAGTAATGGGTTGAGCATATGCAGAAATAAAATATGACCACGTTCTACGAGAAAACGGATGATGAATCTAAGTTACATCTCAATATCGACATTTCGTTCACGGTAATTTTGCTATACAAGCTAAACAAGGCTAGTCATGCTTCCAGGAGTGGTCCGAGATAATACCTTTCGATCCCCTGCTGCGGAAGATTTTCGTCCAAGAATTTACGATTCACGCGTTTACCCTTCTTCAAAGAAACGGCCATTGCTGTAAAAAAAACTCCATTTTATGCTCAGGTAACGTTGGTAATCTGATAAGCAGAGTTTATGAATTCGCATGGCAGCTGCCTCTCAAAATTTCATTCGAAATCGTAAACAAAGAATAAAAAAGGTGGCACCAAGCCGTAATAGGGACAAGATATAAAGTGTGAAACGAGATCAAAGGGTGGGAGTCGGAAAGGCAAGAAAAGGTTTGAGGAATAGAGAGAGGAACACATGGGGAGATAGGAAGAGGAGTAGAGGGAAGGGAGAAAGCTGAAGGAGATAGGAGTAGGAGGGTGGAGGAGAGTAAGAGGAGGCAGAGAGGGGAGGAGCGGCGAAAAGATTTATCTCCGTTTCTTCTTCTCTTCGTGGTTTGTACAAACTTTCTGGTGAATACAGTTTTAGAAAATAATATATAAATAAAGAAATATTGCTTTGAAACCCGATACTACATAAAAAGATAACGTAGCCATTAATTAATTTATTCGACAAGCCAGGTATACGAACCAATTAATTAAAAATATCGAAATTAATGCTTCAAAACTTGGGATTTAACGTCGAAACTTTAATCTAGCAATTGCCGCTAACCCATAAAAGTACAGAAATTCATCAAAAATTGTATCCAACGTGGATTTAATGAAACGAAACTTTTCAGCTTTAGTGGATAGAAAATATGGAATCAATGTGAAGAAAACCGAGTGGAATATGACGGAAGAAGTTAGGAAGCAAAAGGTACAAATGTACAAACGAATATCGATGTTGTTATAACCAATTTCGACTGAACATATCTTCTTCATAAAGCTGATTTAAACAAGGAGTAGGACAGAAATCAAGATTTTCATAATTATGTGGAATTGACACTGAATAAAAAGGGATAGCGTAGGAAAAAAATGGAAGATAAAATATGGACGAAAGGTACGATTGAAATGGAAGTAAAGATAATTTTGAAATTTAAACAAAATATATAAAATTATATGGTAGTAAAAAAATAATGAAATAACTGAATCGATGAATTGAGGATATCAACTGGAATATCATCCGAGAACGTGGATACCGCATGGAAGACGAAGCTTGAGAAATTTAAAAAAACAGTGGAACAATATCAACAAATATCACGACATACACAGCATGACATGTATCAATATCAAACAGCTTTTTTTAATACACAGCCTACGATAAAATTAAATAAAATTATTCACTGTGGTACCCTAAATTTTCAATTTAAAAGATCTCATTAAAAGTTTCACCGCAGTGATTTTCAAAAGTCATCGAATAATGAACCAGAGTTACAGACAGATATTTCACTATCAGAATAGTATATAAACAAGCTCGTGATTGAATAGCGAAAGCGATAATCTAGAAGAAGCGAAGGAGAATGGAGAACGGGCGAAAGGAAATGCATAAGGGAAAAGGAAGATGGGGAAGAGGGATACATAATGCGGCGGAATACGGGAAGAAGAAGAAGAGGGAGGGAGATGGTCTATGGGGCGTGGTGCGGACGAAAAGAGAGGGAGAAGGGGAGGAGAAATGAAAAGGGAGGAAGGGAGGGGAGGAAGGAGACGAGAAATAGCACGGCGATGCGGTATGATGTCGCCACTCCCGGTTTTGCGCGGTGACAGATGAAGGCGCGCAAGCGAAGTATAACAGAGGAATGCGATGGAGCGTAAACTCCACATAGAGGAGGAGAAGAGGAGGAAATGGCATTTTGCGTAGGGCGGCGACAAAAAACCCAGGGCGGACGGGAAATGCATGAAAGTGGGAGGTAGGATGGGGGAGGGAGTGGGGAGGGAGTGGGGAGGGAGATGGTGGTATGCGGAGTAGTGCCGCAGCATCTCCTCATTGGCCGCCTCCGATCGGAATCTTGGATTGAGGAAGGCGTGGTGTTTCGACAAAATAAATTCATAGACGCGATTAAGGGTTTTTAACAGATTGAAACTGTTTTTAATGCATCTATCGCCTACAAATTATTGAAATTAAAATATCTAAAATCTAGATATTCTAGATTAGGATTTCCCAAACTGTTCCGCGGGACCCTTGGGCTCCGCGAAAACTTCACGAGGTTTCATTAAATAAAAAGAATATGGGTCCAAGGGTTTCGCGGCATCAGATAGTTTGGGAAACCCTGTTCTAGATCATCATATGGTTTTAATGATAAATACAATCCTAAATAAAACTAACTTGTCCGTTGCAGAATTTCTTGCGATAACTGTGAGAGAAGGTAGGAAAAAAGGCTAAAAAGCTTTAATCTCTACATTTAGCCTTATAGATAAATTTTTCAGATTAACTGCCTGTGGGTGTTCATACGCCATACCGGTATAGAAGTAGTAGATCCACAGCAAATGAGAATCTGAACCTTGAATAGTATGCAAATATAAATGTGAAAGTATTAGGAAAAATCTAAACACTTGAAATTCTGAATAGTTAGTGATTTTTCAGAATAAAAATTTTCCCATAAGAAATGCATCGCTATATTAAATTAGTTCGAGTTAAAAAATGGACTTGAGAATTGAATAGTTGTACATCCAAAAAGCGAAGTACATTTTCCTCGAAATCCATGTCAATTTAACATTAAAATTCGTTTGATTCCATAAAATAACGGGAAATGGAAACGAGGGAGTGGGGTACAAATGGCGACGCAATGCATTTCTTATGGAAAAATTTTAATTTTGAAAATTCGCTTACTTCATAACTTCTGCAAGGTTCTCAGATTTTTCCTGGGGTTTTTATGTTTGTATCTACATACTTTCCAAGTTTCACATTCTCACCTATTATGGATCTACCACTTCTATATCGGTGCGAGGCAAGCACGTGTGTACACTACATTTTATATATATGATAAACAGCTACAAAAACCCGATGTGCAGGCCAGCCTCCCTCAGTGGGATCGTCGATTGAAAACGATCTCGATTTGAATAATTTTTAACTACCGTTCCTTATCTTAGCAAAACTTTCGTTGAGTTTGCGAAGTATGGCCTCCCTGCGTTGAATAATTTTACGCCTGAAAAAATTCATATTTACATGCACGTGCTCAGGCAAAACCTGGCGTTAGATCGCCTCTTTTCTTTCTCTTTATGTCTTTTTCTCGCTCTCTCTGTTTCTTTCTTTCTCTCCATTTTAGAAGACTCCGTGATAAATCTCTCCACTCCCTCTATGCTACCTCTCCAAACCGACTTTGATGCTCGGATTTGATCCATTTCCTCATTCCATGGATCAAAGCGGGTCATCGTCTCTAGTTAACCGTTGTCAACCGACTGCGGCCACGGTTTTGCGAATCCGGAGCAAGAGATGCCATTCCTGGAGATCGTTTTTATACGAAAACATTTCGCTATATTTGTACGTGTGGATAACTTGTGGGTGGGCATCCTCCTCAGAGTTGATTTCGAACGCACGACCCTTGCAACTCGCGTCTCCTAGCTTTCCAATCATCTCCGCTCCTTCGCCTTCTGATTTGATAGCGATGCATATCATATATAAATCGCAATACTTGTTCATTTAAATTGTGCTTTTAAATTATCCATAGAGAAAAATAAATGGTATTTCCGTCAACTCCAACCTATCTTGAAAGTGAGATTTATTTCTCTCGTAATGATACCTGATTTGATTTAATTAGAAATTATTATCAAACAATAGAATTCTTATTGATGCCATAAATGCATGGATTGCCTGCGTAACTGTGATTCGTGTTTTTTATATATTTAGTTATATTTCCGCATTGGCAATGATATTAAACTATGTCTATAGTTCAAATTTTTGTATTTTGCTGATGATTCCTTGAGTGAGTAAGAAAATAAAAATTTAATTACTATTTAGATGCATTTATAGAAGGTATGCGAGTGAATGGCGTGGCAGACATCGAAGGGAGCGAGTTCTAAGCGATGGAATATTTGATTCCTCGGGAGTCTATTTGTATTTGACCCTGTTTCGAATCATGTATCGCCACTGAGGCGTACTTGGAGCTGCATGTGTTATTAATATTACCTCGCTGCCTTCCCTCCTATACGGAAGCGAGTGCTGTGCCATAACAAAGCGGATCATAATTTATTCCGTCGAGTTTGTTATGCGAAAGGTATCGCGGCTGAGAGTATCGACCAATTACTTAAAGGGGAAAGAGGCTAGATATCCGCTAAACCACTCTTCCGTTGATGCAAAGGACACCTCGAACTAGAGCTAAACAAAATCAGTCGTATGATGATCGGTAATAAATTTAGCCTACCAAGAAATATTTGAAATTTTGAAATATCTGTTGAATTCATCACGTAATCATAATCTTATATGAATAAATTATGTTATACCAAATAAGTAAGCATTAACTCGAGGAATTGGTCAAAATTTAATTTGTTTAAACTAAAAATGGGAAACTTGAATCGAAAAAATATGTAACATGATTATAATTTTATCAAAATAGAAAACAACTAGATAGACTCTTAAAACTATACATTTCATTTTCTAAAACAATTTTTGATACATGAGTTAGTAAATGACAATCAGTTTTGAGGAACATCAAGTAACATTTTAATTGCTCTCATGTACTTGGCGATGACCGAATTTTAAATGAATGCTGTCACGACTTTGTGATTTGATAAATTAGTTATGGTTGAAAGTGCTATGTTTTTTCCTGGCCTTTATGTCGGAACGATAAACACGTAAGTGGGTATAATTTTTTTCAAATTTCGCTGAAATTTATTTTACTCCTCGAAAACTCGGGCCAAGATAAAGAATACCAGGAATATTTTCAGTATGAGCATAAAATCTATGCCACACATATATTTATGATGCATTTTACATCCATGAATAACAATAAATTAATATCCTATAACTAAGGTTAAAACTCACAACCTAGTGGAATCCATAGTACATAAAGAGAGAATCCTTAAACGAAAAACTAATTTAAATTATGCAAAATTTTCAATACACGCTTATTTAAATTACACAACCGTTTTCATAGTTATAACTGTATCTTCAACTTGAAGTTCGTCATTATGGCTTCTGACGGGAATTTATGATTAAAGTACTTTTTTTATGTTCACCAATCAACCCGAAACCTTTTTCTGTTTTAAAGAAAATAAAACACATTTTGATGAGATTATGCCGAATTTAGTTATTTATTTACAGAAGGTTGAAAAATTTACATAGAATTTTATTCTGGAAAAACAGAAGAATATAGTACTAATAACACACATTTATCAGGGTACAATTGAACAATATATGGAGTCGATAAAATTTTGTTTCTCGTAAGCGTTGTAATGGTGAACGATATTGACCGATAAAATGTGTACAATGCCACTCAGAACTATTGAAGCGGTTTCGAACATTGTGTGTCAAACACATAAACAAACCTCGGTCTGAGAGATTTTTACTCGGTCTACTTCAAAATCAAAGGTCGACCTCGAAATTTCTCATCTATTTATCATTATGCATCATTTGCTTCAATAATTTTCAAAGAATTAGCCTCCAAATTCAGATATGAAGATTCAGTTATCTTATAATCATAGATCTGTAAAAGCGGGTCGAGACCATTACTTCCCATCGTGACAGATTATATAATTATATTTTACGCGAGTTGAAATAAACGAGAGAATGCTAGAAAAGTCCAGGTTAATTTAAAAAAGATAACATTCCAAATAGAAGAGCGAGAATCTCATGTGCTCGCCAAAACAGCTAATCCAAAATGAGATCGAGGTTACATATGCCGACGGAGAAATATCCACTCGCGGCGAACGGAAAACTAGCATATTAAACTCCCGTAAAGATTATTTCAATTGATACCAAACAGATGTTTGAGCAAGATGGGCGATTTGGCAGTCCAAATAAATCGCTGAGTCTGCAAACAGCATCGACATCCAAACATTGCTCGAACAGATGCCGAGCAAGGGATGGCAATACTAACATGCGGAGCTCTCGCGGCGCAAAGTGAGTAGAGTGCGGGTCGCGGGAATATTGAGTATGAGGCAGAGGAATGGCGGGGAAGCTAATTCGATTTAACTGAAGCCATGGACAGAGATAGAGGTGGAGGAGGAGGGGGATGAGAGTGTGAGGAGGATGAGAGTGTGAGGAGGAGGATGAGGGGATGAGGAAGAGGATGAGGGGTGAGGAAGAGGATGAGGAGTGAGGAAGAGGATGAGGGGCGAGGAGAAGAATGAGGTGAGGGTGAGGAGGCCAAAAGACTCCCTCTCAGAGGTGGATCCGCTTAAAAGCATCTTTAACAGGAGTTTGAGAAAAAGTTCACCGAGGTCTAGCGTGTATCCATGCGCGGTGAATACGGTCGCGAAAAATAGGTTAGCCTCTCTAGGGAGTGGGAGAAGTCGTCCGCGGAGTCTTCTGACCGGCTAGACGGGTTGTTCAAAAGGCGATATGCCCTGATAAACGCCCAAAGAGGACCTTTGATCCACAGAGGGGATCTCGGACACTCTGCGGTGGTCGCGAAGAGGCGAAAGCGAGCGGAGAAGACTTTGATGTCCATGCAATGGCTCTATTAAAAATATATTCCCAAACTTTTATACTTAGGTTGATTTTAAATTAGCTTGTGGTGTGTTTTTTATGTGACGATGTGACGGGTTTAAAACAAGCAGCTCACACTTCAAAAATGTTTACGTATGCTTCAGTGTCATAGAAACTTCAATTCGCATATTTCATTACCTGATTACTCTATCGATAAACTAATATTTTGCAACACTGGTTTTCTGAGTTAAACTGAGTAGGTAAAACTAATTGGTCTATAATTTTCTACGTTGCTTTTGTTTTTGTCCTTGTAAATGGGAACAATCGATGCAAAATTGAAAAGAACCAGCTTAATTTTACAGCGGGTTGATACGCGATTTTATTGGTGCTAATTATTTTTTGAAATGATGCCGCATAACGTGAGAGAGGCAAAAACATACATTATTTTAGAATTTTAAGGATGTAAAACTATCGCCACATTGAACTAAATTCAAAGTTTTCATTAGTATCATATGTTTAAAAAGTAGAATTATTAAATAGTTGCATATGAATGATTCCATAAAAGAATTTTGAATTCTCCTTAAGGCTGGACTAAAATTTATTATTAAAATAATACAGGTACCCATTAAACGATTGTGAATATAATAAGAGTATGAATTTTTTTGAATTTACCCGATTTTGGCAGATTTCTACCTTCTGAACAATTTTTTTTTAATTCTAGTTATATCCAATATTTTTTAGTCCCTGCAAACATAAATTGAAGTCGTTTTAGAGCATTAGTTACCAATTTGATTTTTTAACGACCTGCTGATTCTCTTTAGTCTACGCGCAATAGGTATCTTAGAAGTAGTGGAATGAATGAATAGCTGATAGTTTCAAAAGTTTAGGAAAAAAGGTATTACCTTTTCTTTCCCAAATTGTGAAGTGTATTATATACAATATCTAAATTTCCAAGATCATTCAGTCTTTTATATGGAACGGTGGACAGAAAGAAATTCGGAGTAGAGAAAATCACTATAAACATAAATGTTGACATGAAGAATATCTCAGACCTATAAATAAATATACTAAGGGTAAAGGTATTGAGAATGCCTGAGATGAGAGCTAAATATTAAATTATTAAATTAAGAATACGAAAAGCGTGAGGTCTCAATGACCGCGCGTGGCATCTTTTAAGGGTTGAACAAGTTTGCCTTAACATTGCTATGTATTCAAGAACAAGCAATTTAAAAAATATATACTTCTCTCAGGTGTGTCCAATAGCCACAACAAGGTTAAAAACCATATGCGCATTTTGATTACAAAGCTGCCGTCTTCAGTGGTAATTCACCGAGAACAGATTATAAAAAAATTTTAAGTGGGTATTGTTCTCAAAATATATTTCAAGAATTTATGAATTGATTTATTACATTAATCAACTATGAAACAAATATTTGAAAGAAACGGATAAGTGACAAGAGTAAACCAGCTTTCAGTTGATAGATTTTAACCAAAAACTTACTCCTGTCCCTTTAATAAAAATGTCAAATATAAAATTTTGCGTTGATCTAATTAATAGTTTTTGAGTTAGAGGGCCAACAAATTTCCTGTCACACAGACATCATCGATAAAATTGTCAAAACCTGTTCAGGGGACCTCAAAATATGTATTTCCGTTGAAATCTCGAAATCGATTTCTTCCTATAACACATATAGAGAAAGTAAAAAGGAATGCCCATAAAAGACCCACTGGTAAGTCATTAAATAGGAACAGCAAATAAAAATACTGATAGGAAAGGGAGAAAAGAGCTTACAATAACATGGGGACGAATTAGGAATCATAGTCGAGAACGACTTGAAAGAAAAGATGCCTGATAAGACAGCAGCGAGATAAAGAACGCGGCCAACAGTAGATGGTAAACATGTGAGCGTGGGAGACGGGGTAATGGAGAGAGAGCGAGAGTGAGAAATAAAATGAAAATAGATAGAGAAAGGATGAGAAAGAGAGAGAAAGAGGGGAAGGAGGGAGAAAGAGAAGAGAAAGAGAGTGTCAGAGGCTGACCGTGTTTAGCGCCCTCGTGAAGAACATTTTGAAACACGAGGCACAAGGAAATTAAACGCTAAAAGCGAAACCCACACTATTCCAGTACATACAACATTTTATTGCTGCACATGCTGACAGGGACACGAGACATGAAACGCTGATAACTGTGGGAGTGAATTAAGAAAGGAGAGCGGGTGGCAGTCGACTATTCTGGTGCATGAGTGGGTGAAATTAGTTTCCGTGGTGGAAACTATAAAGGAGAAAATGCGATAGAATTACCGTTGTGTGCGACGAGAAAGAGCATCGCGTAAGCTTATTCTTTTCTTCATTCATTTAAGTTTTAAAAAGTCACAAAAATAGCAGAGCTTGAACAACGAAAGAAGTGGCTGAAAGTATTCATAAAAATATTTGTAAAATATTGCATTAACCTCTATACTAACTACTATACTAAAGCGGTGCTCGTATTTACGCGGATATTCCTAGTCTGTTTAATGACACAATAATCATTAACCGATAAATTATCTGGACTAGAGCACAGCGAATAAACGATATCCACTCACATACTGTAATATACTGTTTAGCATGAGAAAGAGATGAGAGAGAGAGAGAAATGAGAAGTGAGGAGCAAAGGCTCCTACATGTCGCGCCTTAACGCGAGACTCGCTACGATTTTCCCATCGCCGTTCGACGCTTCCGACAGATCGTTTAATTGGATATCATTGGCTCATTAATCGCGAATCGACGCTTCTCTGGCGTCGAAGGAAAACGAAGCCTGCGAGCGTGGGAACGCAAAAAACGACGGCGACTAACTGGCCGTGATGCACGAAGAGCGAACGATCGATAAGGCCTTTAAAACGAGCCAATCTCTGAGAGGACCCGAGGAAAAACCACAGTTGGGGCCCTGGATTTTCTTGGACGCATACCTTTTCGTGCAACGATAGAGTTCTTCCTTGGCTAAGCACTTGAGCTGAAGTTGACAAACCGGATGCCGCGGTACCCTTGGGTGCCGTTGGCGTTTTCAAAGGGTGTCGCGAGTTTTCAGACGGAGTAATAACAAAATTTATTATGTTCTTATTTTTCCGTTCCGAAAATACGAGGAGTAAAAATCTGCATTCCTCGAAGAGAAAAAAAAATCGGTTCCGGTTTAACTTCCCGCTATTTCCTATAGTTACCCCTCCCCCTTCTGTTCCCCCCTCCACTTCCTTATCCCCCGCGGGTTTAATGGCCAAAGTAAGGAACAAAACAGTGTGATTGTTGCCTATCCTCGGCTTCTCCTGCTTCTACTGTCGACCAAAAACTCCGTGGTACATTTTAACAAAATAATCAATAAACATACTCCACTTATCGAAAGGCGCTTTTCGGATTCTTTTGTGACCTTTACATGATGAGATGCGCCAACTTTATCAGCCGTCAAGGAAGGATTTCTCGTATGGAAAAATTAGCCCCTGGGATCAGATATCATTATCATATTATCACAAATGCACTGTAAAAGTGTTTTCAATATGCACTATCAAAATCTATTCACTTATCTAAACAAAAGGAGTTTTCCTAATGAACTTTCCCTTCATAAACGGTCCACTCTTCTCCCAGTCTCCTCAATCTCACGCATACTTTCAGCTACTATTTCTTGATTATCTAGTGGAGAGACATCTATTCTGAGTTCCTTGTGTATAATATGAGCCGTTTTCCGGTTCCACGACATTTTCTATTGAAATAGGTCGTTTCTAATTTATGTTATATTTATTATATATAAGAAGATAAAATTAGCGTGTTCCCTTAAATGGCCGCAAAAAATAACGGTGCTTATCTGTGAACACTTGACATCACTAGGGAAAAAAATCCAGCAATGCTTTTCAGATGTATTTAGTTAGGAATGTATAAGGAATGAGTTAAAACTGGGTATAAAAAAGACATCCTTAGTGCAGCAGAGGATGAGGAGTTGGTATGTTGAAATTAAAGCGCATGGAACTGTCACTAGATGATTTCTGGATATTGGTCAAGATGAATTATTCTAACATAGTAAACAAGATACTTAGGGTTGTCTTGCAGTTTTTCACAGTTTACTTGTGTGAATCAGGGTTCTCCGCACTGGTGAACATTAATAGTAAAAAGATGACCAAAGATAATTGAGAATGAAATGTGTGCGTTTCCCTACTATTCGTCCCCAAATAAATGACATATGTAAATATCACCAATCCCTTGTTTCTCATTAAACATGTTAGCACCTATTTGCTCAATGTCCATATTCTCTTTTAATAAATAATTTTTTTTTTATTCTAATGAATATCGTGCTGCATTGCATTCTTGTTAGTTAACGGTTCTTTCATACTCTCTAAAAAATGTATCTCTGAAAATATTTTGAATGGAATTGGTGTACCTTTATTTAAAGGAGTCTAGGAACCAGTAACCTAGAGCAGTACTTCTCAACCTCAACCTCCACGGGACACTTACATACTTGCTCAAATCTCGCAGCACACCAAACCCTATCCTGGTTAGTTTCACTGCTTTAAAGCATATTTTAAAGAAAAAAAAACTAAAAGTAGAATAAATATGTTTAATACTGTCATTACTGTTAAAATAACGTTTAACATATTAAATACTATTGTTGAAAATGAACTACATACATAATGCAACATTACAAATATTTTCATTCTTCAATGGGAAACTTGGGCTTGCCTTTCGGAACAAATACGCTTTATGTTTGCATCAATCGTGAAAAGAGCTACACGAAGTTTTTCATCCAAGTTTTTCAAACATGTCCTTTTATTATTCTTAATAAGTGCCATTGTTGAAAAGCTTAATTCGCATAAATATATAGTTGGAAACTGAAGCAACACATCGATCGCCAATTCAGCTATGAAGAATATTCACCCCTTGCCTCTGTGCCCCTATCTGAGACACTCACTCATATTTTCAAGAACACTTTGTTTCAAGTTTTGCAAACGCCTAAAGAAACTGATGTTTTTTTGAGTAAGAAGGGTGGTTGGAGCGAAAATGACGCAGTAATTAACTAGTCACCATTGCTTCGTTCGCTAAAATTTTCTTGCATACGAGACACTGGTTTTGAGCACGTTTTATCGCCGGACCAAGTAAGAACATATGCCAAGTAATCTTCTTTTATTGCCTATTTAGAATTTTTGCTTTTTTTTTCTTTAGTTCTCCTAATTTGGTATTCTGCTTTCTAGTTTCATCGGTTGCCACAGTTCCCGTTGAATCGCTTTTAAGTAAAAATTATTATAGTGAAGGGCTCCTAAAAATAACAAAGCAATCACGATTTAGAGGAAAAAAATGTCAGGAATATTTCTTTCTTGATAGTTACTTCTATAAATCGCAATAATTGATATACCGGTAATCTTTGGTATATATTGGTTGTCATAAGATGGGCCCTGTCCATCGGTCTCCTTCTTAGGAGTGTTTGTCTTAGAATTTTGTGTCATCAAAAAATGCCTTTTTATTAAAACGGTTCTCCTTAAATACTTTTGGTACAAATAAAACTACTCTTTTAGAATCATTAAATATGACCAATTCGATACTATCCTAATATGGGCATATTTGGCCTTAAAGAGGCATATAGGCCTATTTGACCTCATTGGTCTTCTAGATAGGAAGTCTTATCCTTAAAATGCTTTAATCCGGTGACATTGGTCACCATAAATTGAGACGCGGGAACATTTACGTTGTACAGTAGCGTAAAATACAGCTTTGCCCGCGGGAAGAGGGGGTCGAAAACTTTAGGGGCCTTTTGAGAGAGTTATACCCCCAATAGCCGAAATTCATACAAACTTTCCATTGCCAATCCAAATTTACATTTATTACTCTGTAATAATTTAAAATTAATCAGATAATGAAAATCGGAAAATTACTAAGACGCATAGGTTGTTTCACTCCAATCTCCTATGGAAATATATTTTTATCAGAGAAAAATCTGACATTCCACACTTCCGTTTGCAAACTTTAACGTTATTAAAGAAGGTAGTGGGGAGGCCTGACATTTCACGCTACGCCACTAAGTGATACTAAATGTTTATTGCGGATGCACTATTTCCTCAGGATTGGATTCAGAAAAAATATCTACACTAAATTCTATAATAGCTAAAACTAAAAACTACAAAAGATATGCTTACCCCAGCGTGTTCAATCCGGTATTAATGCTTTGTGCATGGGCACTGGCCACACTCGTTCTGGCAAATGTGAGAAGTAGAAGCGACACCCCTGAGCAAATTAATTGCTGAAAGCCATTTTATACGACTTTTGTCAAAAGAAAGAAAATAATAAAATAAAT
The DNA here is from genome assembly GCA_028673005.1 of Tanypteryx hageni. Lineage (NCBI taxonomy): Eukaryota > Metazoa > Arthropoda > Insecta > Odonata > Petaluridae > Tanypteryx > Tanypteryx hageni. The sequence continues at coordinate 119,122,377 of CM054115.1, forward strand.
AATAAACTACGTAATTTTTAAATCGAGAATGCTGAAAATGCAATGAAGACAGTTGTAGCAGTAGTACGCGGAAGGAATTGTTACTTACCAAATGTTTCCTTCGATAATATCACAAAACCACTTCACAATGCGATTTCCCCTTAATGATAAGATGGGAAGGCGAGACAGCGAGAAACAAAGAAAATGATTGATGTAATCGGCTCAGGTTATTCTGTCAAATTAAGGGGCGAAGAGGAAATGAAATTAATACTATGTAGAGTATTTTGTACATCATTCAGCTAAGTATTTATTTCATTTTCACTCGGCGCAACGTGCGAAAATACTATTTCGTACGAAAAGGGAAGATATCAGTTTTCTGATAAGATAATCCAAGACTATACTATATATTCTCAGCGAATACGAGTAATATACATATATAGCTGGTTTCACTGTCCATATATTTCTTATGGTAATTACACTATCAATATGATTGGCGAAATAAAATTTTAGGGAACTTCTTTGCTTGAACACGCGTCAGTGAAAATTTTAAACCCTTGAAATTTTCGCGGCACACTGGTTGAGAACCTCTGGCGTAGAGTCTAGGCCAGGGGCGGAGACATTTTCCCACCTGGCGGGTCGCATCGGTGGTTTCGAATACGGCGGACCGCATCGAAAGTTGCCGATTCTTAAGGGGGCCGTAATAGAGTTAAAATCGGAAGCCACCTTAGGTACCCGGACGTTTCGCCAACTGATGTTTCGCCGACGGACCTTTCTTCGACGGACGTTTCGTCGACATTTTATCAGGTACCTTTTTACCTTTAGAATATCATAAACTAATACAATAAATTTGCCTAAAACGCATCATAGTTATTACAAACACTAAAATGCCAACTGCTGATATTGAAGCCATGATAACTCAAATTATATTAATTCCATTCTTAACTCAACCCAACCCATATGGAATTTTTCAGTGTATTTAAAAACTATTATACGTTTTAGGCATATTTATTGTATTAGTTTATGATATTTTAAAGGTACAGGTACCTGATAAATTTTAAATTAAGTATGAATCATTTTATATAATACTTATGATTCAAATTAATTAGTTTGTTTATTTGAGTTGCGAATAATTATTACCTAATGAACTCCTAAATTAAGTAAGAAACATTTCATGTAATTCGAATATAACTGCTCCCGAGAACGGTTAATTATATTAGTTGCAAAGATTTGATTAATAAAACTGGATGGTATATAAATAGTATTATCGTTCTGTCGGCATAACGTCCTGTCGACAAAACGTCCGCCGGCTAAACGTCCGGTCACGATTCCGCAGTACATTGGTATGAGTGGAATAGTCTAAGTTGGAAACTAATGCAAGGGAATAAATCTATTTGGATCGCAGTAAATTTTGAGGAGAGGTTGTGACGTGAGAGAGAGAGAAATAAATATAGCGGGTAACGTTAAAATCGCGCATTACCAAAGATCACTCGAGGGAGTTTCACGTTAACGCTATCCTTCTGCAGTTGCACTTCCGAGGGCGTGATTGAGCGCCGAATTTAAAATCGCCGCACGGACATGCCTCTCTCTCTTGCTCGCCCCGGGAGCAAATTCGCCACCCCAATCATGCGTCCATTTCCACCCACAAGATGGGCGGTGAGCTGATAAAGCGAGGGACGCGACGAATTGCGCAGTCACATGACGTAGAGGAATCTAATCCCATCAGAGACTCGGATTCGCACGTGCGAGACGCTAACGACGCTTGGTGACGCAGCGTGCCCGTTTTGATTTTAAGGCCGAGCGCGCTGCAGACACGCGTGGAAGCTTGCTGCGTGTTCCACGATATTCACGCAAAAGACCAATGATTTGGTCGCATGAAAAATGAAGCAGAAAGGCATTTTTCTGTGATTTTGACAATTAGTTTGCGAGATTATTATCATGTTTTACGCCCTGCTGCTTTACCTCTTCCTACGCGCAATGGGTATCTAAGAAGTAGTGCAATGAATAGTCGGATAGCAAGAGAGGAGAGAAACCTGGTGCTGGCTTTTATTAAAGAGCAGCAAGGGGGTCATCGGCTTAACGTCCCTTCCGAAGGACGGAGTGCTGATTTGAGCGCGCTCCTAATTTTCTCTTTTTCTCATTGACTCTTCCTCGTCTCCTTAGTTCACACACGCACAAATATGGAGCCGGGCGTCCTTGGAAATAAACTTATAGAATTCGAACCGGATGTCGCTCTAACAGATCTTTAGTAGACCATGGCGAGGCCAACACTCTGACCAATACACCGCCGGTTTCCCGAGCTTGTAAGAGGCGTAAAAGACGAACATGAGCTGAATTGTTCGCTGAACTACCGACGTGACAACGATAATTTTTCAAATGGAAATCTAAGCACCAAATATGTCATAATTATAATTTAATTATGTTTTTCGGAATTAAAAATTAAACCTATATAATGGATAGAAAATGATGAAAGAAATAGATATTTTATACCTAATGTTGATATCTTATCAAAATCTTTCTAACTTATAAAAAGTCTCTTCTCCAAAATCTTTTACTAGTTTTAAAAATTAGTATAATTACTTGCGATTAATAGAGCATAAATAAAATAGATCAATATTTTATGTGGATAGGAAGTCAGCCCAATTCCGAAAAGTCAATTAATCATAAGGCGTGTGGCTATGGGATATAATCATCGCTGTCGTGGTCTCTTCTTTCCTTTCCTTCGGTCACCCTATTTTCATTTTCTATTTATTTTTTGTAAGAGCGGTTTAATAATCCTTCAATGATGTTCTTCCATTTCGTATTATTTTTTATCAGCAACCAAATTTCAAAATCTTTCTTAATCTTACTTTTATCTTACGCCCAAAACTTTTATTATTGGTCAAATTTCATTTGAATACTCCTCCGGCTACCTGCATGAAATTAATCTTTTACTCTCTCCATAAAGATTTGGACTAATTCTCCTTAGAAGTGGGGCGCGCACGACGACGGGGGTTGCGTTTTGTTGCCACCATATGATGTTTTACGAGGAGCAGGATCTCGGGGTTCTTGCTTTATGGGCTCTGAAAGAAAGAGACAGACGGCAGGATTTCTTAGCAGTTTGAAGGGACATGAACGATTAACAAAATGATTAAAAATATTGCAATTACAAACGTCGACGTATCTTCCTGTGGAGAGGATAGGTTCCTTCTCGCCAGTTGAGGAGGGCTCCCGGGGACGGCGACATTCCTAATGTCGACCTGCGTCAACTACCCGTCGCTGCAGCAGAATTCCTGACCGCCGTTTACAACGGTTGCGTCGGGATTCCATATTTACCGTCTGTCTGGGAGAGGGCAAAGATTATCTGTCTCCCGAAGAAGCCAGGGACAGAGGTTGGTCTCGGAGACATCCGGCCAATCTTCCTCCTGGCCGGGTTCGAGAAGATCTTTGAGCGTCTTATCCAGAAGCCGCTGCAGGTTATTCTCCGGGAGAGGAATCTTCTCCCGGATGAGCAGTTCGGCTTTCGCGAGGAGCACTCCGCTACCCAGCAACTGTATAGGGTGACCCACTTCATCACTGACGCCTTCAACAAAACAGGAACCACACGGTTGCAGGGGCCTTCTTCGACATATCGATGGCCTTCGAACGCGTGAGGCATCCAGCACTCCTCCTCATTCGAAGTAAAAAGAGCCAGTTAAAAGATCCAGTTCCGCATTAGCAGCAATGCTGGAAATGCGACGGGGCCAACCACCAATAGGTTGGAGTATCATGTCATGGTTAGTTCGAGGTGAATGGGACCGAGGTCGCCTCGAATTACCGAAAAGTTCGGACTATATTAATATACCCAAAAAGAAAGCCAATTTACAATGTGAACGATTTTAACAATAATATAACATATATACTTACATTATAAAAAAATCAAAAAGCTTCTTTCTAATTTAACGTGCAAATAACTTTCAAGGCTTATTTGCTTTTGAATTTACGGACGCTTCTTTGCTTCAAAATCACGCCACATTTTCATAAGCAGATCATTATTTGGTGTTGCTTCTTCCTGCTGTTCAATATAGCGTAGTATTATCTCAAGGGCAGCTAGTTTTTCGGTATGAAGCACCATATCTTCTTTGATATCATGTAGTTGACCTCATCACTCTTTTCACCGTCTGCTTCTTTGCTCACCATCTCAATTATGGAATCGTCAGGATTGCCTTAAGACGACAGAGGCGCCACGCAAAATTGAAAAACATACCTACCACCGCTTCCGATGAGTATCGCACAGCTATAGTCCATGAGTATAACAGTGCCCGCGCATTAGCGAGAAAAACCATGCGCAACGCATTTAACACCTTCCGGAATGAGTTATTAAATACAAAATTGAAGGACGATCCAAAAGAGTTCTGGTCCTATGTAAGAGAAGTCAAGGGAGGGGGGCCTTCAATAACCTCCCTGCGATGTGATTCCGGAGACATCCTTCACGATGGGGAGGATAAAGCTAATCTACTAAACGTTTACTTCGCGAAGGCGTTCACGGCAGGTGGAGATAGACTTGAAGATAATCTTATTCCAGATGGATGTACTAGGATGGATAATATTAAAATCTCTGAGGCAGGAATAGCGAAGCAATTGGGTGCGATAAAGCCCAACAAAAACCCAGGACCAGAAGGACTTCCAGCGCGTGTATTAAAAGAACTAGCAGAAGAAATAGCTCCCTTCCTTCGGATAGTATTCGAGAAATCCCTTACCCTCTGTGAGGTTCCTGATGATTGGAGACTAGCACACGTCACACCCATTCATAAGATAGGTGAAAAAGAAAACCCCGAAAATTATAGGCCGATTTCTCTAACATCATTATCATGTAAAATTTTGGAGCACATTATTGTTAGCAACACAATGCGTTATCTCGAGAGTAGATCGCTCTTAGTCAGCTGTCAACATGGCTTCAGAAAAGGTAGATCCTGTAACACCCAACTCGGTCTGTTTGTGAATGATGTTTTATCATGCGGCGAAAATAATAAACAGGTCGATGCAGTGTTCCTTGATTTTAGAAAAGCTTTTGACAAGGTTCCCCACCGTAAGTTGTTATAAAAATTGGAAAATCTTGGCGTTAATGTTAAAGTCATTAACTGGGTTCGCGCTTTCCTTTGGAATAGAAAACAAAAAGTAGTCATCGATGGTAAGTCTTCGAGTGCGGCAGATGTAGTCTCTGGAGTGCCGCAGGGTAGTTTGATCGGACCTATGCTTTTCTTGCTTTATATAAACGACATCAGCTCAGTTGTGAAAAGTAATATCAGGTTTTTTGCGGATGACACCGTAGTCTATAGAGAAATAAGTGGTCCTAGCGACCATCGTCAGCTTCAGGATGATCTGGATGCGTTATCTGTTTGGTGCAAGGAATGGCAGCTAGAAATCAATCAGAAAAAGAGTAACGTTCTAAACTTTTGGAAATCTAGAAGCCCATCGTCCGTGTTTACCTACTCGATAGATGGTGAGAGCATTCCTGTCTCGAAATCCGTGAAATACCTCGGGGTAACCTTGAATCGTGACCTGTCTTGGGACACCCACATAAGACGAGTGATAGGTGCGGCAAATAAGAAGTTGGCTTTTGTGCGTAGAATAGTCAGGAAAAGCACGGAAAAGGTGAGAGAATCCTGATATTTAACCTCGGTTAGACCTCAAATGGAATACGCAGCAGCGGTTTGGGATCCATATCAGAGGGGACTCATAAAGGATTTAGAAAAAATACAGCGGCGTGCAGCTAGATTCGTGAAAAAGAATTACGATAAAAATAGAGCGTTACGTTACTCATTGAAGAGTTGAGTTGGCCATCGTTGAAAGATCGTAGATTACAGGCGAGACTTAAACCTCTAGATAAATATAGTTCGGAGATATTCGTAAATGAAATGAAGGATATTATTCGACAACCAACGTATATCGGAAGGAGGGATAATGAGGACAAGATTCGCGAAATAGATAGTAGGACGGAGAGGTATAAGGAGTCCTTTTTCCCTAGGACAATACGTGACCACAATAGATAAGTGAATAATAATTAGTTAGGAACTTGGTGCGCGGCACCCCCTGCCATCCACCGTCAAGGTGACTTGCAGGGTAATATGTAGATGTAGAGGTAGAATATCTCTATCGTCCGTTCCCTTCACGTCCCAATTCAACCCTTGCGCCCCGGAGTTTATACTTGGATTCCCCCAAAATCTTGCTGTGACTTCGTCCTCCCCTTTCATGGGGAATTCTCCTCATTGTAACCCCTCTGATGACCTCTCCACTCTTAAATTGCTCTCTTCTTACTTTAAACCATTTCTACGAGCCTTTCAGTTGGTTTATCTTAACGTACAAAGCCTCACTGCGCATTTAGACGAGTTACGAGATATACTTACTTCTAATGACGTGCATGTAATATCCCTGGCCGAAACTTGGCTTAAACCTTCCATCTCCTCTTCTACTATAGACATAACTGGTTACTGTTTTTATCGCAACGATCGCTTAGGGAAAGGTGGTGGTGGTGTGGGTCGTTACGTACGAAATGATTTAAAATGTAAAATGATAGCTGCAAGTGAACCTCAATACGCAAGAAGGCCCGAATTCCTCTTCTTAGAAAAGCTGCGTCATCAACTTCTGGAGAACCAAAAGTATCTCGTTGGATAATAACTATTCGTTGGACGGAGTAGAGATTCCAGTTTCAGACTCAATTAAATATCTTGGAGTCACGATCCATCATGATCTCTTGTGGGACACCCACATTCGCCGATTGATAGGTGCCGCTAACAAAAAGCTGGCCTTTATAGGGAGAATAGTTCGAAATAACTCCGAAAAAGTGCAAGAATTATGTTATTTACCCTTGGTTCGACCGCAGGTCGAATATGCTTCAGCTGTGTGGGATCTCTACGAAAAGGGACTCACTAACGAAATAGAAAAGGTTCAGCGCAGGGCAGCTAGATTTGTAAAGAGGAATTACGATAGTAAACAAAGCGTAACATCATTAATATAAAATCTGAAATGGGCATCGTTAGAGGAATGTTGGCTGCAGGCTAGATTTAAACTACTGGAAAAATTTATGTCGGGGGGATTAGCGAATGAGGTAGTAGGACTTATTAGAAGCCCGACGTATCTCGGAAGGCAGGACAGTGAGGATTAGATTCGCGAGATCGACTGTAGAATGGAGCGATATAGAGGATCGATAAGAGACCATAATAGGAAAAGATAACGAAGGAAAACTATGGGCCCTTGGTGCACTGCACCCCCTGCCATCCACCAAAAAGGTGACTTGCAGGGTATAATGTAGATGTAGATGTAGAAATTTTAGTCAATGCCAAAAACTTTTGCTGGGAATAATTTATCGACCTCCCAAAATAGTCCATCTATCAGGCTTAGACGACATATTTTCGAATTTTGCTACCAATTACGAACAAATTATAATCACCGGTGATTTTAATGCCAATTTTACCGCTATTTCTCATGATACCGATTATTTAAAACATTCTTTTAATTCGCATGGCCTCAACATCGTTCCGTTGAATCCGACTAATAACATTCAAACAGCCTCAACCTGGATCGACTTAGCCGTTACGACTAACCTTGAGAAAATAATAACTCATGGTCAATTTCCAGTCCCAGGAATTTCTTCTCATGATCTAATCTTCTTAGCTTACTCACTAAATTCGCCGAAATTTAAACAAACTTATATGCCTCACCGAGACATAAAAGGGATAGATGACTTTGAATTAACGAAAGAAGCTTCTACTCTTCCCTGGTATACCATTGAATTTATCGAAAAAGTTGAAGCCTTAAACACTTTATTAATGTAATTGCTTGGCCACTTCGCACATGAAAAAACCATTTGCATTTCCAAACCTCGCTCGCCCTGGCTTAATGACGATATGAAAAAAATGATGGCGCATCGCGATTCGGTTTTTCGTTTGTTCAAAAGAACTAAAGACGATAATATTTTCGACAAATATAAGCGCACTAGAAACAAAACAAAACAACTAATAAGAAATGCAAAAATTAGATTCATTCACTCAATAGCTAGTCCGAACGAATCACCTTCGATTATTTGGAAAAAACTTAGATCGAGTGGTATTGGCATAAAAAATGACTTTAAATTGCCTCCATACATATCATTAGACTCGTTGAATTCTAAATTCTCTACACCCCCGAATGTCATTAATGACAGAATAAAAAGGGAAGTTATTAATTCGATTACTGTCGCAGCGGAAAAATCAAACAAGGATTTTAACCCGTTCAAGTTCATCCCGGTCACTCAATTCCAAGTGCTCCATGCGTTTCGACAAATTAAATCTAAAGCACAATGGTCAGATGGAATACCTACTGCCTTCATCAAGAACTTGATTCATATTATTCTACCAATAATAACTAATATATTTAACTGCTCCCTATCTCAAGAAAATATTCCAGTGCAATGGAAATGCGCTTTCATAAGGACATTACCAAAGAAATCGAAATCGACTGAAATCAACGATTTTCGCCCAATTAGCTTTTTGCCTACCTTATCAAAAGCCCTAAAAAAATTAGTACATGACCAAATCACGCTCTTTCTTAACGAAAATCAGTTGTTAGATCCCTTTCAATCTGGTTTTCGTAAATCTCACAGGACCACCACTACTCTTGTAAAAATCACCGACGACATGCGCCGCGCAATGAACAAAAGGGAAGTAACAATCCTAGTACTACTGGATTTCAATAAAGCTTTCGACTCGATAGACAAAGATGTCCTGTTGTCTAAACTGATCGCAATGAATTTCTCGCCTTCGGCCATTAATTGGATATCTTCTTATTTAAGCGATCGTTCCCAACAAGTGATTTCCATTAATTCTTCATCTGACTGGCTTACCAACGGGAGAGGCGTCCCACAGGGCTCAATTTTGGGCCCCATACTATTTTCTTTATACATAAATGACTGCTCCTTGTCACTTAAATACTGCAATCATCATCTTTATGCAGATGACTTGCAAATATACTCAAGTTCTACTGCAAACGATCTCGCGAAAACCCTAAAAAATAACAATAAGGACTTAGAAACACTAGAGGCCTGGGGAAATAAGTACTTTCTCTGTATTAATCCAGAAAAATCACAGGCTATCTTAATTGATTTCACTAAGATATTAGCCGCAATTAATCAATCCCAAAGAATACCGATCAACATAGAAAACTCAACGATACCCTATTGTAAAGTAGTAAAAAACCTTGGATTGCTCATAGATGAAACCCTCTCTTGGGCCCCACATGTTATAAATGTGTGTAGAACAGTAAACTCATCTCTTCACTTACTTAGGAAGTTAAGTAGTAGTACTCCAGTTTCTCTAAAAAAGCATCTGGTAACTTCATTCATTATTCCGCATTTTGACTATGTCTAGCGTACCAAGATTTATCTTAAGAGTTGTCATTAAAGATTCAGAGAACTCATAACGCGTGCATTAGATATATTTTTAACCTGAAGAAATCAGACCATATTTCAGATTCACTCGCCAAACTAACTGGCTAAATTTGGAGTTTCGAAGACGCCTCCACTTTCTTTCCTTACTATATCAATTACTTACTTCCAACAATCCACATTATCTTGCAACGGAGTTCATGAGTATACACTGTACATAACCGTAATACTAGAGGGTGCCATAAACTCCTTATTCCTCTACACATAACGGTGATATTCAACTGCTTCCAGACTATGGAACGAACTTCCCCAAACAATAAAAAACTTGTACTCGCTCTCATCATTCAAACGACACTGCAATCTATCTCTCTTATCCTTTCAAAGGAGCAGTTAAACACACTTAACGCTTCAATTGTTTCTCAATCTTGATTTTGACAAAACAATACTCATTGTGCATGATATATACTTTTTTTATTTTTTTATTCATTAATTTATTTTTTCTCTATTTTTTGTTTAGTCATAACAGTGTTATTATCTATTCATTTTGTCATTTTCATATGTTCATTCCATCAATGATGTATTCGTATTGTGCCAAATTTTTCCTGATGCATAGCTTAAGTTTTTCATGTATTCATCTTTTGTTCTAAATATTCAGTTATTAATGTCTTTAGTGAATCTCAGAAGGTTTCGCAGGTTTTTCACACCCCCCCTTCTTGAGTGGGTGTTTTCCTGTTGTGGGTTTTTTTTACATGGATTTCATTATTTCGGCAGTCCTTATTTTTTCCCACAAAATTACATCTCTTCTTTTCCAATTCTTGTATTTTTATTGTTACTTGTATTTACATAAAGTGCTATGTATTATTATATATGTTTCATGACGACGGGTTAGGGGGTAGATGGGACTTCTTAGACTCAATCTCGCCCAAAATAAAGACCATATATATCAATCAATCAATCTTTAGTTCCACTATCGCTTTTTCTACCTCACTCTCCATAATACTTGGTCCTTAGTTGTCTTCTTTAAAATTTTCCTCATTTTCTAGTTCTATTTTTGCCGATCCTGCATGCATGCTGTATAGTTCCTTAATGTATTCTTCCCATATCTATGCTACATCATTTGTTTCTGATACTATCCTCCCATTCGTATTCATAATTCCTAAACCACGAATTCCATTAGACTTCTTTTCTTCTAATTCCAGTGCTTTAGTGTACATCATATCGTACCGTCTTAACTTCTCAATTTGTTGTATTTCATCACATTTTTCTTTTATCCAATTTTCTCTAGCTTTATCTGTTACCCTTCTCAACTCATTGTTTATGCGTCTTTAATTGGCTCTACCTTCTTCACTGTTAACGTTTTTCCATTTTCGTCTCTCGTCCATTTTCTCCAGCATTTCCTTAGTGATCCATGGTTTTCTTTATATATATATATATAACTTAAGGAATATGTATATATATAAAGCTATTAAACATACTTTTATTAAAGAATGTAATAATATTTATTATGAACTATGCTCACTATCTTCGAAGCACCATGTTTAATCCTAAGTATTAAAATTGCAGGTGTTAAATTGCATGCCTAGTTTTTGTACCGATGCGTTTTCTTTTATCGTTGCCATAAGAGCCATAAAATAACGCAGGTTAAATATTTGCAAAAACAACAGAATTGTATAATCCAAATGGAATGGGTTAAAAATCTAGTAATTGTGAACGCAAATAATAGGCAATTAAAATATCTTTATCTTTAAATTTAAATTAAAGCAATGAAGCTAACGGACAGTGAATTAAATATTCTATAAAGAGAGAATCCTATAAAATAATTACGAAACCGCGAATTATCAAACTTTATCACCGCACGTTGTCACGGCAACATATAAACTAACTCGTACTTTCGCTGTTCAATGTAGTTCCTTGCTTTCTTTTACTATAGGGCCAGTATAAATTTAAATTCATTTATCCCGTCCGCCATGACCTGGTAGCCATTTTATCCCTTTCTTTCTGAGAACATCAGGTTTCATTACCTCGCTCCTATTTGGCTCCCTTTTCCCTTAATAGTTTTCGTGGCTTGATTAAAATAAACGATCTTTGGAAAGGGAAAAGTTCCTCCCGCGGTAATATTCGCGTTTCAAATATGACAGTTTACGGATTTGGGTCGCGAATGTGAGCAAAGTCGAAATTCCGCCGGAATTAAAGCTTAAGGCTTTAACTTTGAACCTTCTGTTCATTTTTTTGCAATTAAGAAAATACATATTCGGTGCAGCATATATAATAATACTATGAAAATAATAATGTTAAACTGTTTAAGCTCCATTGTGATATTGCCTACTGCAACATAAGATAACCTGCAACTAATGATAAAAGAAAACAAGTTACAATTTTATAATTGAGTCTAATTTAATTATGAGAAATCTATTGGACAAATTAATGTATAAATTTAACAATAATTTCTCCCAAAACTGAGCATAAAAATAATCGAATTGGAAAACAAATATGTTGAAGTTGCTGAAGGAAGTTAACAGCATTTGTGACATTTATACGATTTTATGAAATATTTTAATGATTATTTTTATGAAGGTTAAGTGTAAATTTGTTTGGTAGAAATAATAAAATTTGATGACTTTAATAAGGACCGTATTTTTTCTTTTCAGGTAAGCTGCTTATAATATGCCGTTAACTCAGGAAATTGAATTTGGAACCACAAAATGTGAGTAACTTTCATAACAAGTTTAATTTACATACACATGTTGATATAGCTCTCTTTAAAAATACAAAATATCGCGACACGAAACCGTAGGAAATTCTTTATTAACTTGATTTCAAAGGCAGAATGAAAATACAAAATATCGCGACACGAAACCGGTAGGAAATTCTTTAATAACTTGACTTCAAATACAGAATGGAAATTTTCTATAGCATTCTTTTTTCGTTGCTAAAAAATTTTCAATTGAGTTAAAGATACAGAAAATATGTAATTGGAATGAATCCTTATAAAATTTTAAAGACAAGTTCTTGCAGATAGAAATTGAAAGCAAAGATGGTTAAATCATTTTTGCTAGCAACGTAAGAGCTCATTTTTTATTCAACAGACGTACGTATATGAGCGACTACATCAACATTTTTAACAGCCAGAACGAATGTATGTTCAAGGTAGAGGAGATTTCTTTGAGAGTGGGCCTCATATCCCAGCATACCTATTACGCGCCTCCCTCCATAGACCATATGTTTGTTATCGAATGGCGATATTTTGTTCGATATTTTATGTAAGAATTTTGGGCAAAGGAGTGTTTACCTGAAGGCGATCATTTCATACGCAGTTACTTTCACCTCAGTTATTCATTTCATATATACTCAAAAACCATTGAGTTGAAACATCAAATAAGCTGAGAACAGTTTATTAATTACTACGGAGATTAAATTCAATATATTTGTAAATGTGTAATTCAATACAACTATATTAAAAAGAGCTTCATTATCTCTCATTTTTCATCAAACAAGTACAGTTTTTAAAATGGCGGCTTTTGAGTTTCGCTACGTCTTTCTCAACTTTTCGTTCTAGATCTTTCCAACTTCTTCAGATTTAAATGCGCGAAAAACAGCTTTTATGGCAGTCTTTGAGGCATGACACGCAAAAACACGATGCTAAGTGGAAAATAGCGAAGCATCTCATCTACCGTATTCATTAACGGTGGAAAAGTTTGAGAAATTTTTCGATTTGAGAATTCAGACATGTGTTTTCATAAAGGAAAATAGAAGTTGAAATAAGAAAACTCGCTAAAAGAGGCAACGAGTAGTTGAGAAAGAGAAGTCGATTGGGATAACACTAGCCGCATAACTTTTTGAGAAGATGTTCGGGAGCAAGCACTATATACCATTCGAAAGAAAATATATTCACGGTAATTCACTATGCTTTTGAAAAAATTTCCTGGAAAACTTCGTATTCATGAGAAGATTATCTGTTTGCATACGAAAAATGTGAAAATTTACGTCAAGAGAGTTTTAAGAGAGACAAAGACAAAGATGAGAGAGTTGAATGGAAGAGAGATGGAGGATATAAGAGGCGATTGGAGAAGAAAGAATGACGGATGGGTATGAAGAGGGCGAGAGTCCGGCGTGGAAAAGGAGAAGAAATTTAAATGTGACGTAGAGAGAGAGAGGAAAAAGGAAGAGGCGAGAAAATATCAAGAGGCGTGTTAATACACAAAATATTATATTCAGCTGGAAAATGAAATTTATTATGGTTCTAAACGTCTTGTTCAAAGATTATTTATTAGCTTATGGTACTCAACAAAGTTATCATCTGCATGAAGACTGTAAATTCGAAAGAACTTCTATGGATCAAAAATAATAATATACCGCTCAGTTATAGTAGTTATACAATATTTTCAACTGCGAAACTGAAATCACTGTTTTCTATAAAACCTATCAATTATTTTGCACAATAATTACTTGTATATTTTCATGATATTGTGGATTCCTTGACAGAATGTAGTGCCACTCTTTTATTTTTATAATTCAGTTGTATGCTTCTTATATATTTTGAAGAAAACAAATGCGTAACTTCAGACAGTCACGATTCGTTCCTCCTTCGTTTGCATGCTCCCTCTGACGGATATTCTGTTGAAAAGTCTTCTTTTTGACCACGAAATTCCGTTTCAAATCAGAGAAATTATTTTATGTATTCTTCATATCGTGTAATCTCTTGGCTGTCGTAATTTGGCATTCATGGTAACTTCATTTGAATTTCCATACATTTATCCAGCTGACAAAAATGCGCTCATTTAAAATGCGATTTAATATTTTCGAGAAAGAACGACTTTTACAATCTGCCTCTACGGCGGAAGATTAATTCCAGCAATAAGATATCACATAGAATTTAGCGACATTTTGTCTTCTAAAAACTAAATAATTCCTTATTGCATAGATATATTTTGTTTTAAATGTCACGAAGGATGCTATGAAAATTTAAGGCGAAACGTAAAATTTAATTTTAGTTCATTTATGCAGAAAATTATATTTCAAATGTAACTATATAACATATATAGACATCGCACTATAGATACTCAAATAGTGGGAGTAGTCAAATCGGCGTCGCTAAATTAACTCGATTCAAAAATTTTTTATCTGACTCAGGAAATTTTAAGTTTTGCACATGCTCAAAATAAGTTTCATCTGCACATGTTGTCAAAAACTGGTATTGTGTTTAAGGAAAGTCGTTGATGAAATTTATCCGTAAGGATAAGAAACAATTTTTATAGACGAATAACTACGGTTCGTTTCAAAGTTGGTTATTTATGTGGATGTCCACAAAAAGAGAGGAAAAAAATTTATATAAATTCTCTTCCTGAATATAATATTGGTAATCTAGTCGAAAAATAATCCTTGAGGAAATGAAATAATGATATTATCTAAATTAATGCCTGTGAATTCAGTATATATCTCATTAATAGTATTGAATTATAACTTTCTATTACACCGTTCTGTTGAAGAAATTGTCATTTCGGAAAAAATATTTTCAGACATTACCCAATGTTATTTCTTATTGAAAATTTCCAAACCTATGCTGAAGAATGTGGCTTATGGTGGTTTAAAGTGAATAATCTCGAATTTAGTGGATTATAAACGAAGACACGGATTGAGTTAGTGAGAGAGAGAGGAAGGGAAAGATACGCGATTTAAGGACTCGTGACGCACACAAAGGCGCCATCTACGGATTAACGATGCAAAAATAGGAAAGGGGCGGAAAAAATGAGGAATAATAGAGACGAGAAATGGTCGAGAAAAATAAACAAGGATTTCTGTGATTTAAAAAATACATTGCGGTGGACATATTTTCTATGAAATTTATAAATATAAAATATATGTTATTTTTTGTGGTTATACTTAAAGTAAAAAAACGATTGTATAGAAAAAATTGGCATCAATTATTCCTATATATTAAGGAGAAATCTTTGCTACAAAACGTTCAGCTAATTTTTACCTGACTTTTAGATTTTTTTCAAAGAATCTTAAGGCATAATAAAATTCATTTGAAGTGAGCTTCTATGTGTCGACATTATTCGGCAATCTGTTTTTTATTCATTAAGTAATTTATAAAGTGAAATTTAAATAACATAACTATAAATACAATGTGGTTTTTAAGCTTATTTATGAATATGATCAATAAATACGATCAAATCGTATTGATACTTCCTCATAATAATCGACTTGACAAGACTAAGCTCTAAATTAAAGACAGTTAAATTATCATTCACTCATCGTTATCCTTTCTTCAGATAGGTTTTAGGTACACTCAATCCAATCTGTGCTATCCAAAGCATTTCTCTTCAAGTTCTTATACACAATTCCTTCCTTTAATGGATTTCATATACCATTCCAATTCCTATCTCATTGCCTATTTCATCATATTTTTCCTTTTATGACTTCTTTTAGCAGACCGCTTCCTTTCATAATATAATCCACCAATTTGTACGTCTATCCCATAATATTCTAATTCAGCACCCCTCTCCTTCTACTGTATTCAAAGCATCATAATTTTTCTCTGTCTAAGCAATTTCCTCTGGTCTACGCAATACCCACATTCCAAACGCCTCTAATCTGCTCACATTAAAAATGTGGTAGATTTGAAAACAATCCAGTTAAAGAGGCACAAAAATAAATCATACTGTGCATTGATCTATTTTAAAATAGAATTTTAACAATTTTCTACGAATAATTTAGATTGATTTTTTAAATCCAAACTACAGTTAAGCTTATGGTTGCTTGTAATAATCGCTCTTGGTTATATTCTCGATGATTTTGTCAATTAATATCTAGTCCACGTCGTCGTCTCAATCATCATCATAGGTAGTCTGTTTGTAGACAGGTCCTTGATTATTTTCCGCTGTCCTCTTCATATCTTGATAACTATCATCCCCTGTCAAATCCTCAATCAGCTGAAACCTTTTCCTACCTCTTTCCATATAGTTTTCCTTCTAACACGTCTTTAATCATACTCTCTCTCCTCAGGTAATGCCCTACCCAGTTTGGCATCCTCTTTCTAATAGTCTGTATAATCATTCGCTTCACTCCTGCTCTTCGTAGCACTTCATCGTTTTTCATCCTATCAGTCCATTTTATCTTCAACATTCTCCTCCAAGTCCACATTTCAAAGCTTTCCAAGTATTTGATGTCATATTTCCTTAGCGTCCACGTTTCTGCACCATATAAAGCTATATTCCATACATAGCATTTTGTGAATTTCTTGCTGATATCTTCCCTTATATTCCCCGTAAGTAGGTGTTTCTTTCTTCCGAAATCCGCTTTTGCTTTTGCTTTTCCTATTCTAGTCCTGATCTCATTCGTACATTTTGCTTTTCTTGTTATGACGCTTCCAAGGTATTTATAGTCTGAAACTTGTTCTAAAGGCTTTCCTTCAAATATTTATTTTCAGATTCTCTTCCTTACCTGATATTCGAATGATCTTGGATTATTCTGTATTTATTTACACACCGTATTTTTTACCTGTTATTACTAGTCTATTTATCATTTTCTGGAGTTCCTCTTCCTTTCTTGCTGGAAGTACTGATTATCCGCGTATTTTACTATTCTTATAATCCTTCCTTCAATTTTGAAATCTCCTGTGTCTTCTAACGCTTCTTTCATTAAACTTTCTTCATATATATTGAATAGGTTCGGCGACAGGCAGCAGCCCTGTCTTACTACTCTACCGATATTTACTCCGCAGGTGTCCGCATTCTCCAACCTCACCTTTACAACTTGATTCACATTTAGATTCCTGATCAGTCTCCTGTCTTTCAAGTCTACACCTATATCCTTTAATATTTTCATCAAAATTACCCAATTTACTCTATCAAAGGCCTTCTGCCAATCTACGAAACATACGCAGATATTTTGACTGTATTCTATTGCCCTTTCTGATAAGGTTCTAACTACTCCTATAGCATCTCTAGTTTCTCGTCCTTTTTTGAAACCGAATTGATCTTCCCCTAGCATTTCTTCTGCTTTTTTCTCCAATCTTTTATTAAGAATCCTTGTGATTATCATCGAAGTGTGTGAAAGAAGGCTAATCGTTCTGTAGTATTTACAATGCATTGCTTTTTGCTTCTTCTTTAGAGGGATCATTATTACTTCTAGGAAATCCCGAGGGTATCACGTCATAACAGCGCATGAATAACAGCGAACGTCATAACAGCGAACGTCAAAACAGCGAAAACAAAAACGGCGAACGGACAAAACAGCGAACGTCAAAACAGCGAAAAATCGGAATGTAAAAAACAGCAAACGTCAAAATGGCTGAACACAGTTTAGCAAAAGTCAGCATTGTAGCTGTTATTGGTAATAAATAATTGCAGGTTATTAAATTTTAAATAGCCGGAAATGTTAAACCAGAAAAGTATAGTTATAAGTGAATATTTCAAAAGTGCGCTGAATTTACTGGAATTATTAACATTAACATAAGAAACGAATTCTACATCCTATAGAAAAATTTACCAGATTTTTTTTGTGGTAGTAGGTCAGTTTAAAAGAACGACATTTGCTAGTTTTTTATTGGTTTCATTATCAAAAACTTTTTAAAGATTTATTATTATGGCTCCAAATTCGTTTAAAAAATCCATTCGTATTACTTAGATCTAAAGTACTTTAGTTATACATAATGGGCGACTATGAATCAGAGTGCACGAAAGGAATAGAAAATATGTAGTTAATGAATAAGGACATCTATTTACATTAAAAGTCAAAACTAATACATTTTCAAATTACTG
This sequence comes from Tanypteryx hageni, assembly GCA_028673005.1. Taxonomy (NCBI): domain Eukaryota; kingdom Metazoa; phylum Arthropoda; class Insecta; order Odonata; family Petaluridae; genus Tanypteryx; species Tanypteryx hageni. The sequence continues at coordinate 119,140,494 of CM054115.1, forward strand.
TTAAAACATTAAAAAGATACTTGAAAGTACGTTTTTTTTAAGGTATGTCAAAAATTGTAAGAAAAATATTACAAAAGATAATGAATTCAAAAAGCCTTATGCTTGAAGATGAAAATTTAGGGCGATTCCTTTCAAGAAATCTAATCTATCTCGATTGTGGTAATCCTTTACGAGACCTTCGATACGTTTGTATGTATCTCGGTAAATTTTTCGACTTTTCGATGTTCCTAAAAAAATTCAAAAATTAGAATTTCTATCTGAAATCCATTGAATTTTAAAGATTTTGGATGGACTTTATTACTTACATTTCTGAAATATTCGCACATAATTATAATATACTGTATTTTCCCCCTGCCAGACGCCATTGGCGGCTTGCAGAGCATATATGTAAATGTATTTTGCTATATTTAGTTCAGCCATTTTCACTTTCGGTGTTTTGACGTTCGCTGTTTTGTCCGTTCGCCGTTTTTGTTTTCGCTGTTTTGACGTGCGCTGATTTGACGTGCGCTGTTTTGACGTTCGCTGTTCTGACGTTCGCTGTTTTGACGTGGAACCAATCCCGAGGCCACTCTCCCGTGTCGTAAATCTTATTGAGTAATTTCGTGATCGCTTTTATTCCTTCTGATCCCATGACATTAAGTACCTCAGCTGGTATTCCATCGCTGCCTGTGGCTTTCTCTTTATTTAGTTCCACTATCGTATTTTCTACTTTTCTTTCCATAATACTTAATATACTATAATACTTAATACTTAATCTATCACATGTATTAAAATATAGATATCGATTAATTCAATTTATTGTGTTCCACTGGTGCTATGATTACTTTGCATGCGGTAAATATTTATAAAATAAGGATTAATAGGACAAAGTAACACTATATTGATAAATTATTATCGCGCGGAATATATCATCTGATACTTCTTTTCGTTGATCAGCAGTTGTTTTAAAAGATTATAAATTTGACCTAAGCACCTTTCATAGTTTTAGTCGCAACGTCGAGTTACTTTGTTATGCAAACAGCCTGGAATGAATCTTCAATAGTACCTCATGCTTCCACACCGAGATGAAACCGATACAACAAAGGCGGTTCTTTTGTCGTGCGGGTATTTTTAGGCCGCGTAAACTTCCAGCGGCACTCAGAGGTGCCAAATAGGCTTCGCTGGGTCGTACGAAACACGGGCGAAGCTCATCCAATATCTGGAGGAGCTTCCATCCTCGAATTACTCCGATCAATCGGTCAAGGTCGATTCTATCGCACATAAAAAGCACTCGATTGATCGGATCGATTTTCGAACGATGTCGCGGGTTGCGTTCTGGAAGAGAAAATAAAAATAATCATTTCTGAAGGTCTCCACAAATACTCGTGTGTGATTTCCCACGGCGTCGCGCTTCGATAAGCGATGTTTGCGTGTGAAAGTTCCATCGGTGGCACGTCTTTATACGAACACGAGGCGCCGCCGCCGATTACAAAAGACTGAATGCAAAAACCTCTGCACCCATCGAATTTCGTGCCGAACACTTTTCCCTTCCGAATAACAATCTCCACGTGAGTGTAGATTCCAGAAACTCACGTCAATCATATGCCTTGGTTATCAATCAGTTTTGGTAGAGGAAAAATGCAAATAATATTCTAAAACAGAACTGTTGTCACAGTATTAAAATTCAAAAATCTTAGTTCAGTTAAAAAAACGAAATTGTTGAAATGTTCAAGACATTCCTTCCTTTTTTTTGATGGACATAACAAAAACCGAGATACTACAAAGGATGTACCACATAGGCCGAACGAGTTTTGAAAACTTTTCGCTCGGGCGCTATATTTATATTTTATCAAAGCAAGCCATTTGTCAAAAAGAAATAGCTTCAATTTTTTCGCTCTTTAATGTCCAGGAGATACATTTAATGATGTTCAAAAACAAAACGACATCCGGTTTCAACAGTTTTGAAATTAAAAGAATTCCTTTAAAACTTTTTTAGCCCAATTTCCAATAAATTCTTTTTGTTCTACGTTAAAAATGAATGAAAATGTAATGTTAATAAGCACAGTTGTTTTTAAGATGAAAAATTCTAGAAGCGAAATAAAATTATAAACTTTTAGTCAAAGTGAAGTAAAGATAAATTGCATCCTCAAACAAATGAGATTATACATGAGCTTTGATGACAGTCAACTAAGAATTAAAAGTATGCTCAGCTTTACACTCTACTCATTTTTATGCTCCTTGCGTGAAACCCAACTAGCTTTATCGTTTAGTGCGGCTCCTTTTTCTCTAAGCCACAGAATAATTAAAATTTAGAAGGAAGTAAAATATTCGAGGGATAAAATTAATTTGTCGATGGTTGCCTAATTTACACGCAGTTGACGCAACGTTAAATATTTATACACGTCCAACTAGAATAATTGCCCGTTGAAATTCTTCAACGGGGAACCTGCATATAAATCATAGAAAATCAAAGTGAATGAAGGAAATTCGAACACGAACGGCCAAAACAAATAACAGTTGTTAATTCAGTAATTTCCAGTGCTTATTTTTATTCAAAGAATTTATCTAAAAACAACATTTTTTGTGAAAAATTAAGATTAAACTTTTCCTTGTTCATTTTCTCTATCAATATCCTATATTTTCATTCTTTCTTGTGAAGTGCATCTTGACAACGCTTCATACAATTGCCCATGGCTAAATACAGGCTGTGACAAGAGGTGTCCAACATTTTTAGTTTGCCGTTGTGCCTTATTTATGGCAAATGCAACTGCTATAGGAAACTGGCGACGTCTCAACGTAAATTGCAAAACATTTTCACTTAGGGTAAGGTCAATTCTAGGCGATTCTCTCTCCTTTATTGGAACCAGTTAATATGTCGGCTTCTGTTATGTTGTTGTGCAATGCTTTTATAGTGAGGCGTGCTCCATTACTCAATAATATAAAATTGCCGATATTGTGAATTTTGAATTTTTGTAAAAGTAAACATTGATGATTAAGATATAAATTTCACTGAGAAACTATGCATTTATCACTTGTAACGTATTTCAATTAGAATCATACATCCAGTATGATTTCAAAATGTGATATGCGAATGTGTTATCATAACTTTCATCCGATAATGTACATTATTGTCAATAACGTGAATAAAAATTACCTGATTACCTAGTTTTAATTACTTTGATGGGAAAGCGTCTAGGTATATATTAAACATAAAATTTGTCACTTGTCCAATATTTCTGCAAAAGAAAGTATTCCATAAGTGACTTATGATTTACATTTTTCCGTGAGTCAATGCAATTTACAATATCTGTCATAGCCTTCGTTCGTTAAAATAAATTATCCTCAACAGTATGCATAAAAATTTCGTACTGAACAATTCTAAATACTTCCATGCTATACCAGTATCTGTAAATAACAAACGGAACATTTGCTGCTTTTTGCGTACTTCAATTCACAATATCTATCAAGACCTTAATTTGACAAAATTAAGTTATCTTCACTAGTGGAATAAAAATAGCATATAAAATGCATATATCTTGAATAATCCTAACTACTTTGATGCTAAATCGGTCCCTGCATATAAAAATCTTAACATTTGTCACTTTTTACCTACTCCAATCCAATTTACTGTACCTATCAATACCTTCATACGACGAAATAAATTATTATTAATAGTTCTAACTATGTACTTCGATGCGGAAACAGTTTTCAAAATAAACAAAACAAGCGCTGTGCTTGTTCCCATTTCTCACACACTTAGGGGCGGAGCTGCAATAGTTGATCATCAACCAACCAACCAAACTACACGCTATTATTATAAGGGCGATGAAGACGATGCGAAAAGAGCATATGGATTCGATCAGTTGATTCGGTAATTTAAAGCGAGGCGCGTCTCCTCATTTTTCTCTGAACTTTGCCACCTTCTCCCCCTTTCTCCCCCCTCACTCTGACATTTTCTCTCTCTTTCTCTTTTTTTCTCTCTCTCTCTCTCTTTCTCTCTCATTCTCTCTCGTGTGTGACCGGAATCCTTAAAATCAATTCTCAGAAAATCTCTTTCTCAACCTTCGCCACATTTTTCCTCGTTCCGCGCATTTTTATTCTCCGTCATTAATTCATAACCACGGAAGTTCTCGCGTTCCTTCCTCCTTTTCCCTCTATCTCCTTTCTGCTTATTCCCCTCTCCAAACAATCCGCATGCGGCTTCCCAGAGAACGAGCCGCATCTTCTCCGCGAGAGCATTAATCGCGGAAGTGCATACACGCGTACCGGTGAGCGATCATTTTCCAAACGACGAATCGCAAATTTTTATCGCAAAGCAGCAGATATAGTCGGAAATGCTCCGTCGCACGCTGATTTTTATTTATTTCCTCTCGCTGACCCACATTTTTTGCATAGCCGAGCAAAATTTTCGTCTAACGGATAGTAATTGAAAATATATTTGTGATAACGAATCATTCGGATCAACAAACGAAAGGACACTCTGAAAATTTTATTTTTCTGCTTATATGTTATTAGCGATACTTCTTATAAAATACAATTAGCTACGAAAGACGCATATTTGTGTTTTATCGTGTTATTTGAGTTGAGCTCTTCATTGAAGCTTTTAGAAAAAATAATTATCAAAGTTACAGGATATGATCCTTTGTGCTAGAGCCAAATGAAACATTTTGATTTTCAAACATCTGTTCCTCTATAGATACGATGCCATATTGAGGCTACAGAATATATAAATAAATAAATAAAAGATATATATATATATATATATATATATATATATATCCGCGGCGGAATCATCAATGTAAGAGATTGACACAGAAACGTTTTTTAATGCTTAATGTAACTTTTTCTCAGTGAAGTTATCAATTAAATAATCTATCTCTGAACTATTTTACGAAACTGGAAATACATGTAAAACTAGTTCAAAGTTCTCAACAGAGTGTGCAATTTGTTTTATTTTTAGTTCAAATCACATCCATTCCCCTATTATGAAGTACACCAAAGATCGGCCTCCTCAGCGAATGATTTTTCACATCTACTTGAAATATATCCCTAGAATAGCTGATTATCTGGATGCATTTTCCTTGTTAGACTGCAATTCTCTGACCCTTAGTAGCATTGCATCGATTCTGATTTATTCGGAAATTCTATATAATTACATTGAGTCGGATGAATTATCTATCAATGCACATCAGAGGAAATTTAAACTAATTTACTTGGGCCGTCCCTATTGCCTTCACTTTAATGTCACTAGAGGTCTCTCTTTACCGAAAACCTTTTCCGGATATTCCTTTTTTAAACGTCCAATTTTTCTCCCCTCGCATTACTCATTTTTTATCTATCGGGAGGCAAACCGTCTCGAACCGTTTGACTCTATGATATACCTCAACTATCGATTTATCGAGCGCAAACATAAATGGCGCCCCATCTGTGAAAAAGCTCCATGTTTCCACCTCCGAGTCACTCCTTTCTCGCATATCCGGGATAAAAAGAGGAGCGCGGCGAAAGAGATTTCTTTTTTTCCCTTTCTCTTCTTTCTCAGCTCCTTCACTTGGCGGCGCTGCTATCTGTCAGAGATGAGGGATGAAGGAATTTGAGGGATGCGACGCCCATTTATCAACAAAAGGCTCCCTTGTAGTGCCGCACAAACACACAAACAAACCCTCTCGCGAGATATAGAGAGCGCACGACATGCGGGTCTTATGGATCACTCCGATTACGCGAGAGCTTTGCCTCTCCCTCCCCAGGCGGCGCGGCAGGGCAAAGCAAATTAGGAAATGTAGGCAATCTCTTTGAGTTATTCTTCCCAGAAGAAAAATCGCCGTTCCATTTACTTCCAGAAATGAAACACCTGTACAATTTCCGTCAGCTCCGCTGCGATGATTAATGGAAGAACAATCATCGGGGTATTCGCGAAGAGGAGCAGAGCGGCTCCCGAATGTGAATCCGTAGAGATGAGGCAATCTAACGAGGGCGACGTAGTTTCTCTTACTTCGAAGGGAAATTTTACAAGGGAAATGTTTTAAAAGAAACTGTACTGAGGGAGACACAGAGTTAATTAACTTCTTGAATAGTCCCGACATTTCTACGCCGCGAGACATTTATGATAAAGCGCAAAAGGAAGAACAATGGTTTTTATTGGTCGTAAGAGAATCCCATTCTCTTCTCGGCTTTACCGCGTCTAACTAGGATCCTCTCGCCCGTCCATGTCTGTTGCTGGAGTTTTGGGAACATTTTCATGCACGGATGTCCTTCGCAAAGCAGAACCTAAAGACAACGTAGAGTAAGATCTCGCCCATCATCAGATAATAATGAAATTTCAGACGTGGAAACTGGAAAATCTTTAAGATGTTTCCATGAGGAATGAAATGAATCTCGTGTAACGGCAATTATTTAAGTATTCTACTTCGCCAGTAATAAATTTCCTCCACTGATGAAAGAATTATTAGCTAGAAGCGAATGATAATACATTTATTAAATTTATTTTAATAATCACCACGATACCTTTGTATAGGGAAGAATATCATTATATATACGATATGATAGGTAAAATTCAAGCAACGATTACTGATGAATGATAATGATGAACAAATGATAACGTTGTATGATGATTAGATCTAGATAGTAATGAGAAGGAAATTGGAATGAGAACTTTGTGATTCCACGAGGGATTGAAAGGATTAAACGAGTCTTGCTCTTAATAACGCGTGTATTACTTGTTTTTAATTAATGCTACGCAAATTTCATGGGGTAGAATCTGTTATTCTTTCTCATGAAAGTCAGTACCTGATGTTTCAAATATAAACGTTAAAATCGATAAAATGCATGAATAACTCGAGTCTTATACTTTAGCATGATTAATAGTTAAAACATAATTCGTTTATGAATCAGGTTGAATACTTACGGCCAGTGAAAACATGGTGTTACACAACTCAAAAACAACACATTATAACATGAAAGAAGAAATGAATATCTTACCTTCCTGAGTCTTAACAGGCATAATTCTGGTATTCTCTTAAAATTACATGCTTCACCTTTATGTTCTCCATAATAAAATAAGCAAAGAATTCCGTTGCGTTATGCCTAGCACGGATCTTCCACAAGACTACTTTGCTCGTCGTTGTTTATGCTAAAATAATTTTCATGCTATTTATTTAAGCCATAGTTTTCATTTTGATATCAGTCACCAGTACAGATTGATATTTCTCTCTTGAATTTCTAAACATGTGATAATAAAGAGAAAAATTCCTAAAATTATACAAATTTTGGCCCAAAAAAATTCATTTCCACGCAACCAATGCCTCAGCTACTATAATCATTTTTCCTACGCTTTTCTCGATTGTGTCCTACAACTGTCATCTCTTCTCTGCTCTCGGAATTGGTTTTCATAGCTTCCTGTGCTTCCAATATCCCTCCAAAAAACCCGATATCCGATGCAGCCTCCTTTATTCCTTTCCTTCGACACTGAGGACCTCCTCGTAAATGGGCTCCGCCTCATCCCATTCTCTCTCTCTCATCCTCTCTTTTTATCTCTTTCTCTGCATCTGCTTTGTTATGTGTCTCACACGATTTTCAGCTTTGCTTTTCATTTACATTCCCAATCACATTCCCTAGGGCTGCGATGGCGGAGTGGTTAGAGCGTTGGTCTTCCACGTAGCGGTTCCGGGTTCAAAACCGGCGGAAGTCCGATTTTTCAACCTGGGCTCGTCCCGTCCCCTACTTCTGTGATTTGAGGAGACAGCAAAAGTCAGCGCTCAGTCCTTCGGAAGGGACGTTAAAGCAGTTGGCCCCCTTGGTGCTCTCCGTAAGAGTAGGCTGATGCCGGCACCGGGTTTCCCTCCTCCCTTCCGTGAGTGTATAGTGTTGAGGCTATAATTGTCCAAGAGGCTGATTAGCTATAAAAATAAACAACCAAACCAATCAAATTCTCTAGGTCAAAGATCGAAACTGATCTCCAATACTGGATGCCTAATTTATGCTCAAGATTGAGCCGGTATAACTAGACCCTTCGTTCGCCCCAAGCCACTCTAAGGAGAGGCTCTCCCCGACCAATAGGAAGCGCTTGATCGCCACAGCATTGTCTTTGTTTAGTCTCCTAGAGATTCATTGAGTGTAAAAATTGGTGCCTTTTATTAATTTCATTTCTTAAGTAATATTTTCTTATTTGCTATCCGATTTTAGAAGCTTGGGTTATGAAGTGAGCTTAGTTTCAAGTTTTCATCGTTTTTTTTAAATACAAGTGACAGCGATCGGGAAGAGATATTAGGTTCAAGTGATTTTTAGTTTACATAACCACCTTGAAATCCGCCAGTAGCGTTCGGCAGGAGGTTTCATTGTACTAAACAAATTTTAGTTAAAGCCTCTATTGGTCTCTCCTATCGTGTCTGGAAAGAATTATTTGTAATTTTTCTCGGTTCTAGCGACTATTTTGATCTCTGATCTATCCCCATCCTCAGTAAAACCGGTGGGTACAAATATGCTACACACGTCTACCACGAAATTGGAGCTAATAAACTATTTGAATAATTTCCGTTTGTATTACATTATTCTACTCTTCATTGTCAACCATTTCAGGTCTCTCAAAATCTCTGATACTCTCGTGTCGTACCGATACTCTTCCTTTGCCAGAAGGAGAAATATAGAAAAGATGATTGCTAACTCCCGAAAAGACCACTAGTTAGTCGCGAAATTGTATGAAAGCGTTGGTTTTTCCAGCGTTCTTTGAAGCATTAGACCAGGCGGGCTGTGTCATCAGAGATTGCTTGACCATTATTTATTAATTTATATTAAATCTCTGTACTTTGAACGTATTTTATTTTGTTTTTTATATCATGAACATGTTTTTAAGTATGACACACTTATTTGTAACACTGAAGTGTGAATTAAAAGATTTTTAGGTATGTCTCTCAGAGAGCATCCCTCTTTCCAGTAAGCCCTCGCTAACCGTGGTTTGTTGGGAACGTAATCCCCGCGTTTGGTGAGGGACTACTGCACCTATTTTAGGCATTTACCCTTTCTTTGGATTTATTAAGGCGAGATGTGGCTATTAGAAAAATTGAAAAATTGGCAGAAAACATCAGCTAAAGATAATCGACTGATAAAAGGGTTAGTATTGGGCATTGTATTTTCGAAATTTTGTATTGCATACTGCCCTCTTCCTAGCATCCTCCAGCTTGATTGAAGCCACACGGGGCGCACGCCCGAAGGAATCTTATGCGTGAAACTGCCTCCCTACCTCCTAGATCTCTAAAATGCATTGCATCTCCTTGGTAATCTTATAAGTGACTTTCCTAAAACTCCTATACATAACATAGACGAAAATTACTCCAGTCGCACTTCAGACATGGAAAAACTTCCACAACCATTCTAGAAGTACTGAAAATCTCCCTTAACCATACCATTTTCGAGCCAACCCTCCATATTGTTTGTAGGGCAGTTAAAGTGTCTTTTAACCAAAATTCCGAACTTATATAGCCTTTTGGCCGAGATTGACATTCTTAGATGCAGCATAAATCTCGTGGATTAGCGTAAGCGCAGTATTGGCGATATTTAACAAAAATCAACTCAAGTCAGGTACCTACTGAGATGAAATCTAGACAAAAATTGTGTATCTTATTAATTTTTACCTCAACTGATAATACACATCTGTAAAAATAAACTGCAATATGAAGGTGAGGATATTAGGAATACTGCTTACAATTTTGTATGTAATTAAACTATACATCTTCTTGAAATCGTTTCAGCAATAATAATCGGCGATAAAAACTGTTTTTTGGTAATTTGTGGTTAACGCGGCACCACCTCCGCAGCGCTCATCTAGGGGCGAGATATGTAACTACAAGGCGCTGAATGTGGCGAGATTTGGAATTACGTGGACCAGTACTCCATTGGAACTCGGATGGGTCAGGGAAGGGAAATTTGAACATGAAGGAATATTTTACGGGTCCCCACCGGGTTGGGTGGGTTGGTGAAAGTGTTTTTCATTCCTCCTAACATTCACTGTGTTCAGAGGCGTCTCCATTCAAAGAAAAAAGAAGGGATACCGTTATAAATGACATTTTTATCCCTTCTTTTTTCTTTAAATGGAAACGCCTCTGAACACAGTGAACTTGAGGAATGAAAAATACTTCCACCAACTTATCCAACCCGGTGGGGTTGGGTAAAATTTTTGTTCATGCTCAAATTTCCCTTCCCTGGCCCAACCGAGTCCCAGTAGTTCCACTGGAGTACTGCTCCACGTAATTCAAAATCTCGCCACATTCAGCGCCTTGTAGTTCCATATCTCGCCCCTATGAGCGCTGCGGAGGTGGTGTCGCGTTAACTACAAAGTACCGTTTATTTTGCACAACACTAGAATATTTAAATTGGAAATACTTTTGAAGAAATTATTCAAAGCCAATATTAAAAATCGGTGAGGGTGAAGTGGAGTGGGGAAGCAAGGTTGGGAAAAACCACACAGCTAAAATTAAACTGTTGCCGACAAAAGAGTTGTACAAAATGAGTTCCACAGCGGTAGGTAAAGGGGGGAGAGAGAAACTGCAACAGGAGGACACGCAGGAAGGAGTAGGGAGAGGGAAAGAGGTGTGGAAGCGTATGTAGTGGGCTGGAAAAGGGAAATCCCCCGAATGCCGACCTAATGGCTCGGTCCGGAGGGAGGGGGGAAGGAGGTATGGGATTTAGGAAGGGGCAAGGTAGTGGAGAGTAAAGGTGAAATGTTGGAAAAAAACATATTAATTGACTAAATTGTTACACATTGAGGAGTTCAAAATTTCTAATTGTTCCATTGCATCTAATTCCCGTTCTTTGGTTAACACATGTAAAATCTCTGGTACAAATTCACTGTTATGATTGTTTTCAATCAGGCGTGTGTGGGATGTGTGATCTTTTTTCAAAGGGGCAATGCAGACTTCAAGAAGGTTCTAGCATGGTTTGAAGCCTACTCTCCATTTCCAGAGATCAGTCACGTGATGTCAGTTGCCACAGGGTATATTTGTAAAGATTCTATCAATTGTTACAATGCAGCGAGTTTTGGTTCCGCCGCAATTTCAAGAATGTTAGGAGGAGGAGGAAATTTTGAAAATGTTAAGTCGAAAAGAACTAACAGAGTGATTACCCTAGCTACCAAGAATTCTCTCGTTAAAGTACGCGGCATAGCCGTACCATGTGAATCAACGCTTCTGTTTTAAAGAATTGTTTGTAGCGTGGAAGATGAGAAAATACTTAAAAATTGCTTCAGTTATGAACTTGCTCCTATGCCCCTTTTTTGATGAAAGTGGTTTAAGAAAAACGAAAATATCTGCTCTACATGCAATTTTCAAGTCAACTGACGTCAAAGGTTCATCACTGGAAAACGCATACTACATTATAGATAGGTTGCCTGGGTAAAATTTGTTACGTACAGTGAAATATTTGGTGCATACATACAATACATTAAATGTCATTTTGGTACAGCATGTTTCATAGAGTTTGATGGTTATGATGATAACGTTAGCAGCACGAAAATCGCAGAATGCAACAGACGTTATTTCGCTTAAAAATCACCGGACATCATTTTTGAAGAAAATATGAAGGTGACTGTTGGCAGAGAGGCTTTAATCGGCAACCAGAATATTAAGTCCCCTATCATTTCAATGGTGGCTCTAAAAATGAAAGAACATGGCTTCGCCGTAGTGCAGGCACGAGATATCGCATATGTGTTAATTGTACAAACAGCAATTAAGTGTATGAAAGAAAATCAAAGCCATGTAATCGTCGTTGCTGGAGACAGAAATTTTAGTGTTCGTCATCGCGCACACACCAGCAGAAAAGAATCTACTGTTTATGAAACCCGGCAAAGGAAAGATGAAACCAGTTTTTTATTCATCCATATATCTGCAAACTGACCTTAAAGAAATAAAGGATCTCATTCTTTTCATGCTAGCATTTAGCGGGTATGACACAAATTCGGCCTTCTTTCGTCAGGGAAAATAAAGGATTTTGAAAGGGTTAAAAAAAAGTACAGATCTACACCAAACACAGTATTCAATGGATAGAATGTAACATCAAATGCAGTTGCACAAGCTGGAGAGCGCTTCATTCTTGCTCTTTATGGCGCCCCTAGGTCTGAAGACTTTTTGGGCATACACAGGTACAATTGCTTCACAAGAAATGTTGCCTAAGGTAAAACAGTTGTTAATCTGGATTCAGGCCCAACCTCTGCTGCTGCAGCCCGCCAAAATTCTTTCAGAGCTTTTCACCAAATACAACAATGGTTAGGTGAAGAATTGCCTCCAACCGATTGAGGTTGGAAAACAGCAAGGAATGGACTGACTCCAGTAACAAGAACAGAAGCTCTAGATCCTGAAACACTCTGTAATTTAATACCTTGTGGATGCACCAAAGGTTGTTAACGAGACTGCGGAGCCTAAAATGTTAAAATTTTTGCAGTTTTTGCCATGGAATTCCCTGTACGAACGGCGTATCCCATCACTCATCTGCAGATAAAGCTACGGACATTTTAAAACCAGGTATCATGACAGATAACCAAGATATAAGCATGTATGACTCGCAAAATTATGTCTGTGTTGACATTGATGATCCCGATTTTGAGTTAAATCTTGATGAAGAAAAGTCCTGTATACCTGATTTCTACTTAAATCCTGAGGAAGACAACTCCTGCATAGAGACAGTTTCTATCTCTACAGGTCGCTTAAATTCTGAAGAAGAAGTTTTGCCAGATATTATTGATCCCAGCACTTCTTACGTTAAAAGAAGAAGTAAGAGTACCGCTAAAAAACTGAAATTATTGTGAATGATTTGAAAATGACTGGATTAGGCCTACCGGGGAAACCACTACAAAAAAGGGGACTATTACTATACCTGTGGGGTGGCGTGGAAAGGGGCAAACTATTCAAGGCATAAATAGACGAATGATTGATCATAATTGTCGATTTTTAGCACTTTTCAAGAAGTCAGCTTTTTTAATCAATTATGTCAGCGGCTGTTTAAGGGCGACAAATTGAAGTAAAGAACTGTTTGAGGTATGTATATTTTATCTCCTCTTTTCTTTCGTTCCTATTAAATGTTGCCATAGAATTAGGCGTTTTGGAGTTATTTGCGAAAAACGCATTTTCGGCGTAGTCCGGCGGCCATTTTTCCAATATGGCGGCGCTAGTACACCACCTACCGTTGGGGCCTTTAAGTATGTCATTTAGGATGATAGTACCGGTATTTCTACGTCAAAATCATTTCTATACTAATTACTTCCACAATTACCCCTAAAAGCTGGCTAATATCCCCACACTATATGGTCTCGGGGACTGTCTTTTAGTAAATGTTGTTCTCTATTCAAATCAATTTATTAATCTATACCTCACAGGTCATATAAGAGCATGGCAGGGAAATATATGAATTTTAAATGTTGTTTGCTGAGAGAACCGTATTCGCGATAGATGTAAACAATTTATGCGATGTCTTGCTAGGAACTTTCTCGAATATTTATTGTAGCAAATATCGTCCTCTATGCCAATAAATTTTTAAACTATACCTCACAGGTCATATAAGGGCGTGGGATAGAAAAACATGGATTTTAATTGCTGTTCGCCGAGAGAACCGCCTTAGAGATCGATGTAAACAAAATATGCAATGTTTGCGATGGATTTTCTAGAATTTCTATCTCCGAAACTATAACTAAGTATGTGGTCTCGTGGACTTTTTGTGGTCAGTGTTGTCCTCTATCTGAATAAATTTTTAATGTATACCTTAAAGACCATATAAGAGCTAGGGAGAGAAAAGTTTGCTATTCCATTGCTGCTTGACAGATGCCATTTAACGAGATACGAGTATAAATTTATTAAAGTAATTATGTAAAGTGGAGGTTCTAATTGACGTATTCAGTTGAAAATCACAATTTGGCTATAAATTTTATAACAATCACTCATACTTAATTTAATTAAAATCCGTCCAGCGGTTTAGGAGATGAAAGTTACGACGGGCGGACTGACAGACGGACCAGACGTGCCCATAAGGCGTTCAGCTATTACCGCTTTGCTGGTCAAGAACGCCTAAAATGGGAAGATATCATATTCAGTGATGAGAGGAAGTTTAATTTTGACGGTACTGAAAATACTACTGTCAAGTCCTTCGTTAAGATGAGCAGTATTTTTCTAAGCGTCAAACAGAATGTGTATCGATCATGGTTTTGGCAACTTTCAGCATGTAAGGAAAAAGCCAAATTGCATTCACAAAGAGAAAACAGGATTCGGCAAAGTATATTTACATGTTATTGGAGTATTTGTTGCCATTTGCACACTCAAAGCATGAACTTGATTCTATTTTCGAACAGGGCAATGCTTCCGTAATTGAGGAGAAATGAGTTACCAAGTTAATCTAATAACGACGCGATTAGCAGAAATGTCACTGTGTTTACAGTGAAGATCGAAATAAATAAATATATATATATATATATATATATATAGGAGGAGGAGGAGGAGCAGACATTGATTCAGATCACAGCCTTCTAATACTTGACATGAGTACAAATAAGAAAAACGAGAAGAGAAAGACAGACCTGGGACCTAGAAAAACTGAAAGAAAGGCAGGATGTAGTCAGCATGAAGTTGGAAGATAACCTAAGAAAGTTGGAAAACAAACCGAAGACCGTTGATATAGAATGGGATGAAATTAAAACCAGTATCAAGGATACCTTGGATAAAGAGATTGGAAAACAAGAGAAGAAAATCAGAAAACCATGGATCACGAAGGAAATGCTGGAGAAAATGGATGAGAGACGAAAATGGAAAAACGTTAACAGTGAAGAAGGTAGAGCCAACTATAGGCGTATAAACAATGAGTTGAGAAGGGTAACAGATAAAGCTAGAGAAAATTGGATTAAAGGAAAATGTGATGAAATAGAACAAATGGAGAAGTTAGGACGGTACGATATAATGTACGCTAGGGCACTGGAATTAGAAGATAAGAAGTCTAATGGAATTTGTGGTAAAGGAATTATGAATACGGATGGGAAGATAGTCTCAGAAACAAAGGATGTAGCACAGGTATGGGAAGAATACATTAAGGAATTATACAGCAAACAGGCAGGAGCGGCAAAAATAGAACTGGAAAATGAGGAAAACATTGAAGAAGACAACTTAGGACCAAGTATTATGGAGAGCGAAGTAGAAAAGGCGATAGTGGAACTAAAGAAGGGGAAAGCCACGGGCAGCGATAGAATACCGGCTGAGATACTTAAAGTCATAGGATCAGAAGGACTAAAAGCGATCACGAAATTAATTAATAAGATTTACGACACGGGAGAGTGGCCTCAGGATTTCCTAGAAGTAACAATGATCTCTCTAAAGAAGAAGCCAAAGGCAATGCAGTGTAAAGATTACAGAACTATAAGCCTTCTGTCACACACATCGAAGATCATCACGAGGATTCTTAATAAAAGGCTGGAGAAAAAGGCAGAAGAAATAATAGGGGAAGATCAATTCGGTTTCAGAAAAGGACTAGGAACTAGAGATGCTATAGGAGTAGTTAGAATCATATCAGAAAGGGCAATAGAATACAGTCAAGATATCTGCGTATGTTTCGTAGACTGGCAGAAGGCCTTTGATAGAGTAAATTGGGTAAAGTTGATGAAGATATTAAAGGATATAGGTGTAGACTGGAAAGACAGGAGACTGATTAGGAATCTATATGAGAATCAAGTTGTAAAGGTCAGGTTTGAGAATGTGGACACCTGCGGAATAAATATCGGTAGAGGAGTAAGACAATGCTGCTGCCTATCGCCAACCCTATTCAATATATATGGAGAAAGTCTAATGCAAGAAGCTTTAAAAGGCACAGGGGATTTCAAAATTGGAGGAAGGATTATAAGAACAGTAAAATACGCAGATGATCAAGTACTTCTAGCAAGAAAGGAAGAGGAGCTACAAAAAATGATAAATAGACTAGTGATAACTGGTAGAAAATACGGTATGGAAATAAATACAGAAAAATCCAAGGTCATTCGAATATCGGGTAAAGAAGAGAATCTGAACATAACTATTGGGGGAAAGCCATTAGAACAAGTTTCAGAATATAAATACCTTGGAAGTATCATAACACGAGAGGCAAAATGTACGGATGAGATCAAAACTAGAATAGGAAAAGCAAAAGCGGCTTTCAGGAGAAAGAAACAACTACTTACAGGGAATATGAGGGAAGATATCCGCAAGAAGTTGATAAAATGCTACGTTTGGAGTATAGCATTGTATGGGGCAGAAACATGGACGCTAAGGAAAAATGACATCAAATACTTGGAAAGCTTTGAAATGTGGACTTGGAGGAGAATGCTGAAGATAAAATGGACAGATAGGATGAAAAACGATGAAGTGCTACGAAGAATAGGAGAGAAGCGAATGATTATACAGACTATCAGAAAGAGGAAGGCTAACTGGGTTGGACATTACCTGAGGAGAGAGAGTATGATTAAAGACGTGTTAGAAGGAAAACTAGATGGGAAAAGGGAAAGAGGTAGGAAAAGGTTTCAGCTGATAGACGATTTGAAAGGGAAAGAGAGTTATCAAGATATAAAGAGGACAGCGGAAAATTGGAGTATATGGAGAACCAGGTTTAACCAAGAATAATCACGGACCTGTCTACGGACAGACTACCTATGATGATGATGATATATATTATGAAAACACTTCACAATAAACACAAATTGCCTTGAGACATACATTGTCATATTTTGCGAAATGAACGACATCTTATTTCAGATTTTATTTACATGTCGCAAATGATTTAAGATATGTCGTCTTAATGCAATGAAGGAAATAAAACCTGTTGAAATTTATTCTTACGCACGAAATTTTATTCAAAATAAAATTGTTTTAATAAATTGAAATTAATAGAACGTTTTTAGGTACAGAGATTTATTTGGAAAAGTCAAAATAAAATCGAAAATTAATTAGCGACATTTCAATATAAATTAAACGTTTCTACAATCCAAACCTTGATATGGACTTAATACAAAGTAGTTCTCACTTGAGTTTCACAGGAAGCGACGAGGAAATATCGTAAATTGGTGCAAATTATCGGATAGTGCCTGAAAGAGGATAAATTGAAATACAAATACTTCGTGGACAGGATTTCTTCCCCGAATGGATTTAGTCTGTCCATTTCACAGCGGCGAACCGAGGACATAAGCTTTAATGTTATTTTCCCAAACTAAAAGCGTTCACAGATGACGCAAACATGGATCCAAACAAAGACACGCTCAAGACACACAAATTGAACATCGGTGGTAATTGAGAGAGCATGTTTGAAAGAGAAGAGACGAGGACATATATTGGTGGCGGGACGGACGGACGGACAAGGACCTAGTGGACACGTTCGACTGTTATCGTTCTTTTACTTCGTCGCTTGTGCTGATGTGGTCTCTATGAGAGATGAACAAAAAAGGGAGGAAGGAAGAGAAAGAGAGAGGGGAGGAGGGAGAGAAGAAGGGAGAAGGGAAGGGAGAGAGAAGAGGAGGAAGGGAGGAAGGAAGAGAGAGGAGGGAGGAAGAGAGGGAGAAATGAGGAGGAATGAGGTAGGAGAGAGGGGAGGAATGAGGGAGGAGAGAGGGGGAGGAGAGAGGGAGGAAGGGAGAGTGGGGAGGAGGAAGGGAGAGAAAGAAAAGGAAGGAAGGAGGGAAGAAGAGAGAGGGGAGGAGGGAGGGAGATAAGGATGGAGGGAGGGATGAAGGGAAAGGGGAGGAGTGAGGAATGAATTCTTTAAACAATGAAAAGGTAAACCGTTAAAAAATTATTAGAGAAAATTTGTATGCTCAGAAACAAATGGACACGATAACCTAGGTTAGACTCTTGAAAAGTTGAGGGAATGTACTGATAAAAAATGTTTCAAAATATAGTACTTTATGTAGCTAACGAATTATGGGGATAGAGATCTTTTCGAGGTTAGAATACTATGAAAAGTAGAGGTATCGAGTGTGAAAGGAATATCTTCCAAAAATTTAGCAAATTTAGCAGTCGTGAATTCGTTGAGGATGTGTGTGACAAAGTTGTAGCTGTTTTCGTTTAGCAAATGAGGGGAGCTAAGTTTTTTCCAGTTGCCATAAGAGACTTTGAAATTGATTTTCACCAGTTTAGTAATTTCGCAACGATTCCTCCAATTTTACAGTTATGTAAGATTGCAGAATAGCACTATAAATGTATAAGAGACGCGGCTTTAGGAAAATCAGAAACGAAAAAGATAATGGCGTCACGGGTCCTCTTGTCAGGCTAGATTGAAACTAGACTAAACTAGAATGTTAGTGGTTATAAGAATAACGATCATCGCCCTCGTAAAAAAGAATTAACTAATGTAAGAATACACCTCGTGTAGTACTTAACATGCGTTCCTGAATAATACCGTGCAAAGCGTGGTACGTAATTCCATAGGAATACGTGAAATTATACCTGAGCGCCTTATTGAGGTCAACATGAAACAATTCGGTCACATTGCATTCGTCATTGCCTCCTTTTATTATCCAATATAACCTATATGCCTAACTGATACATTATATGCTTTTTAATTCTCAAAAGCCGCTACAAAACCTTGCTAAAGTTAAATTGATGTCCGTGCAATTCGAGTTAGTTCTCTAAAACGGAAACAGTGCTAAAACAAAACCGCGCAAATCGAGGAATGATTGTAGATGATTTTGATTATAAGATTTATCATCTTCATTATATGATGAAGATTTAAAGAGAGCTAAAAGCACAAGGTTTTTAGGAAGCATAGAAAAAGGGTTCACATCTACCTTGAAATAAATTGGTACTAGACATGATTTGTCAGTATCAGCAACATTTGCCATTTAAACGATTTTAACTCCTCGGCATGTTCCTTGTTTTCAGAAAAAATCGAGCGATGTTGGCGTATGAAAATTGTCTGTCTCATAATTATTCTCTTTTGAAGTTCTAGAATGGGAGAATAGGCCTCAGAATATTCGATCGATTCTAATAATCATTCCCATCCGAATTTCTTTTATTTGCAATTTGTCGCACGCAGCGCGAAACCGCAGTGAATCCAAACGCATGCGCAGACAGTTGCTAACGGAAACCTCGTTCCGAAGGAACGTCGAACAAGGGTCAAATTACTACTGTTACTGACAATTGGTTTTGTAGGAAAATTTAGGACTCCACGTCAGAGTTGATTATCTTCAATCGTTTTGAGGAAA
Organism: Tanypteryx hageni; assembly: GCA_028673005.1. Taxonomy (NCBI): domain Eukaryota; kingdom Metazoa; phylum Arthropoda; class Insecta; order Odonata; family Petaluridae; genus Tanypteryx; species Tanypteryx hageni. The sequence goes on from CM054115.1 coordinate 119,159,653, forward strand.
ATAAAAGAGACGAAAATTTCGCTTAAATTTATACCGCGACTTAATTTCTCGAAATAACACGTGTATAGAGTTTATAAAATTCAAATCTTTGTTATTTGAATTTTTTATATGTTTATCGAATATGAATTAACGCCATGGACACTATGAATTCTCTCTCGGTTTTTCACATCTAAATTATGGAATTGAGCTTCACGGCACAAATAAACGATGAAAAGTGTACAGTAATAAATTACGGCATTTGAAGATTGTTCATTTTTCATAATTTTTCACATATTGGTTTTCCCTTCTTCCGTTATTCATTAAATCTCTATTTTATTTATCGAATGCAATCAGCTCACTAGTCAATGCATAAACTATCAGCCATTTAGTAAATGTAATGGCTTATTGCAGTAATATCGAGACATTCTACGTATAAATGAGAGAACGTACTTCCATAAAATTTTCTATCACTAATACGATCGAGAAAGTTGAATTATAAATAAATGTGGCCAAATGAATTTTTCAAGGGTTTAAATGGTAGAAAATTGGCCTGGGTTTCGTGGAATGCTATGATAATTCGCAAATTCTGACCACGGATAAAAGTCGCGGGTCAATGGCCGCATAATTTCACCGAAAATCCGCATCTCGCACGCGGCCTAACGAACGGGATTCCGAAACTGCGCCGGCGATACGGCCGCTGGTCTTCCGATCGATTGCCGCCCGCGCTAATGAATGTTTATGAATGCCCGACCCTTATCTTTCTCTCGTAGGGATGGTGCGTGCGTGCGTACGTGGGCGCGCGCAACCCCGATGTACCTCCCCTAACCCCCGTCCCAAAATTCCGGCTACACCAACAATACATTCCTGCTACCGTAAAAAAAAACAAATCTCTGGAGATGCCCTATAAATTGACAGCTAGCGACACCTTCCGGGGAAAAAATAAGCAGTAAAAGAGGTCGGCGAGAAGGAGACCCGTTTCCATGGACCGACCACCCCAGTTTCCATGTCTCCTCGTAAAACGAAACAACCGCGTGGAATATATTGCCTATCGAAGCGCCATACGTTTTCGTAAAAAACATGAAGGCCATAAAAAGTTCTCTCCAGCCCCGATGAGCCTTCTGCGAATGTCGCGTCTGTATTTATGATCGCTCCCTGTCACTTCTGACGTAATACACATTTTTCTTTGGAAACGCCGACCACAGAATACGGTCATCATTATTTCGGCGCGAATAAATATTTGCGACATTTGCGTGCATCGCCTACACACGAGATAAACACAAATAATCAACCAATTAAGCAAATTTTATATTCGTTCTAAACCTTTTGTTTGAATACCTGTGTCATTATTAAATCGATGGTATTTCGCCGTGATGGACGGATCCGTATTGGCGTCGGAGTGCCTCAAAGCGAGCCCGATGTCTATTGAATATTCACCCGACCTGCAAAACGGTCGCGAATCACTTCTCACGGATTGGCGAGCGTAACGAAAATTCTGTGAATCTATTCAGGAATTCGAAAACCGCTAATCTGAGATAAGAATTCTCATACATTCGCTCCGATTCAAATTTTCGACCACTTGCTTTTTGTTTTTCAAGCAATCGTAATTTTTGGAAAATTAAATCATTAATCGCTAAATATCATAAGTGATAAAATGAATAATTCTTTGTAAATTCTGCATAAATGTATTTCACACAACCATGGATATGTTTCAGAGCAACATCATCAGGTGAGCTCTGCAAGGAAACCATGGTCGCGTGAAATACATTTATTTACAAAGTTTTTTATTTTGGTCATCATGAACCAGTTCCACAAAATTACGCCAAAAACTATTACATTTGTGAATAATTCCATTGAAATGTTTTCCAATGAATGGATATCTACTGAGCATTTTTGTCTCACCATCTTTCGGATACCATCTAATTCAAAATGGTCGGATCGAATTATACACCGCATGCAGCAAGATTTTATCGCAACGGCGTATGTTTTCGGGAAGACTATGAAAACAATGTCAGTGAGTACGAAGGGAAGCTTCTTAACGAGATCGCTGTAATTGAGCGAGCGAAGCGTATTTGAGTCGATTGAGCGCTCACTTGAGCGACGGGAGACCGAAGGGGCGATTGATTGAAAAATTTATCCGACAAACAGAAACCTTTGGTGAGGTAACTCTTCTCCAATGGAAGGTCGCTGGGATAAGAACGGCGCATAAAATAGAAGGCAATGACGTTCCTGGCGATAAACTGCCTCCAAGTTTTGTTTCAGTTTTATATTCTTCGACGAAGTTTAAACTTGGCTTGTGAAATGATGTCGTGCTATTCTGTTTCTCCCCTCTTAGTTTACGAACTTATTAACCACTGCTCCAGACAGCAACTTTTGGTGTTTCTTTACTTTGATAAGAAGATAGTTACGTAGTGAAAATGCAACTAGCGGCCACGGAGTTTGGCTGCGAGCACAACAGATTTGCTTTCTTTGCCCGAGACTTTATCCCTCTGTACTTCTATAGCCGGAGGAGTTTTAAAGTTAAACTATTGACGTTAAAGAACTGAAGAGGAGTGATCGGTTTTGAAAAAATAACCAATTACACGTTTTCAAAGTTACTGCCATCCCGCTTTTAAAAAATCGACAGAAAACCTCATAAAGGATCAAGAGCTTTGTTATATAGGTGTTTTTAATCTGCGCACTCGATGCAGCAGTTTATTAAATGCGAGGGAGGTTAAAACAATCGAATGAACACTGCTTGTGTTTTCATCACCTTTATAAAATCAGTTTAATAAGTCCATCCAGAATTACACCGATACAATGAACATGTGCCAATGACATGAAGGTACTTATTTTCTAAGATGAGATTGACGCACCAGAGCTAAATGACCTGGGAGAATTTTTTAAATATATAATCAGCAATGAAAGTTCTCTTTCGGAGGAAATGATATGATAATGGCGCCAAAAATATTATTTCTATTTAAGGAATTGATTAGACGGTTGGACTTTAGTTTTTTATATCGTGATTTTTCTTCCTTCTAGAGAAGAAAATAATGTTTTGCTAATGAGCGCCTTATTCCTACAAAATCCAAATGTATATTGAAAAGTGGATTTTTATATTAATTTCTATGCTGCTCTTCACTCATGACTCAGTCAATAATTACATTTATTTACAAATCCGTAATTCCTTAGGGCGTCTAATGAAATGAAAACTCCAGCTCATCACGTGCGAACTTCGGAAGCTCCCGTGGCGGCGGTCACAAACATCAAAAAATTAAGTTCGTCCGATATAAAAACTTCCACGTGTTTTTGAAAATTAATCATTCTATCTATATTTTAAAAGAGCTCAATGTGTTTATAACACTTTGCACATGTTTAATAGAAAATAGATAAGGTTAATGTGTCTAACGCCGTTGAAGTATTCATTTGCTATACGTTTGAGGTTAAAATATGTCTTGGGAATGCGACGGACTGAACACAATTTTTAACATGTTTTATCAAGAAAACTTCATCGAGTTATTACATTGCCTAAATTTTACTGTTAATAAAATTGCTTAAGATACTCGGGATTTATTAAAGCGAGAGTAAATCTTCATTTAATTTAAGCAATTTTGAGATATGACTATTATAATTGTGAAGGTCCCCAATAGTATGAAAGTTGTCATTAAAGTGATTCGCTCTCCTTTATTAACGGTGATAATAAGTAGCATTCCTAATCCAAAATAAATTATCGATCTCGCAATATAGCTAGAAATCGACAAATTTAGTGGCTCCAATAGGGCGGGAAAAATTGACGGGCGATTCTATGCATTTCAATACTGAAAGACCGTTTCAAAACCGAGCGAAACTGATTCCCGTGCAATTAGGAGTAGCTCTCTACAAATAAGGCAGCGCAGGGATGTGTGTTCTAAAAATTGTTTTATCAGGTCATTAACTAATATTGGGCATTAACTAATATTGGGCATTCACTAAGGAATTATTAATCTCGTCTCATGGTTAAAAATAAATACCAGAATAAGCACTATAGTATCAAACCTTAATATTTCCAAATTAAAAACCAAATATTCAGGAAAACTAATGGCACCACGATGGAAACCCCTTTATCCTCGTTTCTAGTAAATCTTTTTAAGAGCAACTTTGGATATGAATGAAAAAAATAATTTAAATGCTTACCATCTACATAGGTTGTGTGCGTCGATGACGTAATCGCAGTGCTTCTTACAAGACTTAAAAAGGCAATATCCCACTATAAAATTCACTCACGAAATGGAAACATTATAACTCTGCCATTTATTGATACGCTCATAGTAAAGAAAGAAAACGAAATAGAATTCGATATTTACAGAAAACCCAAGCATTTATATCCATAATAAATCATTTCATCGTTACCTTCCAATCATGAACATTGGCTAAAATTACACTTAACCCAAGAAAACACTCGACAAAATTAAGCAAATCATCACACCAACAACAGACCGAATGGTCAAGAAGCACAAAAACGCTGATAAAATTAAACAAATAATCACTCACCCGAAACAGCAAAAAGACAAAAAAACTTAATTACATTAAACTTTTATATTTTTCACCACTCACCAAAGGGCTAGAGAAAATATGTAATAACACCTAGGTTTCGTTCGTTTGCACCAGCAACAACAGCTAAAAAATATTCCAAGCCCCGAGGAGACTAGAATTTACCAAACAAACTGCAGACACTGTGACAAATGTTATATGTGACAGACAATTAGACGGCTACAAGCAAGCTTAAAATAATACGTTGCACACTTCAAACGTGGAAAATTTGAAAAATCTAGTTTTACTAAACACATCAAAAAACGGAGCACTCAATCACTATTGACGATTTTAAATTAATTTCTCCGGAAAATCGACAAATAAACGCACTAGAGCGCCTTCGCATTTTCAAAAATCAAACCAAGTGTACGAACGATGATCTTGGGCCGATTCCACGCTTTCTACTATATTTCACGGTAGAACACACGGTATCGATTTCCCAGAAAAATCCTCGGAGAGAATCCGAGCCACCCTCACCCAGAAATAAACTTCCCGCTTCCGAAGGTTAAAATATCTTCCCTTTCAAAATTCACACTCCCTCCAGAGCCCTTCCCCACGCGCACACTTAACAGACGCCCACCCACAAACGCCTCTACCGCCCATGTATAAAAAACAAAAATGCTGTCACACGGATTCTTTAGAAAATGCTTTCGGTGAATTGCCACTGAGGACGGCTGCTTTGTAGCTTAAGTGCTAGTCTGTATTTTATAAACTTTTAGAGAATATTATAGATACCTATGACAAAAACTTAAATTTTCAATTTTTTTACTACTGAAGTGCTTAATCTGAAATTTAATCTTGAGGACTAAATATTATATAACTATAGCTGCTAAGCTAAGAGCTAAAAAAACATGGCTCTGTATTGATGAAAAGTTGGATTATAGATGGACACGTTTCATGTCTCCTACATTTGACTGAATTATAAAATGAATACGCTAAATCAAAGCGATGAATATCGGTGGAAGAAGTTAAAAGATCGACTCATAAAAGGTACTTCGGCGATGTACTAACGCACGAACCCTTAGAAACGTCCGTATCTATGCGATCTAATTGCCAGTCAGGGGCAACTGAATCGCATTGTAAGCGGGTCGATATTTGGCCAAGGGGGAATGGAAACGGAAGTCAAACCCAGCACCCAGAGAGCCACGTCGGTTGCAACTCCTATCCCTCTCCTGGCAACGGCCACTGCGCTGCTAGCAACGACTGGAGGTGGAGGAAGGGGAGAATGGGTGTGGAAGGGGGAGTGGGGTTAACGGGGCGATGAGAGGAGGGGGAGTTGATTCATGGATCATTAAACTTGTTGAAATAGCCCTAGAGCTTTTAATGACGGATTTTGAGGGAGGTTTCTCTCTTACAACCTGTTCGAGGGTTTTTGGACGAAAAATACGAGACTATTATCTTTGAGAGGTTAAATCGACTTTTTTTTTGGAAAATGAAGCAGTACCTTTCATCATATAATTATTATGAACACATTCGGTAATGAATCACGTGCTATCACGGTTGAACTGTTAAGGGATTAAAAAAAGAAGAGGAAGAGAGTTTTATAAGCTGAGGCAAAACAATCTGGGAAAAGAAATCTTTCCAAATGAGATAATTAGGTCAATTTTACTACCTTAAATAACAAATAATATTATCATAATTATAAGGCAACCAGCTTAATTTCATACTCAACTATAGTGATTCTCAGGATTTAAACAGAAGTATAAAAGCTAAAGCAAATTAACATATGTGTAGTTGAAGATCCTGCTCTCGAAAAGGGATAGAAAAAGCGGAAGGTATATAAACAAAATTCCTGAGATATTGGTATGAAGCGAAATCCAAGGGAATGTTTAAGCGGATTGGAGAAAGGTACAAAAATGTGATATTCTATTTAATTAGTCAATATTTTGAAACAGGTTGGTAGGAGTGTCAAGATTGGATTGGAGTAATTTATAAGAAGACGGATAATAAACACATTATAAGGAATTTGTAGAAAGATATTAAGGAAATATTTCTGAAAGCGTGTAAATGGAGCAAAACGGGTGTGTGATGGACCGCGAGGTTAGAGGATGTGAAAAGATGTGAGATATTGTCAGGTTTAACCTGAAGTGATTAAAAATGAATATTATAAAGTTTAAGGAGCTTAATTAGAATAATCATACAGAGACAAAAAATAAATGGATCAAATTTTTAGTTGGAATGATATCTTGAATGAAGTCATCGATTTTTTAAATGATTTCATACAAATCTTTTTACTCTCTTCATTATCAAATCTCATAAATGAAACGAAGAAGTGTAACTTTGTATAAAAGTTCCATCTCATGTTTCGGAACTCTTTATTCATTTAGTTATAAAGGATATACGTTGGGGAGTTTAGGGCTAAAGTTATGGGTCTCATTTTATTATTATTTTTGTGGATTTTTGCTTAGGAAGTACATTTTCGGTATGGTAGGATTAGGCATGATGAATTAGAAATTAAGTTTTTGTTGACGAGAGTGAGACAGTACTTGAATATCCTTTTTGCCCTATCATCATGTTTAGGATGTTTTTGTTTATTTTACTGTATGGTCCTTTTGAGAATAATTTCTGTATTCGTCCTAAGTATTGTTTTTGTCTAATATTGAAATTCTGTTGTCTTTATCGAATTTTGTGTAGAAGAATACTTTTTGGTAGGGTTTTGATAGTAGCTCGTTTGCCGATGATGCTTTTTTCTCTTCGCTTATCAAAAATCTAATCGCTAGCAGTTCAACCACTGTTTATGAAAAGTAAATTATCATCACGCATCCCTTATCCACATTTAAATTACGCTGTAATTGGAGAAGAATTATAAGTTTTGATCAGTAAAATAACAGTAAATTTTCATGTTGTTTCCTTACTCCATACGAATTTCATTTGGTAATTCAAAGTTAGTCCATATCAATCAATATATTCTCCAGGCCGGAGAAATCCAAGGTCGGTTTTTGGCCTAACTAATTAACATCCTTTCAGTGACGAAGTATTGGAGGATCGAGGCTTAGCCTCGTAAAGGGAACTGGAGCTCAAAGCACCCTCAATCCGGTTCTTTCCATGCAACGGAAGCTGCCAAAGAGATTTTATCGTGTCAACTATTCTGCATGCAGAGAACCTGGTGGAAAAACAATCGAAAATGAAAATTATTTCTGGAGACCTTAAGAAGAGATTTTCGGACATCTCGGTCGACAGATCGATTTAATAAAAAAATAAGGAGACATTGAGATGAATCGATGGTTAATGGACATCAGACGCATATAGAGCTTTGGAACCGGGAATTCCCGTTCCCGGTAACTTACTCGATATTTCTTATTCTCGATTCCCGGGAAAATTTTTAATGATTCCCGGTAATTTTTCATTTGAATTTTGTGACGAATCAAGATTTCCAGAATTTCCTTCATAGCTGATTTTATTTAGATAATCCTCCGAATTTTAGCCCCAAATGTTAAGCTATCAAATTAGTTTTAATTTTTCGATTTTATGCGTGTTGTACCAATAGAATGTCTGATTAATAATAAATATTTTTTCAGTAACTGAGTTATTAGGAGTTTGAGATGATGGATCAGGCTACGTTTCTCGCTATTAATTCATTTTTGATGGAACACTAATACAATGGATTCTACTCGCGCCTGTGAATGTCATTAGCAAAAAAAGGCCCGAAAGTAATGGTTGCATGTTTAATGAACCGGAAACTAGGCGCTGAAGTAAACTATCTTCCCCTCCTATACTTCTTCCTTTCCCCCTCCTCCTTCCCTAATCGACCAAATTAGCTGTTCTGGCCAAGTGAATTATATACAAAATAGGAAGATGCCCGTTGAAATTCAACGGGAAAGTTTTTTTTATGAAATTTCGTGAGTAGATGCGACGAGAAGTTATTATCCAAATCAATGGTACCCAATTACACAAAACCGGCAACAATGCAAATCACTAAGAATGCGTCAAATTCTCGCATTAAAAACTGATCTAGTGATCGATTCGACATGTATTAAAAAATCGAAGGAAGGAAAACAAGCGTTCGTTCTTTTAGGCGTTCGTTGTTTCAAGTATAGAACTGCTACGATGATTCTAAGTGATTTTAATATGCGAATGATTAATGTTCTACATTCAAATGAATTCTTTCTCGCATATAACGCAACGAATTTTGTTTACATTGGTTGCTATGGAAATCATTTCCCTCTCCCTCCTCCCTCTCGTATTAAAAACATTCAAATCACGCTTTAACCCATAAGGAATGTAATGACAATAGGATTACGAGGTTTAACAACGTAATTGGTTGGCAAGGCAACATCCCGTTAAAATGGCAAGGTTTCTCCAGAATATGTTAACTAAACGTTTAACATGAGGAATTTCTAACTGTAGGCGAAAAAAGATGAACAGAATAAGAACTATTCTAATTTTTCTCTTTATAATGGTTTAAATCGAAGATCGTAGGTTAATTCTTTCTAATTTAGGTCTCAAAAATAATAAAATCCTTCACTTTGAAAAGTCAATGCTTACATTTTAGTTTATTGAAACTGGAAATGCCTCCCTTAAGGGTCGAACTCACGACTTTTTAGAGTTTTTTCGTCATCGCCTTAAAATATGTAAATCAAAAATTCCTGCCAAATTTCAAAAATGTATCTTGATCCTTGATTTGCATTTTATAGAGTGCCAGAGGGAGCCACAAAAGGACAGAAGGAAGTTCTTATAGATTTTAGATTGTTTTTAAATCTCTTTAATACATTTTCTACCCTCAATTTTAACTTTGAGAGAATTACAATATAGGATACATTAGCAGTTGGTCTCTTGTTATCTCTATATCGTCAACATCGAGGAAAGATCAGTTGCGCAAGTCAAAATGCGTCTGAATATTGAATCTGCTAACAATTTGTAGCAAATAATGTATCACATGTCATTGGGATTTATTAAAGACCTATGTATTTACGTTGTATCAATAATAAATATCATGTTTAAATGAAAAATGGTGTATTAAATATTAAAAATGCAAAATCATTCTTATTCCCGGGTTCCCGGGATTCCCGGGATATTTGAAAATCTAATTCCCGTTTCCCGGGAAAACCAATATCGCCGGGAACCCAAAACTCTACTCGCAGATGAACTCAATCACGATTTTTGAAAATGGATAGGTTCAGTAGCGTAACTATCCTTTCATAGGCCCGGGTGCAAAATTGAGAAAGTGGGCCCCTAGCACATTAATTGCTAATTGAATTTTTTAAAACAAAACATTTTAATGAAAACGAAACACATTTTGCTTTATAAACGTTTTATAACATTATATAAATACAAATAAATAATAAATATAAAAATAAAATTTATATAAAATGTTTTGTACATATGAAACATAAAACAAATTTTCCAATACTGTTTGGCAAAAATCTCTTTATTTGGAATTTTTAAAACAAAACCTTTCAATGAAGATGAAACATTTTGCTTGATATAAATCTTGTATGGATTTCTAGAAATACAGCGTTACATTAAAATATGTTTCACTTAAAGCCTTGAAATATTTTTTCCCTAATCTTTTCATTAGCAAAAACCTCTATAATTTTGGAAGTAACCAATTATCTTGCTGTTTCATTTTCAATCGAAAGAACTGCTAAGCTACTTAGTCGTTCTTCGGATATGGTACTTCGTAAATAACTTTTGTAACGAGACCAGACCGATAGCGGACTTTGCTCTTCATTTTATTTTGTTATTGCGCGCAGCCAACAGGGTGCGCGTCAGTTCTCTCTTCTCTTGTGGAAGCTTACGTAGTGTAGTGTGCGCCCCAGGCGATTAAAGGTGTTTGTGTTTTTACGCGTAACTTTCATTTGTGCCCTTTCCTCTCCGAGAAACCCTAGCCCGTCACAAATGGCGCCCAACTCGCGGCTCGGGAGCAGATAAAAGTTTGCAAAGGAATATTTGCGTTTTAAACACTCATCAGATCTGAGCATCGGATTCCGGAAGCAGCGCAACCAATTCCATGTTGTGTATAGATACCTCCTCACTTAGTGTCATATACAGCGAAATTAAGTGCGATACTTGTGTCCGCAAATTTCAAATTTGTATTTTGGCCATAATTAGTGTGTGCTGTCTATTTCCTACGTGTTAGTGCTATACATCCTGCCACGTGGTTTTCTTAAGTATCCTTCCGCGAAGCGATACTTCTTCGCCTACTTCCACCTACAGTGAAATTTAGTGTCATACGTGTTTCCGTAAATTTTAAATTTGTATTTTTGGCCATAATTAGTGTGTGCTGTTTATTTTCTACGTGTTAGTGCTATAGATCCTGCCACGTGGTTTTTTTATGTATCCTTCCGCGAAGCGGTACTTCTTCGCCTACTTCCACCTACAGTGAAATTTAGTGCGATACGTGTGTCCGTAAATTTCTTATTTCCACGTGATATTATTCGCTCGCTGCGAAAATATTTGTCCTTTCGCGCTGCAACAATTAACTGTCCTTCAGCGCTGCGGCATTGTGTTCTTCCGCGTGGCCAAATTGTGTTACTCGCGGCCATATTGCTTTTTTGGCCAAACTGCGTTCTTCCACGTGGTTGTTACTTTGTGCGGCCATATTGCCTTTTCCGCGCTGCGACCTTGGGCCTTGCCGCCTAGCGAATTTTTCCGTATTTCCGCTGAGTGATATTGTTTCCTGCGTGGATTAGTTTAGAAATAGCTACCATGCCTAAATCTAAATCATCCCCTACGGAAGGGACGAGTGAATCTCCGCCAGCCTTGACGTTATCAAACGAACAATTTCAGGCGCTGATTGCGCAAATTACGGACTCGGCAAGAATGACTGTTCTTGATAGGCAATTGACGAGCCCCGTCCTTGTTACACCAAGTAGCGGCAATTTTTCTAAATGTACTTCTCGATTTAACGGCAGTGCTTCGTCTGATGTTGACGCATTCTTGGACTCGGTTTTGACCTTTAAGGATTGCGCAAATGTCAGCGAAGAAAATGCATTACGTGGTGTCTCAATGCTTCTGGAAGGCATTGCTGCGACATGGTGGCAGGGTATAAAGAGAGATATTTCGGACTGGGACGGTGCCGTGTGCGCGTTTCGAGACGCGTTCTCTCGCAAATTGCCGCCTCATCTCGTCTTTAGAGAGATTTTTGCACGTGAGCAACACGAAAATGAAACAAGCGAGATTTTTGTATGCCACATTCGTGCCCTCTTGTCACAATTACCGTATACCTTGCCAGAACGCGCGCAATTAGATATTGTATACGGGTTAATGAATAGAAAAGTTAGGAAAAGACTTTCACCTAGCGATTTCGACTCATTCAAGAGTCTTTTGCAACGTGCAAAAGACATTGAACACTCACGGCGTGAGGTTGGGCGACCATCAAAGGATGTCAGTAGTAATGAAGGTAGACACCGACCGGAGAAGAAACAGCGTCCGAGGTGTAGTTACTGTAAATATTTCGGCCACGTTGAATCAGATTGCAGGAAAGCAAAGGCAACTAAGGGTGATGTTGTACAATCAGTAAAATCATCACCCCAAACCCCAAAATCTGATTCGCCAAAACCACAAATAACGTGTTTTGGGTGCGGTGCCCCAGGTTACGTCAGAAGCAACTGCCCTAACTGTGCTCCTCCCATGAAAACTGAAAGTACGATTGTCTCATCCTTCAATTTTATGCAGTCAACCTTCTCTATTGATGATGGTTCATCGCGACCAATGCTCCCGGTCCAGATTTTAGGACTGGATGGTCTAGCTTGTCTTGACACTGGCTCCCAAAGAAGTATAGCCGGTGCACAGCTTTATCATATATTAATTTCTCGAGGGCGTCCGTTCAGCGAGACTTCCCTGGACATGAAGTTAGCTGATGGAAAAACGCATCGAGTATTAGCCAGGAGTTTTTCTGTGGAAATTTCTGTCGTCAACCGTAAAATCCTCACGACCTTGATCGCAATTCCGGATCATCCGGAGAGCCGGATGCTACTTGGCATAGATTTTATCCGAAGTGCTGGCATGGTTCTGGATCTTCCCGGACATGAATGGTTCTTCAAGGAAGATCCCAGTAGCCGCCACGGTTTTGTACGAGAAGAAGATATTGGTACATCTGTACCTGTGAGCAACGTCCACGTCAGCAACATGCCATATGTGCTCCGAACAGACGCAAGCGCTTACGCTTTGGGAGCGGTTCTACTCCAGGGGGAGCTTCCAGACCAACGCCCCGTCGAGTATGCGAGCAGACTGCTGACTCCCTTTGTCGCCACTCATGGTGCCCCTGATCCGTGTCTATTACGACCGCTGCGGAAACGAGGCCGTCCACGGCAACAGCAATCAGCTTCCAGGACATCGGTGCCTTCCACGCCATCGGTGTCTTCTACATCATCGGCGCCTTCCAGGACATCGTTCCCTTCCAGGACATCGGTGCCTTCTGCGTCATCGGTGCCTTCTACATCATCGGTGCCTTTCCGGACATCGGTGCCTTTCCGGACATCGGTGCCTTCCACGCCATCGGTGTCTTCTACATCATCGGCGCCTTCCAGGACATCGTTCCCTTCCAGGACATCATTCCCTTCCAGGACATCGGTGCCTTCTACGTCATCGGTGCCTTCCAGGACATCGGTGCCTTCTACTTCATCGGTGGCTTCCCACATACCTGCGCTACCTACTAGGATGCAGCCACCTAGGAGATGCCGCCAGTAGCAGACCTTGTAGAATTGCATTCGAGGTCGTACATGCAATTCTAAGGGGGAGGATGTAACGAGACCAGACCGATAGCGGACTTTGCTCTTCATTTTATTTTGTTATTGCGCGCAGCCAACAGGGTGCGCGTCAGTTCTCTCTTCTCTTGTGGAAGCTTACGTAGTGTAGTGTGCGCCCCAGGCGATTAAAGGTGTTTGTGTTTTTACGCGTAACTTTCATTTGTGCCCTTTCCTCTCCGAGAAACCCTAGCCCGTCACACTTTTTATTATTTTCAGTTTCGAAAAACTTCGTACATTGGTATTCGTCGTTACTGGCATTGTTAGTAAAAGTATGGATAAAGTACGTATGTACATCTGGAAAACTAGTGGCTAGTTCACTGTTATCAATGAGAAGAATGTTTGCCATTTCTTTAATACTGGTATTATTTTTTAACTCTTTTTCAAAAATGGTTTTAAAAGGCACCAGTTGAGACCGTAGTTCTTTTATATTTTTCTACTATCTACTTTGATTCTGTGTAAATCTCTTCTGTGGTGCTTATTGATTGACGCTTTGGTGTTATTGTTGAAAAATATTCCATGATTGTTCTCATACAATCAAATATCTTTTTTATGCCCCATCATAGGATTGCCCACGAAGCTTATCCAATCCATCTGAAATCTCCTTTAATTTTGAAACAATTATGTTCGTCATTCCTTCTGCAGAATGATTTCCAAGTGCAACGAACCCTATAAGTGTTTGTTAATTTTCAATGCAGAGGTTTTATGGTATTCATTGTAGACAACTGTTACATAAACAGACAATTAAGCTCAACTGATCGATTTTTTATATATCTTGTTTTATATCAACCAATACAGAAAAAAGCTGCCGTTTTGCATTCGAAAGTGATTTTTTCAAAACGGCATTTGCTAATATTTCAATTATTTCGTTTGGAATTTTTGGCGATATTTACTTCATGGGTGAGTTTAAGAGTTAATCCAACCCGTATTCATACGTTGTTAATAGCTCTATAGATGATAAAAAATTTTCTCCGTTTGCCGATTTCTTATCCTCTCGATGACCAAGGAATGGCAAATTCCTCAAAGCTAATGTGAGCGTAACATTGATTAAGCCTCATACTGGAAAAGAGCCCTATCAATGGCTCTTTTCCAGTATGAGGCTTCTTGTCTTATTTTGTGATCAATTTCATTAGAGATTGTTTTTCCTTAACGCCACTGACTCAGCACTGCACAGCACTGTTTGTGATCAGAAGATTCTTCATGATGTTGACTTTTTCGAGATAAATGTTGTCAATCTCTACTTCCATTTGCCATACTGTTTGGATCTTTCTTAGAGAATAACCAACATGGTGGACAGTAAACATAATCCTTTATTTTAGAATTACATAGCCAATCTCTTCTAATATGAATCTCAGCTTGCGTGATTTGAAAATAATAACATTCATTGAATGATCTGTTATTTTGTTTAGAATCTTTAGGAAACGGTCCTTTTGGTTGATTTGGACCACATAAAATAATCCTTCATCTTATATTTTCATTCACATCTTTGGAGTATAAAGCTTTATCTTTGGGGCATGTAGATAATAAGTATCACCAGGTATTTCAACGTAATTTCTTAACTCATCTAATGTATCCATTTATAAAAGACCCTCGAATTCATTCCTTACCGGAAGAAAGGAAGGAATGGGATAAACCCACGAAAAGATATATGGGAAGCCGAAACTCGTGAGGACAAGTTACCTTTCGTCGTGGGAACTAGTTCCATTTCGAACAATATTGGTTAATCTGGATTTCTTTCATGTTTACCAAAACTATGTCCCTAAAAACCTAAACCTGTGCCCAGTCTTGGCGACGCCAGTGAGTGAGCCCCCTCTGGGGAGTAGACCCGAGTGCATTGCACCCCCTGCCCCCCGGTAGTTACGCCACTGGATAGGTTAATATTGGGTCGAAATCGCTCCTGATAGTACCACGATTGCATCCAGAATATATGGTGGGGATTTATTGAAACAGCGATTCTTTGTATGATAAATGGGGAAACATATCGACCGAAGAGACTTGATCATATTTATAGGATTTTGACGGATTTCATTGGTGAAGAGGTTCCTTTGAAATATTAAAAAAATATAAACTTGATATATAAAGAAAAAATATACCTTGTACATTATTCACCCCGAGAAATTTCGTGGAAGTTGACGAATAATTATTTAATAACGCGTGCGCTTTATGCGTGGAAATTTAGGTTACTACTGTTCTCTCCGAGGATTTCAGGAGGGAAAGAACACAAATTTCGCATAACACGTTTTACTTGCTGCGTGATGAATGACAATAGTTAATTATTAATTGCTCAGAGGCCTGATTTTTATATAAGATTTTCATATCAGTCATATGGGTTGGATTTTCTCCTTACGTGAATTTGTCAAACAGGTTTATATAGCAATTTTGTACATTTTACGTTGACGGCCAGAATACACATAGGGCGCAAGACCAATGCAATTGAAAGATTATTTTACATTTTACCTAGGGTAAATCATCATCACGGAGGGAGTTTGTTACGCTTTTATGGTAAAAGCAGAGATTTTCACAAAACGTAAAATAGGAATTTTCGAAATGCCAAAGTTTCGTTTTTTTCTCCTGGAAAAAATAGTTAATGCAGAGATATTTCATGCTCTAAAGTATGTTTTAAGTTTATATATAACCGTCTTCTATAGCCTTACAAGGGCAACAGGTAATTATTGTAATTTTAGTTCTTGAGTATAATTCAAATACTATTAGGGACTAATCTGGGGATCCCTCTGATTTACCAACGCTGTTACAAAAAATTAAAAAATATATCATTGCATCGACTACAGAAAGTTAAAAAATTTCTCTTTTCTGAATATCCTTTTGCTGAATTCTTATGTAATCAGTATTTTAATCTGATTTTTCGAAGGGACCAGATCGAGAGTTGTAGGGCTTAAACCAAAAGCCAACCACAGAAAATATGACGGTGACGCATCCGTTACAGAACAATGAACCCAATTCGTCTAGTTTGCCTCGAAGAGACAATAGGACCGCCGAATCTTGTTCCAAAACAAGCTTTTCCGTCGTACGTTGCACCGTCCACGAAATTCCGAGTGGAGGACGTCACACAGCAAGGCCCGGGAACGACTCGCGCGCAACGACATTGGATTAGGGCGGTTTGAGAGTGAGATCGGAGGGGGAGGAGGGGGGAAGGAGGGGAAGAGACCGAAGGAACGCGAGCCGGGGCGGAAATGGCCGAAGCGGCCCCTGGCGGGAGGCGCTTACATGGACGCAGTCGCGACAAGAGAACCGTTCGAATTGGTTGTGCGAGGCTTTTATCTCTGGAAGGCATCTCCCGGGTGCAGGTTGTATCGTTACTAGAAGCCGCCGGGTAGCAGAAATCCGGTTATTTTACGAACCACCGTCGACCCACATCCAGATTCGAAAGAAGCCCAGTAAGCGTGAGCTGCTACGCCGATAAAATTGTGAGTATAAAAATTTTCGACAAATGGTGTGTCGAGGGAAGAATCGGTTCTTCTGCTGGAATCCAGCGAATGACTCGTCAAGAGAGTGATGGTGTTTTAGATTTTTCTTCATGAAATACAAATAATTCGAGAGAATTTTCAGCGCGAGAATTCAGGATGAAGTGGCGCAAATTATTTCGTTGATATCGGCATGAAAACTATGGACAAAAATTATTAATATACATTTTTTTAAATTTATGAGATAAATAGTTCCCGTAATATTTTAAAACAAGATATTTAACGTTTTACGAAATAATAAAAAATATAAGATGGTTGTAAAAAAATTAATTTCATCATCCTAATTGGAAGTACCGCATCGTTTCCTAGACTCGGAGGTGTAATTATTTTCTTTTCTACCTTCTTAAAAAAGTAACTGATCAGAATCTAGAAAGTATATAAATATAATTAAAAAACTAATTTAGGTTACTCTGGCAAAATTTCTTCAAACGTATCAGATATAAATTTATTATTGAAAATTAAGTATTTAAGTAATCAAGTGCTATGAAAAATGAATGCTAATTCGGTTGGTTGCAATAATAGCTTTATATTTGGTCGGATTTAATAAATCAAATTAAAAGCATCTTGCGAATGTGAGTCAGTGTGGCAAGAAGTTTATTTATACAGGAAATAAAATTGTTTTCATTAGTCACCGAGTCCCAAACATCCAACGTAGCAGCGACTTTACTAAAGGCATAATAAAGACATCACTGCAGCGTTCGACAATTCGCGGTTAAAATCGAATAAAGTGAAACGAATGATAAATATAACATTTCAACATTTAAAACGAATTGATCGCCATAACTTCTTCAAAATTTCTAGATGGAACAAATTCATAGAGAAGAAGGCATTCTAAATTTTGCGTTACTAAAGGTGTTTTTTTACGTATCGTAAACGCATTATTTATGCACTCTTAATTATTTTAAAGTATTTAGCATACTTCAGACAATATGCGCAAAATTATTTTATTTTATTTATTTAAAAACGTGAATTATTTTTTCTTACAGTATGTTTTGCGCATGTCTTCTCTTAACATCCGAAGTGCCATTGGAATGTTATCAAAGGATTCATCGGCGAATAAAAAAGATCAGATAAGGAATAGTTGTTTTTCATTCAATAATTCAATCGATTCTAAATGCTGAAATCGCTTTCCAAGGTTGCGTGATGCAATTAATTTTCAGAAAAGGCGAGTTAAAAAAAACGTTTTTTATTTTTTAAATTCAATAATCTATGATAACTTGTTAAACACAGCCCTTTTCAAACAAGTGCGATCCATTTTAAGCACATCCATTTTAACGGTTTTCCTTATCCGACTACCAAAATGGCACCGGTTTCGACCACTTGATTTCGTTAACGAAATTTCGAACCGAGACTCAAAGGTAACAAAATTGTGCTTATCTCAGAAATACTTCTGAATACAAAATTTTTTCCGGGAATAATTAAACCCAGAAAACAAGCTTTTGTGATACGACGGTTGACCATGTGAATTATTATCGCCAAAATCGGGCATAAGTTGTTTCTTCGGTCCAGTTTGCCGCCTAAATGACACATTTAACTCTTTGTATAAATCTAAAAAACATTACATCCCCGCGGTTAGAATTTCCTCATAGACATTTAAATCTACCAAAGTCATACTCCCGGAAGATTAAGCTACGACCAGAAAGTCTACTTCTTTTAGAGCAGTTGAGAAATTACATTTCAATGAAACATCAACTTCTGTATTCGATAGGATTTTAGTTACGATAAATACATTATAAGTTAATGATTATACGGACTATAATAATGAGAAAGGTGAACTTGATTCCTGAGGAGGGAGAGCGTGATTAAAGGCGTGCTAGAAGGAAAAAGAGAATAAGAAGGAAATGTTTTCAGCTGAAAGACAACATGAAAGGCAAATGGGACTGCCAGGAAATTAAGAAGATTACGTTAAGTAGGAATAGGTTCGCGGATAACCAGGTTTAACCAATAATAATCACAGACCTGTCTTCTGACAGATTATCTATAATGATGATGAAACTCATTTAAAAGATTTTATATCGTGGGCAGAGAAAATTATTTATCATTTAAATATAAATATTTAAAACAACATTCTCTTTTGCATGAGCAGTCTATAGTTACCATGTAGTATTTTTTCCAAAATCTTCCGCTCAAGTATACCAAGTTACCTCCGTGTTTTCGCAAGAGATCTTTCCAAGAGTTTTACTCAACCTTGAGATACTCGAAGATAATTTGCCTTATTTCACTTTTTTAGAGGGCAAAGAGAGAAGGCATTATTCATTTTTATTTTATTTAATAATAAAAAACTTTCAGCTCCAAACGCTTGTGCAGGTTCAAATAGTTTTATTATACGGCATTAGTATTTATGGACGGTTGTGTTCCAAGTGCCTTAGCCGTGTACAAAGTAAACGTGTGCGTTATAAGAGGACATGAGAGAGAGAAATATGGAACATAAGTCGGGCGCCGTGAGGAGAGTACGCAAGCATAGCCCCCTCCCCTCTACCCCACGACCTTCGTAAGGAACGTTAAGCCGCGCAGCCGCCACCTCCCCTCTCCCTCCCCCGCCAACCTCTCCTCTCCCCGTTCTTTTTCTTCTCTCGTCGCGAATTTCCTAAGAGGAGGCTAATGCCGCGGGCGTTGGGTTTCCCTCATTCCAGCGATGGAGTGGGAGGAAAGAGGAGCTCCATCCTTCTCTCCCTCCTTCATTACACTCCCCTCCCCTCTCTTCCTCCTTCCTCCCATCCCCCTCTCTTCCTCCTTCCTCCCATCCCCCTCTCTTCTCTTCCTCCCTCCCACTCCCCTCTCCCTCCTTCCTTCCCCTCTCTTCCTCCCACTCCCCTCTATTCTCTCTCTCCTTCCTCCCACTCCCCTCCCCTCTCTCCCTCCCCTCCCCTCTCTCCCTCCCCTCCCCTCTTAGCCTCCTTCCTCCCACTCCCCTCTCTTCTCTTCTCTTCCTCCTTCACCTATCTCCCTCTTTCCTCCCATCTCCCTCCTTCCTCCCACACCCCTACCCTCTCCCCTCCCTCCCCTCTCTCCCTCCCACTCCCCTCCCCTCTCTTCCTCCTTCCTCCCACTCCCCTCACCTCTCTCCCTCCTTCCTCCCACTCCCCTCACCTCTCTCCCTCCTTCCTCCCACTCCCCTCACCTATCTCCCTCCTTCCTTCCACTCCCCTCACCTATCTCCCTCCTTTCACTCCCCTCCCCTCTCTTCCTCCTTCCTCCCACTCCCCTTCCCTCTCTTCCTCCTTCCTCCCACTCCCATCTCCTCTCTTCTTTCTTCTTCCCACTCCCCTCTCCTCATCCCCCACCGCCTCCCCTTCCCCTTCGAAGGGCATGGAAAAGCTACGCACTTGGTGCGCAGGTGGCCTCGTGAGCTTCCGAGACAACTTGGGCTATTACGAATGATGATCGTTGGACGGAGTATAACGCAATAAGATTTAATTGATTAATTTGGTTTTGTAAGCGGAAACCGATACAGTAATCCCTCCATATTCGTGAGGGCTACGCTCCGGAAAAACGCCGAGAACATAGAAATAGCGAATTGGGAAACAACTACCCAATGTTTATACAGTAATAATATATTATTATTGTTTTTTAAACTTATCTTTAGTAATTATAATGATAACAATTCTTTTAAGATAAAATATTTCAAATCCTCGCCTAGATTGAACTCAAGGTTGAGGCTTCTGGAGAAATATAGGTCGGAGGTGGTTGTAGGAATAATTGAAGCACCAACGTGCATAGGTAGAAAAGACCGTGACGATAAAATTGATTGATTGATTGTAGGACGGAGCGTTATCGAGGCTCGTACTTTCCGAGGACAATACGAAATCACAATAGAAAATTTAAACCTGCGAGAGACAATCTTTAGGTAGGTTTTGGTGCATTGCACCCCCTGCCACCCACCAATTAGGTGAATTGCAGCGTAAAATTTAGATGTAGATCTGTACCTTAGACTCCCTTACTTCTCTGTGCGGAATTAAAAAAAAAATGATACGCAGTAGGCGTTATAAAGCCCATAATGTTTTATTCACAATATTTTAAGGAAAAAGTGCAAGAATTACTGTAGAAACTACGGTAGTTCATTTATAATTTAATTTATTAATAAAAATGGACCGCTTTACTGTTCTGAAAATATAGAAAATCTATCGACACCACTCAAACATTACATGAGTTCTCTTACAAATATCATGAAATGTAGGGTTTCTTAGGTGCGTCTTAAAATGTCTTTCTTATTATTGCGTTGTTGGTGAAACTAAACTGCTAGAAAACAAAAGAAGTTAATATGGTCCCTGTAAGGACCACTCACGAATGCATTTAGTGGTCCCTGTAATGTGTGCTGCGGTAGGCAAGCGCAAATTAGTGAAATTTTCCTTCCGCGAGCATTGAAACTTGCTACAATAATTGCTGCGGGAATTAGCGAAACCGCGAATATGAAGACTCAAATTTGGAAAAGCAGAAATAATCTCATATTTTTCTGTTAAATCCCATAAAATTGACAAATATATTACAAGTATATTAGTTATAGGTAGGTTGGCAGAATTCGATTTAAATCGATAATGCCGATAAACATCGAATTTGTAAAAATAAAAAAATCGACATAAATGAATTGTCGTCGATAAGTGACGATTTTTTACAACTAAATTTCCGGTAAAATTATTCGTCAGGATTTTTAAATTTGCTTTGTGACACTCAAATTATTATATTCTACTGCCAAACATCCAAAACAAAAGAGAAAGTCGGCACCAGACAGCCACACTTCATTCAGTATCCCATACCCTTACTATCCGTTGTCTTAGGGTTTCATACTGAGCTGACACGGGTACGGGACAAAACAATATGATCGGTTTATTGCACTGTCTCTAATATCGACCACATCTGATAATCCCTACGCGCCTTTGGTCGCTTCCATGATATGATCAGGCTACTCAATTTACTCAAAAGTCTTATGACTTTCGCCGACAACCTCCAAGATGCGAAAAGAATGATTTTCCCAAATTGAATTAATACTGATCGCCAAATATCTCTAGCAGGTCTCGAAAGTATAACTAAATTATATTCCCCGCTTGACAAAATCCACTCGCCCATAACTCAAATTGTGGTTGGTTAAGTTAAAAATCTACTACTACGAGTATATTTTTGGAGCCCTGTTCTATAGTATTTTCAAAAACAGTTATAAAATTTCTATTTTTGGTAGCCGTACCCACAATTCATTCTCCGAGTGAGAGAGTCCCATGGTTAGTTTTTCTTGCAATGCTGTAGCATCGTTCAATGTTCGTATTCTGAGATTATTTGCAAACTCATCGTCGTTTGTCACTCAACAAAATAAGAGTTTTTCTTCAAAATATTCATATATGTTTTCGGTTGTGCATTATATGAGCATCATATTAATTTTGTTATTGAATTGTCACTATTCCTTGAATAAGAGCCGCGATTTAACGAGAAAAATTTACTTGTGATTTATTTAAAAATATTAGCTGTTCCGGGTTGGTGGGGGAAGTCAACAACAACACATTCACCAAATTTTAGAGAGCTACAAAAATCCGGCATGCGAGAAGTCTTATTTTTATATATAAATTTTTAGTAAAATTTAATTGAAAGAATAAAATTTCTGTATTTTATTGATAAAAATCGATAAAATGTATTAAAATATACGTTGATACTCGTCCTCGATTTTTAAGAAAAATAAACGATATCAGTGGTCGCTTTAAAGAAATATAAAAGCAATCGATATTTAGTTAAACATTTATGTTTCTTAAAGATGAGATAATAATAATAAAAGAAACGCAAAAAACATAATTTGGTAAATATAGCAAATAATTTGAAATCAGTTCTACGTTAAAATAGATTCCTACTCCATTTATGGGATATTTGTTAGAAATATAATATTTTGAACTTCCGAAATTGTCCCTATCTGAAAATTCTTGCTGAAGATAAATCAATTCTTTCCTTATCTATTAATAATTGATATTCGAGGCTCCACGTAGCATTAAAACTGATCCACGAAACATCACAATTCAATCAAACTACCTGTTATGTTCCATATTTTTACGAATCAGAAATAGTATTCACTCGAACAAAAGTGTCTAATCCAATTAATTTCGGTTGAGTAAAACATCGGTTGGAAGGAGAATCGCGCTTTTAAAATAACAGAATTTTAAAATTTAAGCTTTCGCCAAATGTCTCATCAATATAAACGCCAAATAAAAATTACGTTTGATGTAAACTGTAAAATGATCTGAATTTTTCTTCCGGAGTTATTTTGCGTTTTAACACCAGTAAAACATTGCAAAAAAATAATAAATCAACGGACCAGACCATTTCCATTTCCGTTGTGCTTTTACATATCCTTTGAACATGCCTCTTTTCTTAAATGAAAATATCCATCCAAAAACAAAGCGGCAGGAATAATTGTTACAAAGACTTAAATTCTTTCGCCAAAGGCCGTAGGCGTAAAGATAAAAGTGATTTGACCAAAGAAGACGTTAAAAATGTTAACGACTCTGTCGGTTGATTTTTATCCCATTAAGAATTCCTAAGGCGTCCTATGGGCGGAGATGAGGCTAAGAAATTCATACAAATTCTTGAACTTGCAATTACTTCTAATAATAGTTTTGGATAACTATACGGAAAACACTTTTTCAAATCATTTCACGCACATTAAAGGTGAAATTTACCCAAAAATATTCGTTTTTGTTGGCATTTACATATTGCGGCTGCGTAACTGTGAATACATGTACATAATCTTTTCAGACACAAAATATATAAAGATTAGTAAATGAAAATTAATGACGCAGTACAAAATGTCTCGTCGCAGTCCAATGAGTGCAGCGTAGATCACGCCTTGTGACCAATGTCGACCAAACAGCCTCCGTAATGGCGTAGCTTAGATAAGAGGTTTAGTCGACCGGGAGTCACTCCTTTGGCATCGAAGATTGCACGGACAATTAGCGCACGGAATGACCCCGAGACGGCGTCAATGGCTGTTCCATCAAACCCACTAATTCCCTATGGTCTTCGACCCTTCTAGTGATAACGGTAGACGAGGTGGAGAGAGGGAGATAGAGAGAGGGAGAGAGAGTCTAATATGCAAACACACCCACGAAACCCCTTTACGCAATAGTAGCGCTTAACTACGGAGCCTCGAGTACGGCGGGAACTAATTCCTTCAATCCTAGTCTCCGAAGGGAGGAGTGACCATGGATGGTTTTGTGAAACGAAACGACGGATATCCCTCGACGCATTCTGACACATGCATTGCCTTTTGTATTACAAGGATCCCAGTCAAGCGTCGCACTGTCGGTTTCATGGGTGACATCACCGACATCCGGTTAAATCATAGCAAATGGAATTTAAGGATGACTGATCTGTTCATGGCTATGCGATCTTTTATACTAGTTTATCTCATTTTTCAATTTGTGTAATACAAGTTAAAAATGAAAATAACTCGCAGAAAGATATGCCGATTTAATCATGAAAGATTTTGAAAATAATCGCTTCACTATCTCAATTTTCAGTCTGGGCGTGTAAAGCATTAAATTAATACTAAACTCATTTCATGAAATTGATGTTTCCACTTCGAGGACGTACGTTCTCTCGAATAATAAGCGAAGCCGAAATGGCATTTTATCTTAATTCGCTTACCTGTCTCTGTGATTTCCGAGGGAATTGGTCTCAAGCGTGTTTACACCGACGTAAGACGAAATGAAAAAGATCGGATCGACATTTTTAAAAATTTTATTAAATGCTTCAAAAATGATGGACGACGCCTGTTACCGTAAATAAATGCTTCCAGCCAAGGACGCCGTTAAACTAGTTAATTATAACACATGGCGACAGTTTTAATTACGGCGTGACGTGCGTTTTAATCCGTGCCCAGCGAGACGCGGCTGGGGGCCGGTCGCCGTTGGTTACCGCCAAGCCTCCTCAAAGGCACCTTACTAAGGGTGCAGCGATGGAGAGAATATGACAGAGGCAGCCGAGCCCTCTCTCTCCCCACCTACACACTCCTCCCCCTCCACTTACCCCCTCTCCTTCCACCTACTTCCCTCTCCCTCCAGCCTCTCCTTCTATTCACTCTCTCTCTCTCTCTTCCGCTGTTGTTACGCGAGCCAACATCACAAATCTTAGTCGAGAGCGACGCGACGTGTGGGCAATTAATGGAAACGTGGCAATGATGGCTTGTTTTGGGTGAAATTATGGAAAGAGGGATATCCAAAGCGAGTGCCGTTGAACGGATGATTAAAACAAATGACGGCGGAGGATGCGCCAAATGGCAACGATCGGACTCGGGGCAATTAGATTCAATGACAAAGGAGAACAGGACGGTTCATAGCGATTGAGAGCGAATCAAAGACAAGCGAACGATGATTACAGACAGAGTGACAGAGAAGCAGAGAGTAAGTCCAATTGCGAAACAACGAGAAAATTCTTTATTGCATTATATATCTTGGTAAAATCCTCTAAACAATTGCATTGTAGTTTTGGTGATGCGATTATTACTGCCTCTGTATTTCTAATAACGTCTCGTCAGCAAATTTAGCTGAAATATATGATCATACATGACATTAACGTTATCATCTAAGCAAGCAACATTCGGTATAAACAAATGGGTTATAAATAAAATACATGTCCTACTGAGCATGTTTAAATTATATACTTACAACGACAAATACCGCAACAAAGCATACATTATTTTAATTTTCTAATTTATATGACCGCCGAGATAAATGTGCGCAAAATAAGCACATATGATCAATCAAAATTGTAGCATGTATCCTTCCATTTTCAATCTGTCTCACGGGCTTATATATTATAATTACCCGTAGTTATTTGGAAGAGTTTTTACTTGGATATATAATAATTCACAGTCTACTGTGTGCGGTCATTAGCTATCGTAATTATAACCAATTTCGCGGGAAACACTTTACGAGAAACGGGAACGCTCGAAGTTGTTAAAATAATTCGTGCTTACTGTTAATTACCGATAAAATGTTCAAGTACGTATAAGCTAATTTTAACTTTTCGCGATATCAAAATTTGAATATTTTCAAGAAAAACTAAACTTGATTATACAGACAAAACAAATCAAAGGTTAATCTTTGTCAGGTTGTCGGTAAATTTTTATCTACTCATAAAATATTTACACCATGAATTAAAATCGAATAAAGCTGTTTAAAACTCCCGTTTGCAATTAATTTTCGTATAATTTAATTTTACAAAATTTAATCGTCTCGTATTTTTCCAGCGCTAGATGACACCTGACAGCGCTCAATCGAAATTCGCCGATGGCGTGAATTCAGAAATGCAGTCAGAATCGAAGTATCAGTTGCTCGTGAGTGTAAAGCTACGAGAAATGTCAGAATCGTGGAAAAATTTTGCAAAGGTAGGAAAGCAGTACGGAATTTAGAGTGGCCCGCTCGGAAACAAAAATTGTCTTAAAATGGAACGGCTGCACGCGAGAATCAGCCAATCATAGCCGCATTCTGCCAATCCTCCCCTCCCCCAAATCACCCCTCTCCCTAGCCATGGAGTGTTTATTCTTCACAAAAGGAAATGCGGAGAATTCGACCTCGCGTGCAGCAACCATCCCTCCGTATCAGAATAATTGGAAACAAAATAACCAAAGTATGTACTTCGATTTAGTTTCCTTCTCGATCTTTGGAATAAATTAAAATTTTTCACGATCTTTACGAAATTTGAGAGAAAAATTGCTTTCGGTCGTCAGATGAAATAGTAAACAAAGTTATTCTAAAGGAAATGCAAACATTAAATTGTTGAAATGCACTGAGCCGAGCAACGTAACCACGAAAACACGTTCAGAGGATTATCGGTGAATAAGCACTCGTTGGACAACCTTTTTAAGCATGAAAAAATTGCACACGTTTACTTGCTGGCAGAAAATAAAAAAATATGAAATTAAGGACCTTTTAACCTGCGATGAAAAAATTGGCGTAATTAATTTTGACTCGATCTTCATAATTCGCAGGTAAAGAAATATCAGGTAATTATAAGAAATCTCAATCTCCATATAGCAGACATTAAATGAATGAGGATACGATTATCTCAGATGATTAATGAGATTCTCATTCGTGAAGGAAAGATTAAATGGCGGAGAGCCGCGAAGCGCATTGAAAGGCACTGGGACGTGTATTTCTGCAGAAGATAATGGAATAATTCATTATTTTATTGGACAATAATATCGAAGGTCATTTATATTGAGTTGTCTACATTATTTTGATATTTTTAGGAAATACTATACTTAGAAAATTCAGGAGAATTGATTAATATAGAATTGAAAAAAATGTATTCTATTTAAATATTAATGTAAAAACCTGAAACATTTATGAATGTCTAAGATCCATAGATGTGCATTTATTTATTTTATTTTTCTGAATTATTAGGAGGTATATTCACTTACTAATCAATCGGGATTCCGCCGCCAGACTGCAGGAAAATCCCACTATCGCTTTAGATTATTACAAGTTGATATGCGTGTACGTTGTCAAAAAAAATTCTTATAAGGTGCGAGCCATCGCGCTAATAAATTTTCAACTGAAAACTAAGATACTTAGCAAATGCAAGAAATAAACAACTCATTTTAAACGACGGAATTACGTGACGCATTAACTGTTGCCGCTTCAAGTCTTCTTCTATTCTGATATAATAAGAGCGTGTAATTTTTAATTTGTTTAAATAAAGAAAGCTCGAAAACTAGGACATGACTCTGCCTACGTAGCTTCGATAAAAATATCAACAAATTCCAATTGAAATGTACTGAGAGCCAAAGAAAAAAACAATAGTTCAGTATTCATAGCAACTATAACAAGATAAGGCCAGAAAATCGGCGTTTTCTCTGTTTATAACATTTTCACAAAAATTCGAAATTAATTCGAACTTTATCGTTTAAAAAATAGGCAATAAATACCCTTTCAAGAACACAAATGTCCAAGTTTCGAGTTTGCAGCTTGATTTTAATTATTTAATGTGCACAAACAGTCGCCTTCGCGTATATTTACGCAAGAGCAGAATCCTCGATTTTCACATGCATTATGAAAAATAAAAGCGAGTTATAACCCTAGAAGTTGTATTAAAAAATTTCAGATTAATTAAAGTTAAAATTAGCTCCGTTAATCTTTTTCTTTTTTCTCAAAAAGTGTCTCTTATATGCGACCATAACAGTTATAAAACACTGACTCGAAAAAAAAATTGCCAAGTTTTCAAGAAGAAAAACATTCCTTAAATCCCTCTCGAGAGAAGAATTCTTAACTCGGGAAGAATATTTCTAATCCTTTGTTTTATTAAAAAAGAAACTGTGAAGAGAGAAAACCCTTTTTTTACATAAAAAGACGAAATAAAAAAGAGCATTAAATCCAGAGAAAGCTTCCGCAGGAAGTGACGTCTGAACGCCTTTCCCTCACGACGCTGCCACACGCAGCTCCTATTTTGAGAAAATGATCGAAAGGCCAATATTCTGTGCGAGTGCCACTTGCGATGAGATTTTTCCTTTTCTTTTGTCGGAAACTAAGGACGAGAGAGAAGGATAGAAAGAAAGAATGGGAGAGCGTAACGGAAAAGGAAGTGGTCGCGAGGACCAATACGGCGAGGTTTGTGGGTATTGTTGCGGATTAAAGAAGCATGATAAGATGGCGGAAGAATGTCGGCTGAGAGAAATTCTCAAAAGGTCGATCGGATACAAAAAGGTCTACATTACGTATGACTAAAAAAAGTAAAATAACTATCAATTAAGCCGCTATGAGGTATGAACAGAAAATGGCACGAGACAGGAAGGAATAGGTTTTTTAGATCAAAGAAGGAGAATATAAATATTTATTAAGTCAGAATATTAACCCAGAGCAATCATTTTGTTTAACAGATCATTTGAATAATGGAAACCCACGACCAAAGCAAAAATACAGAGTTACATTTCCCAAGGTTACGGCGACCTCTCTGCTCTGCTGCGACCTCCGCAATTGTGTCATAAAAATGGGCGTGAAGAATTGCATTCGAAACCTTTGAAGAATCTGTGATAGTTTTCTCTGCACTTTCTCTGTGAGGTGAGTTAATTTAGTCGGGGAGCAATAAAGGGAGAGAAATAGAGAATTGAGATGAGAGAGCTGAAGAGAAATAATCTCAGAAATGCAAGAAAACTTGAAAATATGTTACATACTAGGGTATTTCATTTTGATGTACGGGTAGAAATAATTCGCAGGTGGTGTATGTATCTACATTATTTATCTACACGGGATTGTTCGATAAAAATCAAGACGGATCTCGTAAACCTTTCCCTGTTCTCCTTCTTGTAAGACTTCGGTCATGATCCACACTAGAAAGCTTCCTCTTGTACAAACCTCGTGACCAGAAAGAGAAACATACATATTTAACAACTCGAGCTCATCCGATGTCTTTCCTTAATAATGTTTGCGATGGGATGTGCCACTCTGCCTCGACGACTTCCTTCCAGAGAAGGCGCAAAAAATTGTCGCAGATACATTTCGAAAGCGGCAAAAATATCCCAATCCCACAAGGAAAGGAAGAAACACGGAATGTAAATAAACAGATCAGTTCCGAAGACGGAAAATCTGAAGGAAACGGCGCCATCCCGTGACAATTTCGTTTCGTTTTTTTTGTCCCGATTTTTTTTAATAAAAAAACGAGCGCGAAAAATTTGTGATATCTTTGCGGCCTTTGATGCCTCTAAGAGACGAGAACAGAAATGACATCGCGTCTTCAGACGCGCTCATTTTTCTGGCACTCGCACTTTCATATTTCGTTTCCGAGTAAATACCACGTCACATCTTTGGCTTCACTTTTTGGAAACACGAAGATTGCGAAATTCAAATCGGATATCTGTTCGCCAAACGCGAGTGCCAATGGCGTGTTGGGTTGAGCATGGGGGCGGAACCCTTTCTCTCCTTGCGCTCGTCTCGGCGAGCACCACCGCCGGAGAAAGGTGCGGCGGCGTCGGGAGGAAGGGACGGCGATGCACGGTTAATAAAGGGAACGGATTTCCACGGCGCCATATTGATTTCCAGAGAGGAGGAGGGGGAGAATAAGGAGGACTATGAAGGATGGAGTGGGGTAAAAGGGGAAGGAGAGCCGGTGTCAGTCAAATCTCTCACTCAGGGTAGAAGAGGGAGAGGAAGAGGATGGGGATCGCCAAATGGGGCCCTCGGCCCTTTGGGGCCCATTCTATAAAAGTGCCACGCCCACATCTTCCCCTTTTATCCGTGTTCTTTCCGACCTGCGGGACGCGTTCATTTTTCACACCTCTCACGGAAGAGCTGAGAAAAGGTGGCGGAGGGAGGGGTTTTGGGTGGGATAGAAAGTCGAGGGATCGAGAGTCTGTGTATGTATGTGTGTGTGTGTATATATATATTATAATTACATATATATTTCGCACATTTCCACTCCATCTTTCCTCTTCTCCCCATTCACTCCCTCATACCTTCTTCCTCCGCTTATTCTCCTTTCTTCGCGTAAAATCATCCGCTTTAAGAGGCGTGCATCGTAAAAGAGGGGGCACAGCACTTCTGCCATCGTATTAACGAGGACGAAGGGAAGGTGAATATTTGTTCTCGAGTTCTCCCGTTTATTACGGAAAGACGCTCATTCGATAACGTTACAGCGAATGTTTCGCCGCTCCTGTTTGCGATTTAATTTGTGTCATTCGCTGCGGTTATTCGGGATATACTTTTATGCGTCCGCTACGGTGATAATAGCTATTTTGCGATGCATTTCAGACTTCTAACTTCTCTCTAAACTTCAAAACGTGATGTGTAACTTTAGATAAAATCTCCAATATTGCAAGAATTGTAAAATCTTGGGATATACACACACATGCGCACGCATATATCTGAAGGACTGCTATTAAACTTGAATAGAAAACTTATACTTATGCTAAAGAGCACAACTTTTCAAATTATTTTCATTGTGATACTTTTTATGTTTTTCCACTGAAATTTACCTCTATGATTTTTAAAGCACAAAAATTAGCGAGTAAAGATAAATAATAATATCACCAACCTTAATACGAATTTTACTTAAATTATAATGTTTTAAATAATGCGAAACGTCTTTATGCCGTCATGTCTGCATATACTTTGTCATCTTCATATGAAAATTGTAGGGATAATTACTTCCTTTCATTAAAAATCCTCTGAGTGAAGAAAATTTAGCAACGAAAAATTACTCAAAAAACTTTCTCTAAAAATATTAAATGAAACAGTTAAGTTGCTTGGAGCAATTAAAATAATAATGCAATTTTAATGGGTACATTTCTCAAGTGACTTCCTTCCCAAATATCTTATAGACCCTCCTCGATTTGCAAGTCTAATCCGAGAGGTGTTGGGAAATCTTTTCTTCGCCAAAGAGTTTTTAGAGACACTTTTTGGGAGACGAAGGAAGAAGTTAATGTAATCTCAAAATACGACTCTCCTTAGAAAGAGTGTTATTCAAGGGCCGACGAAAATTATAGCGTTTTCCAAAGAGTCACCTTACGTAAACATGTGAATATGATGTCGCTATCAAAAGTGGAATCATTGCAGCATCTCACTATACTTTCGGCTCATACGCTTAGCTTACTTCTCAGAATGGATAATTCTAGTAAAATTTAAATGCCTTTTAAATGTGGAACTCTTAGAGGAGCAACCGCCCAGCGGCTCAATTGGACGTGATTAAATGATGGAGAGGGAGATTTCGGATGCTGACGTGCGTGCGTGTCACCACTCGACTTTCCGACGGACGTCTGCTGTCACGGAACCTTTCTGTGTCAAAATGAAGATGGCACGCGATCCGTGGAAATGCACACATTCGCCTCTTACAGTAGATTTCCCAGAGAACTATTTGCGGTGATTGGCTCAGCCAACAAGAGGAATCCCATCTAGCGAAGGAACCTTCTTCGACGGATATCCCCTTGCGACTTCCAAAACTGGCGGTGTTGACAGATAACCTTCAGAATATATGGCGATGTAACACGATGGCGTGACTGGAAACCGTGAATTTGGAGCCTCGCCTTGAAGACAAAGTACTTGGGCTGCGGTGTCCATGGAAACGTCTATAAATTTCTATGGAATAGTAGTTTTTTATATATTCAACAAACTAATTAAGCCAGTGTTAAATTGTTTCTGGGATGTAAATAATAATGGTCCTTTTTAGGCGCCTTTCTTAAAAGTAAAGGCCTAGTAAAAGCCTATTTGGCCGGTCCGTCTTTCTTTCCGACTGTACGCGCTTTTCATTCGATTTACTGCAGCACGCATTTAGAGGAAAATTCCTATTTAAGATTTATATCAGAGTTTGAGGCGAAGATGTCGTACCGAAGTTAAAAACCAATCAACCAAGGCAACTGCCTTTCTAAAACAAAAAATGAACTTTTAGCGTCAACTACTATTAAAATACACACCTAAGAAAATAATTTCCTTTTGAATATTGCAAACATTTTTATCACAAATAAAATTGAAAGGATGACCGTTTTTTATACAGGGCGATGGCAATTTAATTGGATACTGGCATTTTGTAATTGAGGCTTTCGTTAAAATATAAAATCAAATGGCAAATGCCATACTACTCAATAAGGGTTGAATACATTGACATTCTCGGAACATATCACTAATTCAGGGCTTCAACAATACCGGAAATTAAATTTGAAATTTTCATTCTTAAACCATATGAGAGAATTTAATTAAATTAGTCATTTAATGTATTTTAGTAATCCAATCGATGGATGCAGCCTTGACGTGGTGGAACTCCATATTCAGGAAAATGAATAAAATGTTTAGTAAAGTCTTGTCTGTTCTGTGAGAGTTATTAGAGTGGATTCTTTACTAAACATTTTATTCATTTTCCTTTTAGTAATCCAGTCAGAATCATATCTTTCAATAGTGCTGCCACCTCACTCAAAAGAAAAATTGAAAAATTATTCTGCTAATTCTACTGAGATTGATGTGCTTAATATTGATACACTTCTACCTTTCTGTACTCTTACTTGTTATTAAATTATATGAGACATTACAATTGATATTAATCGAATGATTAAACCGTAATTTGAGCTACAAAGTAGACGTCATTTGCGGTTTTCCATCGATCATTTACTTCATGAATTCGCATACTTTTTTTAACCATTTTATTATCTCGTATCTCGCTTCGAAAGACTGAATTTGTTTATTTATTCCTTGGCCAAAAGCTACGGCAAAAAATGTCCTGAATTAAACGCGTGAGCCCATATCGATTGATCTGATCGATCACCGCAATTCATCATGCAAGGGTCGCAAGGACAAACATTCGCCTTGAATGAATGTCATACAATAAATACCGAAGAGCGGTCATTGTACGGGTAAAGTAGATAAAAAGACTCAACCGGGGAGGATGGCGCCTCTTCTTCGTGAAATTTCTATCTGGTGGAATATTAGTAGCCAGTGTGTAGAATGCGGATAGTTTGGCTACAGTCCCAAGACACCGAAACCCAAGGGTGAGAGGTCTTCGGATCAAGTCCTCCAACTAGGTTTTCAATCAAATTTGCGCCTTTACGGGAGAAATAAATGTAAATTTAGTTAGCCACAAATAATAGCGATTGCTTTGTAGCCGAAAAGCGCATCTGATTTTCAAAGCTTTTTTATGGCCCTTGGAGAGATGTACTAAATTATTCTGATATGGATTGCAAAGAGACAGATAGCAAGAAAAAATATCGGTGAAAATCATATTTGCAATTGGCCAAAGAATTTTTATTTTCTTGCCATGGGAAGGCAATAACTAAGATACATTAACTTTTATTTTGGGCGTTTCTTTGGCATTAAAAATTCCTTTCTAAAAACCGTACGATTCGTAGTTCAGTTTCAATAATAGAAGTTGAAGAGATGTCGATGGCTGAGAGGAAAATTCGTCTAGATCCGCGTTGTCCAACACGGTTGCCATTCGCCAAATGTGGCGAATCGGCCACAGACCTCTGACGAATTGATGCTTTTCATCAGTTATACATATGTTTTCATTTCTTTGGGATTAAATGTGTTATCAGAGCCGTGCCAAAAGGACGGCTTTCGCTTAAGTGCGGCTGTAGAAATGAAATAATAACTTTGCTGCATTATTAAAAAACGACCCTGGTTTCGATGTACTAAAATGTAGTAACTACATCATCATCATATTTTACTCTGTGTAATAAATAAATGGAAAGCTAATGCGTTTCAATTGCGAATTTTTAAACATTTTTTATTAATTATTCTTATTACTATATTTCGTATTATGTGGCGAATGGTGATCCGTTTGCTATAAGTTTAGCAAGCCTCGAAATTCTGTTAGAAAACTCTGGTTTAGAGCAGCGTTTCCAAAGCATTTTTTATTGTACTTCTTACAAAATTTAATAAGCTTTTTTATACCAACTACCTCGAAAATATGTCAGAAATTTGTTAAGTAACTCTTTTATTGAGATTATAATAAAAATGAACATAATAACATTATAAAATATAAATTAAGAAGTAAAATAACTTTATCTGTAGAAATTAGCATTAGGTTTATCCCCAATAGTTTTTATACTTCTCTCGCGTGCCACTTAAAAAGTTCCGCGTACTTCTGTTGATGGCATTCTACAGTTTTGGAACAGCTGGACTTGAGAAAGAAACAGAATACTATTCGCAAAAGTTGAATCTATCGAAGGGCGAAATATTGAGAGGATTTGTTTTCATAAGGAAAAGGAGGAGATCGACTATAATCGTATCGATTCGGACGATTCCAGAACTAATTAGTACTTGCATCCGACGTTTCTAGGAGACGTGTCTCACACATTAGGAAATCCAAAATAGTGCGGTCGTATAGCTGTAAGAACGAAATCTTTCGCATGTGTACGCATAATGCGGCAATATAAGAGACCAAACAAGTTAGGAAAGTTTCGTTTCGTGCTATGGAATATTTGAAAGAAATGATTACGTAAACATTTTTTAACTTGCATGTTATATGCGGAACACTACGCTTATTTAAATTTATTTCCTCGTTGTAATTAATCCATTTCCTCATTTAAAAACTCTCTTAAGTTGATTAATTTTAATGTAAGATTTAAGTCCACGTTTATTCATTCGTTGTAAATTCTTCATTTCTTTTCACTTCCAAAACTCTTTTGAGTATACGTAAGGAAAAGAGCGTTTTAAAGATCTTTTATTCGTCATAAATAATCCATGCTCTTCCTATTTAAAAATATTGCATGCACATGTATATTAAGCGTATTTTTTGTGAGATTATGTTAGCAACAATGTTGACGTAACCATGCGAGAAATTTTCCAAGCTCAACTCGAATGAAGACTTTCTTGTTCGATTTTCTTGGTAACGGCTACTCCTACGATAAAAATTTATTGGGAAAGAAACACTATACTTCTACAAGTTTTATTAGAAAACTATTTTGATATGACCAATACTTGACGAGATATGACGGAATGTTCATTTTTTGTCACCAGTGAAGTGGTACCCCTGATGGGTTCACGTGATTAATTTATATGATTTTCTTGTTGTCTTTAACTGTTACGTCCTCAATATCAAATTTCATGAAAATCCGTTCTGTAGAAGTCGAAAACGAACACGCGGACAGACCGAAGCTAATAGGCGCTCGATGCTGGAAGCGAAACGCGCTTAAAAACAGAAGATATTGTTGTTTTGGAATTGCCTGCCTATAAATATAATAAAAGGAAAATAAACAAGTCGTCTAAGACTTTTTTTTGGCGGAAATATTTCATCTGAATCGACTTTTGGCGAATGAAGAAATGGCGTGTATGCATCGCAACACGACCGTCTATATCGAGAGAAAGGGAGAGAGATAAAGGGAGATCTATAAAACTTTTGCAGCATTTATTATGATTTTGGAAGATCTGGCGGCAAAAATAACGACCATTTGAAGTGCCATTGTCATTTATGACGTCGAATGTGACATGAATGCCTCTGCAAATCGATAGGTTCTATTTAGGAAACAACATGTATGTATTTATATCTTCTCAGGAGCTCCTAATTTACATATGTATCAATATCGAACTGTGAATAAAATCCAGATATAGCCCTCTGGACTCCGTTAACTTGAAATAAGCGTTCTTTTCCTCTCTCAGCACACGCCGTCCTATAATTTTATAAAAAAAATATTACCACTAGGCTCTACTAAGATAAACAGTAATAAAAATATCGTTAAGCATTTCTGAATGGCAATAAAGTTGAAGCTGAAAAGTATACGCCTCATTATAAATGAGACTTCAGTAGGGATTAGATGAAACTTTATTACCTCGTGAAAACCTGTGTCTTCCATTGATAATAACATAATTAAATATTCAATTCGTGGATATACTGCTCAACGCATGTTAAGAAGAGACAAACGCAAATTCAAAATTTCAAATTTATCGCATTCCATTCGCTCTTCCGACAAACTGGCACACCAACTTCTTTCTTAATTCAAACTTATTTATCGAGGATTGCAGGATATGAACCAGAGAATCCTGCGGACATACTATTTGCGGAAAAAGCGACTGAATATTTTGGTAAGTTTGGCGAAATGGGCAAAACCAAATGGTTGGAACGGAGGCCAAAGTCCTTCGTGAAATTAAAGAAGTGTTGTTGAAACATGAATTTTTCGCGACCACCTTCAAATGTTATCGGACGAAAATGGAGAAATTAAATGATAAACGTAATAAACTACCCGGTAAAATACACCATTCAATATAAACGCAATATACTTCGGTCAAAATTTCGATAATATTCCATATCGACGGGAACTTCTCGTCTCGTCTTTTCCCTCCCTCTTTCTGTCTCTCTATATCTTCACTCTCATTTCTAGGCTTTATTAATATCAGTTCACTCCTATCTTCGGCTACAATTGCGCTAATTGAATAGCTAAACGTGACGAGAATGTTGATCGGATGCTGAGTCAGTCCGATAATGAAGTCGTTCGCTCGATTCCGTTGAATTTTCGACGGCAGTTGAATCGCTCGGCACCACTTGGTTTTATTTGAAATGCCAACTGTACCGGATTTTTGCCAGTTTTATTTAGACACTGTTACGAATTGAACCGAGCCAGCGAATTGCCGTGTTTTTCTTATCGCTCGTTTTTGGTTGGCAATTGCTTCCCTGATCGAACAGAAATTATGAATTGCTTATCATTACGCTTCAACCCTTAAGTGGCCTTGTGCACGGGACTTTCCCGAATTTTCGCATTCTGTTGTCTCTCCCACACTCCTATTTAGCACCTTCAGAATCCAAATGCCTTCTTATTTCTGCTGGCCTTGAGCGCTCCAGCGTGCCAGTCGCCACTGCCGCGTGTCCGTTCTGCGTGGTTTAGTTTACGTCACAGTTTCATTCCTTTATTTTGGATGTTTTCGTAGCTGTGAAGGCGATTGTTCATTACTTCAGCGTAATTTTACATCACACAATGCTCTCAAACACTGGACCTCCAAAGGTACGTGTCGACTATCCAAACTTTTGCAAGCAATTGGCTCGTGGATTGAAAGGTTAATTGTTAAATATCGATGAATCTGAGATCGAGGGTGAAAAGAATGTCATAAAAAATGAAGATGGTACAAACTCTGAGACATCAAACGATGATAATAACTGTGACGAAGAATCTGACAACCAAATTAAGAAATAATTTTACGGCAGGAATAAGTTCAAGTGATCGGCAGCTGAGCCAAAGAGTATCGAAAGATCACAACATTATCAAACTTCCGGCCTTGCTATATGCTTCTAAAATTTCTAATGATATTGATACTATGATAGTCTGGAATTACATTTTAGTAAATTATTTTATTCTTTCAGTGAATAAAAACTTCAGTAACTTTAAGATAACACAAATGTGGTAAATTTGGTAAATTTTAATCTTAATTTCTCCTATTATTCTATTTTGAAAAACTAAATATAATGCATTTTGCAAAAATATATAGACCAATGTTGATTACAGCATGTTTCCGTTAATACATGTTGATAATTTCAATACAAATTGTAGTTCGATGGATTGAACGATGCTGATTGCGCGTGAAGCTGTCACGGTGCCACATAGTGGCCATTGTGAATGGGTCCACTTGTTCTTAGATGGATTTCTAAGTATTATACATTTTATGTTTCATTAAAAAAGTTTTGAATATAGTAAATGTGCATTGAATGTTTAATGGTAGCGTGAAATAAGAGGCGTATTGTTTCACGGCACTCAGAAATGAATGATTAAACAGTCGAATTAACGATGATGAATTTAAATGGTAAATGTTCTGTAACGGAATATTTTCTCATCCCTGTTTCTAGGGTTATAAATATATTAGATATATGCATAAACATATTATCATGAATTACTTAAACATACCTATACATGCTTCATTATATTGAAAGTGAAAACACTACTCTCGATAATGGTAAAAATGAATGCGATAAAGTACATTGTTTCATATATATATATATAGTTACTTCGTCGCCGACGAAGGTTCCCGGGCCCGGAAAGCTTCTAATGCCTTTATTTTCATAAGCTATCGCCCCAGTGACTCCCTGGATATCTCTTAAGTGTCCATAGTACTCTTTTCAACGCCTTGTTGCCTCCCAAATTAGTCATACCTTCACTAATGCTTCTTCTCCACACATCTTCAATAATGCTAAGATTCAACGCATTTTGAATTTCTCAAGAGTATCCATGGCTGCAGTGTGACGACGCTTACACAAATACCTTATTCAACCCCCTTTTATATAGCTTTAGGAGTATGGATGATAATTTCTATATATGGAGTTTCTTTTTGTCACGATATATGGAAGAAAACGAAAATAAGGACGTTATAAAGACAAAGATGATTGGGAAATTTTGAAACAGGAGAAAAAACTACTATCTACAATAACCTGGAATCGAACCCGGGTATTCCACCACTGAACTAAAGTAGCAGACTAACGCTCTTGTTTCCAAATTTCCTTAATGCCTACAGCATAGGGTTCATATGATACAGAAATTCCATATATTTATAAAGGTGATCTTATATAATTATATTCTTGATACTATTGAAGTGGCGATAGATTCAAGAAGGTATAGAATAGAACATTAGGAATCACCATGAGAAATAAGATAGATAGAAATTCATATCGCCACAGCGGCTGACCGAAGGGGAGCGTGGCATATTACGCAAGAAGATGAGAAGAAAGCCCAAAAGAGGCCAAAATGAATAGAGAAAGACGAAATGAGAAAGTCAGCAGTTGTTAAATTGAAGGAACCATGGCATGGATATAAGTGCGAGCTCAAAGTGTGAATATCAGGGTAAAATGCAGAAATAGACTAAAGTGATATAAACGCGCAGATAAGTGAAGCAAAGAAAATATGAACGTCATTCCCCTTTAATTTTTTAAATGGAAATTCCGTATTTTGTCGGCATCTGCTGCAATATTTTTCCTATAAACTGACATGACAATATTGTAGCAGGAGCCGACACTATGCGGAAATTCTATTTCACAAATAAAAGACATATTTTCCTTCAGTTGTACCAACATGTACAAAATAAATCATTTCAACCGAATAAAAGATTCTTAGGATTGAATTTAGGGGAAATGGAATCGATCTTTCGATCGAGAAATCACTTCAAAGATTCGAAAAGTTCATTTTTATAGCGAATAAATCAATAGCAGTTCGCCTTTTCTTGTCACTCGACCTATTTTCCAAAGATATAATCACACTCCAATCCATCGCCCCCTTCGATTAATCCTTGGAGGAAAACGAGCTATTCATCTTACGACGGAAAGATATAATGCCTAACGATGTGCTTTTTCAAACTTACAAAAGTGCCTAAACTTGCCCGTCATCAAATTTAGCAGTTTGTTCTGCAATTAGCAGGGAATTAAAGTTTAATCGAATTGGAGAAAACAATGTCGATTTCAATCTTCTGAGGAGACATGTAGTAATTTTTGCTACAAGAAACCGACATTAAATATATATTCGGCACGGGCGAATTCCCCATGGAAGCAAGGAAAGCATTGCTTCCAAATTAGAAATTAAAATAATAATAACAGTAATAACTATAAAAGTTACTCATTCACAAGAGCAATTTTAGAAGCGCAACTTCAGTAAAACCGTGCGATTGCGCGACATTTTAAAAATCCACCTTCACAGCAGGCGCCATACAATGGCCGAAAATAATGCTACTAGCCGACTAGGAAGCAAGAATATTATTGCGTACACGTCGATAAGCCATTCGCTGTAGTACACGGACGGAGACTAAGCGTCTACTCGAATTATTTTACAGTTCTATGAAATCACAATTCTGACATTTTGCGTGAACCTTCACGTTTGTGTTA
Organism: Tanypteryx hageni; assembly: GCA_028673005.1. Lineage (NCBI taxonomy): Eukaryota > Metazoa > Arthropoda > Insecta > Odonata > Petaluridae > Tanypteryx > Tanypteryx hageni. The sequence continues at coordinate 119,199,587 of CM054115.1, forward strand.
TAGTAGTGTATTAACGAATATTATTTCCAAAGAATTTGGCTTAGTTGGGAGGAATTTCGTGGTTTTTCTCCGATTAATAAAGTATAGAGTGGAAGCAAGTTGAAAATTGCAAACATGAGTGACCGAGTGCTTCAAATGCTTCTGTTGTGCTTTCAAGCAGCCCTGGTGAGGTTTCATGTTATACAGTGTGTATTTTATTGACGAAAAGTTTTTCGTCGAACAATTTTCAGGAAAACAGGTTGACCAAAACCACGCCTAAATTTAAATATAGAAATTAAATCATGCATAAGCTATTTTAACGTAGATATTTATAACAGTGTCGAAAGGCTGACTGGATGTGAGAGCAAATCAAAATTATTTTGTTGGCCCTGCTTACATTTTTCGATCGACAAAAATGTTTGGTCTAAAACGGGATTTTCTGATTTAAATAATCTTCGTAAGGTAATAAAGAGATCCGATAAGTAAAGAACATTTGCAGTAAATTCTTCAAGAAAAACATTTAGAAAACCTCGAATAGAACATGTTTTAGATAAACAGCTGGAAATTATCATTCGTCAGTATAACAAAGCAGTAAAGAAAAATCGGGAAGTGTTAGAAAGACTTATTGATATTATTGGTTTTTTGGGAGAGCATGAACTTGGCTTTTGTGGTCATGACGAATCCAGCGACTCTGTAAATTAAGGTAATTACGTGGACTTGGTTGCTAAATACGACGAAACTTTGGGAAACCATTTGGAATATTCCAGTGTTTCGCGGCACGTTCAGTGCAATACAGGATGTTTTAATTTCTTGTGTTTCCCAAGTCGCACTGCAAAAAATTAAACAAGATGCGTTCGACTGCCTCAAGAATTGTTACGGAAATTATTTCGACATAGCTGCTATGCGTTCTGAACTTTCGGTTATATACCAAATAGAATACATTGATAAAAACAGCGTTAGCGATTTATATCATTTCATTGAAGAAAACTGTTTAGACAAATCTTACTCTCAAGTGGCAAAATTATGTGAATTAGTATTGACAATACCTGCGACCAATGCCTCAACTGAACGCAGTTTTTCAACTCTCAAACGTATCAAAACATTCGTGAAGAATTCCACAAATCAAGAAAGCCTCTCTAAATTATCAATTATATCAATCGAAAAAGCCCTCTTCAAAGAACTTGATCGAAAACCCGTGTTATATGATGAAGTCATTGCAGAATTATCAAAGAAGGAAAGAAGAATTCCTCTGCATTTCAAATAACAAGGTAAGATCTGATTTTCATAACAAATCGCTTCCGTATCAAAAAATCTCAGAATTCGCCACTGATTCGCCATCTTGTCTCATTAAGGAAAGCGTACATAGGGCGTCTTGAATGTCAAAATATTTATCGCATCTACACTTTATGGTATGGAAAGTTTACTTTTATAACATTTAACATTTGCTATGATAGAGTGAGGAATTGAATTATTTATTATTTTTTCACTAAGAAACAAAATATCTATAAAACAAAAAGTATATAAAAAATTATTTATCTGGGATCGACATTCGCGGTATACTCCAAATTGTCCACATGTCGAAAATATGCCGATTTTAATGCAATCTTCACCCAAGAGGTCGTTAATCAGTGATGTCACATCGTTTATCATATTTTGCTGCAGGATAAGCAATTATAGATTTTATTTAAATTTTCTTAATGTAAACCACATCCTAATCTTTCTTTATTAGCCAAATTAAATCTTACCAGCAGTCACACTTTTACCTCATCATCAAACGTTCCTCCTCATATTTAAAAAATGTAATAAAATAATCCACACAGGTAATATTTTACCTATCAAATTATAATTTTTAGTAATGCGAAGGATTATATGCAACAAGGTAGCTGATATCCATCTTCACTCATATTACTAGTCATATATTGAATAGAGGTTACGTACTAGTTTTATTAATAAGGAGAAAGAACGACATTTTAAGTTTTAAATAAATTTCTCATATATGTAATTCTATTAATTTTCTGCTTGGTGAAGATGGGGGAACGAGATTATCTAAATAACTGTAAAATTGCGATAGAAAATAAACCAAACCCTTAAAGTATTAAATTCGTATTTTTCATTTATATATATATATATATATATATATATATATATATATATATATATATCACTCACATAATGAATACATTTTTTTCAAACAAAAATTCAAAAATATGTTCTTATTGTTATTCTCTCTAATGTTTCTTTTAATGATCAAACGTTTTAGAATGAAGTTATCCCATCATTCATGGTCTCATTAAAAATCGCATGGCCCAAAAAGTGACTGTCGATTAAGGGGGAAAATGGAATGACTTGCACTTCTTTGGATAAAGGGATTTTGAGTTAAGGGGATAAAACACCCTCCGTCAGCGGCAAAGTGACGTCACGGTCCCGGATTCATCTCCTAACAGTTAGCCGATAAGCACTTTAAGTTTCCTTGTCATTAAAACTCCATAAACCGCTTCAATATTCGTTTTACGAAATCTTTTTTGTAGCCTCGCGCGGAAAATTGCCACCTTAATGTTATGCGATATTTTAAAAGGCTCATAAAGCGATAAAAATGTGTATTTTATGCTGTTTGGAGCGCCGAAATTAAAAATCGATGATAAAGAGCTCGCTGGCTCTATAAATCCGCAAGATGTCTATTAAAATAACAATTTGAAACGTGGATTTTTGCGCATCACTAATTAAAAACACGAGCAGCTGCGTATGAAGCAATAAAATCTCATCTTTAATTTGACATTTAAATTTGTCAAACAATTGCGCACACTTCGAGGTTACGCCGATTTTTAACTAATAAAAAAATGACACTTTTTATTTAAGTTTGTTAGTGAACAATTTTATTTGATTATGGAATTCGTCCATTAACTTAATTTTATTAAAACTGAAATTTCTCATATCGGTGGTTAAGGGGCTAAAAACTCATTCATTTAGAGCGCATTTTTCTTTTTAAAAATGTACTATGTTTTCGTTTTGTCCGACCGACCGTCTGTTCGCCTTTTTGGGCAATATCTCTGGAAACCTGCAAATTGGAGAAGCTAAAATTTCATGATAAGGCGGCTTATATAAGGGCTAAATACGAGCAGCATTTGGTGGATCTTAATCTAGCTGGTGGAGAGTAATCGGCGTTTTTTCCGACCCTTTTTTTCATTTATACCACCGTAAGAAAAGCATGATATCGGTGCAGGGCATTATAAATTTGAATTTTTAAATTGGTTAGAATTAAGATAAGAGCTCGGAACATGAACAGTCCTATAGCTGAAAAACAGATTTATATTTAAAGAAAATAACTCCATTGTGTCGAATGAGAGCGAACAATTGCTTTCATTAAAAAATGATGGAGAATTTTAAAGTTTTTAACAATGGGAAATGTCAAATGCCATGGCAACGAGACCACTGCCTTTAAATGGGAAACAGAATTAAATAGCATTGATATGATTCTTATAAGCTGAATTTATAGACAGTTGCGAGGCCTTTGATCTTAACCAAAGAAACAATTTTATGATGATGTCTTGATTATAAGACAAGGAAATAAGCGCCTCATTTCTTCCTTCACTTGTTTTAAATGCATCCAATATCAAAGTTTGGGTCCGTTTTTATGAAAATTAATAATAATTAGCAATGGAAGAAAGACATTCAATTTCTTAAAGCTAAAAATTAAAATGTTTTTAAATGATAAATCAGATGTAGAATAAAATTACGTTTTTAATTTAACATGCTTCTGAACAAGTGAATACTCGGAAAAAAATGTTATCGAGGCATGAGAAGAATCTAAATCACAATACGTACATATTTATTACTTACTGTTCATCTTTTGCTAACTTTAATCATGACTCTCATAGCAATTTAATAACATAGAGATAATATTCAGACTAACGTAATACTATTGAGCACCACCGCAGCTCTTTTATATCGACTACCTAATACATGAGTCACAGAACAGCTAAATTCACCTCATTAATCTCAAAAATATCGCATGAAAAGAAATTAATTCTGCATTGTAGTAACAGTGGTCTAATGTAACGGTCTATTTAAAAAAACAACATTTTTTACACTATACCTCCGTAAGTAAATTCCATTCTCTTTTATGAAAAATTTACGAAAACAAAAAATGGCAAAGCTAATTCATAAAGTGCCAAAAAAACAGACAAATAAAAGCTTCACATGCTGCAGAAATAATCTTGCAATAAAGAACAAAGGTTCGCTCCAAACTTAAACCAATCAATACTCTGCTCTAAAAGTATTAATATTCAATTTTGGACGACGTTAAAAGTGACGATAATGGTTCCGGTTATTTATTAACGCGGCTTAATGAGCGATAAATCTCTCTCATATTGTTGACCCACATCGTTTATTATTGGGAAATTGGTGTTATATTGGGGACCGTAATTAATAGTCGCGGCAGTTTTTACCAGAATCACTGGTAATTGAGTTTGATTAAAGCGAATAGAGACAGCCTCTCACTGCAAATAGATGGTGCGAGGGCATTCGAAAGGACGGCGGAAATAATGATTTAATTAAAAAATCGGTATAAAATTTTCAATAAAACTCATCCGATTCGCTATAACTCGTCAAAATAGAGCTACTTTCAAGAACCATAATAAATAGTTTCTGAGAGATTGGTATTTCATCTACAAAGAAAATGAAAGCAATAGACAAAGAGATGTCGACAGAGAGATAGAAAATAATGAAAATGTGTTATGGCGATGCCGAGTGGCGATGTGGGCCAACTTCACGAAAAAAGGTGGCTTGAAAGCAGTGAAAACTTCCAGGACACGTCATACAAGATCGAATCTCGCTCATTGTTAGAGCAGGGTCGATAGTCGAAAGTCAACTTTGCTTCCATACCTTATGCTAAACATTTAATATTATTTTTTATCCGATCAATCCGCCTCCATTTTAGCGTCGGTATTTTGAGATTCGGAGTTGGAAAGATGGATAACCAAATAAAACCTACACGCTTAAAATGCAGCTCACGGAAGCCTACGTGCATGGATAAAAGGGGCACTCTTCTGCGTTATTATCATGACTTGTGTTTAAAAAAATACTTGAAAATATTTATTAATAAAACTCAACAGTAAATTTGGTTCATAAATTCGCCATTGGAAAATACCTTTTCAGTCAATCCTTTCTCTTGGAATGATTTATGGGCCAATATGTCACGGATGCCTGCTCGCGAATACGCGTGCCGGTCAAAGAGTCGGAGCAACGAAAAATAAGATCCTAACGGCGCAATCATCGACCCGCACTCTAGTCTAGACCCGCGCGCGTCCGTGCATTGGTCCGTTCTGACCGCGCTTGCGAACGGCCGTTGGCCAAAATCCCCAAATGATTTATTGCGAACTAATACCTGGGGGGAGAGATATTGACAACCGTGTGTTTGATAAAGAGATTGCTCCGAAAATCTGCAGAAGTAGGATAAAATGTCTATTTTGTTGGCGAGGAGTCGATAACTACCGCATTTAAATTGATTCGTCGCAGTATACTTAAATTTACGGAACTTCATTATAAATAAAACGATGAAATTGAAAGCAACTTGCATTTTTTCCATCAGTTATAATCCTTTCCAAATAGAGATATTGGCGAGAAGATATGATAAATATATTAAAGTTTCATTATCACCGTGGAAGAAGTATTATCTGCATTAATAGTGGTTAAAGCGAAAGAACGGACTTTTTCAAAAAACGTTATTTAATATGTTTACATTATATTATCTAAAAGGTATAAAAGGCTACTTCTGTCCCTTTGTCCTTTGTGGGTCCTTCTGTCACGCTATAAAAATGCAAATAACTCGATAAAAGATGGATATGAATATTTTTTAAATTTGGCAGGAATGCTAAATTCGCATATTTTAAGGTGAAAACGAAAAAAAAATCTCTAAAAAAATACTTGGTTCGACTCTAAGGAAGACATAAGATAACACATAAAAATCGACTTTTCGACGTGCAGATTTTTATTCTTTTTGAGATTTAAATTAGAAAGAATTAACTTACGATCTTCGGATTTGAACCATTTTAAAGATATAATTATGAGGTTTGTTATTATTCCATCTTTTTTCGCCTACAGTTCGAAATTGCTCATGTTAAACGTATAATTCACATATTTTGGGGAAATCTTTCCATTTAACGGGCTGTTGCTTTACCAACCCATTACATTGCTAAACCCCGAATTCCTATTGTTATTTCAATCCTTATGGGTTTAAGCGTGCTTTGAATGCTTTTAGTACGAGAGAGAGAGAGATAAGGAAGAAAGGAGAGGAGAGGGAAATGATTTTCATAGCAACAAATGTAAACAACATTCGTTGCGTTATTTAGAGAAGGAATAAATTTTAATGTAGAACATTAATCATTCGTATATATATATCACTTAGAATCATGGTGGGAGTTCAAAGCTGGAAACTAAGAACGCCTAAAAGATCGAGTTTGTTTTCCTGACATCGATTTTTTAATACGCGTCGAATCGACCAACAGATCATTTTTAAACGCGAGAATTTGACGCATTCTTAGTGATTCACATTGTTGCCGGTTTCGCGTAATTGGTACCATTGTCTTGGATAATAGCTTCGCGTCGCGTCTATTCACGAACTTTCATAAAAACCTTTCCCGTTGAGTTTCAACGGGCATCTCCCTAATTTTAGTATAAATGCCTTCCAAACCATACATGGTATTTTCTCGATTAATCAGTAATGAGTTTATTAATTCTAGAAAAATACCCACAATACAGTATTTTGCTGAAGATGTGATTTTACACAATCGATAGATTCGCTAACAAAGCGTTACTAATTTTCGCATCACTTACAGGATTCCCTTCAACTATTATCACGATCGGCAATAAAAATCAATCGCTAAAAACAATATCTAGAAAACCGATCCGAAACCCCAATCGCCGTCCTTTTCATGGAACTTCCATCGTCATTACCTTTATACCGAATTTCCTCTCTACGGGGGAAAATAAGCTCTGATTAACACCAACAAAAAGGGCGAATTGGTGCGAAACAGACGCGATATATTACGGTGAGAGGGAAACAGACGGCCAATCACGCCAACCTCCATCCCCAACCTCTTCTCTCTCTCTCTCTCTCTCTCCCCCTCCCCCGATCCTCCGCCTCTTCTCTCCTTCAACTTCTCTCCTTCATCCTTTCTGAAGCCACCTCGTCCGAGGAAATTGCAATTAAATTGCCCGTGCGGACGCTGAAGAAACCCCTTTCCCCCGTCCAAAGCGATCTTTTTTTACGGTCTCGAGGAAAGCAAAAGATTAAACGAAGGTCTGGAATCTTTTGAGTTTCTCGTACCGTTAATTGTAATAGCGCAGATTTCCTTAATTTCGGGACCGAAAAAGACCTTGAAATGCAATTGCTATAAAGCAATATCGAGTTACGAAGAAGGAAACGGATGCAGGGAAATCAATGATACGATAGGTGTTCCAGAGACTTTTAACCAGCAAAAGTTATTATTCGTGTTTGTTTGTCGCCCTTATTTTTCCAATAACATAATACTACAGAGAGTAGAAATTGAGTACATTTATACCGCTGCGTAAGGACGTGACTCGCCGTAATTTGCAAGCGGCAATCACACGATCACTAAGCACATGATTTTCACCGAAGAATCTCAAGATTCTGAGTTCACATTTGTTTTAATCGTTCACTGTAGAAATTTTTGTTCGTTAGTGGGCTTTGTAATTCTCGAGTAGGCACTGCCGTCATTTGTTATGGATGTTGTATAGACGTTTACATTCTGACTTTACTTCTCGACCCTTATAAGCGTATTTAGTGTTTATCAACGTTAATTACTGTCGACGTGAAAAGATTGAGAAAGCCACATACGCGTTTTGGTTACGAATCAGACGCCTTCAGTTGTAATTCATTAATCGTTGATTCTTATTTCACTTTTATAAATATCCATCTCTGCCAGTGTTTTAGTTATAATAGTCATCTTGATATTTATTTTCGGAATAAGTTCGTCGAGTTGCGCATATTATTTTCGAAATAATTTATCCGGGTTGGTTCCAAATAATGCATAAGCGATAGAAATCAATCTGAAAAGGAAATGATATTTGATTCTTCTATTGAGTAAAAAGAATTCAAAGAGAAGAATTTAAGGCTTTTCCAGAATCCTAACCCAGGTGTTCCAACTTTGGGATGGCTGCTCTAACCAATTAATCCACCAAAAAAATATACTTCCATTTTATTAGGATTTACTTTAGAGCTAAAATTTCTTAACAAGATCTGTTTTCGTTCCAGGATTCCGATAATGAATCTTATGAAGTAACATCCAAAGTTTTAAATATTTTCTCCGACACTTCAAGATCTCAATATTATTTTATCTTCTCTTATATTCGCCAAAAATAACAAGTTAGAAATTGACGAAGCTCTCAGAATGTGATATATTTGTAATAAGATTTCATTTGTTGTTAAAGACTTCCTTGTTTTGCATAAAAACATGGATAGGTAATTCAAGTCTTTTATGCATCTCAGAAAGTTTATTTCATGTTTTTGTTATAAGCTTAAGAATCTTGTTCAGCACTTACGTCTAAGACAGAATTTAATGAAGCAGCACCAAATTTTTAAATATTTACGCTAGGCGGATCTTGCAGTAATTATATGACATGCGCCTATTTTGAACTCCGGAAACTATCTGAATGACGATACTAGCTGATAAGACTTGCACCAACCGTTAACATATCTCAATCGACTAGAAAATAAATAAATGCTTCTCGTAAAGTTCTGCACATTTTTCATTGTCCGTAATCATTGTGTGCACAGACTAAATAGGAGAAGACATTGCTATTGATAAATCTTGTTTAATCCTTTTTAAAAAAGATATATCTTATAGGCATTGGCTGAGAATTGATACGCTGAAATGTTTTTATATTCTATCTATAAATAAAACAAGAAACTTGTTTGTTTAATATTAATTTATTTTCCCGAGTTTCATTTTAATGAAGACTATGATTTATGAAGTGAAAACTTTGACGAGTACGGTGAGATCGATTTCAACGTAAATTTTAAATTATTTCAATAAAAATTTAGTGAATTCATCGTTTATTTACACGCAATAGAAGACGGGTAAACAAACGGCCAAATATTTCCTAAATAATTATTATTTCAAGCATCGATAAATAGTAGTCAAAATCTATCTATTAAAAATATTCTTCAATATATACTAAATAAAACGCAACAAGAATTAACTGGGCAATATTTAGAAAAATTACTCACCAGTTTTAGAAATGTTAAGTTTTAAATTTAAAATAATCGGATAATAATCTTTCAAAATGCGTGTTCATTGTAATCATGAAATAAATTGATTATCTATGTAATAATGGTCAATTTACGTTTCATCTAAGGATTTTTGGAGTAAAATATTCCAATGTTTTGTTATACAGTGTGTATATCGACATATCGAGATGTACACGTAATGCATCATTAAATTTTATATAAATATTCTGAAATAAATCGGCAACTTTGAAAGGTGCCTCCCTAAATTTATCACATTTCCACTTGGCATAATGGGGTTATTCGCTATTTCGACATTTACTCCTGGAGAAGATCTTTCCAAGTTCTCCCGAAAATGTTCCTCGTCAATAACGGTTCGCCTTTCTACACCAACCCCCCCCCCCCCTCACACACGCCCCTCCCTTCCCCAATCCCCCTCTTACCCGACACTCGCATTCAATCCGGATTTCCCGCTAGAAGCATCTTGGGAGACGGATGGTTAGACGGACTCAGCACTTCACCACCGTATTTCTGACGTCGTATCTTGTTAACGCAGCATGTATAAACTCTGCCAATCACGGCTTCCCTTGCGTCCCAGAAGCATCCATCTGCGTACGAGGGATACATTTCATCTTGACGATTTATTGTATGTGGAAGGACGTTGTTATGACGCATGGGCAAATCATTTTAGTCAGGATAAATGAGGAGGGTGGTCGAACCATTTTAGCGTGCGGTTTTTTTTTTAATTTTTACGTTGACTTTTTTTAGAGAGGGGAACAACTTCAAAAATAGTCTAAGTGTGGAAATTTCAAACCGCATATGGAGTTTATCACACTCAGCGCATTAAAATAATATCGATATTGCGCAAATGTACATAATACACTGCTGAAAAGAAATGCTTATATTTTATTCACGGCGTAAGTTATCGACCTCTGTGCTTCCATTATTTAACAATTTTATATTGCAATTAATGTTAGAATTTAAAAATGTAAATGATACAGGAAAATTGTTATTTATTTTATCGCCGATTACTGATCCGATGTGTTGAAGTGGAGCGACGTAAAAATCATTTTACAATGCGAGGTATGAACAGCTGGAAAGGAATCGTCGAAAACAGTCAAATTCTTCAGATTTTTTCACCCTTAAAATGAATAACATTTAAAAAACATTAATTCACGAAAATAGTTTAGGAAATTTTACCAGATGCGAAGTGTATTCTTAATACTCTGATTCAATCTGAACGACTATCATGTTAAATACTAATTACAGAACTACACTGTCTTGTGCGACTTTGTTTTCTCGTACGATGATTTGATCACAAGTAAACAAGATAAAAGGTGAAAGCGCAGAATAGTTAAACTTAAATGCCATAAAAAATTTAATAACCGCTAACTCAGTTTCAAAGCTATCTCAACTTTGCACAAATGTTTAGCTTTACTCCTAATTAACGAGTACACGTGAGAGTAATCTCGTCATCCCAAATGAAAAAGCAGCACGAAAACGAACAAATTTTCCTCTCCAAGCAACAGAGAGAGACATCCATGAGCGGAGACCGGATTGCTCCCTCCCTCGATGGCCACTTCGCCGCGGCGGCCGGAAGTGGGCCAGGCCCCAATGGGTGCCCGCGCGAGGAGTGGCACCCCTTCACCGTGCGACGGCCCCTTCTGAGGCGTCGCCGACGGTACGCTCCCCTCATTGTCCGCCGCTGCACACTGCCAGTTCCTCCTTGCGGAACCTTGAATTTTTCAGCGCATTTTGAACGCGAGATGCCAGCGTCCGTGAAAGGCTCTTGACAATATGCGACTCGCGAAGGTCCTGAATTACTTTGTTCTTGGGAAATTCGCAGGGTTCGGCGGGGCGCAAAGTTTTCCCTCTGATACGAAAGGGGTCACGCGGCCCGAGGCATTTAGAGAACGGGTATTATTTAAAAATTCTTCATTGCCTGGGCTTTTAATTACTAAGGTCTTTTGCCGTGCTGATGTGATGCACGGCTGTGATGCAAGTTTACAGTTATGAAAAATTATATCAAAATTTTTATTTTTGTGTAGTAAAACATCATTTCAAGGTCTTGATGATAATTATTATAAGAAATTCAATACGGTGCAAAGCAGAAATTTAAGGTAAACTCGTAAACGTCAAACCTCTCACAACAACTATAGTGGAAGGATAACGCTTCTAAAAAAATCCGTTTTTAAACAAATTTACATATTTCGCATCTTAAAAATAATTCAATAAATAGTTACAAATGTAAAAGTTTAGAAAATTAGAATTTGTCTCCCGCTATTTTACGAAACAAAAAGTAGTGATAGAAGAAAATTGAAAATAGCGAATAACGCATACAGAAAATTATTAATTATTTTTGTTAATTTCTAAGCTAGAGATGAATAGTACCAAGTATTTTACCAGTCGGGCCTTTTCATTCCCATTTCTTCGAAAAAAATATAATTGAGTCATTATTTATGTTATTCGCTGCAAAAAAGACCTTTCCTTTGTGTTTTTCCCGAGACTTGATCCCGCCGTCATAACGTGAACGGGAGGCCTTAAAGACCTTTTTTGGCCACAAACAACTGACGGCGCCAATCGCTAATTGGCTTCCAGGTGGATTCTGACCCAGAAGTCTACGATAAATTGGAACGCCCACACCTAAAAGTTCTGTTGCGTTTTTCCTGGTGACGTATTGCGCAACCCACGCACACCCGAGTATCGACGCCCCACCAAAGAGACGGAATTATAAAGGGAAACAGGGGGAGAAAGGCAGAAGGGAGAGACAAATAGGAGAGAGAGGAGGGGGAGAGAGAGAAAGAAAGAAGAGACAAAGAGGGGGAGAGGGAGGAGGGGAAGAGGGAGGAGGAGAAGAAAGGATGGGGAGAGAGGAGGGGGAGACAGAGAGGAGGGGGAGACAGAGAGAAGGGGGAGACAGAGAGGAGGGGGAGACAGAGAGAAGAGGGAGGCAGAGAGAAGGGGGAGACAAAGAGAGGGGAGGGGAAGGCGAATGACACCGAAAAAATCTAAAGGATAACAGACAAAGTGAAGGGCAAAATGGGAGAATAAAGAGACTGAATTGTGAACCCGCATGTTTCCGCAGCCGATTATTTTTCTCCCTCTCTACTTCTCTCTCTTTCTCTATCCCTCCTTATCTAGCTTTCGCGTGCATTCGATTTTTTTCGTCTTAGGAAACCTTCAAATGTATGTTTTCTCAGCCTATTTGTTCCACACTGAATTCCTCCATTTCCGCTGAGATGATCTGAGGACATTATGACGAACGTGAGTTCAGCGTGCGATGTCAATCGTAATAAGTAGATGTTATAAGACAGGGGTGGCCAACTTGTTTCTTGTTGCGATCGACATTTTTATATAAAAAGTAGTCACGAGCAACCATGACGAAAAACTTTTTAATGCAATTATTAAATACGAGTATAAAGGGAAAATAAAAATTACTCATTTCAAAATATACAAGTTTTGATAGAACAAAGTTTATTGCATTTATTGAATAAACGAAGAACACTTCAAAATAAACATTTTGGCATAAAACATTTTGAAATATAAATATACAAAAAATGAAGATAACTTTTAATTTTAATTAATGCGAAGTTTTCTTTACATCATAATATGCTTTTTCTATCAGTATTTCTTTGATCCTTGATTACGGTAAGACGCAATAAATTAATTTTATTTATTCACGATACATACAGAATGCATATAGCTTTCAGCTGTTTAGACCTCCGATCATTCCCTGCCGCTAGGGGCGCTATCGTCGCTGTTCTCACATTTTGAAGGGAAGTGGATGGTATTACTATTCTAGTGTATTTGCCTAAAGACCTCTATTTATCTTGTGCCAATCCTGCTTGCCTCCTCCTGATCACAACCGCTGCATTGCCACACCACCACACTACTCCCCTCCTCCCCCGAATACTAGCGCCAACGGAAGAGTACAAATATTTTGTTGCAAAATATTTAGAACAGCAAGAATAGATGTCAAAATGTCACAAGTCAAAAAATATGAAATACCCACTCCGCGAAAACATGTGCATCGCCTGCTGTTACTCGAGATAGACGGCCACTCGGAAATTGCGAACACTGCCGCGATCGACCGAAAATGGCTCCGCGATCGACTAGTCGATCGCGATCGACCTGTTGGCCACCCCTGTTATAAGACAAATAGGAGTGTTTATATATCATCGCTTGAGTTCGCCCTCTCCTCCCCTAGGTCACGAGCCTCGGTTACTTGCATCGGGTGCACCACCCTCTCCTGTATCCTATTTATCGCACAAGAGTGATTCGAACAAAACACATTTCAACTACACTCGCAGGTATCCATATGACACGCGGTATGTAGGTTTGGCAAATTATCTCTTACTAAAATTAGTTTTCGAGCTCGACTTATAGATGGAACGCAATTCACGATCGAGGTAGCTAAAATTGAATAAACTTTTCAGAATCGACAATCTTTGTATTACCACGAAAGACAACGGCTTTGTTGCCAAAATGCGTAACTGATTTTATCGACGTCCTAACTATGAGCTTCATTTTTGCCATATCTGCAATCTTAAGTATTTATTCACACGCACAGCGAATAGTTATTTTTGGAACATCTCTTGCTTTTCCCGATTCTCACTAATTTTCACTCGGAAGTGACTGTGGCCGCCGGCTATATCGAATCCCACAAGCGTCTTTGCGTTTATCTCAGTACCCCGTGACACGAATATTCGACTGAAAGCGTCCCTTTTCATGACAGAAATATAATAAGCTTATTTGTTACAAAAACAATTCCACTGATGCATGATGAATAATTTATAAAAGTGCAATAACAGAACAAATTAAAAAAATTTTGGGTTGAAAACTAATTCTAAATAAGTAAATCATAAACGTTTTTCGAATAGATGGATAGGCTACAACAAATCAAAATTATATATCCGTTTGAATATCGCTAATAGCAAGGACTTGGATTGGTATGTTGCTAAGAAAGGTGTGCATAATATTGTTTCTTTCACATTCTTCGACTAAGTAAATTCTTATCATGATTTCGTGAAAACTGGAATAATTTAGAAAAGGTATTTAGAAATTTTAATTATGGATTTCTAAGCCTATCAGTTATTTTATGCTTTACTATTTACTTAGATCTTTGATTGAAGCTAGAGATGGCCCTGCTGTCAGTATAATATAAAACCTGAATTTTATAATTTTCTTGCCATAATTCTAGGAAAATGTACCTGAATTAATTCCAAGCCGGGATTTCACTTTGTATGTATTAAAACGAACTAGCAATTAGCAACCAGGTAGTATTTCTTTTAATTTGACTTCAAATTAAAGGTTCCTTCCATTCCACACAAATATTATCATCATTTTTACTCATTTTAATTGCCATTTTAATCCTCTCTTTTTTGGTCAATTAATTACCTCACATTTTAAATTACATATTAATTCATTTATTTTCAGCTTCCAACATTCTTATCCAAATCCACCTCTGAATACATATTGCCCTTCTTTGTCTATTTCGTGATTCTTTTTTCCTTTTCTCATTTCCCTTATTTTTCTTGTTGACTCTCAGCTATATCCAAATGTCCAACAGCAGAGATTTGTGATATAAATCTATATCAGTTCCTTTGCTTTCGCGTCCTTTATGCAGTTTCTCTCCTTTCTTATTTTGTAGCCTCATTCTCTCAACTGAACTCTTTCTAAATAACTCCTATATTATGCGTTTACTAAACAATGAGCTCGTTATAATTATTATTTAGACAAAGCTGTCAGCATTTCTCCTATTCCATTCTAAAGAATGATTTTCGGCGATTTCATCAGATCCTCTGACATCCTCTAACCTGTCTCACTTCACTCGACCTCATGCGTCAAACCTGCTTCCCTTCTAGATTTCCTTCCTTTATACTTTATTATTACACTTCGCCATAAAATATTGATATTTTTGCGCTAAAAATGGTCTCATTCAACTCGTTTAGTAACTATAGATAACGAATCAGAGATTAAAAATTATCTTAAATCCAAAAACACTCAAAATCGACGAAGATATGAATCACATCTAGAGATATATACATCCTATAAAATTGATTTACACTGCAAATAGAGCAACTCCAACTGCGGGATTTGTATCGATTCCCGAACCGTAGCAGCATTCCGTGGTGGAGACGCGTTAGATATCGTTTAGCGAGATTTATCTCTCGTATAAATTAAAAAATGTCTTTCTAAACGGAATTTCCGATATCGAGCGATTGTTGCTCTCCCTCCCTCTCTATCTATCTCGAGAGAAAGAGAGAGAGAGAGAGACTGAAAGATGAAGGAGAGGAGACTCCCAAATCGCGATTCTGCTAATTGCAAAGTAATATTCTGCCATACTCCTTATGCTTGGATTAAAGTCTTCTTTTTCCACAGAAAAGGCATTACTGACAGAATTTTTCACGGGAAAAGTTTATAATAATTAATCATAGAGTGCTGATCTAGGCGATGGAATAAGAAAGCAAGCGCCTCAGAGAAACGACGTGACATATTTTGCCAATGCGATGGTAAATCGAGCTACTTAAGTGGTGTAAACCTTCACGAAATGAAAGTTTGGCTCTCAGATGAACAATTGCCGAACCGGTCGAAAGTTTTAAATGTATGCGATTGCGTTTTTCCTTTTGAAATTATTGCGTCTATAATTACTAAAAATATAAGAGAGAAAACTAGAAGAATTGAATCATAATCAGGAATTTTGATTTTAAAACATTTTGTTTTCTTTATGTTGCATGTAAGGTAAGTATAGACTAATGCATCGCGAACATTTCAGTCAAAGAAATTATAAAAGGAGCGCTTACTTCGCTGTAGGAATTTTATGGGTTTCCGTAATAATAATAAAAAACAATAGTTTTTATTAGAACTTTAATTTTAGCATTCGTATAATAAATTCCTCAATTTTTCCATTGTATGAATTCGCCTCGAAGGTCTTGCGGCAACAACAGCGGATTTCATCCAATTAGGTAGTGAGGTCTTTTTGCGAGGCTCTCGTCAAAATTGCCTTCACCATTCCAGGTCAATTAATCAAATAATTTCAGAGGGATGACGAAGGTTACTCTTCGGAACAACGCAATCTAACAGAAGCCATATTTTACTGCCATAATGTTCCTTGAACATTAATAAGATAGCCTTTTAATGCATTTTATCAAGTAAGTATGTATGTTAATTTTTAAAGTTGAAAGGTTTATCTTGGGCACGCGGATAAATCAATCAAAAAATAACTCCGACTTAGTCAATAATTGATCCTTAATTTATTTTTAATAGTCAATAAATAGAATAAACCTTTTTAAATAAGTTTTCCCATTAATATAAAGCAAATAGGGGAAAGTGGGGTAAAACCTGGTAGCTAATGTTTGACTGCTCACAGGTAATATAATAATAAGTAAAAACTCCTTTTTTTAGAGAACCTGCGGAAACTATTGTAGTTGGCTGTCACTATGCTGAATTAAAAAAATATCTATTTTAATTGTTGGAAAATTTAATTTTTTGAAAAAAGACACATCACCCGGTATTGCCCCGCTGGCGGGGTAAAATCGAGTAGTCATTTATGTAATAGTAAAAGATAATTTTTTTTTAAAAGATAAGGAAAACGGAGTATGATAAATACATAAAACATACTTCAGTGAAATACATTTATTAAAAATTTCAATAATAAACAATAGGTATTTTATTTTAGTTATTTTAAATAACGTTTTTCTGAAAATACTGTTAGATTGTTATTGCTTATTTTTGGTTTTTGAAATTTCATTTATTGAAATAGTTCTCACACGATTGAAGGTCTCCTTCTTCTACTCTACAGCAGGCATCATGGGCCCAATTTTTGCACGTCATGCATTGAATCCATCCTTCTCCGGAACTTGAATTTAAGTAGATATCTTTGCAGTAGATGCATGCTGCATCATTGTCGGCTTCTTCTTCTGACAAGTTACAAAGGTGTTGAAATTACATATTATGCATGTTCGCATTAAGCTAAAACTAAATTTTGACATTTTAGAAGGAGAAAACTTCTCGGTCAAGTACAGAATTTTTCTCTTAAAATGTCAAAATTTTCTTCTTCTGAGCTGGTGGAGTCTTCATCAGTAGCTGTTTGGGCAATAGTGTTGGATTTGATTTCCTGATTATTTGTCACTTTTCTTTTCTTTGTATAGTGTATTGTAAAAGGCTTCTTTTTTCACCGAGTCTTTCGTCTGACGCTTATTTTGGGCTGCTACTGCACTCTCTAACAGACTTATACGGCGAGAAAGTGAGGTTGGTAGTTGAAACTATTCTTTTATCGTTCTTTTTCTGCTGCTACCTTTCAACGTGAGGAACTTTCACTATACTATAGGGAGGAACATGGAAGGATGAGTTGTGTGAAGTCGACGCTAGAGATTCAAGAGTCTCGATACTCCGAGTTCCTACAGAATTTTCGGACGATTGATGAGGAAAAACTAAAATCGAACCTTGAGAAGTTGACGATTTAGGCTCAGTAGTTTTTGGGGGATGGATAGCATTATCAGATTGCAGAGACTTTTCAGTGACGTCACTTGACAGAAGTGATCTTTCAGTTGTTTCAGAGGGCGCGAACAGATACTCTGGGAAAACCTTACGGTTGAGGGATGAATTCCTCTGTTTTTGAAGCCGTTAACAACTGTTTCCATTACGACTGCCCTCATAAGTGCAGTCCCAAGCATTTTCGCAACTTGATATATGGTGACGCAGCATCCATGATGCAGAGACAGCCGTGCATCATTTACTTAAATATAATGGATATCCTTTTTACTTGCTTCTTCTGTTGATAAGCCACTCCGAGCTTTCTTCACCCTATCTTCCAGGGTGCTTTATGGTACATTGCAGGCTTTCGCTGCTTTTCAATATCCCATCGTCCCATCCAAAACCTCTTTTATTGCTCCTTTCATGCTGTTTTCAGACCACGATTGCCTTTTTGATGATCTTTTATGGTGCCTTGGCGTGTTTCACACATTAAAATAAAAATAAAATGGTTGGCAAACTTCAAAAATATCTAAATGGGTTTATCCGGAGAGTCGGGGTAAAATCGGGTACTACCCGGTTTTGCACAATCTGGGGTACCCGGTTTCACCCCACAAGACCTTAATTCGGAATAAATGACGTCACAGGCACTACAAACATATGGAAGATGTAACACTAATAATCAATAAACCTAAATTACGGTAGAATAAAAGTATTTACTTACCAGGTACAGCAAAGTATCGTGTCTTGATTTATAAACCTCTAAACTTGGATGCAATATTTTTCCTTTCCACACAGAAATCTTAAAATTGCCTCACACTTCAACACAACATGTGTTCCATCGCTGATGTTATCCATCAACTAACTTTTCAGCTGTTAAGAATAAATTCAGTACCGTGTCCGACAGATAGCAGCACTGCAAAGACATTATTAGCAGGTTCCCGGTCTCACCCGCCTACCCGGTTTTACCCCCCTTTCCCCAATACATATTAAAAAATAATTTAATCTTCTTCCAATTGTCACACAGCTAAAGGATGCAATAGTAAAGTGTGACAAACTATTATTCAATTCTTGCTAAAAATGCAAAAGAGAAATATCGAATGGAATAAATAACGGAACGGGAGCTTATTAAAATGCTATTTTAAAGTCCGTAGTGTATTTAGCCGCCTTGAGGAGTTTGTGCGGAACATGCAAGTGCAAGAGGTATGAGTCTATATAAATATGTACAAATAAAATCATGTAAATACGCATTTTATTACTAGTATTGTAATTTGATGAGAGGAAAATAAAAACTCATAATTTCGTGTACTAATGGTGCCAAACCAGTCGATCGCGATCCTGAAGCAAATCGACCTCGATGTGACAGTTGAGAACAACCTTTTGTGTTGGTGTGTTGTACATATTTTTGCTCCGCATTTACTCTATGATTTTTCCTTGTCACTTAGAGTTATTTTGAGATTTAAAATAATTTATTACTGTTTTATAAACGAGTGCTGCGTACAGTTCTAAAAGAAATCAAATACATACCATTTAACAATGAATGGAAGGAAGAATATGGACAAGTGTGTTTATTTGATGAGTAATGTTATTGTCTCTTTACCAAAAAGGATTAATCTTAACCAAATTTTAGCGTTTTCTATGCACACTATCTACGTGATTTTCCTCCGAAATCATCAGCAAGAATAAATAAAGTTAAAAACTTCTCATTTGAAAGAAAAAGTCTGCAATGGCCGAGTCCTTACGTATTTTGCAAAACAAAAAGACTTTAACAGACGGTGATAGATTCAAAAAAGCATATTTGTAGGCTGCAGATAGTTCATTTGAAATTTACGAAAACCAAAAAAACGTTATTCAGTTGTCAAGACAAATCGTGGCGATACGAGTTGATACCATGGCACTTTATTTGCAATCACAAAATGAAAGACATTTTGAAACGTGCTTCGTTTTCACATCAGTTTGACAAAACCATTTGGACCCTTGCGACAGGTCTAAACTAAGCAAATTTGTGCGGTTAGTTTCTTTGATTCCACTTTGAAGGAAGAAATTTTCAAAATTATTCCTGTGAAAGAATGAGATGAGAATATATATTTATATAGAAGTTTCAAAACTGCAAAAAATCTTTCAATCAAAAAACCCGTGTACATTTCAAGAAACTGCTACGGTTTGCTGTGAAAATTGTTTTTTGCATTTTGAGAAATTCAAATCTTAGAATGTTCATATTTTATTGCTCTGCATAATACAGCAAAGGAAAATGCTGAATTTCGATGATGTTATGATAGCAATTTCTATTCTAACTAAAGCACTACAAACGTGATTATTAAAATCTCTTTCGAACAAATTCGAAGTTCATTATAAAGATTTACTCCTTAATAATAAACCGAGATTGTTGGGCATACAGCTCATTATTGTAAGATTCTGAGATATTTTATCACATATGAAAGATTTTCTCGATAAGAGAAGCTACTACATCTACTACATCTTTCCTTCAAAACAAGAAATAGCTACAAAAACTAGTGTTTTTAGCGTATAATACGATGAAACTAAATGAGGTTTATTTAGGATTGCAAAAACAAACCCACGGTCAATATGATTATTTCCACCAATTCCTTTAGACTGAAATTAAAAATGTATCTCAGCTTCATATAAGGAATCTCATACATTTTTATGCAAAGATTAAGTTCCAATATAGGAAAACAATTATGAAGAATTCGCAAATGTATTGGAAAATTTTTTCATCATTTTCAATGGAGATTCGCTGACTTTAACATACTTCGTCCTGTAACTTCCTCTTAAGAGTCACCATTCCCCGTATCAAACATGGAAAACGGGACTGGGAATATTGGAGAATTAGAATGCATGTGTGTCACTTAGAACTCAAGCTTATTGAGTTACAATCAATAAGCTTTCAAGACGGATGGTCGTTCGCCACGCAAGCATACATTGAAAATAACCCACTAGTTTATAAAGGCTGGACACCCTAACCATATCATTTAGGAATTTCGTTACATTTAATGGAAAATGAACTGCTTTTTGAGAAGCAACATGTCTCCATTTCCATAGTAATAATACATGAGATTTGTCGTAATGATGTTATATTCGTAATCGCCGCAATGTCTTGGAAGAAAATGGCTTATGGTCGAGGATACTATTTACCGCCGATTTAAGCTCATTGACAAAATATCTTTTAGGACCTTCTCCCCACAGATGCACGCCAAACTTGCCGACGAACGTTCTAGAAAGCGACCCTGTTGTTCCTCGCCATTTTTTTCGGGGCGTCGCTAAGAGGATCACGAGTAAGGAGATTGAGAAGAGGAAGCTGAATTCCGGGAAGGAAGCCTCGGGCGAGCGGTTTGTCTCTTTCAGCACGCACCCCGGCGCACACCGTGGTACCCCAGCGCCCTCCGAAGTGGCTCTCTCCGCTCTTATCGCTGCTCCGCGTCCGGGAGCCGCGCTCTTTTGCTCTCGCAAAGGGAGAGGTAGGAATTGCTCATGCGAAGATACTGCCGCTCGACCCAGCCTACGTCACCCGTGTAGTCACGTGTTGGGTGAACATCCGGGGCCGAGGAAAGGAAGGGGGGGAAGGGAAGGGAAGGGGAGGGAAGTGGGTGGGAAGGGGGAAGGGGAGGGAAGGGGGAGGGCAGGGGGAGGACACGAGGGGGGGAAGGACGGCCATCATATTGATTCTTCCTCCGGGGCGATCGGCATTTTTTGTTTAATAAAATAAAAGGGAAGGCTCTTCTGGAATGCACTCGTTCGCGACAATAGCGGTTTTATTTGTAAGTTATCTCCGAGTGGGAGATATTTAGAGATAATCGCGTTATTTACGACGGGAATTGTGTGAATTCGGGCGAGAGGCGAGAAAATCGGGCTAGATTTTCCGCAGAGGCTTTGAGTGCTGACTCTGCCGTTGCTACATAGGAGATCGAGAACTGTTTCCTACTGGTAAGATTAAGTTTCAGATAAGAGGTTGAACAAAATTGTGTATCTAATGTATTTTGATTTATTTCTTTAATTTTTGCTGTATTGTTATATGCTGGTTCTCGACTACAACTATCCGCGTAATTTTGCACCTAGAATTTCTTAATGATCCTATATTATATCCAAGGAAAACTCGTAAGGTACAACAGATTTATATGATCGAGAGCTTTTTGTAGAATTTCGTAAACTTTTTATAACTACCGTGTTAGATATATTAACTGCCTGTTTTGAATGGTTTAAATGTTTTAAATGTTTTAGAGATTTCCACAAATATTCCTTTTTCTTGAAGAACCGCTTTCTCTGTATGAAAAAGAGGTAACACTATGCACTCCTTGCAGATAACAATTTTATTGGTTTTGGCTTTCCGCTCTCTCCAAGAAGAGGATTAAAACTTTTGTATTGTAAAATATGATAATTATTAATTAAATGTGCAAAGCCATCTCAAACTAAGTACTCAAATGTCTGTAAGGTGCATAAAGGCTGTTTAAAGTATTCAAAATATGATTGCAAGATTATCATCACAGAGCAGCATATCAATGAAGCTAAAACTGAAAAAGAAGGGAAAACGTACATAACCAGCGAGGGAACTGTGATCGATTATAGTGAAAAATTATATTTGAATATTTTTTTATATATTTCAAAACTAAGAAAACGATTTCAGCTAAAATATTTTGCTCACTCCATTTTCTAATCGTAATGGTAGTTTCCACATCATATAAATCAGGAACACAATTCGATAATGAAAAATCGAAAAATCTACGTACATTCTAAAAATGCAATCTCCAATAATTTTTCCAACACATTATCAACCCAAGTATTCAGCCTCGAACTTTTGAAAATGATTTCATTTGCAAAGACAACATAAGCAACGCGGCTCCAAAATTCATTGCTAATTTACATTTTAATAGCTTTTTTGTCGCTAAATTGTCTCGATTGAAAAGGATATCGTTATTTTTGTTTTTTTAATTGAATATTGCTGATGGGTAAATGTGCGACGTATTTCATCGTTTGCGAATCTTTTCAAACTGCGAACCTTTTTACGTGACTGACATGCTAATAAACGCCAGAAGCCAAGCCGAAATTCTTAGAAACCCACCGAAATGAAATTAGCTGCTCAAAATTAACGTTATAAGTTCCTGCGCTCAGAAAACAGCGACCACTGTTTGTTTTCGGCCTTTAAAAATACATGGGAATATTTTGAGAGAGAGGAATCACTCGACCGTGTTATATATACATATTTTTATGTAACACAATGGCTTTTCACCTTATAAATGAATATCAGCTCCTTTATAAATTATATAATTTCTCGATAGCACTACATTATTGTTGGTAAGTCAATTGATATGCTTAAGAATAGATGCTAATTTGAAAATTTTTCTTTTTGAGTTGAAAAGTATTTATTCCACATTTCTAAAGTAAACATACTTACAAAAATTATTACTTATTTATCAATGCAGTTGAAAGTACAATATTTTATTGCTTAATTAATTACTACATATATCATCAATACATTTTGTTAAGTATTTACTGCTATGAAAATAGTTTTATCTCATAATTATCTTTTCAATTGGTACCGTATATTTATTTTTACTTTCACTCACATATTACATCCGCAATGCATATTTTTTCATTCTAAAATCGAATGTATAGAATAGGTAATCTGGGATTAGGTACGACAAACATTTTTCAAACGAAAAATTTGCGTTTTAATAATTATAGTTGATCGTTTTAAACGAATGTTGGTCACTGTCAAGTAGACAGTATTCACACAAGAAGGCTTTTGCATGAGTGAAGGAAGGAAGGGAGGAGAGGGCGGATTAGGAAAGGAGGAAGGTAAAGTAGGTTCTGGTTGGAGATAGAAGCTAACGGGGTGAGAGAGAGAGAGTGGGGAAGATGCGGGTATTTAGCAAGTGGAAGGCTGGAACACTGGGGAAATACATGCCTGGAAAAGTGTTCAAATGTCACCGACGTTATGATTTATTACAAGTACGCTTCCACGTTGAAAATAATATGAATTTATCTTTTAACGTAAATTTGATTTCTAGTTTAAAAAAATAATTTCACAGATTTTCTCCGAGTGGTAGCTTAAACTGAATCATAGCACATTATATATCATCATCATGTCGCAGACATGATATGCATCATCATAAAGCATACGAAAAAATCGCAAATTTCATTAAACAGGCAGTGACGGAAATGACGGAAATTCAATGTTTTTTCAATTGATATTCAATAAATTTATTATACCCAATTATGAATTTGAATTCTGGCTCTGATACCAGAGGTGATGTGATAAATCGCCGTACAGAGGAAACACGATTTTATTTTGCGATATTTTATTTTGATCTATACGCTAATTTCTTGGCTATAACCACAATCAAGAAATAATGTCTGCGGTTTTTAGACTACTTTCCAAAAGTAAATAGGCTTATAGTTTTGCTGTTGTGTCTGTCTGTCTGTCCCCTTTTAACTTTTGAACCAATTGACCGATTTTCATGACACTTGGTGGAAATCTCCTGCTACTAGAGCCGAGCTTCAGAGGAGAGTTTCTTTGCTAATATGGAAAGTCCCGGGTTCGATTTCAGAAACTAGCCTTTCCATTTGATTTACATAGGAAATCTGAAATCCATCGTGCAGGGTAATTTTATCTTGCACATTAAAATATCTTATAATCGTTGCGGGATTTGTAATATTCTCTAAGGAAATGGATGAAGATTATAATTTTTAACGTAGAATGTTGCTTATCGACCGTATCTCTTCCAATTTCGCGTAAATACTGGCGTTTTTTCCAGTTTTTATCACTCAATTTTAGGGTTTTGCCATAGCAACGACTATTGTTAGACTCGGATATCTTTATATTAATAGCGTAATACAATGAGGTTTTTAAAGTGAAGGTAACAGCCACCTTAACGTGTGATGCATCAAATTAAAAGTCTCGACCTGTAGGTTTGCAGAAAAATGATAAAATTGAAATCGGTCAAACCGTTGGTGAGATTTGAGGTTTTGTGACCGGCTAAGCTCTGCTCGACGTAATTGTAGTGGTTGATGTTAAGATGGCTCTGCTAGCGGTCATTAGACGCTGTAGAAAATAATGTGGCACTCTAAGCGTACATTAGTAAATGTAAATAAACCTTGAAGTCGCTGACCTCCATGGTAATGTGACAGAAGACGAACTACCAAGACAATACTAAATCTAACCAACCAGTCAATTTATCGACGAGCAACTGCTAGTAGTCTAGTATAATACATACACACGTTATTTTTGGCACACAAATACGCGTGATTAATTTAGTTTTCCGTTATGATGTATTTGTAATATTTTATAACGGTAAATTACGAAATTTGGGAACACAAAGAGTAACTCATCCGCGGTGATTTTAAAGCTATTAAAGGCAATATAAGCATTAAATAAATAATTTTGTGAAAAATAGGCATCATAAGTTCCGTTTGGATCATCTTGCTATCTCTCTTTTATTCTAAAGTTAATTATGTAACTCAGTTTATGACTTAGACAAAATAAAAGACCTAGTTAGCTCCTTGGACTATAAAACAGGAAACCAAATGCGAATTTCAAACGCAAGGTAAATCGTCAGCGATGTTGATTCAATATCCTTTGCTTCTAAATTCAATAGTTTCACGGCTGAGAAAGTTACCTGGATCGCCAATTCAATCCGGATATATTGTAGCAATCGTTTCACGAACTATGGGGAAAGTTAAATATAGCAATACTGCAAAACTAGATCGAGGCCCTTTACATTAATAAACTGCGTCTGCGCAATAATTATGGGACCGAATCACGTCACTGTTCTACCGAATGAGTGACATGAGATTCTATTTTTAAAACAGGGCCCACATACACCGGTGTGCCACTCGTTCTGTTTGGAACTACTGGGTGACAGGTCAATGGTCTTGAATCGGATGGATATTTCACGCGGGAATTTGGTGGAAAATGTCAGAACATGAGTCGAAAATAGAGCGAACTTTTATCTTGCGACGAAAATTGCCTTGACGGTGCTGAAAATAATCAATTTTTTACATCGGTCGGAACGATTTTCCTATCTTTGCTTTATTGCTCTCTCATCCGTGTAGAAATTTGTAAGACATTTCACTTCGAGTCACAATTTATCATCTTGCGTGAAGTGCTATATAAAACGTGCAAGAGAATTGTCAAAAGGAAACGTTGGTCGAGTTCAGGGAGGGTATCTTGATCACAATATAAAGCAGGTACAGTTCATAAGTGGTGGAATGAATGTGAAACTTTTCATATTTTATATTTAATTTCATATTTTTACGGATTCTAGTGACACCAAATCTATAACATCAGTGTAAAAATTGCTTTATTTCGTGTTAAAAGACCAGTATCCGCGTTTAAACGTATCCAGAGCAATCGAAGAAAGTCTACAATACAAGACTAATTATAACGCTCCGTAATTTCATAAAAGAGGAATATAAGGAATGCTGCGGTAAATTTGAGAACGTAACCAGCGGTATTCAAGAAAAACTGTTTTAAAAAGCTCGGAAAATGACGTTAAAATTGCAGGTTTATTGTTCCGAGCAAACCCATTGATGTTCAATTGTTCCAAATGAATGCCATTTTCCTCGCTCTCCCTTCATTCGCGTAATTCAAAAATAAACTATTTCGACTTGGATTCAGTCGTTCGATTTTTTCCTGCCGATTGAAAAACAATCAGTCGCCGGCTGGAGGAGGAGAAAGAGGTGGGAGAGGGAAGAGGGAGGGAGAGGAAAGAGGGAGGAAGGGGAAAGAGGGGAGAGATGGAGGAGAGGGGCGTGATAGAACCGAGTAAAGTACCCCATCCCCCTCTTAGTTCCTCATGTGGGGATCGACGCGTGGTTCGCCGGATCGCCGCGTGGGGCGCTCTCCCCCTCTCCGCTGCTGCGAATCCTTGCCATCGAATCTGGCGCTAAGAATGGATTTCATCAGAACAGAACAATGGATTTGTATAGGCGCTCCGGTTTTCATTGGCAATATTCGAAATCATCGAGCCCCATGTAATTTCCCCTCGGTCCGATCGTGTTTGTTAGCCGCCCTACCGTTTGTGAGGCAGTTCTTCGCGATAGTGCGTTGTTTATTTGAAAGGTTCGAACGAATTTAAACTGATTTATTTCCGCTTTAGTGGAATTCATTATTAGGTAGGAGCGTTTTTTAGTGGTACACCTACAAATTTTTTAAAAAACTTTTGAATGGAATTCGGAGAAGCTAACACGTTATATGAAAAATAATTGCTTGAAAATTTATAACTACCTATTATTTGGATTAAATTATTTCTTTTCCTGTTGCCCTTTATGATGGATCTATTGGGCAAATAATCAATAAGCTGAGCGCTGGAGTATAATTACAATATTATAGTCATTCAACTAAATGAAAAAATAATGAAAACAATCCAGGTACAATTATACCATGCAAAATTTCAACAATTTTATTAATAGAGTCCCGTGGAAATTGTGGATATAATTTATTCTAATAATTATTTCACCGTCTCGAATTCATATCCTAGGTTTCTTTATCGTATTCATCTCTAAGGTTTCTATATTTTGCGGCATATAACATGCCGGTTAGACTTTTGGCATTATCTATTGGTAACATATTCTTATTCCTAACAAAAATTTATCGTATGCATACATGTATGGTGTGGTGAATGATGGGCTGTTATTTTAATTGGCTTGTTCAAAACGTGAATTAAGAAGGAAGTCCATATCGATAGTTTTAATGTTTAAGGAAACATTTTGGCCTAATAATTCTTAAAAAATACGGAAATAATTCCGTACAAGCAACTTCATTTTCCCAATTAATTAATTAATTAAATCGAGCAAGCATTAATAGAGTTACAGATCAATTTCCGAAAACTTTTACTCCTCTGATCCTTTCTAGAAAAAATTCTTTGATTCAAAGGGAAATCAATTTTCAAGATTTGGTAATGAAACAATTATTTCCCAACTCTTAAGAATAATGAAAAACTTTTTAATGGGAATAAACAGCATCATTTGCTGGCGGAGGAAGATGCGTATTTGGTCTCTCATAGTTTTTATTCCTTGTATTCGATAAAAAAATATTTATTATTTTATTTCATATTTCTTAACGATTCCTGCCTAGTCTATTAATCCTTTCGCAATGGATTTCCCGATATCTGAAAATGTGCCACGCGTTATTTTGAGAAAGGCATTCTTTTTTTTCAGTTTTTAAATAGGAGTGGCTCAAAGCGATTTTTAACTGTAAGTAATGTTTTTCGGAAAACAAATAATCGGTTTAAATCAGTAATTATGAATATCGAATTGATTTACTCAGGTGTACCTTCTACTACATTAATATCAACCTTTTATGATATAATGCTACAGTAAATGTTGACGTTCTTACGGAAAATATTTGGGTCGTTACGTCTCAGAATCAATTACGGTACTACCTAGGTTCTGTGATAAATATTTTGAACTGACAACATTTTGGCGGGGTTAATATCAGTGTATTTACGGCAATTATTATAAGTCATAGGCAAAAAGACATTACACGCCATTTTCATATTCACATGATTTAGTGAACGTAAACCGTTGCTGGAATTACTTCGCTCTGAGGCGTAAAAAATAACTGAATCCCGACGTAACTTAATGGAATGCTTTTAAGAGCCATATTGCGAAAACAATTATCTCAGAACAGGCAATGGGTTTGTGTTTTTAATTGAAGCAAAATCCTCTGGAGTGTCCTTCCGTCGAGTTGGAAATTTTAATTCGCAAATTCACGCAAGCTGACCTTTTTGACGATAAATCATCTCATCAACTACTGATGGAATTAAATCATTTGATTAAAAACCAGGCACACTTCACACGTTATTTGAGATTATACTCGGGACGCTGTGGATAAATTTTCACAAAAATTTGTGATATGACCCATAATATATTTTTGTGCTGAGTGTCTATTTTCAAAACAAAATTAACGTGTTTACTTATCAAATTCATGAGTATTAAATATTTTTCGAAAAGTCTTACCCAGCTTGTTAGGGTATAGAAAAACGTGAATAATTATCACACAAGACAAGCAAATCGTGTTCTCCTCAGCTCCTATCCTAGTTAACGAAAGGACAGATATCCTTACAATTTGACCACGATTCTGGGCATTGCTGTTACAGACTGTCTGGAGATTACATGCTGGCTCACAAATAGGTCGGCATTTAAAAACGTTCTCAAGGCTGCGGATTTTCCTCCGGATTCAAGAGCATTTTCCCTGCCTCATTTTCGTCAAGTGGTCCTCCTCACTGGATCTAATCTGTCGTAAATACCGAATAAAGACTGTCCACACCCAAATTCCGAGGGAAACTGTATAAAGCAAAAACTCGTGAATATGAAGCTTACGTCAGGAGTAGGAGGGTGCGGAGACTGAGAGGCGAATAATTCAGCCGTCTCCCTCCAGGAGGCTGGGGGATCATTTTGAAATTGCCGGGTTAAAAATGGAGCAGAGGGAAAAACGGCTCTTTCTCTTTCTGAAATTCAGCGAATCCTCCATATAACTTCACTTCATGCTGAGCCTCGAAATGGCTGCTGTTGATTCCAGCATCTAACCAATTAGTTTAACAACCCGCAGATAAAGTGCATTTTATATGTTTTACTAAGCTCACATCGATTTTGGGATACATAAGCTTTAATTAAAACGACCGTTTGTATCTAAATTAATCGTTAGTAACGTTACCTACGTACGGACAACAGATGAAAAATAAATGAATCGTTACATTAGTCATTTCACACACAACGTAATTATTTCTATCAAAAAGGAGTACACAATACTTAAATGCATAATTCCTGGATACATAAAAATAAAAATCCAAAAACTTAGAAATTAATGTATGAAGGTATGTAGCATATGTATTTAGATTTTGAAACGGTAACAATATATGGTGTTCAAGGTTTTTAGAAAGTAAATATTTTAAAGTCTAAAACCTATAGGTACTTAAACTCATACTGTAATTCAGTTTATATGAATTTATTAATTTTAAATACAGTAAAACCCTTATTATCTGTGTTAAATAGAAATTGAGTAGGCACAGATATTTGGAGAATACGGATTATCTGCATTTTTAAGGCAAAATTTGATATAATGTCTGTTTACTAATGTCATTTAAGTAAAAACATCACATTTCATGAATAAAAATATATCAATTAAACCCGAAACTGTAGTTATGGTAGAATTAATCCGCAAAGAATTAAAATTTGTTTTTGACAGCGACAAAATTCAGTCTGACCAACAGATCACCGTTGCATACATTGCAATTCTAAATTCCGTTATGCTTTAGGTACACCCTACCGAATCGCATGTAGCTCTTTGTGTTCCCATATTTCATAATTTAGCGTCATTAAATACTAAAAATACATTCGAACGAAATATTAAATTGATCACGCGTATTTGTGCGGCAAAAATAACGCGTGCACGTATTAGAATATACCGAATTTGAGTTCAACAATAGTTGATGCTATGGCAACACTCTCGTAATGAGTGATAAAAACTGCAAAATTGCCAGTATTTACGCGAAATTCTAAGATATACCATCGATAAGCAAAATTCTACGTTAAAAATTATAATCTTCATTCATTTCCCTAGAGAATATTACGAATCCCGCAACGATTATAAGAAATTTTAATGTGCAATAGAAAATTACCCTGAACGATGGATTTCAGATTTCCCATGTAAATCAAATGGGAAGGATAGTTCCTGGAATCGAACCTAGGACTTCGCAACAAAAACTATCCTCGGGATAGCAAGAGATTTCCACCAAGCTTCATGAAAATCGGTCTATTGGTTTTAAGAGTTAATAAGGAGGACGGACAGACAGACAGAGACAGACACAACGACAAAACTATAAGCCTATTTCCATTCTGGAAAGTAGGGTAAAAATCAGGATGTTTAATATAGATATAGAAAGCAAGGCTGCCACAATCCAAGGAATAAAAAAATCTTTTTACACGTATTTGTGTAGAAATGTCCACATCAATTTTAACCAAATTTAATTCTTATAATAATATACACATATATGAAAAACCATATAAGCATACTTAAACCGAATCAACCAAACAGGAATGCCACAATTACAAATTCAACTGTTTCAGTAATTAAGGATTTGGAAGCAATTGGCTGAACGGATTTCAATAAAATTTTGTATATAAGATTTATACAACATTCCAAATGAAATCAAGGTGTTTAAAGCGGAGCTAAAGAGCAGGTCTACCACAGTAAAAAGTTAAATAATATTTGTTTTACGCGTATTTCTTGAGAACTGACCCAATGAATTTTAACCAAATATAGTATATTTAATCTTTATAGAAATAAATAACCAAAATATCATATTTCAACCGGGTAGACTAAACAGGGCTACCACAATATTAAGGTTAGAATTTTTCTGTAACTATGAATTTGGAAGGTATTGGCTGAAAGGGTTTCAAAGAAATTTCGTTTGAAGGGCGAGTATAGAATGTAAAAACGAGATGAATATGTTTAGAACGGATCAAAAAAGCAGGGCTACCACTATATAATGAAAAATAATTTTCTAATTTAAAAGCAAATACATTAGTATACGATTATACTACGGCGAATCTGACAAAAAGCACTTCTGTACCACGGGAAACCTGTGTACACCCTTACTTGTTATATATTAAAATTGTACTAGTAGAGAGCCTGCAGTACTACTGCGGGATATTTTGAAAAACGTCAAAATAATATAATAAACGAAGAACGAACAGAAAAGAAGAATCAAACATCGGGAGAGTGGGAAAATGAGGAACAATCAAATAAGAACAAAGAAAAAACCATGAAGCCAAATAAAATGATAAAAGCAATAACAAACGAAGAGCAAAGAGAAAAGGATTAGTCAAACGTCGACAGTGTGACAAATCATTTAGTCACAATGCCTTACAAAAAATAAATACATTTTCCACCTCTCCTTGTTTTTCCCTCTCTCTCTCTCTTTCCCTTCCTCCCATTCACTTCCCTCTCCCTAAATAAAGTCGTGTTTTTGTCTGCCCCTTCTTCCCATTCTCCATCTCCCTCTCCTTCTCCCTCCCCCCTCTCCCTCGTATGTCGGCGTTTAAATATATAGAATATATAGATAGATTGAAAGGAAAGTAGGCGGATTAGTTCTTTCCAGAACTACTTGTTTTAATTATGCAACAATAAATATTTGATCTTTTCCATTTTATATTGACATCAATTTCTAACAAATATTCTATATACATAGTTAATTTTGTATTAGGGATTTTCCTGCATCTCTGGACAATTACTCTTCCTCATAAGAAATTTTTATTTCGGAAACTTTGTCTTAAATACGTGCTGTGGCAGACTTTTTTTGCAGTAAATTATGTCCCCTACCTAAATAAACTTTTGATTGATATCTTTAAGATCATATACGGGCTAGAGGAAGCAAAATACGATTTTTATATTGCATTATATTATTTCCGAGTTTACTTATGACATTGGCCGATGACATTTTCGTAGCAACAATTTTGTTATTAACAGAGACTAAAAATATAAAGTAGTTTGACTACCAAAGGATAATTACGATGTACGTATTTGATTTGTGAATTATATATCAGGTTAATTGCATCGTCTTTATCATTAATTCACCATATAGTTTTCTAGTAACCTATTATAATACAGTTATCAAGACGCAATTGGATGAATTTATACTAATGAATGTACTTTTATATTTTCCGACAATAAATAATAAACTTCAATTTAGAAAAACGATTAAAAATTGATATCAAATAATTAGATTTTACCCGTCATATTGAATTGAATAAAAAAACAACACATTTAAATATGCTTTGTTTGTTAACAACGGGCAAAAGCAGCATTTAACGAGAAGAAGGAGCTTCTCAAAAGCAAGAAAATAAATTTAGAAACAAGGAAGAAATTAACGAAATGCTACATATGGAGCATAGCTCTTTATGTCGCAGAGACGTGGACGGTAAGGAGAAAGAAGGAAAAATATTTAGAAAGTTTTGAGATGTGGGTATGGAGGAGGATGATGAATGTGAAATCGACAAAGAGGAAGAGAAACGAAGAAGTATTAGAAATGGTTGAAGAAGAAAGAACGCTAATAAAAATAAGCATGAAAAGAAAACAAATTGGATAGGGCACATATTGAGAAGACAGTGTTTACAAAGGGCGATCCTAGAAGGCAAAATTAGTGGAAGAAGAGGAAGAGGGAGAAAAAGAAGAGGACTATTAGAGAATATAAAGCAGGAATATAGTACTTATAGATGTATATAAGTCTTCCGGGGAAAGAGAGAGATGGAGGCAGCGATTCAGCTAAACCTGTCATCGGACAGCAGCATGATGATGATGATGCTAGCAACGTTGTTGCATAACATACGTACATTATAATGTTATGAATGTGATAACGTAGCAAATAGTGCCAGGTTTGTGAGCATTTCCAAAATAGTGTTAAAACGTGTGAGAATAGATTATTTAGTTTATTGCAAATGTCAACGCTATGAAACTCGTTCATTTTGTTGTTTAGAGTTTTTACTGAGGAATAGCAAGACTGATGATCATCTATTTAGGCAAGAAGCATTGCAGCACATCGTTTAAAACTGGGATCGATTGACACATTTCTTTGGATGGAAGAACGTGGGAGGAGTATACAGGAGTATATAGCTCTAAGCGAAATGCATCAAGTTTTTATTCATTTGCAAAATAGCCCACAAATAGAAATAGGTCCGGAAAATTTCGAAAGAAAAATACATTTACTTAACACATACATACAGGTCAATTACGCTAATAAATCTTCATTAAATGTCTTTTTCCACGCAGCTTTTATGTGCCCAAAACTAGTTTTACTTTCTCGAACATTCAATTATGTGAATTTTCTATTTATTGTTTACTTGTCAGTGCATTTAAAAGTTGGTTTCATTAATTTTTATTTAACTTAATACTTAATTCACGCATACTTGCCATGCTTGTCGGGAAATTACGCTATTTGAAAATAAAATGGTAAGTAAATCAGTTTACATTACATTTTTTGACAAAGAAGTCGACTAACTTGGTCTTCTTGGATGAAACAGCTTTTGCTTGATTGATCTGGTATACCTATTGAAGTTTAATAAAGAAGCGAAACTCGTCTCTTCTTTTTTTCGTACATGCGAGTAAATTCAAACTCGCTTCAAAACGCCCGACGCCCGGTTAATCCCCGCACGGTTAATCTTCCACACGATTAATCCGTCGCAGGATTAATACGCCGCACCGTTAATCCGCTCACAGGCAATCAGTGTTCTACCGTATTTATAAATGACATTTTAAGTAAATATTTTTAAACATAATAAATACAAATGACGAAGCTAGACAAACATCAAATACACATTTTGATTAGGAGATATTTTATATAATATATACCGAAATTTTTAAAATGTTATTTTAGTGCAAAATAACTTCGCATTTTTGCGTTATACTAAGTAAGAATTTTCGGAACATAAAACTTAATAAAGATTTCTTTGAGATAGACCTGCGAACACTTGATAAAATGGAATTTTTTAAGTACACAAAATGGCGCGAGAGAACGACCGTTAAATATGGAAGATAATATGTTGCCTCGTAATAAAGGGATTCCAGAAAAACACAGACCATTTCCATTCTCGCAATCTTGAAATCCATCAATTTTTCTTTTTCGAACAGACGCAAAAGATATATCAATAATAATCAGCCGTAGTGGATCCCAATTTGTGAAAGGATCCAGTTTATCGGAAAAGAAAATTACTCCCCGTAACGAAATGTCAGGATTTTCGAAGGACTTCGATACGTCTTCAGGTCCTTTATCCCTTAGAAAATTACCAATTTCCTTCAAACAAAAATGATGCCTAAGGGGCAAGAATGCTTACTCTTTCTCCCACTTGCTGTTTGAAGCTTCCTATGTGACAAATCATCGTCCCAAATGTTTACGTTTACCAATGATATCGTTTTATCATTAAATACAAAAGATTATCTCAATATACTGCAATCTAGACACTCATTCGATAGAAATTTGGTGTATAAATTTATAAGATGATGAAATCGATGCCTCTTATGCGAGGAATATATGAAATATACGTATTTGTGACAAAACCAATAAAAATTGCAAACGACAAAACTCCGTTGTCCATGGAGTAAAACGACAGTGCAGAATGAAACTTCATAACACAATACCGGAAAATGTAAAGTTGGTTATCCAAATGGGTTTCAATTTTCAAAAAGTGAGAAATAATTATAATTTACTGTACATTCACTACAAAGTGGCGAGTATGAAACAAAGTGAAATAAACACATCCACGTATCACTAATATCGCCTTTTAGCGTGATTGTCACAGCTAAATTCCATTAAAAGCGAAAGCAAAGCTGATTTTGAAATCTAGGCGCCCTCAAAATAGTCACTGCAGTATGGCAAAGAATGCCCTCGGCTAGTATAATCCCATTACAACGTAAACTTTGGATCCGTCAGTTCAGTCGCGTGCCCGGGAAATTCCTATAAACGACCAACCTAAATACCCTTTCCTCTGCTTCCTTATGAAACCGTCCCTCTCTCTCTCTCCGTCCATCTCTCCTTCCCTCCATCCCTCTCTCCCTCCTTTTCTCTCTCTCCCTTTTTCTCTCTCTCTCCCTCCATCTCTCCTTCCCTCCATTCCTCTGCTGCCTTATGAAACCTTTCCTCTCTCTCTTCCTCCCTCTCTCTCCTTCCTCTCTCCTTTCCAACTATACTCTGCCTTATGAAACCTTCCTTTCTCTCTCCTTCCCTCCCTCTCCTTCCTTTCTCCTGCCGTCCCTTCCTCTTTCCTTCCCTCCATCCCTTTCTCCCTCCTTTTCTCTCTCGCCCTTTCTCTCTCTCTCCCTTCCCTTCTCTCCCTTTCCTTCTCTCCTTCCCCCTCTAACAAACTGCCCACATACCTTTCCATGGCTGCGGTGGCATTCGAGGGCCGGTCGAGTTTAGGGAATGGACTTCCGTAGGTGGCGGCCAATATTCGGGGGCAGTGCGTGGGGGAAGTCGGACCCGCACAACCGCAAGGAGGAATGGGATGAAGCTGCCCTTCTACCCTCGCCCCAACCCGCCCTCGCGAGCCGACCCTGTCTACATCTGTACGAGAGGTGGGTTGATGTTTGAATGGGGATGAGAAGAGAAACCTTAGCGGTTGAAGTGACGTCGAAGAATAGTGGATGGAGCATGTTAAAAGCAGTTTTGGTATGAAGAGGATGGAGAAAGGAAAAGGGAAATAAATGGAGAAAGAGGTATAGATGAAAAGGAAGTGGGCTAAAGGGGAAGAGATCGTTTCGGGATTAAGGAAACGGGTTGAAGCCAAAAAGGTTATTGGTGCGAAAATTATTAGTGGAGGAAGATTAAACTTTTGAGAGGAGATGAAAGGAGCGACTGAATTCACTCATTTCTACGCATTCGATGGGGAGAAGGATTTCTGTTTTATTTTTGGACTAATGCTCGACTTTATCTTTTTCTGACAGACTGTTTCTTCACCAAATTGAAAATCCGTCCTTCAGGTAATTACTTAATCCGTTTCATAGGGGCGTAGAGGAAGTATGAAAAAGACCGATTGATAAATTATTTTATTCAAAATTGCCCCAATCTGAGAATGGGATTTCTTCGGAAGGCAGTTACAACGACAAGGTACGATTTTTTTCGGAACTGCCTTTGGAAGAGCATATAATAGTGTCGAAGTTTTTAAAGAAACTTTATTCATAAAAAACTTACGTTTTTTTCCCGAAAAATACAAGGAGGTATGACGAAGCGCAATTTGTCTTGCTTTTTTTCCTTATATATATGGCTGAATAATTAAATTAAATGCATTATTAGTAAAAATAAGATGCTACCTGACAACGTAATAAATTTTCAAGCTCTTTCATGTGAAGTAAAAGCGCGTTTTTACCGTAATTACGCGATCAATCGAACTATTTATCCATCTGGTCTATCAATTTAACCCGTCTACTCAAGTCGCCGCCATACCTTACATAATCCTTTACCAAGTTTTACCAACATCCGTAATTTCTTTTATTTTATGGTCACTCCTCAGCAAGAACTACGCATGACTTTGCATCTCTAAAACAGCCTAAGATTTAATTTTATTTGGGAATTTAAGTAGAATAAAAATTTCACAGAGGATAGAATTTAATTCTTAAAACAAAATTAAACTAATTAATCGCACAGTGGAACGCGATTACTTTGCCTTATGTCGTGTTTCTATACCGTCCTACGATTGTAGGAAAAAAGTCACAGAAAAAAATCGCAGAAAAAAGTCATAGGAGAAAAGTTCATACTTAGGGAATGTCGATAATTTGTTTATTGATGATTTGTTTATTTTCGTCACCGTCGTATTATTTAACGCAAACACGGTATTGTATATCTCATTGTACAGTACTTATATCAACGTGGTGACTTTTTTCCTGTGACTTTTTTCTGTGACTTTATTTCTGTGACTTTTTTCCGCCCACCTCGTCCTACACATATATCGTAGAATGAGATTAAAGGTGAGGCTGGGCTGTTAAAAAGGTTAAATAATATTTAATATCTTTTAATTATGAATTCCCAATGCGCCCTCTGTTCATTTGAAGACATTTATTCTGAAAGCGTAGGCGAACGAGATTGTATCGCTGTATTTCTTTAGAGATCCCGAAAGTACAACTGGACATCGTGCCTCGGATGCCAACAGATGTTATCCGTTCGCCGTTGCCATACAAAACTCGCAGATCAATTTTCGAAAATAACGGATTTGACGCCATCAAAGTGTCGAAGCCTTTCTCGGCTAAAAATACGCTCCTACCGATGACTTATTATAGAGTTGTATGTGTGATTGTTAGTATTTGGGTTGCTATATTAATATATTTTGAGAATTACCAACCCGTGCCTTTCCTATTCATTTAAATTTATCGCTCTATGCCCTGAAGAGAGAAAAAAGGAAACATTTCCACATATCGTAAATGCGGCGCACGCCGAAATATTTTTGTTAAATGATAAAACCGATTCGTCCTGTTCTTAAACAACATAAAACATATTGACACATGCTGACATTTTTAGCATTTTGACGAAAAAGGATAAGGTACAGGCATTCCTCGCTCTTCGCGGCGAGGTTACATTCCCTAAGAATCCCGCGGACGGCATAATTAAGGTAATGGAATAAATGGGATTCGGTTCCCATATCTGTGGCAATGAACAATAGCGCAATGTATTGCCGTATTGAAGACCGTATCACATACAAGCAAATAGAGAAAATAAAATATAGAAAGAAAAGGTTTATGCACCTGTATATACTGCCATAAAATCATAAAAGGGATCATAATTCGGTCCGGTTATTATCCATAAATACGGAGTAAATAGCTTTCTAGGCAGAGCAAATAGGGGAAAAGCTTTCCGGATACGGGCTTTCCCAGGAAATACGAGATGGTTGGTAAACCTGTTAGTAATACTGATTCGCAGTCGCAGAGTAGAAGTATCAGTTTGCGTTGTCTTCTCCGTTTAACTGAGAAAGAGCGGATCGCGATGCAATGAACGGCGAAACTCATCACAGCTGTGGAATCGTGAATAAGCTAAACCGTGAACGGCGAAGCATACCTTTATGTGATCTGTAAAATGCAAAGGCCAAGAACAAAGTAAAACTAGAATGGTTAAATATTATAAATAAAAATGAAAGTGAACAGCAAATAAATGTAAGATAAATGAAGAGGCAATATAAAAGAGAATGCAAAACAAGAAAAGAGCGAATCCGATGAATGAAAGGAAAAGAAGAGAGATGGCGGAAGAAAATATGGAAAGTCGGTCAAAAAAAGCGATAAAAATGGAAGACAAAGAGGATACTAAGGAAAATTATAATAGGATGGATAAAGAGGCGAAAATAAAGGAGAAAAGCTATGAAAAATAGAAGAGGCGAGAGATTTATGGAGGATGTTAAAGGAGAAATCTCTGGAAGGGTGGAGAGAAAAAGGTGAGAAGCGACGTGGATTTAGGAAGGAAGGAGAGAGGGAGGAGGGAGAGGGGAGGGAGAGGAGAGGTAGAGAGGAGGGAAAGGGAGATAGGAGGGAAAGGAAGAGAGGTGAGAAAGGGAGAGAGGAGGGAAAGAGAGAGAGGAGGGAGAGCGGAAGGAGAGGGGAGGGAGAGGGGAGGAAGGAAGAGGCAGAGATGGGGAAGGAGAAGGAGGTAGAGAGGGAGAGGAGAGAGGGGTAAGGAGTAGAGGGGGAGGAGTGAGGGGGAAGGAGATATGAAGAAAGGAGGGAGGAGAGAATGAAAAGAGAGGGCGGAGCTAATGAATCAATTTGGGGTGGTTGAAGTGCAAGTATAGTAAGTTGGAAGGGAGGGTGAAGAGGTAGGAAGATGAGGGGCGGATTGGGTATATGGGCGGGGCGAAGCAATAAGGAAGTTGCGGGCGGAGTGGGCTTTCATGGAAATGTGGAGTTAGAAGGCGAGAAAGGTGCGTACGTATCTGAAATGAGTGGAAGTTTGGCTGGAATTGTTTGGGGTAGTTACGTAACAACAGGGGCCATAGATTTTAGGACTAGGGCGTGTGGCATGATGCGAGAATGAAAAGGCAGAAGAGGGAGGCGGATGGAGAGTAAGAGAGAGAGAGAGAGTGTGAGTTAAATTGAGTAGAAGATGAGAGTGGAGGAAAGAGAGAGTGGGAGTGGAGGGAGGAGGGGGAGAAAGATGAACAGAAAGAGAGATAGAGAGCGAATAGAGAAAGGGCTGGAGGGGGATAGTATAGAGAGAGAGAGAATAGAAGAGGGAGAGAGAGAATAGAAGAGGGAGAGAGAATAGAAGAGGGAGAGAGAATAGAAGAGGGAGAGAGATAATAGAAGAGGGAGAGAGATAATAGAAGAGGGAGAGAGAATAGAAGAGGGAGAGAGAATAGAAGAGGGAGAGATATAATAGAAGAGGGAGAGAGATAATAGAAGAGGGAGAGAGATAATAGAAGAGGGAGAGAGAATAGAAGAGGGAAGGAAAGAGAGGGGCACGAGGTCACAAGCCATCGCACGTTCTCTCTCCATTCCTCGCTGATCCTCTTGTCCACCCGTCATCCCTCGCCCTTTTCTCCCTCGCGCCCTTTTCTCCCTCTCTCCCTCAGCCCTGCACTACCTCCCAAGGGGACTCCATCCCTCTCTCTCTTTCTCTAGTGCTCTCTCTCTTCCCCTCTAACCTTATTGACCGGGGCGCCTGGCAACCGTCAGTGCGGAGTATGCGTCTCCCGGTGTGGAAGAGACTGCATAGAGAGAGAGAAAGGTAAGACAGAGAGGGATGGAAAAGAACGGACGTGGAGTAGGGGGAAGGAGAATTGAAGACAAAAGGGTCTAAGGCAACGAGAGAAAATGCGGGATTAAAGAGAAAGAGAGACAAAGGCAGAGGGAGAGTATCAAATTGCGAGGATGGAGTTGAATGTTGAGGGAGAGAGAGACGAGAAAGACAAACATTGCGGTGCCTGGCGAGAGAGAGGGGGGAGATAGGGAGAGGGGGGAGAGAGGGTAGAGGGGGAGAGAGGGTAGAGGGGGAGAGAGGGTAGAGGGGGAGAAAGGGTAGAGGGGGAGAGAGGATAGAGGGGGAGAGAGGGTAGAGGGGATAGACGGGGGATAGAGGGGGAGAGAGGGTAGAGGAGGGAGAGGCGGGAGAGGGGGGAGAAGAGGGAGAGGAAGGAGATTGGGGGAGGGCCAGCAGAGAGTGGGACATGGAGGGAATTGTAGCAATGTGGGAGGAGGCGTAGAGAAGGGGGGAGAGGAATGAGGGAAGTGAAGCGAGAGCAGGAACAAAGCGAACCGAGAGAACGAATGAGGGACTGTGTATGAGAGATAGAGAATGGGGAAGGGAGAATGAACAGAAGAGAGAGAGGTGTAGAAGGAGATCCGTAAGAATGGAAGTGGAGTGGCACAAAGAGGAATATTTGAAAAGGGAATGCAAAGGAAGGGGACGCTTGAACCGCTGATATGCAGTCGTTTAAGACTGGTCGCTTTGATGGAAAGCAAGCTGAAAAAAATAAATGAACGAAAATATTATAACGAACGAACAAATGTAGGTGGTGCGTTTTATGCACGAATTTCAGGTATCACGACAAGCTAAAAATAACTTAGAATATGGCGTTACGCGAAGTTATGAAAGCATCAACGCATGCATGTAAACAAACACTTTGAAGCAGTTGACGGCGATAATTTCGGCGTTAGACAGATCAAAGTATCTGGTAGGTAAAATCTTAAATGGCTCCCTCTGGAAATTCCGCTGCAACATCCGCAGCCCTTGTGCGTTTCAAAAGTACAAAAAGCGAAATGCATCTCGCGTCAAACCCGTTATTTTAACTCATTCCGGTCGGAAGGCCCAACTATCGAGTTACCTTGATTCGGTGCTTCGGACGGCGTGCTCCACTCTCGGGCTCTTGAATACATTGCAGACGAATCTCTTTAATTCACTTATAAAAGAGCCAGACCGTCGGTTTCAGAATAAACTGTTTCAGTACCTCCAAACTCAACTACTGATTTTGCTACAGTTACCAAAGTACACATATATGTATATATGTGGGGGTGAGTATATGTCGTATATCATCCCTTATATTCCCCGTAAGTAGGTGTTTCTTTCTTCTGAAAACCGCCATTGCTTTTCCTATTCTAGTCCTGATCTCATCCGTACACTTTGATTCTCTTGTTATGATGCTTCCAAGGTACATATAGTCAGAAACTTCTTCTAAAGGCTTTCCTCTAATACTTATCTACAGATTCTCTTTATTACCCGATATTCGAATGACCTTGGATTTTTCTGTATTTATTTCCATACAGTATTTTTTACCTGTTAATACTTATCTATTTATCATTTTCTGGAGTTCCTCTTCCTCTCTTGCTACAAGTACTTGATCACCCGAGTATTTTACTCTTCTTAGAATCCATCCTCCAATTTTGAAATTTCCTGTGCCTTCTAACGCTTCTTACATTAAGCCTTCTCCATATATTCAATAGGGTCGCCAATAGGCAGCAGCCCTGTCTTACTCCTCAACAGATATTTACGCCGCAGGTGTCTTACAACTTGATTCACATATATATTCCTGATCAGTCTCCTGTCTTTCCAGTATACACCTATATCTTTTAATACCTACATCAACATTACCCAATTTACTCTATCAAAGTCCTTCCAGTCTACGAAACACACGCAGATATCTTGACTGTACTCTATTGCCCTTTCTGATATGATTTTAACTACCCCTACAGCATCTCTAGTTCCTCTTCCTTTGCTGAAACCGAATTGATCTTCCCCTAACATTTATTCTGCCTTTATCTCCAGCCTTTTACAAAGAATCCTCGTGATGATCTTCGAAGTGTGTGAAAGAAGGCTAATCGTTCTATAATCTTTACACTGAATTGCCTTTGGCTTCTTCTTTAGAGGGATCATTGCTCCTTATAGGAAATCCCGAGGCCACTCTCCCGTGTCGTAAATCTTATTGATTAATTTCGTTATCACTTTTAGTCCTTCTGATCCCATGAATTTAAGTACCTCAGCTTGTATTCCATCGCTGACTGTGGCTTTCCCTTTCTTTAGTTCCACTATCGCTTTTTCTACTTCGCTCACCATATTAATGGGTCCTAAGTTGTCTTCCTTAATGTTTTCCTCTTCTTCCAGTTCTATTTTTGCCGATCCTGCCTCCATGCTGTACAGTTCCTTAATGTACTCTTTCCATACCTGTGTTACATCCTTTGTTTCTGAGACTATCTTCCCATCCGTATTCATAATTCCTTTACCACGAATTCCATTAGACTTCTTATCTTCTAATTCCAGTGTCCTAGCCTATGTCATATCGTACCGTCCTAACTTCTCCATTTGTTGTATTCTTCACATTTTTCTTTTATCCAATATTCACTAGCTTTATCTGTCACGCTTCTCGTTTATACGTCTATAGTTGGCTCTACCTTCTTCACTGGTAACGTTTTTCCATTTTCGTCTCTCATCCATTTTCTGCAGCATTTCTTTAGTTACCCTTGGTTTTCTGATTTTCTTTTCTTGTTTTCCAATCTCTTTATCCAAGGTATCCTTGATACTGATTTTAATTTCTTCCCATTCTATATCCAGGGTCTTTGGTTTGTTTTCCAAATTGCTCAGGCGATCTTCCAACTTCATGCTGACTA
The DNA here is from genome assembly GCA_028673005.1 of Tanypteryx hageni. Taxonomy (NCBI): domain Eukaryota; kingdom Metazoa; phylum Arthropoda; class Insecta; order Odonata; family Petaluridae; genus Tanypteryx; species Tanypteryx hageni. The sequence goes on from CM054115.1 coordinate 119,242,366, forward strand.
CAACCTGCCTTTCTTTCAGTTTTTCTAGATCCCAAGTCTGTCTGTCTCTTCTAGTTTTTCTTATTTGTTTGAGCAGCATTGTACTTACGTCAACTATTAGTAGTCTGTGATCTGAATCAATGTCTGCTCCTGGTAATGCCTTGGCGGTCTTTATGCTGTTCCTGAATCTTTGTTTTACTAGGATGTAATCTATTTGGCATCTCATTCTATCTCCTGGGCTTTTCCATGTGTATAGCCTTCGTTTATGTTTTTTGAACCACGTATTAGTCACTGCAAGGTCATTATTGATACAGAATTCTACCAGTTTTTCCCCTCTTCGGTTTCTCTTCCCAGGTTCGTATTGCCCGTTAACAACATTTTCTTCCAGTCCTTCTCAGACTATGCTGTTCCAATCTCCGATTATTATGCAGTTTACCTTTCCTCTTCCGTCTTCTTCGTAAATGTCATTAATTTGCTGATAAATCTACTCGATTTCTTCGTCTTCATATATATATATATATATATATATATATATATATATATATATAACAACTTACGGAAAAGTAAAGGTAAAATGAATATATGGATGTCAACAAGGTGTTGGGATGAGGAAACCCAGTGAGCACTCACCAATCAGACGACTTCAGGTTGGCGAGGCCCCGGGGATGTCGAAGCGACACACGTAAATAACACAAAAACACAGAAACATCACAAACGTAAAGCTTTCGGAACAACTACTTCTTCAGCTACAGAGAGAGAACTTTTTGTGTTATTTTACGTGTGTCGCTTCGACATCCCCGGGGCCTCGCCAACCTGAAGTCGTCTGATTGGTGAGTGCTCACTGGGTTTCCTCATCCCAACACCTTGTTGACATCCATATATATATATATATATATATATATATATATATATATATATATATATATATATATTGGATTGATAAGAATGAGTGGAGAGAGATATATAGAAAGGGGTAAAGGAATTAGTCTGTGCTTCATAGATATGGAGAAGACATTCGACCGAGTGAACTGGGAAAAACTCATGGAAATACTAAAAGCAAAAAAAGTAGACTGGAAAGATAGAAGGTTAATTAAAGAGCTGTATATGAAACAGAAAGCAGCTATGAGGATAAAAGATGCACAGACCGAATGGTATGATCTAGGAAGAGAAGTAAGGCATGGGTGCTGCTTATCGCCAACCCTGTTCAATATATATGCTGAAGAAATGATTGACAATGGAATAGGCAATGATAAAGGAATTAGTATTGGGGGTAGAATGATAAATTTTATAAGGTTTGCTGATGACATGGTAATTTTGGCAGATGAAACAAAGCATATTCAGGAAATGGTTACAAAGCTAGAAGACAGGATGATGGAATATGGAATGAAAATGAACATAAAGAAAACAATGGTGATGAGAATATGAGATAGAGAGATTATGAATGTGTCAATAAAGGATGGAAGAGTGGAGCAAGTAAAACAGTATAGATATTTGGGAAGCATGCTAACAGAAGACTGGAGAAGTGAGAATGAAATAAGAACAAGAATAGCAATGGCAAAAGAAACATTTAATAGGAAAAAACGGGTGCTATGTAGTAAAATGGATTTAAATCTGAAGAAACGTCTTGTGAAGTGCTATGTTTGGAGTGTATTGCTTTATCGGCGTGAAACATGGACGTTAAAGAAGAGGGAGAAAGAAAGGCTAGAGGCATTTGAAATGTGGGTGTGGAGGCGAATGGAGAAGGTTAAGTGGATGGATAAGATAAGGAATGAAGCAATACTAACAAGGGTGAATGAGAAGAGAAGACTACTTGAAACAATTCAGAGGAGGAAAAGTAACTGGTCAGGGCATATCTTGAGAGGAGAAGGTTTACTATTGATGGTGTTGGAAGGATCAGTAGAAGGTGAAAGGAAAAGGGGACGTAGAAGAATAAAAATATTTGATGACCTGAAAGAAAGTGGAGGGTATCAGGAAATGAAAGAAATGGCAAGGAACAGAAAGGAGTGGAGACAACGCTGGTGCCAGGGACCTGCCTTGAGGCAGAACACCTCATGATGATATATATATATATATATATATATATATATATATATATATATATATATATATATGTACTAGCTGAATTACCCGGCGTTGCCCGGGTAAATCCAATAAACTTCATGTACGAAAAACAACCTAGTTCCTAAATGATCTGTGAAGCACAGTTTAGAACGTTTTTTGGAGAAAATACAAAATTTGCTACAAAACACATAATTAAAATTATAACTTCGAAGTTAAAAACTCGATCAAGTCCCAAATATGCCATTAGGCATTTTGTCTACATCGGTTGTCACAAATATTTTTTTTGGTGAGCGCAATACAAAAAATATTTTTCTTTCCCTGGGTCTAATATGGATCTGTGAGGTAGCAGTTCAATAATGTATTCAGCGATGAAAATTGGTGAATTCCCCAATACTGCTTGACACGCAAATACCAAAAACAAAGGAAAAAATTCACCTTGAATCGAACCCTGATACCCTGTAGAAAATGTAAATCCTCTTTGCCTTTTAGCACGAAAGGAATAACAAAAGAGTACCAATCTTTAGTATATTCATTGGCTGCCATTAGCGCTCAAAATTTTCAGAGCAAAAAACGTCGCATTTTAGCGCCCAAAAAAAATTTGCGTGTCGTTTTGATTTCGCTTTGAAAATATAAATCTATTCCTTGAGGCGCTTTTGGAGTCAAGTCCCGAGTTTATTTGAAGATTATAATTAATTTTAAAATGCAAATAAAAAATACGGTGCTCTCATTCCCTCGCTATTCTAACGGAAAAAGCTTCTGGAATCGAAATTAATTTAGTGCTCTCAATCAAGTTTTTTATGCGATTTTGAGCCCTCGACCACACAGAATCTATACAAATGATTTTTTTAAATCCTAAAAGTCCTTCACGCACAAAATATTCCGATCCCAGAAGAAAATCACAGGTTTAGTCGCCTTCCGGAATGTATTAAGGAGAAATACAACCGAGTTTATATACCTTAATAAAAGGAAGAAGGAACTGCGTAGCGATGAAAATTTGACAAAAAAGGCAGCAGTATTTGCCACATTGCGACGCTCAGGTACTTTAACGGCGGAATGGGGATGCGCCGACACTATTGGGCCGAGGTGAAGGGGGGAGGACGAGGTGAAAGGTTGGACGACGAGATGAAAGGGGGGAGGTAAAGGGGGAGGGGGAGGTGAAAGGGGGAGGGCGAGGAGTGAGGGAGGCAGCAGTTGGATGCCCGAGGAGGGAGGTTTATGACGGAGACATCAGTGGACGTTTACAACGGTGATATTTCCCTTTGATGGGAAAGCCTCTATTGGTCACTTCATGTGATTGTCCAATGGGAACCTTTGGTGAAATGGGGCGATTAATTTTATGGGAGGCCTTTTAGATCCGGAAAAAATGCAAGTCGCAGCCTCTCGTCGCGTTGGAAGGCACACACACACACACACACACACACACACATATATATATATATATATATATATATATATATATATATATATATATATATATATATCGTATATATATGAGTGTGTGTGTATATATAGGGCGTCTAGCAAAATTGATGCCACGATCTCTCCTTTACCACGTAACTATGGATATCGCCCAGTTCATAATATCTCCAAGGAGGTACATTCCACAGAGCTGTAAACTTCTGAAAAGGTCTCAAGCTTTAAATATCTTTCTTTCCTTGTAAAAAGTTACTTCGATATACGCACGTAAACACAAAATGATGAAATAAAATATTAGGGTGGTTGACCTGCATTTATTTTTGAAAACTGACGCAGAGAACGAAATACTATATCAGAAAGTTACCTTTTCAAAGTAATCTTTGGTTTATTTACTGCTGTTAATCCCTGTTGGAAATAAACAAGACGGAAACTTACCATGTTTACAATTTTGCAATGTTTACAATTTTGCATAACAACGCATGGTCACCAACTTTATTCTTACGGAAGGAGTAAGGCCATTAAATTTATCGAGGTCTTCATAAACAATATGAAAAATATTGTGTCACTAGGGTTCAAATGGTGCAATTCTTTCAATAATGGTTGTGAACATAGAAACCAAACCGCAAAAGCACCTCTAGGCACTGACGTTGGTGATGTGATTGCGCGTATTGACGAGCTTATATGGTGAGAGAAGCATATGAAATATCATCAAAGTTGAACATCAGAGCTGGTGGTGTTGAAAGCTTAATTCATTATAAGCAGAAATTAAACAAAGCGTGGTATTGGTGCCAATTATGCTTATAGTAGAGCGGAAGGCGGTAAGAGTTGGAATCTCTATGTCAACAAATCATCGGTTTAATAGTCGTGGAGATGAATTTCTAGACCGTAATATAACCTAGGTATGATAAGTCCAGAAAGGAAACTTTCCAGCATAAAGTGGAGACACAATACCTCACCTCCACCGAACAAATTTAAAACTGTGCCCTCAGCGAACAAGATATTAGCTACATTGTTTCTGGATGCTAAAGATGTTATTCTGATGTTTTTGTAAATGTAGAAGCAAGATTAATGCTGATTATGACTATAATCTTCCAAACAACTATCTAAAGCAAGTTCTAAAATAGAAACGACCAGGCATTTTATTCAGAGTAGTTTTATCCTAGATAATAACTGTTCTCATACGGTCAAATCGACAGTGAATGCCTAGAATGATTTTGGATGAGAGACTTTTCCGCACCCACCTTAGAGTAGAGACTTGTCGCACTGTGATTTTCACATCTTTGAACCAATGAAAGGACACTTGATAGGACAGAAATTCAAGTCGAGGGAAAAAGTAAAGACGCGGTCATAGCATGGTGTCCGCATCAATTTCAATATTTCTATAAAACAGCAATGAGAAAGCATCCAGAGCGATGGGATACTAAAGGCCGATTCACACTATCCAGTCGGGGGACGGGACAGTCGCAGTCTAAAAAGACTGCCTCGAATTGATTCAATGTAATTCAAATAGGAGTATTCACACTAGAGAGTCGGGGGACGGTCGCAGTCTCTCGGCCAGGCAACTCAGACTGCGGACTGCGGCAGACACTCTCTCCTGCACTCTCCTGTCTGAAAGCTGTTTCTCTTTCCACTATCCGACCTAATGTGCTCGAGTAGTTCGTCGAATTTCTCAAGAGACATACGGAAGTATTGATGTTGTTTCCTGGAGTTCTTACGAGGTCGAGTAAAGAGAGTATGAAATTCACCTTCTTGATGTCTGACAGTAAATATTTCTTCCATCCATATTCTTTTCTCTTCCTCCTTCTTTTCCTCCTGTTAACACAGGTCATCAAGTACTACAACTTCTTCGGAACTGCTGTCAGAATCCATGATGAGCAATGTTTTCTTCTTATTAAACAATTAAAAACTGTAATTAACCACTCGGCAAACGGGAGCAAACTGCGGACTGTGGTCTGCGTAATGTAAATGTACAGCTCAGGGGCAGACTGTACCCCGACTGTGCCATCCCCCGACTGTCCCGTCCCCCGACTGTCCCGTCCCCCGACTGTCCTGTCCCCCAACTGTCCCGTCCCCCGACTGCATAGCGTGATTCGGCCTTAAGTGAATACTGATAGTAAGAGAAAGCCTTTGGAAGCTGAATCTAATATAAAATTTATATGTTAATCAAATATTTTTTAAGTTAAGCGCAGATACCCTGGTATATAATTAATATTACGTTGCAATAATTACATTTGAAATGAATAATTGATATATAATATGTATCATACAATTACTTCCGATTTATCCAATGAAGCATTTTAATTGATGTAATTGCTTGTTGGTCTTTATTAAAGCTCAATAAGCATAGCTGTTTGAAACAGTTTCAGATTAATTCACATTACATTATTATTTTGTTTTAAATGAAATAGAAGAACCATTATTTTCACTTAATTTCCATTATTTTTATGCAATTTATAAACTTTCTACCTTCCGCTGTAAATATTTCTTGAAAATCATTCTGAAAACTAAGTATTACTGTGATTATCTATATCTATCTATATATTTAAACGTCTATATAATTAAACGCTGACATGCGAGCGTTGTCCGCAGAACTCCTAGGGTTCTCAACGGATCGGGTCGGTTCAGGTGTCATTCGATGCCTATTCACGGCGCGGATTACACAATTCAGTAAAATTAGTGAAAAAATGTACACGAGGTCTGACCAGCGCTACTATCGCTTTGGCCGGCCGGCCCCCTTAGTGCAACGCACCTATTGACACGTTTGCCAAACCGAATATATAAAAAATGTATCGAGTGAAGGATTGGGCGATAGGTTAGGTAGAAGAATGGAGGACTTGAGGAGCATAAGTATTAAAAGACTAACAAGGAGAAGGAAGAAAGAGGGACGGAGAGTGGAAGAAAGATTGATTGATTGTCTTTTATTCGGGGCGAGATTGAGACCGGGCAATTCCCTCTCCACCTAAGAGAGATAGAGGGAGAATAGGGGTGGGAAGAGAGGGAGAGAAAGGGAAATGTAGAGGGGGAGAGAATGGAAGGAAGGGAAAGAAAATGGGAGGAAGGGAGATAGAATGGGAGGAGGGGAGAGAGAATAAGAGGAAGGGAGGGAGATTGGAGAAGAGAGAGAGTAGGAAGAAGGGAGAGAGAATAGAAGGAAGAGAGAGAATGGGAGGAAGGAAGGGAGAGAGAGAGAATGGATATATAGTTAGATAGATAAATGTCTTATTCGGGCGAAATTTAGACCATAAGAGAGAGGGAAAGAGAATGAGAGGAAGGAAGAGAGATAGGGAGAGGGAATAGGAGGAAGGAAGAGAGAATTGGGGGAAAGGAGAGAATAGGAAGAAGGGAGAGAGAATGGGAGGGAGGAAGAGGGGGAGAAAATGGTAGGAAGGAAGAGAGAGAGGGAGAGAGAGAATTGGAGGAAGGAAGAGAGGGAGAGAGAATGGGAGGTAGGGGAGAGAGAATGGAGGAAGGACAGACAGAGAGAGAAAAAAACTTTATTTAGGGAGAAGGAGAGAGAAAGGAAGGCAGAGAGAGTGAATAGAAGGAAGGGAGACAGAATGGGAGGAAGGGATACAGAATGGGAGGAAGGAAGAGAGAGAGAGGGAGAGATAATGGAAGGGAGAGAGAGAGAATGGGAGCAAGGAAGCAAGGACGAGACAATGGGAGGAAGGGACAGACAGAAAAACTACTTTATTTAGGGAGAGGGAAAGTGAATGGGAGGAAGGGAAAGAGAGAGAAAAGGAGAAAACAAGGAGAGGTGGAAAATGTATTTATTTGTTGTAAGGCATTGTGAGTAAATGATATGTCACACTATCGACGTTTGACTATTATTTTTCTCTTTGCTCTTCGTTTGTTATTGCTTTTATCATTTTTGTTCGGCTTCATGGTTATATCTTTGTTCTTATTTGATTGTTCATTTTCCCACTCTCTCCCGATGTTTGATTCTTCTTTTCTGTTCGTTCTTTGTTTATTATATTTTTTGATGTTTTTCAAAATGTCTCGCAGTAGTACTGCGGGTTCTCTACTAGTATCACTTATTCAAGAACTTTACCTTCTCATCAGTGACGGATTTAGGAATTCTGCGGCCCCTGGTGTTAGACAATTTGGGGCCCGGCAATCTAAATAAATACATGAAACTAATGTGTACTTATATGACAAACAGGGCAGCCAAAAGAAGCACCGTCCAGTGAAAATAAAGTATCGCGGTTCAAAAAAATGAATTTTTCTTCGTAATTTTTAAATTGAGTTATTTAATATTGTTTATATTATATATAGTAACTTTTTTTCGGGGTCCCTCACTTCATGGACCTCTGGCGCGCGCCATGTACGACCCCCTCTAAATCCGCCACTGCTTCTCATGACCATTCTTTTCTTTTAATAAATTTAAGATTTCTATCATCGTCTCACATTTGAATCAGGGTTAACGAAGTACCAAAGAGAAAAAGAAGAGAAAAGGAATTTATTGGTGACTGAGCGAAGTACCCGGCGTTGACCGGATGAATCCAATACTTCAGGTATGACTAACTGAGGAACTTTATCCTTATGATTTTCTATAATTCACGTATCTTGGGTGTCCCCAAGTGCTCTCGGATCCCTTTTCTTTTTTAACGTATTTTTTAATTTACTTTTTAATTTTTTTAAACTGCATTGTTGCTCTCAATAAGCCATTAAGTACGTTTTCCTTATAATTTTGGCAGTCGTCTCAATCTCTGCACACACCTCAGGATACCTTCGTTTTTAGTCAGATTCTGCTGTTCATCTTCATTTCGTCCATTTTTCTCATATTTTAAAACTTCAACTGCATTTGTTCATTCCAAGAGTGTTCATTTCATCCATCAGAGCACCGAGGGAAAGTTCATATATTACTGACATTGGTCGCTACGAAGACTGTTTGCGTGGCAACAATTCAGAAGTTACATCTTCCTCTCCCGAGCTCTTACATGATCTGTGAGGCACCGATTAGAAAATATACTTATTCGGAGAAAGTACATTAGCCGTAAAAGTCAGTGAGAACACATAATTGCAACTTATACTTTCAGAGATAAAAATTCGAGAAAGTGCCAAACACGCCGTTATGTATTTTGTCTGCATCGGTTGGCGGTAAGATTTTTTGGCGAGAACAATTTAAAATCTCACTTTCTTCTCCCAAAGTCTTAAATAATCTTTAAGATACCCACTAAAAATTTATTCGAAGATAAAAGTTCTAGAATGTTCCAAAACTGCTTCACATGCAAAATACGCAAACGAAGGAAAAATTGTACCTGGACTCGAATCCTGATATATCAGAGAAAAACAACTGCTTTATTGCCCTTCTCTCAAAAAGGCTAATAAAACTGTATCAAATTTTAATATGTTTGGTGGCCAATGTGAGCGCCAAAGATTTCCAGATCAAAAAACGTCGAACTTTTGCGTGTGCCACCGTACATCTACATGTTACCCTGCAATTCACCAAACTGGTGAGTTGCAGTGGGTGCAATGCACCGACTCCTACCTAACGGTTATTATTTACAGGTTTGAATTTCCTATTATGGTCTCGTATCGTTCTCGGAATGGATAAACCTCTATAATACTCCGTCCTACAATCGATCTCACGTATCTTATCGTCATCAATGTTCCTACCTGTGTATATTGAAGCCACAATTATTCTCATAATATTTATAAATTACCCAATTCCCCGTCGCAAATGTGCTAAGCATTCTGACCTGTATTTTTCTAGGACCCTTAACCTTGAGCATAGGCCACGATACTCCGGAGACCACCATTTTATATCCTTCAATGATGATGTTACGCTTTCCATATATTCGTACTTTTGTTTAACGATTCTGGCTGCTCTTCGCTTTACCCTTTCTAACGGAATTATATACCTCTTCCCATCACTTATACTGGAGGCATTATCACCCTGGGAAGGGAAGAAGGTGGCGGAGGAGAGAGATGTGGCGAGAGGTAGAGACGTGTGGCGATGGAGAGAGACGAGGCGAGGGAGAGAGGCGAGGGAGAGAGGCGAGGGAGAGAGGCGAGGGAGAGAGGCGAGGGAGAGAGGCGAGGGAGAGAGGCGAGGGAGAGAGGCGAGGGAGAGAGGCGAGGGAGAGGCTAGGCAGAGGCGAGGCAGAGGCGAGGCAGAGGCTAGGCAGAGGCGAGGCAGAGGCGAGGCAGAGGCGAGGCAGAGGCGAGGCAGTGGCGAGGCAGAGGCGAGGCAGAGGCGAGGCAGAGGCGAGGCAGAGGCGAGGCAGAGGCGAGGCAGAGGCGTGGCAGATGCGAGACAGATGCGAGGCAGAGGCGAGGGAGTGAGGCGTGGCGAGAGAGAGGGGCACAGGAGGAATGGCGAGGCGAGGGAGGTGGAGGCGGGTCGATGAAATGACCTGCGAGCCACTCGGTCCATTTCTCCGTCCCGCTTCTGTCGCAGCTTGGGTTTAATTGGTCTCTCACTGAAATCCAGATTCGAGTGATAATAACGTCCTTCCTTCGTAGGAGAGTTGGTTCCTATTACTCTATTGCCACGATACTGAGGCGTTAGCGTCTATTGACACATAAAGGAGAAAAGGATGCTATTTTATAGTTTGGGAGGCTGGAAGTCTCTCCAGAGCGTTCCTTCCCTCCAATCCCTCCCCCCCCCCTCTCTCTCACACACTCACTCTCTTCGAAAAGGCGCGTGTCCCGAGGAAATCTCCAGCCCTCGAATCTTTGCATGCACACGCTTAGTCCGAGACTTTCCTTATCATTTCGCAGGAAATGGAAGTGAGGTGCGTGTTGACAATAGCTTTGCGTTTTTCCTTTAAAGTTTACATTGCAGTGCAGAAGTGATCGTGTCCGATGGCAAAAGTGAAGATTTGGACTTTAAGTTCATTCAGATTGCTTGCTTTTGTTCCGCTTTAATTACCTAGACTTACGGTGGATAATTTGAAAAGAGTTGATTTGCGCAGATTATATCGATAATGAAGGTTGTAGAGCCGACGGGCAGCATTTTGGTTTGCCATGTGAAATTTATGCACACTATGGATCTGCAATTCAGTGGAAGAATTTAATATAGAATTTGATGGAAACTAGGATTTTGATGAAGCTGACTAATTTTGCTTGTGACGTAAAACGACTTTTAGAACCCAATAAAAAATTGAAAATTCTCGGCTTTAACAAGTTTTCCATTCTTCATATTGTATTTTGGTGAACCTTCCCTTACCGAGACAAAATCTTGCATTTAGCAATTCTATGACGTATTATCTCGTTGCAGACCACGCTGCCGTGTTCGATGGTTAAAATAACGTAACAATTTTTTTGGACAACAGTGCATGCAATAGGAAAGGAAATTCATAGAGCACTCTGAATCTGTAAGTGAAAGGTAAAACACAGTTGGTGAAACCCTTTGTTCAGGATGAGACCAAAGACTCGGCGAAGGACCCTCTCGGACCCTCTCATCGCTGAGGCTACCTGAATAGGTTAGCGGTGGTAATGGACAAGGAAAATAACTGATAGAGACAGTAAAGGATTGGAATTGGGAATGGGTTGCTCTCTATTCTTTAGTAATTCTACCGAAGGAAGCAGACAACTTGTCAGCGGGAATCGCCAAATTAAACTATCACGGCTGAACAAATAAAACCGAAGAGCGCACACCGGCGCCCAACCCAAATTTCTGTTTTTATAAACATTACAACAATGGCCGTTAATGGCTCGCGATTCGCAATATATTTTGAAGACATTGCTTAATTACCGCTTGGTCACAGAAATCAGTTGTCTTTTTCATGTACTCGCAGAAATCTTTGTTATTGGGATCATTGCGAACATATAGCGATTTAAGAACGCGGTAATGTGTGCGTGTGACTAATTTACTAGACCTGATAAGAGGTCGTAGAGTCTGCACTTCAAAGTGTTGTCATTAACTTACAAAAATAAACTTTTAGATAAAATTTAAATCGGCGCATTTGCAGTATGGCGTCAATAAATCGATAAGGGTCACATTTAATGAAGTACTGTTAAAATAGCAGTGAATGTTGAAATAACGAGTGAATGTCCGCTGTTTCACAAAGTGCGAAAATGCCTTTTTTCAGTGCGTTTAATTCTATTTCGGTGTCCATGGAAGGAAATAAAGAAGTTCTCTTTATGGCAGATAGCAAAAAGAACAACTATAAGAGGGAATGGAATCACTTTCGGCGTTTTTACTGCCTGGGAACTTGACATGAACAGTTGGCTGCCTCCACCATGCACATGCTAGTCTCCGCTGCTCTGGTTCGCCAATCACATTTATCATGTGCATTTTTCCTAAGAAAGCCTTTAAATGCACGGGTCACAAGTGTATAGGTTTTGGTGTTGCTATCACAATGATATGTTTAATTAGCCACGCTTATTTCCAGGTATGAAATAGTTTAAATATATAAGAGCAAAAAACAAGCAGAAAGTAGGTTTCATCATAAGAACCCCAACTTTTTTAACCTTCTTTTTCTCCATGAATCGAGATATTGCGAAGTTTAGCTGAAACTCATTTATTTATATATATTAACAGGTTTTTTTATCTTAGTAGCTTTTGATAAGTAAAATATCTATATTTTGAAAAATTTTGCATACAAATACTCGCAATAAATTTATTTACTTACTAATAATATCGTTTTGATTAAAGACATACACAGTGTTATACTAAATATCACTTCTAAAATAATCAAATAAATCCTTTTTCGCAACTCTGAACGAGATACCCGAAATATAAAACCCAGGTTTCTTTTATTTTTAATTCCATTGTTTCTGAAAAGAAATGGACTCTTCTGAAAGAATAAAATTTTTATTACGTTTATTTTGCTCTGTACTTGTACATATTTGTTCAGATAAGAAGAAGCAGGTTTGAGGAGATGGCCTCATTCCGTGCCTCTTGTATATCATCAATGGAATTCTTAACATTGTAATCCTTCAAAAATTGTATGAGATGTAGTTTGCCTTCTCCACCTGTTGTCTTGATGGCTTGGGCATAAGTGAACCTCAGATAATGAGTTTTGAATGTAACTATTACTCCTTGGTACAAAGGCTGCAGCAATTAGGTTTTGTTTGATGAAAAAACACAACATTTATATTAAGTAAATTAATTTAAATAAATTAACCGGATGAGAATGATGACCAGGAACGTTATTCAACACTAACAACGATTTAATCAAGATTTTGTTTGTTAAATATTTTGCAGGAGCAGGAGCAAAATGATGAGTGAACCAATTCTTAAAAATGCTCATTGTCACCCAGGTTTTATGGTAGGACTTTCATATCTATGGTAGATGACTATTTGAATAGCCATTTAATGCTATAGGATTCTCAGTGTGGTAGACTAACATTAGTTTTAATTGAAATCCCCATCAGCCTTAGCCCCAAACAAGATGTAAGCCTGTCTTTGGCTACTTTAAAGACAGACATCCTCTTCATTTATAGACATGTAGTTTCCGTTTGAATTTTTCTCCCAGAGCAGATCAGTCTCTCATAATTGAAAATTTGTTGAGAATTGTAACCATCCTCCTCAATTATTACTTCAAATTGACTAGGATGATCTATAGCTGCTTCAAAATCTGCATATATATATATATATATATATATATATATATATATATATATATAATATATATATATATGCTTACGGAGGAGAAAAGGTAAATGAGATAAATGGAAGGCAACAAGTTGTTGGGATGAGGAAACCCAGTGAGCACTCACCAATATGATGGCTTGATTTAAGTTGGCGAGATGCTGGGGGTGTCGAAGTGACTCACGTAAAACAAACACAAAAACACGGAAGCTTTCGGGGGTGATCCCTTCGTCAGCACAGGAAAGAGACAACTGATGGCAATAACACTGGGTGGAAGGGTAGTGCGGAAAGGTCGGGGATTGGAGGATGCGGAAGGGGTGGGGGAATGGCCGAAACGTAGTGAAATGCTAGCGAAGGTTGAGCCAAGGAGGAGTGAAGGAGTTTATGAGATGGATATGAGCAAACTCCCAATAACGGAGTTGAGGAGCCGATGCATTATCAGGGAGCGCGCGAATGATTCTCACCGTTAAACAACAGTGTCTACTCTTATAAATTCGGCGGCATTAAGTAATTGGTATAGCAAGGAATGCAAGTGGAGGCGTCTCCGAGACTCCAAATTTAGTCAGTTTAGTTTGACTGGTGACTCGGAAATGTGGTCTGATTTCATCAGATTAAAAATATATCTGATGCACGCGTTATTTGTTCTGTAAATCTTTAACGATATCTCTTGAGATAAATCTTGGTACGCTATATCAACATAGTCAAATTGCAGAATAATTAGCGAAGTTACCAGATGCTCTTTTAGAGAAACCGGAGAACTGCTACTTAACTTCTTAAGTGAGTGAATAGATGAGACTGTTTTACACACATTTATAACATGTGGGGCCCAAGAGAGGGTTTCATCTATAAGCAATCCTAGATTCTTTACCACTTTACAATAAGGAATAGTTGAATTTGCTATGTCGATCGGGATTTTTTGGGATTGATTAATAGCTGCTAATATCTTAGGGTAACCAATTAAGATGGCCTGTGATTTTTCTGGATTGATACTAAGAACGTTTTTATTACTCCAGACCTCTACCGTTTATAAGTTTTTATTGATATTTTTTAGGGTTTTCGCGAGATCGTTTGCGGTAGAACTTGAGTATATTTGCAAGTCATCTGCATAAAGATGATGATTGCAGTATTTAAGTGACAAGGAGCAGTCATTTATGTATAAAGAAAATAGTATGGGGCCGAAAATTGAGCCCTGTGTGGACACTTCTCCCGTTGATAAGCCAATCAGATGTAGAATTAATGGAAATCACTAGTTGGGAACGATCGCTTAAATAAGATATCCAATTTATTTATTTTCATTGCAAGCAGTTTAGAAAGCAGAATACATTTGTCTATCGAGTCGAAAGCTTTATTGAAATCCAGTTGTACTAGGATTGTAACTTCCCTTTTATCCATTGTGCGGCGAATGTCATCGGTGATTTTTACATGAGTAGTGCTGGTGCTGTGAGATTTACGAAAGCCAGATTGAAAGGGGTCTAACAATTGATTTTCGTTATGTGCTAATTTTTCGAAGACTTTTGATAAGATAGGTAAAAAGCTTATTAGGTGAAAATCGTTGATTTCAGTCGATTTCGATTTCATTGGTAATGTCCTTATGAAACCGCGTTTCCACTGCAATGCAACTTTTCTTGAGATAGGGAGCAATTAAATATATTAGCTATTATTGGTAGAATAATAATTATGTATCAGTTTCTTGATGAAAATAGTAGGAATGCCATCGGAGCCTTGAGCTTTAGATTTAATTTCTCGAAATGCACGGAGCACTTGTAATTGAGTGACAGGGATGAAATTAAACGGGTTAAAATCCTTATTTGATTTTTCCGCTGCGACAGTAATCGAATTAATAGTCTCCCTTTTTATTTTATCATTAATGACATTCGGGGGTGTTGAAAATTTAGAATTCAACGAGTCTAATGATATGTATAGAGGCAGTTTAAAATCCTTTTGTTTGTCAATACCAATCGACCTAACTTTTTTCCAAATAATCGAGGGTGATTCGTTCGGACTAGCTATTGAGTGAATGAATCTAATTTTTGCATTTCTGATTATCTGTTTCGTTTTTTTTTCTAATGCGCTTATATTTGTCGAAAATATTATCGTCTTTAGTCCTTTTGAACAAACGAAAAACCGAATCGCGATGCGCCATCATTTTTTTCATATCTTTATTAAGCCAGGGCGAACGAGGTTTGGAAATGCGAATGTTTTTTCAGGTGCGAAGTGGCCAAGCAACTGCATTGATAAAGTGTTTAATGCTTCAGCTTTTTTATCAATATCATCGATCAATTCAATAGAATACCACGGAAGAGTAGATGCTTCGTTCATTAGATCAAAATCATCTATTCCATTTATATCTCAGTGACGCATAAAAGTTTGTTTGAATTTCGGCGAATTGAGTGAGTGAACTAAGAAGATTAGGTCATGAGAATAAATTCCTGGGACTGGCAATTGACCTTGAGTTATTACTTTTTCGAGGTTTGTCGTAATGGCTAAGTCGATCCAGGTTGAGGCTGATTGGGTGTTATTAGTCGGACTCAGCGGAACGAGGGGATTGCTGGTGAGGCCAACATAAAAAGCGGGGCATTGGGTGCATCTCAGGAGGTAAATGATATTGCGGGTGGTTCAGTGGGTAGAAGAAGTTATGGGGTAGGTGATGTTAGTGGTAAGGCTGTAGAAGGAATTGCAGGCTGTATATACTATGAGGTAAGTTCTGTTTATTACTGGAGCATCCATAACACTATAAATTATTTTTTGTCAGATTGGCTAATAATGACCCTCACAGTTGCATGCGCAAGATCTAAAGCTCTTCCGATGTAAGCATGTTCGTCATCAGATTCATGTCTCTTTATATCACTTCAAGAAGTTATGCCCAGCGCTTTCTCATTTCTATGGAAAAATCAGAATTTACTACTACAACAACAGCAAAACTATATCTTTGTGGAGATGATAATTAGCTGCATCCTTCCCGAGCAGAGAGGGTTCATTGGCCGAAAAAGTATTGTGACCGGCTCACAGCTCAAACATGCGCGTCATGTGCTGCGCCCATTCGGTATTTGAAGAGGAATCATAAAACAAATACGGCGCGTTGTGAAAATTGGTGTTATGCAAAGGACGGCTTTAGTGAAAAATTATCGATGAAAATTTATGAAATATGCTCGTAAATAAACCTACACTGTCGAATCTATATTCACGAATAAGTCACTGATATTTTTGATAAAGTTGCCGAAAAATTTATTTTCTCACTTTCATGTATGATCATATGACAAACGACCATAAGTATGTTTAAAATGAGCATCATTAACCTTAAAAATTACTTTACCTGCGACAAAAAATATTCGTCTGCTAGATCAAAAATCCAAAATTTGAACAAACCGCCGCAGACGGTAAACATAAACAATTGAAGGAAACGATGCGCTTGCACGCTGCTGCTCGTTTATTAAATCCGTTCTTCGGCGCGCAAATCGCAGCTCTGCTCCGCCGGAGGATGAGAATAGGAGTGAGGAGTAATGCTCGAGGAACGTCTCTATTTGTATTCAAGATCCAACACAGGCCCCTTATCAATCGGACGCGCGAGTCGCATGATAAGGAAGAAAGCCGCTGGAGAGAGGCTGGAGGGTGGATGAATAATTTATACTCGGCCGTCATCACGTCCCGAAGGAGGGGAGTAAGGGGGGGTGCAAAGGAGGGAGTAAGGGGGGGTGCAAGGGAGTAAGGGGGTAGTAAGAGTGGTAGTAAGGGGAGGGTAGTAATGGGGGAGGGGTGAAGAGGAGGAAGTGAGGGGGGAGGGAGTGAAGGGAAGGAAGTGAGGGGGAGAGTAAGAGGGGGAATAAGGAGGAGAATAAGGGGGGAGAGGAAGAAGAGATAAGGTCCCTTTGCGAACGAAATCTCTTCTGGAAACCCAGCGCATCCGCTGCCACTTGCGAATTCCAATCGTGGAATTCTTTCCGTCAAAACCAAAAAAAGGCACAAAAGATGGGAAGATTTTCGTTCGGGCAAGAAAAGGCGGGGAAAAAAGAAATTATGCGCATTCAAAAGCGGATTCATTGTGGGTTGAAGAGAGGTTTCGAATGCTTATAACATATTATAACTACTGAGATTTACTTCCACGCGTAAGATATAAACGATTTTTTGAGTGAAACGTAAGAGAATGAAACATTTACTCAAAAACGTTGTGTCAGCTACTGTACGAAATCATATAAGAAGAAATCATATAAGGCTTAAAAACTTAGCTCATTATAAAAGTGGCGGTATGAAACTATTTTCTTTTTAGCTTGGTACAAGAGATAATTACAGTCTACATCAGTGGTTCCCAACCTGGGTGCCGCAGCTGATTTTTAGGGGTTCCGCGATAAAATCAGTTTTGTAAATAAATCAACGATTTGGATGTGTTTGCAGGTAATTAGGGCATTAATGTTTTTTTCTAATAAATTGATTATAGTGTGGTACTAACAAATGGATGTGTCCAAACGTTGTAATACTCATTTAAAAAAAATATAAATACCTTGTTTGAAGGCTGGGGTGCCGCGAAATTCTGTTTATCTTTCGAAGGGTGCCGCGCCTACAAAAAGGTTGGGAACCACTGTTCTACATCCTTATCGAATTGAAAATAATTCGTATTCTTTGTATAGTTTTCTATCATTGCAGCAACACATACCTGATAATAAGCCTCTAAAGGAAAAAATAAATATAGTTTGAAATGTGCAAATACTCACGAGCATTATTGCTCCTTTGCAACGGCCGCTATCGTGCAAATTTGCGAGAACTGGGTTTGTTTTTCACACAATCCTCCTCTTCAACATTTTCCAATTTATGGAGAGAAGTCTATGGTTCGTGCCTCTCAACGGTCTCTAACGCTCTTTTACCTCAAAATACGCGGCAGATGAAATTGAGGCAAACCGAAAAAGGATGCTCTTATCAAATGGCCAGTTAATTTTACGATCGCCCCTATTAAAATTTTAAGCTACTAGCAGCGAAGAATATTTGTGGACCTAGCAAGAAATACTACATGAAATAAAACCGTTGAGAATTTAAATTATTAGACTGACAACTATAAATGTTGTGCGGGGCAATTTAAATTGCATACATTGCACGGATATTTCTAAATCTTACAAAACGTTGAAAATGGCCAATAACATGATCATTTTCCCCGAAAAAGATCCTTTCATATAAAAGTTATTAAACACTGTTAAAAGAGAACTCAAAAAGTAATTTCTAAGCCCGAAAATGGAATCTTGCAGAATTAGAATGCAGAACAAGCGTATATTGTTTGCATCGCAATGAAAATTTTTAATAGCAAAGAATTCAAATTATAGAACTCTTGGGAGGAATGCGGGGCGTTTCCGTAATGTTAAAATAAAAGAGCGCGACGATGGCATAACAGGAGGGTGGTGAATAACAGCGCCACCACGCCCGCCGTAATTTACGCGAGGGACGCGACGGAATGCGCGCTTTGGGAAAAGTGTTCCTCTGATGAAAGAGAGCAGATGCCAGAGAGGCGCCATATTTTTCAACCTTTACAACTCATAGCTGCGCCACGAAAACAAAAACGTGCATTTTATGGCGACTGTAATCCAAGTATTTTTGGTGATGAGTTTGGCCATGTCCTAATCATTGACATAGTAGTGTTTTTCCGAAAATATACCGCGCATGCTGCGAATTGTTTAACTATTTTAAGGCACGCTGAATTTCATTTGATAAATTCTGACATCCGTAAATATTCCATAAGATGCCTTCGTCTTTAAATCAGATTCCGCATTCGTACGACACTAAAAGCTATTTTGTGCGAATTTTAAAATGAAAACCGCCCCTCCATGCTACCTGATGGCGATCCTTTCAATTACTTAACTGTTGAACGTGCGAAGAAAAACTACACATTCACAATGCGGCGATAAGAGATGACTCATATTTTGTCACGTCAAATTTTCTATTAAAATGCTTACATGACGCTAAGTTTATATATCTCGCTTATACTTTTACGAGAATATTATTTACTATTTAGACTGAATTCAGCCGACAGGAATATTATAACCTTTGAACTTTTGGCTTATACAATTGTAAAAAAAATTCCGAACATCTTCATTTGCGGCGCATCGAGGTGCATTCCTTCAACGTTTTCCTTGCACACACTAGCAGTTTCCCCCTCTCCCTTCCTACCCCACCTATTCTCACCGTCTTGTATGCGCGATGCAGTGAAGTGGCGGTGCGTGGAATGTTGGCCTCATCCCCTTCGCCCCAGGGCGGCACAGGTCATGAGCCCAAGTGGAGGTGTCGTAGCGCATCCCACCTTCCCAGACATAACGTTGATTCACCATTAATTGGGTAATTTGGCAAGACCAAGTAGGTGCATTTATAACAAAACATTAAAATTCACACTCATACGAGGATATGGATTTACATAATTTTGCATCCAAAATTTCATTTAGTAAAATAATAATTTATTCTTTATAGCTATTTAGCATCTACGACTCGTGTATACAAAGCTTGCATAATGAGGAGCAAAGCATTGTTAGAGACAAAAACTTTTGAAATTTCATTACTTAATATTTTTACAATAACGAGTGTTTACAATGGAAGCAGTCGGGCGTGTTCCCTCTGGAATGCCTCTTATCTCTGCGCATGGCTTTCGTCATCTCGAGGAGAGAAAGAGGCGACGCGAGGTTGATTCGAAAATATCTTTTATAGCGCTATTATCTTACGAAATGTCGCGTTTATCTTAGAGGTGGTGCTTTCAGAGGGAATTCATTTTTACAGCACGCGAATAGAAATAGGTATGAAATTCTCGCTGCATATAGGTTACATGTCGATTTTAAGGTATTCCTACGCGAGGATAAATGATAAATGGGAGATACTATCGTCAAAAATAAATACCTGTGTATATTTTAACTTTTATTTCTAACACATGTGAAATTTCTTTCATACACTGTTCAACCGCTAGAGAATTAACATCACCTGGCAGTAGATCCTAAATAATCTTTTTGTCCGATAAATGATTCTATATTTCGTTAATTTTCCACAAAAAAACTAGCAGCTGCGCTATTTGATTAAAATATTTTATGATCAGCAACTTTTAGTGCTTTTCGTCAATGTTGAAAAGCACTATTATCTTCGTGATGTCCGTCCGTCCGTCCGTACGCATATATCAGGGAAAAATTGGCATAACCGATTTCAACCAAATTTCGTACATAGAATTATCACATACATTAATGACCAAAATGACATATTTCGACAGAATCCACTCAGCAGGGGTGCAGCAATTGCAAAATTAAACTTTTAGGCAATAATGAATTTGGAAGGAATTGATCTAGCCGATTTAAACAAAATTTTGCATGAAGGAGGCATGTAATATAAAATAACAAAATCAAGATGTTTAGTATATATATGCAAAACAAGGACGCACACATACAAGTAATAAAAAATGCTCTTTTTACAAGTATTTTTGTGGAACTGTCCCCATAAATTTTAGCCAAATATAATATTTATAAGGTACACACATATCATCATCATCATAGATAGTCTGTCCGTAGACAGGTCAGGGGTTATTCATGGTTAAACCTGGTTCACCATATATTACCATTTTCTGCTTTCCTCTTCATATCTTGATAACTCTCTTTCCCTTTCAAATCTTTTATCAGCTGAAACCTTCTCCTACCTCTTTCTAGTTTTCCTTCTAACACGTCTTTAATCATACTCTTTCTCCAACCCAGTTTGCCTTCCTCTTTCTAATAGTTTGTATAACCATTTGCTTCTCTCCTACTCTTCGTAGCACTTCATCTTTTTTCATCTTATCTGTCCATTTTCTCTTCAGCATTCTCCTCCAAGTCCACATTTCAAATTTGATGTCATTTTTCCTTAGCGTCCATGTTTCTGCCCCGTACAAAGCTGTACTCCATACATAGCATTTTATGAACTTCTTCACTTATATTCCCCGCAAGTAGGTGTTTCTTTCTTCTGAAAACCGTTATTGCTTTTCCTATTCTAGTCCTGATCTCATCCGTACATTTTGCTTATCTTGTGATGATGCTTCCGAGGCCTGAAACTTGTTCTACAGGCCTTCCACCAATACTTAAATTTTACGGTTAAGGAGTAAATTTCTATTTAACTCCAATACTTATGTTCAGATTTTCTTCATTACCCGATATTCGAGTGATCTTGGATTTTTCTGTATTTATTTCCATACCGTATTTTCTACCTGTTATTACTATTCTATTTATAATTTTCTGGAGTTGCTCTTCCTTTCTTGATACAAGTACTTCATCATCCGCGTATTTTACTCTTCTTATAATCCTTCCTCCAACTTTGAAATCTCCTGTGCCTTCTAACACTTCCTGCATTAAGCTTTCTCCATATACTCGTATATTGAATAGGGTCGGTGATAGGAAGCAGCCCTGTCTTACTCATCTACCGTTATTTATATTCCATTACCCAATTTACTCTATCAAAGTCCTTCCAGTCTACGAAACACACACAGATATCTTGACTGTACTCTATTGCCCTATCTGATATGATTCTAACTACCCCTACAGCATCTCTAGTTCCTCTTCCTTTGCTGAAACCGAATTGATCTTCCCCTAACATTTATTCTGCCTTTATCTCCAGCCTTTTACAAAGAATCCTCGTGATGATCTTCGAAGTGTGTGAAAGAAGGCTAATCGTTCTGTAATCTTTACACTGAATTGCCTTTGGCTTCTTCTTTAGAGGGATCATTGCTCCTTATAGGAAATCCCGAGGCCACTCTCATGTGTCGTAAATCTTATTAATTAATTTCGTGATCACTTTTAGTCCTTCTGATCGCATGACTTTAAGTATCTCAGCTTGTATTCCATCGCTGACTGTGGCTTTCCCTTTCTTTAGTTCCACTATCGCTTTTTCTACTTTGCTCACCATAATAATAAGTTGTCTTCTTCAATGTTTTCCTCTTCTTCCAGTTCTATTTTTGCCGATCCTGCCTCCATGCTGTACAGTTCCTTAATGTACTCTTTCCATACCTGTGTTACATCCTTTGTTTCTGAGACTATCTTCCCATCCGTATTCATAATTCCTTTACCACGAATCCATTAGACTTCTTATCTTCTAATTCCAGTGTCCTAGCCTATGTCATATCGTACCGTCCTAACTTCTCCATTTGTTGTATTCTTCACATTTTTCTTTTATCCAATATTCACTAGCTTTATCTGTCACGCTTCTCGTTTATACGTCTATAGTTGGCTCTACCTTCTTCACTGGTAACGTTTTTCCATTTTCGTCTCTCATCCATTTTCTGCAGCATTTCTTTAGTTACCCTTGGTTTTCTGATTTTCTTTTCTTGTTTTCCAATCTCTTTATCCAAGGTATCCTTGATACTGATTTTAATTTCTTCCCATTCTATATCCAGGGTCTTTGGTTTGTTTTCCAAATTGCTTAGGCGATCTTCCAACTTCATGCTGACTACAACCTGCCTTTCTTTCAGTTTTTCTAGATCCCAAGTCTGTCTTTCTCTTCTAGTTCTTCTTATTTGTTTGAGCATTGTACTTACGTCAACTATTAGGAGTCTGTGATCTGAATCAATGTCTGCTCCTGGTAATGCCTTGGCGGTCTTTATGCTGTTCCTGAATCTTTGTTTTACTAGGATGTAATCTATTTGGCATCTCATTCTATCTCCTGGGCTTTTCCATGTGTATAACCTTCGTTTATGGTTTATGAACCATGTATCAGTCACTACAAGGTCATTATTGATACAGAATTCTACCAGTTTTTCCCCTCCTCGGTTTCTCTTCCCAGGTTCGTATTGCCCGTTAACAACATTTTCTTCCAGTCCTTCTCCGACTAAGCTGTTCCAATCTCCATATGTACATATATATATATATATATATATATATATATATATATATACATATATATACATATATACATATATATACATATATATACATATATATACATATATATACATATATATAGATATATATACATATATGGATGTCAACAAGGTGTTGGGACCAACATCCCTCACAACCAAGGACTGTCCGCCCTGAGAAAATTATTGGACTCCAGACCACCTGACACAAGACCATCCTCCCATTTCCTAACGAAGCTGGCTGAAATGGTGCTCCAAAAAAACAACTTCTCTTTCGGAGGGCGCCACTACCTACAAATAAAAGGTACCGCGATGGGCACTCGCATGGCGCCCTCCTATGCCAATGCCTTCTTAGGCGAATGGGAGGAACGCTTTCTTGACGTTTCCCCCAGACCACTCCTATGGCTGAGGTATATTGACGATATTTTTCTTCTCTGGACACATGGACCCGACTCGCTACAATCCTTTTTACAACGCCTCTCATCCCACCCCACGCTTTCCTTCACCCACCACTCCTCTGCCTCCAACATCACCTTCCTGGATGTCGATCTCTCCATCCGGGAAAACAAAATCCACACCAGCGTGCACCTCAAGCCTTCCAACCGCCTTCAATATCTCCAGTTCAACAGCTGCCATCCCCTCCACACCAAAACCTCTATTCCCTATGCCCTAGCCCGACGAGGGCGGAGAATTTGCTCGGACAGAGATTCCCTGTCCGAGTACTGCTCCACCCTCGAACATGCCTTCTTACAGCGCGGATACCCGCCGGATCTGATCCGAGACCAAATCCGGCGGGCAGTCGCACCCGCCACCCCTAACTCCCACCTCAATACCCACACCACCACCGATTCCACCCTCCAACTCACCCTAACCACCCTGTATTTCCCCGGCATCCACGACATTCTGAAAAACATCCTGAAAGCCGCCCACCTTATCCTCTCATCCTCCCCTCACCAGATACAATTTCCCAGACCACCGATGCTCTCCTTCCGCCGTCCCCCTAATCTGGCAAATATTCTATGGAAGAAAGAACCCCCAGCACCCACGCCTTTACACCCTGCCGGATCTTACCCCTGCGGTAGACCCCGATGTCTAACATGCCCAATAAACCCCCCCTGCAACTCCTTCTCCAGTCCCACAACCAACATCACCTACCCCATAACTTCCACCACCAACTGCACCACCCGCAATATCATTTACCTCCTGAGATGCACCCAATGTCCCGCCTTTTATGTTGGCCTCACCAGCAATCCCCTCAACATCCGCATGAATGGCCACCGCAACAGCGTCATTCTCAAACGACCGCTGCCGGTGGCCGTTCATGCGAACAAACATAATTTAAAGTTCAACAACTGCTTCACAGTGAGAGTCATTCGCGCTCTCCCCGACAATGCTTCGGCTCCCCAACTCCGTCAGTGGGAGCTTTCGCATATTCATCTCCTAAACTCCTTCACTCCCCCAGGCCTCAACCTTCGATAGCTTTTCACACCCTTTCTGTCTTCTTCCAACAACCTACCCATCCCCAACCCCCTCCGTTTCCTCCAATCCTCGACCTTTCCGTACTACCCTTCCACCCCCATGCCTCCACCCAGTGTCACCGCCATCAGTTCTCTCTCTGTAGCTGAAGAAGGAGTAGTTCCGAAAGCTTTACGTTTGTGATGTTTCTGTGTTTTTGTGTTATTTTACGTGTGTCGCTTCGACATCCCCGGGGCCTCGCCAGCCTGAGGTCGTCTGGTTGGTGAGTGCTCACTGGGTTTCCTCATCCCAACACCTTGTTGACATCCATATATTCATTTTACCTTTCCTTTTCCGTAAGTTGTTATATATACATATATATACATATATATACATATATATGCATATATATATACATATATATACATATATATACACATATATACATATATACAAAACCATAATAGCATATTTGGACCGTATCAACCAAACAGGGGTGCCACACTCACAAATTAAACTCTTTCTGTAATTATGGATTTGGATGGAATTAGCTGAACGCATTTGAACTAAATTTTGGATTAAAGATTTGTACAACATACCATAATGAAATCACGATGATTTAAGCGGAGCTAAAGAGCAGGTCTATCACAATAAAAAGTAAAATATTATTTCTTTTACACGTATTTCTAGAGAAATGTCCTAAAGTATAATCCAATATGTTATACCTATATAATCTTCATATAAATAAATAACCAAAATAGCACATTTAAACCGGTCGACTAAACAGGGTTACCACAATATCAAGGTTAGAATTTTTCTGTAACTATGAATTTTGAAAGTATTGGCTGATCCGATTTCAAAAATAAATTTCGTTTGTAGGGCGAGTATAGAATTGCAAAATGAAATAAACGTGTCGAACGAATCTAAAAATCAGGGCACGGAATATCCGTGTACATCCCTACTTGTTTCTTTCTGAGAAAAATAACTTATTTTGAATTATACTTTCTTTTTTAAAATTCAATTATAAAAAACTTTATAAATATGAAATAGAATTTAATTTAATTTTTGAACTCATATTTTTATTGTAAAAATACAATAATATATTACAATATGTAAATATTTTGCGAAAAAATAATAATTATATTATTTATGCTTTGTGCGATTACACAAGCTTTGCAACCGAATAATACTAATAAATATATGGTAACATTAGTCGAAAAAGACCTTTTCCGTTCCGTACATATTTCCAATTAAGAATGCCTTTGAAATCGCTGTGTATTCCATTTATGGAGTATACCATTCCATCTTGTTATAACATGGAAACAGTAAATGAATTCTTTCATCGTTTCAATCAGTTTAAAAACTTAACCTTGGTCACGAGCCGGAATTACCTCCAATTCCAATTTGAGGTTTTTCTTCTCTACCTAAAATAACTAGTCAAAAAGAGCCTGACGATGGAACGTTGAAAAGAATTAACTGCAAGGAGAAGAAAGTAATTAAGGATTTGTCCCAAAATCCTCTTATTCTTCTCTCAGAGTGAATGCAATCGATGTCACATTCACTTTACTGGAATAATTAAGCAGTAATATGATCAAACTAGTCGTACCATTTCAAGAAACATCCCGAGATTTGAATTCGTGTAATCATCGGTTGCATCGATCTAAAAATACTTTGTAGTCATATCTCTGCGTCGAAATAACATTTCATCTCTGGATTTCAAAATTCGATATTACTTCTATCGCATCAAATGTATGGCATTCTTTAATGTAAATATTCTTTCCCTTGTGAGGTATGAATTTATGACTGGTAGCAGTAAGCCCTGGCCTGTCTTATTATACCAGTAAATTGGATTCAGAATCTCCGATATTTTGTAAATATTCAAAAATACATATTCTCTCAATTCTTATTCCGTTAAAAATTCCTACCACAATCGCTTTAAGCTGCGGAGAGCTGGAAAATTAATTATCACCAAGAGAGGGAAACAGTTGATCCAGTAACCTCATTAGCGAATCTTTCTATATATCACTTGCCACTTGTCTCAAACTCTTGAATACATAATTTATATATTTTTGTCAATGAAACATAATCTAAGTGCTAAGTGCTGAATCGACAATTTTTAACAAATTTAAATGTTTCTATCAAACTTATTTTCAGGTAACTTGAAGGTATTAAAGAGTATCAAACACTTTAAAATTTAAGAGATACATAAATTGTATAGTCAACTGGGTATGATTAAGAGCAAGATATAGCATTCGCTTTTTCTAAAATATTGTTACATCAAAACACCGAACTTGTTCTACAGGGACCTACTTAACGTTTTGGCGTTACGGAGGATCTGTGGGGCAAGTGAAAAAAATAAAGCTTTCTCGTCTCACGTTCCCTGGGGTCGAGACTCGCCGCCGCGCGCCGGAAGATGGCGGACAGAGAGGAAGATGCACACTTTAATCCTCGCCTCTTATATTTCTCGCCTCGCGCAGAAAAAACATACTTCCACTTGACCCCGAGCGTCGCTTTATTTTTTACTCGCCCAAGCGATAGAAAAACTGCAAATTACCTAAAGCGTAATCAGGTGACAATATTTTTTCACGGCTTAATATTTTATCACAATTTGGATTGATACGACAGTAACCAGAACTTGGTTCATGCGATGAAAGAGCTTCACTTTAGGCTCTTGTTTACACGAAAGATGTGTGCATATTTAATCGAGTAAACTTCCATATAAGTAGAGTTTTTGGAATTAAGCCCATTTTATGCTGGCGACAAAATAATGTGGACATTCTACCGTAATTTTACGTTTTTTTCTCAATCGAGCTCCGTAAAAAATTTTGTGAACTAATTTTCGCAATTAGGTAAGAAAATTCGATTTCGTTAGTAAATTCCTAGTTCCAAGTTTACTGCTATCATGAACAGCACAGCAGATTTCAAAAATGGAATATCAAGCTCGCGATACGAAAAGAGGCAAAGCAGAGAGAGAAACGTGAATTACGCATGACCGAAAAAGTTCGATTGATGTTCAAGGTAATTCCGATAACCACGAAACGGATGAATAATTAAATTACGCGTTCTGGCAACAAAGTGGTCATTCGTAGTAATACTTAATTTGCAAATAACTATTTCTGGTTTTCCAGCCATTCCGTGGATACTGGAGTTACATGCATTTGTAATCGTAAAAGAACTTTAATCAATGTCATCCATATTTACGCAAAAAGGCACTCTCACTTGCTAACCTGAAATTTTTTATGGTTTCCTTCCAATAAGAGCACGAATTTATCGTATAAAGATGTTTTCCGCGCTTGTGGTTGTGTCGTCATTTAGATTCCAGAATTTCGAGTTTTCTCCGGAAGCATCACAAATATTTATGCAATGACATTTATTGTTTTAAAACCATTAGGCAATTTTCCAAAACAATTGAATTTTTAAACGTTCAGCGGAAGAGGTACACAGCAGTCAGTCACCTTTATCTTCAACCCACAGGCCGGTACAGATTATCGTGTATTACTTTTGAAAAAGTATTGGTCGAAGAAAAATGCGCCTTTTTAAAATACGCAATGTTAAAAGTCGAAAGAAGCATTTGTTTTTAATCGCCACAGCGAAGTTAGCCATTCTCATTTTCTATATATTTCACTACATATGTATTATAGCGCATAAATTTTAAAAATATAGTATTTTATTGTGTTAAATCTTCTAATACACTTTTAAAGTCCAAAATATAGACTCCTCCTTATCCTGCTGTTACATTTTCTTCTTCGACCTTTCTCAACAGCAATTACGTAAAATTTTCATTCTCGAATGTACTACAGAATCAGCAATTTTGAAGCTCTACATTATATGTTACTATTGTTCCTTTTGGCTTCAGTTTCACCTTTGCGTTCCACGTCGAAATTCAGTAGATTTTGATAAGAATATTAAGATTTGTAACATAAAAAAATTTAGTATGAACAGTAGCAGTAATAAAATTAGCTTACAGAAAAGGCAGAATTAATTTCTTTAAGCTGTGTGATGTCAATCTTTAGCAGAAATGCGTTTCAACATAAAGCGCGAAGTCGTATGCATACAAGGTAATCAAGTACCAATTTCTTTTCAGATAAACTCTCATAATTTTGTGTCTCTTTAGTCAAAGATGTGGATCCGCAGAAAATTCCATGTCTTTTTCCAGAAGCAATTCATGTGCAATTTGTTAGTTGGAGTAGATCCGAGGAAAAGAAAAAGATATTTTTTTCTTTTCTCCAGAATCCACTTATCGAACGAGTGGAATGCTTTCAATGGAGGCGGAAATGTAATCCTCAGAAAAGAACCCATTTCTAAAAGAGGCAACGACTCAACTTTTTTATTTCCTCTTTCCCTCGCTTTGATATCAAATAATCATAATACAAATTTGTATACACGTTGATCTCATTCTCGTGTATAACAACCCTAGCAGAATACCGACAATATTCGTATACTTT
Organism: Tanypteryx hageni; assembly: GCA_028673005.1. Classification (NCBI taxonomy): domain Eukaryota; kingdom Metazoa; phylum Arthropoda; class Insecta; order Odonata; family Petaluridae; genus Tanypteryx; species Tanypteryx hageni. Next base: position 119,271,092 of record CM054115.1, read on the forward strand.
ATACCTCACGGACTAACTGATTTCCTTTAAGAATGTTTTTCTTCCATCTATCGCTTATTCCTCGTTCTCATAACTTCGACACTGCGACACCTCATTTTTTGGGAAATAGACTTCGATTTTGGACAGGAGTAATTATAATATTCGTACCAAAATAGATGATCATAACACATAAAATTTTACAGTATTTCTCCTTTCTGCACGCATAACCAAGGAATTTAAAAGTGGACATAAACAATATCTCTCTAGTAATCAAATAATGTGACGATATAATAGATTTATGGCAGAAAGACGAGCACGATCACTTCAAACCAGCCCTCAACAATTACGGCATTTATTTTCAGAATTCATGAGGTTAAATTTTCAAGAAAACCGTTTTATGTAGACAATTGGAAGAAGACTTCTACAAAACAAACACTAATCGTATTGGGAGTGGCGGTGGCGGAGTGGTTCGAGCATTGGCCTTCCACGCAACGGTCCCAGGTTTGAATCCGGCAGTGGTCGGATTTTTCAACCTGGGATCGTCCCGTCCCCTACTTGTGTGATTTGAGGAGACCGCACAAGTCAGCGCTCCGTCCTTCGGAAGGGACGTTAAGCAGTTGGCTCCCTTGATGCTCTTCGTAAAGAGTATGCTAATGCTGGCACCGGGTTTCCCTCCTCCCCTGTGAACGTTTCCGGTGTGTAAAAAGTTAATGGCTATAATAATCCAAGAGGACGATTAGCTAGAAATAACCTCATTGTCCGATTTTTGGACGAAGTTATTGGAAATTATGAGTTGACTAAATATTGAAATTTAATACAAAAATTTGTCTATGATTCAGGCTGCACATTTAAGAAAATGATATTGGAATAAGATTGAGAATCCCTAAGAAGAGGGATACCGTACTGCCCACTTACTCGAGTATTATTCAACAATTATGATGAAGAAATAGCCAATGGGAATGGAATTATACTGGCACAGGAATAAAAGTAGATGATAATATAGTGCATTGCATATAGTGGATTTCCACGGCTCGCTCGGGGCCACACCCCGTAAAAACAAGAAATCAACAAACAAGAGGCACGGCACTGAAACTGTTTAAAACTAAAAATATCAACGGCCATAGCGACGTGTGACTCAATGCGAGGATAAAAGAGAATCGATTCCCTAAAGATTATGCTACGTCACCAGACGTTTGTTCGTGTGATGCGTATCGTGTTACGCGTAAGCAAAAGGCAAACGTCTCGCGCGGATGCGTAACAATTAATGGCGAGAGTGTGTGTGAGAGAGACAGAGAGAACGAGAGAGAGCGAGAGAAAGAGGTGCGCCAATTACGAGCCTCGGAGTGGGAGCATCTTATTCCATCTTTCTCTTCGAGTTAATTAGGTGCAGAAGCAGACAATGGATTGAGGACGGCATAAGAGAAAGAGAGAGAGAAAGGGAGGGAGGGAAAGAAGGGAGCGCAAAGAGCAGTAATCCTGAGATGGAAGCATCAGAGAGGAAGCTCGCATTGCCTCGCAGGCGCCAACCGGCGAATCCATTCGGGACCTCTTCCTCCAACTTAAAAACGAGCGAGGAAGATAAGACAGGCAGAGAGAGGAAACGAGAGAGGACGAAAACTCTGAAAAATGAGCGTCCTCGGTTTCGCCATTTTTTCCTTTATCTTTTCCATTTATGCGTCCCATTGTTTTTCTTTCCTGTTCTGCGCACAATGCCACATTTTTCTTCGCCGGAATTGTTTTACCGAGGTGAAAAAGAATGTCGTGGAATACATCCCTGCGAGTATACAAATTTTATGAGATAAACGAAATAAAGAAACCGGTGAAATAAAATTAAGGATGACGAAATGAGCGATTCGGGATGTGGGAAACGCATTTCTAATGTTTCAATTCTGTTGGCTTCCTCTCTTCATTTCAAATGTTTGCGAAACTTCGTTGCATTTTCAATGCAGAAGCAAGCAGAGTTCCGCAAAATATACACAATTTCCTCGGAGTATTCATTTGTTAACTTAAAAGGATTGGGGGGGGGGAGGTATTACATTGTCCAAGCTTAAGTTATTGCACGAATTAGCTATCGTTATCAGTAGATATCGCCCAACGAGTTGTAGATTTGTGGGAATGTAAACAAAAACAAATGGAGTAGAACTTAATGAAATATTAATCTTAGGATTAGTTCATTTATTAGAAAAGGATTATGTTGGTTGCGTCATTTCACGACGAAACTGAAGCAATGATACTAGCTTTTAATAAATTAGCTTTGTTTACATACTGTTATCAACTTATTGGTGATTTAAAACATTTTTACTGACTTATATAAACTAGCATGCCCGTTGAAATTCCGCCCGTAATTAATATGTAGTTAGAATTTACGAAGTAGTAGTAGTGGAAGAAAAGCTACTTAGTAACCGAGGAGAATTTTGTCGGGCTGGAGGAATTTATAGCATGAGAGGAGGAGAGAAGAGACAGGACGTGCGAGAAAAATTGCTCTCAATTCGATAAAGTAACCAAACACATAGCTATGTGATTAAAATGTTACGTAGCGTAATTTATTTTACCAATAAATAACGTGATAGGTACACAATTTTTCAACAAAAATGACTAAGTAATAACCCCCTCTCTCCCATCTCTTTCCCTTCCTCTATATCTCCCTTCCTCCCTCTCTTTTCTGTGTTAAAATATAACTGATACACAGTTTTTTTCGACCCACAAAACTAACAATATTCTTTGATAATGCTCTGTGATCTATTAACCAATATATAATTAACTTGTAATTAGTATGTATTTTATTGTAATTTCTATGTAATAAATTTCTTTTAATATGTAAATATTGTAAATACTTATATGACGAAAGGGTCAAATGTAAGAAGGGACTATATAGTCTCAATTTCGCCCTAAATAAAATCGTTTATTTGTCTGTCTGTCCCTCCCTCCCTTTCTCCCTCCCACTCTCACTCACTCCCACTCTCCCTCCCTTCCTCCTTCCCTAGAAAGAACAAGCCTGTTCTTACCTAGATTTTCCCCACAAACTAAAACCTGTCTTCGCGTATATCTTTTTATATTTTGTACGTTTTATATACTGTTTATTGTAATACTTTATTAATATTCATGATATTGACAAAGTGTTAAATGTAAGAATAGACCTTATGGTCCAAATTTCGTCTGAATAAATACGCTTATCTATCCATCAATCCCTCTCTTTGTCTCTCTTTCCTCCCACTCATCCTTATTCTCTCTCCTTCCGGCCTCTTCCAATCCATTGCACTTCCTCTTTTTCTCCGTCTCCATCTTTATCTCTATCCTCCTACCCTGTTCTAATTCAATACCTCCCTTCCTCCCCATCTACGCTCCAGCCTATCTCCTTCCCCACATCCTCTACCACTTTTTCTACATCTATACAGTCGTTTATATATTCAAAATAATCCATACTAAATTCGGCCCATTAGGATTACTTAATTTTGCAAAAAATCCAACAATGATGGTTGCCATGACGGCGAACTATTTTTTTTAACGTGAAATTTTGGCGTAAAAGAAGAAATCGCGGACCGATTCGACGCGCATTCGAAAAACAACGGTAGGAAAATAAAATTATATTCTTTTAGTTTGAACGATGTTTATAAATAATTTTAAAATGGTAACGATAAAAGATTTGCACGCCACGTTTCAGCCCTCCCTATGCTATTCAAATGGATAGATGAAACGCTCCTGGAATCCATCAAATCCCTCCGTTCGTCCGTACAGATGATAGTTTGGCCAATTAAAACTGAATAGAAAACAGATCGGTAAATAAAAACTCAATATTTTTCTGACATCATTTTTGATATATCGTTTTGCAGTATTTTGTCATTTTACTAAAATTACGTAAATACGTTTACTAAAGCTCCAACTTATGGGAGGGAAGAAATATTTTGTAGACATATAGGCAATCGGTTCGTGATGTTTCGCTGTTTTATGGCTAGAGTTGATTCAAACTGTGTCGTTTAGTTTAAAATATTCCATCGCACGAAATGCGGCCATTTTTGATGCAATGTAAACTTTCCTAACTAGTTTTTGTTGCATATTTGGAATTCACGCAAAGATATTTTCTCGTAGATTACCATCCCTGGCTTAAGTGCATGATTACTGGCTGTGGAAAAGCAAATTATACACAAACATTTACCCTTGCAAATCCAACTTTAAATTAAGATGTAAATTTAAACAGCCATAATATTTGAAGAAACAGCACACAATTTTTTTTTCGTTGGCGGCATAATTAGGGAAACGATTTTCATACTGGATTTATAGATTTAGGGCGTCAAGTTTTTCGAGAATTAATTACATTTCGAATAACATATTCTCCACTTTCTCTCTCTTTCCCTTTTCGAGTAAATCCATTTTCCAGGCCAGCAAATCAGTCCTGCCTACTACAGCTTCTATGGAAACCAGTCTCATCCGTCTTCAGCTAAATTTCTATGGAAATGCCTGCGTCAGCCAATCCGGCACACCCTCTCATCCTGGCCGCTTCATGACCTACTCCGTCAATGGCCTGCCCTCTCCTCTCGCGCTGTAATGCCATTTCTCCATTCCCTTCCTCCCTCACCTTTCCCCTTCCCCTTCCTACCTTCTCTTTCTCCTTTCTTCCTCCCTCCCCCCCCCCTTCCTCCCCCCTTCCTCCCCCCTTCCCTTTCCTCCCTCCCTCTCCTTCCTCCCTCCCCTTCCTCCCTCCCCATCCTCCCTCCCCATCCTCACTCCCCATCCTCCCTCCTCTCCCTCCCTCTCCTTCCTCCCTCCGCTTCCTCCCTTTCCTCCCTGTCCTTCCACCCTCCCCTTCCTCCCTCCCCTTCCACACTCCCTTTCCACACTCCCTTTCCTCCCTCCCCTTCCTCTCTATCCTTTCTCTTTCCCCTTTCTCTTTTCCTTTCTTCTCTCCCCTCCCTCGCTTTCTTCCCTCCCCTTTCTCAATCCCATTTCTCCTCCTTCCTCACTCCCCTTTCTTCTTCCCCTTTCTCCTTCCTCTTCATCCCTATCCTCTCATTACCTTACCTTTTGTCCCCCAATTGCTTCGCCCAATCAAAATCAAACTCTCTCCCGCCGCACTTAAGATGTTTTCGTTAAGGGTCTAAACGAAACCCAGCCCAGCCTCATTAGTTTCGTGAGACGTATCAGATGTCAAGTAAATTTTCGATTCTTTTGTCTATAATAACAATGAAATTACGATTGTAAATTACAACAAGAAAAGACTTCTTCAAATAAATTTAATTGTATAGTGTGCACGCATAGCAAGTTATAACGACAGAAATATGTAAAAAATATGTAACTCGACAATTGTTATTTTTAAAACTATGGATGTACTCATTAAGAATGCACATCGCATCTTTATCATCTCGGATTGCAAACATCGCTTTTTGAATGATTCATTACTTTCTCAAAAATTATAAATACTTGTTTGTCACAATTTACCGATTTTTTCCGACTTCCAAGGACGTCAAGTAATTTTGAAATGTATCCTAATCCAAATACATATATTCATGTTTTGCTTCAGATTACGAATCGGAAACTGAAGACATTTGTGCTGTATGAACGTTATCTATGGCAGAGGAATATCTAAATACAAATATTGCGATGTTCTAAATGAATTTTTATTCTCATTTAATTGCGCCTTGTATTGTAATTATTCCGAACGACACTGTCCTCTATCATAAGAATCAGTTTTCGTTAGCGTAACAGATAAAATTAATTTGTTGCTAGCTCAGAGAGTCCATAATCATGAACACTTGAATAACGAGTAGCACCAACAAAATAAAAATGCAGAACCATGCTTAATAATTTTTTAAAGAACTTCTTAACAACTTAAACTTACAAACTATGGCAGAAATATTTCCATTTCTTACTCAACAGGCAATTGTTTTCAAATTCCCAGCGTTGTCAAAATAGCAAAAAAATGGCTTTTATTCTTCCTTCAAGTTTGTATCATATATTAATTCCCAAAAATAATATTTATTATTTAAGAAATAAGATTATAAGACACTCATTGAACTTATTTATATTAAACAAATTGAACGATGTTATAAAAATCATAATTAAAATAGTATTCGATCTTGCTTCTCATTTATACATTTTACGTCCAGAAATACGATTTTTTTAATTTTCACTAAATCATCCTACTCTCCACCTCTCTCCCCCTCCCATTTTCTACTCAAAACCATTATTCAATTTTTTAAAATTGGACTCGTTTCCTTGGTATCAGAAGTTCTCATTGTTAACATCTTGAAAAAGACGTTTTATCTGAAATCAAATGAATTTTTAAACTAACTCGGCATGGATTAGGATTTTCTCTTCGCTAAAATTATATTTAGTTCTCTAGGCCGCACAGCTTTTCAAGTTTCATGTTTGTACCTTAATTAAAACTAATTTAATAAAGAAATGGACATTGGATATAAATGGCAGCGCAGTTTATTTCTTATGGGATTTTTTATTTTAAAAATCAATTAATTCAACATTTTTAGATTTCTCATATTTTTCTGGTGCTTTTAAGTTTATATCTACATACCTGCTATGTTTTATATCCCCACCTATTCCGCATCTACCACTTCCACACCGATGCGACGCGCAAACGAAGCTACACTACAAAATTAATATGCAGAATAAATATTTATAAATATTTTACAACATAAAAATAAAATTAAATCGCTTCGATCCTTGCAAGCGTCCATCGTAATCCAAGTGATATTTTCGGTGAATGTGTAGGAGGAAAATGGGTGTTTTCGTTCGCAAAGTTCATTGGGAAACCAACAAAGGGAGAATTAATGCCTATACCTGTAAGATACTCAGCTAAGAGGATTAAAAGGGGGAAAGGGAAAGCAGGAGAAGGGTAAGGGAGTGGGGAAGGGGGAGTTGGGAAGCGGTAGAGGGAGAGAAAGGAGAGAAGGGAATAAGCGTCCGCTTCAATTGACCTCAAAGCTGTAACCGTGCGGAATTATTTGGTCCTTCGGTCGCGACCTCGACTGTTAAGCCGGATCTCAGTTAGGTCACATTCTCAGGAGAATTGACTTCTTTTCGCTGATTTGGACATGCACGAGATATGCGAAGAAAATACACGTTTACCTCATTGCTCCATGTACTGAAATATTTTTAAAATAACAGCTGGTGATTTCAAAGTACTTCCATATACATGAAGTTATATCTGACGCAATCGAGTGATTTAAAGATGAGCTATCGATGGAAAACACGCGTATAATGCGAATGTCCAAACAAGATCAGTCGTATGCAAGAGCTTTTGATAAATGAAATACACCTCAAAAGACGCTTAGAAATAGAAATTTTAAAGTGAAAAGAAGTATTTAAAAACTACTCTTTAAACTGTAAACTTTTATATACGTGTAAGTGCACTAAAAACAAAAAAAAATTATTACAATTTTCGTGTAAAAGTTGGGTGGCTCATGATGAAAATATTTCGTTTTCTCCATATAGTACCTGCATAAAAGATCACTGTACATTTACATTTAGTTGAAAAACCACCCAACTTTTACACGAGGATTGTAATTATTTTCTTGTTTTCATTTTCGTGCACTTAAACGTATATAAAAGTTGGTATATTAAAAATTAATTTTTGTAATTTTTTTACACTTTTAAGTCATAATTTATTTACATCGTAGCAGCAATATAAACAAATTTTACCACCATAAATTTGTTTTAAATTAATTATAAATGAATTACAATGTTGAATATTTCCATGATGTCGCATTAATTATTATTAGAATAGCAATTAAAATTAATTTATAATTTTATAATCACGAATAAACCATTAAACATTAATCTTGTTTTCCACACTTGTAACTTATTAATTATTAGCGAATTCCTTAGAAAAGTTTATCTTTCCTCCCGTTATTATGAGGCTCTAATTTTTCTTTCTACTGCTTTATTATGGGTCTGTAGAAATGTTTCATGGAACGCACTGAAACACAACTGAACTTATTCCAAGTAAAAGGGATAGCGACGATATAACAAAATCTTATCTTCATAAATTAGTTTCAAACAAATTTTCATTTCAAAAGATCGTATTAATTAGTTATAATTCTTTAGCAATTACGCAACTGAATTACTTCAAAGAATTGAATTAAAATGGATAGCAAAAATATAAACTACTCTTATCTTCATAAATTATTTTTAAATGGATTTTTATTTTGGAACTCTTTTCAAAAGGTCGCGTTAATTAACTTAAGAATAGAAATTCGAATAAAATGGGAATTCAAAATTCATAAAGGAAGTCGTTAAACATACATCGAGATCTTCAAGCACGTAAATTATAATGACTATTGGCGGGGCACGCATGAGCTAACTCAGTGCTGAGGTAGAGCAGTTTTGAATCATTCCGAAGTTAGGTTTTTTCCAATACCGGAGATGCTGAAAAGGTATATACATTTGCATGTAAATATGCGGTTTAAATTAATTATACGACATAAACAATGGTCATCACAAATACGCATTTCAGAGGCGTTATAGAGAACGTCGACTAATATTTCAGGGTAAGCGTTGCGCACACATGCTGCCGCGGGCAGCAATTTCGACCAAGTGATCAATACTTCACCGCAAATTAAGCCCCAAACTGATTTCTAATCAACCCGTTTGGGAAGGCGTACATCACTAAATCTATCATGTTGATGGAGCTTATTTTTGTAACGCAAACAACGATACACTCGAATTCAGATCTCTCTCGTTCTGAATGCGATATGTCTCGTACAGGTTCACTTTTAAGAGTAGAATTTTTTATGTCATAATGGACATCAAAAATTAATACTTCTCCCCTCTTTTTGATCGTCGTTATCCGTCATTGGGTCTTCTTTTAATTATTTATCCGTTACTGGTGAGGTGGAGTCCCTTCTTCCACGCACCCGTAGTAAATTTGATACAAACAATCAATTCATAAATTATTTTATATATGTAGAATCTATTGCTTAGCGTAGTGGAAAAATAATGAACCAACAAAACAGAAAAAGAAGTAAACAGAACGCTGCGAAACTTCCAAACCGTTCCGCTTTTAAAAATCCATTAAGTTAATAAGCACGTAACGGTAGCGACTCCATCCTTTTTCGTAAGGGAATTGCAACTGGAAAAGGAAAAGGCACCCTTACTTCCAACTTTTCAGAATTTCCAAAATAAAATTTAGTGATAATAACTCGTGGATGAGAAAATATCTTTAACAAAAATAGTAAGCAGTTGTTTCGTTAATGGCTAACAAAGTAATTTATTTTTCCCCAGGTAAGTTCCACTGGAAATTGAGAGAGTGCCACATTCTGTTTGGACAGCCATCCGTAAGGTAAATTCATCCCAATATTTACCATGTGAGATGATAAGTATATTGCACGGATACAACGCCCACTCTGTTTGCTGAAAATGAATTATTCATTTCGACAAGAAGTCAAACTAAAATAGACAATTCAGATAACGCAAACAGCTATGAAACATTTGAAAATGTCTTATACTCGGTTCTGTTAGAATGTAGTCACTCTCAAGCAATCAATTGTTGATTATTTTTGTCGAGTCAACGATCGTTAATGTGCCACTGAAGAGGAATGCTTTGTAGACGATATCTGAATTTAATTTTTACAACATGATAAATCTATTTATCTGAATTAGAAATCATAAGGTGAGCTCAATAATTAATTTTGGGCATACGAGGCTTGTCTGTTTCAATCAAAGCAGATTTTTATTTTCAACTCCTACATTAAATAAAATAGAGAAAAAGCATGATTTTAACTTCTATTCTATTCTATCATATAAAATAGGGCCGTCCAACTTCTTTGATGTGGCGGGCCAAATATGTTGAAAGCCACTGATTGGCGGGCCGGACTGAGGTTGGGGGGAGGGGGGGGGAGGATGTAGGAGAAATTTTTACCTTTTATTTATTCTATTTTTATTCGAATATAGAAATTATACGTTCTAAACAGTGTTCAAAAAATACCTTTTAACAAATATTATTCCTTTTAATGAGAACATTGTGGATACATTGCTGCTTCTGCAAATTTATTTATATCTATAGTGATCTTTGTGGTAGCAAGACGTAATAAATGCAAGAGTGATTCATCACTGATTGATGAACGATAGTGATTTTACGTATTGTGGAAAAGGTGGATTCACATATGTAAGTGCTGCCAAACACTAAAGTCATACGTAATCCAAAGTTTCTCATCTTGGGATACATATCTTGAGAAAAAAGTATGAAAAAGACTTCTCCTGTTTATTTTCTTGTTTGCAGGACTGGATCAGCTTGTGTATCAGATAATTCCAATTGAAGGTCCTTAGGTTGGTTTTCTATTACTGCTCCTAAAGGGTTGTTGAAAAGGTAGATAGCCTCCTTCATATTATCAACATCTTTAAACCGGGAGTTGAAATCTTCTGAAAGGTCTTCTACAACTGAAGAGAATACTATGAAACCAGCTTTTCCACAATCTTCTAGTTCTTTAGATATTTCTTGACAACATGGAAAGTGTGTCAAATCATTTCTTTTGAGATCTGATTCGATAAGTTCGAGTTTATTACGTAACCCATTCAAATGCCCATATAGTAGAGATATATTTTGTTTTTTACCCATGAGCTTCCCATTCAAATCATAAAGATGTCCTGTAATGTCAGTTAAAAATGCCAGTTCGCAAAAAAATAAAGGATCTTGTAGTTTTTTCTCAAATTCAGTAGTGTCGCGTTCCACCTCTTCTGTCAAAAATAAATGAACTTCTTTTCAGAGACCAAAAAATCTCTCCAAGCACTTTCCTGCACTAAGCCACCGGATATCTGAATGCAAGAGCAAATCTCCATAAGCTGCATTTACTTCTTTTAAAAAAGAACGAAATTTACGATGACTCAAAGATCTGTTACCTCCTCGAATCAGATTTGTTACTTTCACCGGAGCCTTCATGGCAGTAAGAAATTAAAGAGATTTGCAACATAATCGTTCTTGATGGATAATGCAGTGCATTATAGGAAAATTCACTCCATTCTTTTTTAGTAGTCCAGCTAAACCAGTGTCAGTTCCAACCATAGCTTTAGCTCAATCAGTCACAATAGAAGAACATTTATCAAATCCACCGTACTCAGAAATACACTTTTGTACAGCATCAAAGATATCTGACCCTTTTGTTTTGCACCTCAGTGAAGCTAATTGCAAAAGCTCCTCGTTTACAGAAAAATCATGTTGAACCGTTCTGATAAATATGAGCAGTTTGACTTACTTCGATGTTGTCAAGACTCGCATCCAAAGCCAGAGAAAAAAACTGCAACCTTGTACCACATCCAATAATTTTTTTAACATGACAGTCCATGTCTGAAATCCTTAGAGAAACTGTTTGACGAGACACTGATACGGTTTCGAAATTTCTGGAAGTCTTTTTACCTCAGAAGGCTTCAGCCATTTTAATAGCACATCTCCTGATTATTTCACCACCATTAAAAGGCTTCTTGGACTTTGCCAATTCTAATGACACAGCATATTATGCAGCAACGCTAGATATTTGTTGTGTATTTACTGAGATAAAAAATCCTATCTGTTTCTTTATTTTCTTCTTCAAATCTTCTACAACTGCCTCCCAAGAATTGCCAAAACACTGCTTATATTTAGCTTCATGTGATTTTTGGTAGTGACGCCGAATGTTGTATTTCTTTGTGACTGACATAACCTGTAGGCACAACAAACATGTCGGCTTTCCATTAATTTCAGTAAAAAAATATTCACTTTCCCAATGTTCCCGAAAAGTTCTGTTTTCTCTATTTATTTTAAGCTTCCTCTCTATAGGTTTTGACATGGTGACAAAACTAAAATAAAAAAAACTTAAATTAAAATATTTAAAAAAATAATTAAAATATAATAAAACTAAAAATATATTACACTTGGAACAAGTATATGTGGTAACAAGAACCTAACCTTCTATACGTTATTTTTATTGGCCAAGCGAAGAAGGAACTCACTGTTGACAGCTCGTGAACTGATGCCCTCACTCTCTCCCGAGGCTAGCTTCACACGATCACGTTGCCAATCTCTGCGCATTAAACTGTTATTATTATTTTTTCGTCTTTATTATTCTGTCTTAAATTGTTGTTTTATCGTTTTTGTAATTTCGTTTTGTTACCCTGTTTTCGTTACTTCCTCTCCGTTATTTTTATTCGTTTTCATTTTTTTAAGCTTCACTAGTCGCGAGCCAGATAAAATCATGCCGCGAGCCAGATGTGGCCCGCGGGCCTCCAGTTGGACAGCCCTAATATAAAATATCAAGATCTGAAATCAATATTTTCCACCAATCAATCAATGTCAATCAATTACTTAAAAATGCACTTTGAACGACCATACGATACATGCTAGTAATATTTTATATTTCTGGCATAATTTAAGAACCGTGTATGTGTTCCCAAAGTTTACATGGTCATTCACCCTCTAAACCTCTTTCGAGGAACCTTGGACCCCCTCATTAAAATAAATGTGAAAAACCCCGCCAAATAAATGGAAGATGTACTAAATCATTTATTTTATTTTGATTCAAATTTAATTACGAAAAACTATAAAACAAACAATATAATAATTAAGATAATGAACAGTGCAGTCAATCAATGGGACCTGTAAATTATTTCACATAATAATTTTCGTGGGCCCCACTTGGGGAACCGCTGGTCTAGTATATGAATTAAATACGTGCCAAAATCTTTATTGTTATCCTGTAGTTCGATAAAAACCGATTTATATTGTTTCGAAGTTATTTCAATTATAACTTCTCTAACCACCGTTTCAATTAGAGTAGATTTATGAACCGAATATAACCTTAAACACCATTTTTTTTAATCGCAAGTCAATATCGCCGACAAATATGTCAAATATTGAATTCACAAATCTTCCTTTAAAAGACTCCATTAAAATAATAAATTCAAGCAATATTCTTTCAGAATCAATTATGCGTGAAAAATGTTTGCTGGGACAAAATGTTATTTTGAAAAAGTACTAATTAGCACCCATAGATCAGCATGATGCAGCAAAGGAATTAAGACGACAAAAAGTAAAAAGTGACTATATAATAAAATCGAGGAAAGCTAACAACAGAAACAAATACATTCGTTGGCCAGAAATTTTAAAAAAATTAATGAATAAACGTCGTTATTGAAATTAAAATCGCCGCAAGCAATTTATAAAAACAAACAGAATGCTACAGTTACCAGGAACAAAACCAACACTTTTTCGCGCCATTATCAATCGGAGAATTGAGCAAACAAATAAAAACTGATAAAAATGTGTTTAAATTTTAAATGCAAGGCAACCAATTTAGTTATAAAACTAAAAGTCAAATCGATTATACATTTGGTAAACAAAATTCCAGAATAAACAATTAATTTAAATTATAAATTTTAAATTAAAATAATGTCCGTATCCCTGGGTCATGGACTGATTGAAACCACTCGTCCCAGTAACTAAGTAGCTCCAATTACAATTATAATTTATTTTACTTAATAGCTCGATTATTTGGTCGCTGTCAACGTTTAAATTCTGAATAAATATTTGTTTCCATAATAAATATATTACACTTTGTTAAAAATAAATGCAAATTTGATATGCTAAAATTATAACATAAATTTTTTTAATTCCACTCCATACGATTAACGGCTTCGCCATAAAATTTTCACCCCTAGAGAAAAATTTCCTTCCTTATAAAACTTGAATGTTTTTTCAACTTTTCCGGCAATATGTCCATAGTAAAAGTATTCTGATAAACAACGTAATTTTTTCATTAATGTTTACATATGATAACTTTCCGGATGCATTGAAATTATTTTGCGCATAATAGCGTTAGGGTAATGCCGAAATCAGATAAACAGAAACGATCTTTTTTAACTCGAGTATACCTCATGTGCGTGGAAGATCGATGCTTGAGCAAGTGGTTAATTACAGTTACGAGGAAAGGAAGGCAAGAGAGAAAATTCGCCCCTTTAACAGCTTCGTCCCTCTCGCATTGTTTGCCTAACTTCCCCATCCCCTCTTTACCTCAGCACTCTCTTCTCATCTTCCCTAGGTCCCTCTCTCCCCTTCATGGTTCTGATATGATTGCTCGCCCACTCTATTTCTCTGACACGTATCTTCTTCGTTACGCCGCAACTAAAGGGGCAGAGAAAAGAGAGAGCAGAGTGAGATGGAGTTTGCTCTTCCTCCCAGCAGGAGGATCCTTTTCTTAGCGCAGCGGTGTTTCTATCGAAGGCGGCTCCGTTTCCCTCCGCGAGGGAGGATTTTCCCTTCCCCATAATCACACGATTCCATCGGATGCGAAGGAGACACAGATGGGAATTCGTTTGGGGCGTAAAGAGCCCCCGAGTGCGAAGAACTTTGCTTCCATTAAACTAAATGATTAAGGCAAAGACACTATTAATGAAATCGAACGTCTCAATTGTTTTTTGATTATTTGAAAGTTTATGTTACGAGTTTATATGCATCCTTTATATCAATCTTGTATTCATCTACTTACAATAATTTTTGTATCATTTTTTCTAGCGGCGTAGAAAAGATAAATATTCACTAGTGGACTTGGAAAAATAGGGCCAGTAATCATCTTAAGGCATACATTAATTTGCTATTTATACCATTCAATTTTTCTTGCTGAAAATTCTTATAAAGCAATCATTCTAACAACAATTCTTTGAAAAACAATTTTTGAAAAAAACAATTCTTGGGAAATAAAATCTTCTATGAGCGATTCTTCGAAAAATAAAATTCGAAAAAACAATTGTTCGACAGCATCATTGGTGGGACAATAAGTGCTGTGTGCCGCTTTCCTTCGCTTCCTCTCTATTTGCCCACGTCAATCGCTCCCCTCCATTAAATAGCTTTCTTTATTGTGGAATAAACTAGCCAAGCGTATTTATTGAGATGACTTTGATTGAGATGTAGTTCATCGATTTTCCCTTTCTAATGATGATCGGGAAACGGAATGATATAATTATTTTGGCGGATAAGACGGCTTTCTCAAAAGTTCTTTTTTGATGAACCAAATATTAACATGACATCTGTGTAAACACCGACCTCGTTTATTATTGTGTGCTCAAGATTCAAACACGGTATTGAATAGGTGCTATCTTCATTAACGAGGTCGTTTATTTTAAGGAAACAGTTAGTGGTGTGCTTGAAACTGCCACTTCATGGTTGTTCGAATTTATGTTTGCTTTCTTTTTGCAAGGTTCAGGGAAGGTTAGCAAAAAATGCAATTATTTTGTCGTTTCTATTGATTTAACGTCATTATTTTTACATAATGTATTTTTAATTAAATTAAACTAGCATTACGACGCCTATAACCTGCGCTACAATTTTTCTCTTTACGAACAAAAACTCCTTCGAATTTGGGCAGCAGCGATAAATTATGCCTTTTTTCTTTCAATCACTTGCATCTGTCCAATTTTTTTATGCCTAGAAATTTGCCATTAGCGAAATCCAACTGTCTCTATCTCCATTGGATGCTTTCCTTCCCCATTGTGTCTTCCTTCGCACCCATCTCCCGCTCAGAGGATTAAAACGGGAGTCTCACGATCCCCCAGTGAGCATGGTCGATCGCCTTTACAGCCCCATCCCCACACCCCACCCCTCCCACCACCATTCTCCCAACTTATCCCCCCGCCCCATCCTCCCCACTCTGCTATAACCCGTTCTTCTCTTATCGTACTGCTATCTCGCGACCCTCCCTCCCGCACATTCCTCTCCATCATCCCCCTTCTCCTCTTCCCCTATCCCCAATTCCACTCAGAGGATGAACCCAACCACCTCCGCTTCCGCACCAAACTGCAAATAAGCCTTCGCCCTGCCATATAATCCCATTTCCCCCTCTATCTCACTCGCATCTCTTATCGCGTTTCAACCATACCGCTAAGCAAATGATGGTTGGCTCGTGGACTGTTTTTTTTATTTTGCTTTATGGCTTCCCCCATCGGTTCTGCGCGACGTCTAGTGGGGACACTTGAACATCTCGAGGTCAGAAGTAGGGTTGCGTAAAAATTTCCCGCTTTCCAAATATGTTGTTGAAACATTTCAATAAATTTGCTGATGAAAGTGGTTGGAAGAAACATTAAATACAGGATCCTTAAATTTGGTTTTGGCGCAAAAAATAAGCAAAGAGAACTTTCTGCTTTATATAAGATTTTCTTGCATGTTGGACTCATAATTTTTCATAGAAATTTATTATTTAAAAATATAAAATATTAACAGTTTTAATTTATATTATTAAATGTTTTTAGCATGAGGAAATCAATTTATTACTGCATGAAAACATTACTGATATCTACCGTTTCATATATTATATACTCCGCGGGTGGTATTTCGCAATATATAAGGATTTTTAAATCACGGATTCCCAACTTGGTACCCGCAGGCACAGACGTTCTCTATGGTAATCTGTCGGTGCTCTTCAAAGATGTTTTACATCGCTGTTCCCACCACCAGTAATTCAATTTTATCAAAATTAGTTTTTCATTCAATATTTATATCATTAATAAATATGATGGGTTTGGTTTGATTTTTTCAATCTTATTTTTTTTTAATTTTAGTACACTCATTGTAATAAATTTGGGTCGACATTTTTCATAAATAAAAAACTACAAATGCAACGAAAATTTCCGAGCGTAATATTAATAAACCTGTTCCTAAAATATAAATACTATTTGTATTAAAAATAATGAAACAACCCTTTGCGAGCACTAAACTGTAAAAAAACTACGCATGAAATTCACATAAATAAATGTTTCAGAAAATAAAAAGAGGGTCGGTCATATAAAAATTGTGTGAGGTAACCATTAACAAACAAATCATCATTAATATTTATTTTCCACAAAAATTTCATTTTCCCAAAACAATTTTTACTTTCTAAAACACTCAATTAGGAGAATTTTATATTTATACTTTTTACTGCATCTATAGGGTGATTTCATTAATATATACATAAAGTTTATTTTTATTTAATACATAATTCATGCGTATCCGTAATTTTTGACATGCAACTACACTATTATTCTTTTAAAAAGGCTAGAGAAAAAGGTCGAAAAAATGCTAGAGGAAGGTCAATTCGGCTTCAGAAAAGAACAAGGAACCGGAAATGCTGTCGGTACAGTGAAAATTATGTCAGAAAGGGCAATATAGTACAGCCGATATTGATTTTTCGTCGATTGGCAAAAGGATTTTGAAAGACTAAATTGGGTATTGCTGAAGAAAATATTAAACGATATTGGTATAAATTGGAAAGTCATAAGACTAGTCATGAATCTTTACGTGAATCAAATTGTGAAGGTCAGATTAGAGAATGCTGACACCAACAGAGTAAATATGTAAATATCAGTAGAGTAAGGCATGGCACTTACCTATAAATATATATATATATATATATATATATATATATATATATATATATATATATATATATATATATATATAGGGTGATATGGAAATACCTCCGAAAACTTAGAGCTTGTTAAGCGGTTCAAAATAAAGAGAAAAGTTCATATGATTATATATCTATAACCGTTTACGAGATACAGCTCCATTTGGTCCATGCCGCTAAGTGGGAGTTGGGGTCATAGAAGGAATAAAAGGAGCAGCATTGTAGTGCGTAACTTTATTAATGTTCTCAACAATCCTATGAAGTACTTAAAAATCATAATAAATGTTCAAAAAGACCTCCTTCCGAACGTATGCACACTTTAGTCCTTCGTCTTAAGGACTTCCTGATACGCTCAATGAGGACAGGTTGTGCTGCAACAATTTGACAAGCATTTTGAATCCTCTGCCAAAGCTCCTCTCTTGTGTTGACGTATTCAGCGTAAACCATGGTCTTTAGGGTCCCCCAAATGCAGAAATCACACGGATTTAAGTCCTAGCGGCCAAACAAAGCATTTCCGGACCCATGTTTATATGAAATTTTTTTCTTATTTTGGACTATAGAAAGCGCCCCTACATTATTGCAGATTCCTCCTGAAACACCCTGTGTATATATCATCATCATCATAGGTAGTCTGTCCGTAGACAGGTCTGTGATTAATCATGGTTAAACCTGGTTCTCCATATACTCCTATTTTCCGCTGTCCTCTTTATATCTTGATAACTCTCTTTCCCTTTCAGATCGTCTATCAGCTGAAACCTTTTCCTACCTCTTTCCCTTTTCCCATCTAGTTTTCCTTCTAACACGTCTTTAATCATACTCTCTCTCCTCAGGTAATGTCCAACCCAGTTAGCCTTCCTCTTTCTGATAGTCTGTATAATCATTCGCTTCTCTCCTATTCTTCGTAGCACTTCATCGTTTTTCATCCTATCTGTCCATTTTATCTTCAGCATTCTCCTCCAAGTCCACATTTCAAAGCTTTCCAAGTATTTGATGTCATTTTTCCTTAGCGTCCATGTTTCTGCCCCATACAATGCTATACTCCATACGTAGCATTTTATCAACTTCTTGCGGATATCTTCCCTTATATTCCCTGTAAGTAGTTGTTTCTTTCTCCTGAAAGCCGCTTTTGCTTTTCCTATTCTAGTTTTGATCTCATCCGTACATTTTGCCTCTCGTGTTATGATACTTCCAAGGTATTTATATTCTGAGACTTGTTCTAATGGCTTTCCCCCAATAGTTATGTTCAGATTCTCTTCTTTACCCGATATTCGAATGACCTTGGATTTTTCTGTATTTATTTCCATGCCATATTTTCTACCTGTTATCACTAGTCTATTTATCATTTTTTGTAGCTCCTCTTCCTTTCTTGCTAGAAGTACTTGATCATCTGCGTATTTTACTGTTCTTATAATCCTTCCTCCAATTTTGAAATCCCCTGTGCCTTCTAAAGCTTCTTGCATTAGACTTTCTCCATATATATTGAATAGGGTTGGCGATAGGCAGCATCCTTGTCTTACTCCTCTACCGATATTTATTCCGCAGGTGTCCACATTCTCAAACCTGACCTTTACAACTTGATTCTCATATAGATTCCTAATCAGTCTCCTGTCTTTCCAGTCTACACCTATATCCTTTAATATCTTCATCAACTTTACCCAATTTACTCTATCAAAGGCCTTCTGCCAGTCTACGAAACATGCGCAGATATCTTGACTGTATTCTATTGCCCTTTCTGATATGATTCTAACTACTCCTATAGCATCTCTAGTTCCTCGTCCTTTTCTGAAACCGAATTGATCTTCCCCTATTATTTCTTCTGCCTTTTTCTCCAGCCTTTTATTAAGAATCCTCGTGATGATCTTCGATGTGTGTGACAGAAGGCTTATAGTTCTGTAATCTTTACACTGCATTGCCTTTGGCTTCTTCTTTAGAGGGATCATTGTTACTTCTAGGAAATCCTGAGGCCACTCTCCCGTGTCGTAAATCTTATTAATTAATTTCGTGATCGCTTTTAGTCCTTCTGATCCTATGACTTTAAGTATCTCAGCCGGTATTCCATCGCTGCCCGTGGCTTTCCCCTTCTTAAGTTCCACTATCGCTTTTTCTACTTCGCTCTCCATAATACTTGGTCCTAAGTTATCTTCTTCAATGTTTTCCTCATTTTCCAGTTCTATTTTTGCCGCTCCTGTCTGTTTGCTGTATAATTCCTTAATGTATTCTTCCCATACCTGTGCTACATCCTTTGTTTCTGAGACTATCTTCCCATCCGTATTCATAATTCCTTTACCACAAATTCCATTAGACTTCTTATCTTCTAATTCCAGTGCCCTAGCGTACATCATATCGTACCGTGTATATATATATATATATATATATATATATATATATATATATATATATATATATATATATGAAAAATAATCGAAAGTTTGCATTTGAATTAGGCACTATGCGAAAAAGTTGTGAGACCATGGTAGTAAATCGTACAAAACATTTGGGCTCGATCGGATAAATTTTGCTATCCCCGAACGAGCCTCAAAGTTCCGAGAATTTGACTAAAATTGAGGTTTTGTATAATAAAGTTCGGTTGGACTTTCCGCGTGTAGATTTTGGTACATGTGCAATCTAAAGTCACTAAATACTAGATTAAGCCTAGTCAGAGACATAATGAGAGGTTTTGGGTACTTTGGGGGGTGCTCCGCCCCCTCAAAAAGTCTTAAAAATTTCGCTGTTTTTCACCCAAATGCGACATTTGTCAGTACTGGAGAGTGCAGCTCTACGCCCGGTTCCTATAAGAATAAAGAAGAAACCGACTCAGAACTCACCACGAGAAGGTGGCTGCACATCTAGTTCCGCCCTAAGCCATCCCAACCAACCAACCAATGATAGGTTTAATGCCTACAGACAATGACAATTGTATTGGTAAGTACCAAAAATGAGACTTGTGAAGGCTACTAGACAAATCGTTTGAAAAAACAAGTGTTTGTTTAAGAAGTGTCACTATCAGTGTCAATGCCTCGAAACTGGTTTTTGGTGTCAAACGATGGCATCACTTTCCTTGATCTTAAAGCATTTCGAAATTAAGCCATCACGATTTTCAGCTCCGCAGACGCTTAATGAAGCTTTTGTGACCTCCTTAACTGTACGCTCCACGGCCTGAGTATGACACGGAAAAGCGTCATACAATGATACCTGGGAAGGATCCTCGATAAAGGAGCGAATTTACTCGTCGGAAATGCCACGTAGGACTGGTGGAGTGGAGTGATGGCTTAATTTCGAAATGCTTTAAGATCAAGGAAAGTGATGCCATCGTTTGACACCAAAAACCAGTTTCGAGGCATTGACACTGATAGTGACACTTCTTAAACAAACACTTGTTTTTTCAAACGATTTGTCTAGTAGCCTTCACAAGTCTCATTTTTGGTACTTACCAATACAATTGTCATTGTCTGTAGGCATTAAACCTATCATTGGTTGGTTGGTTGGGATGGCTTAGGGCGGAACTAGATGTGCAGCCACCTTCTCGTGGTGAGTTCTGAGTCGGTTTCTTCTTTATTCTTATAGGAACCGGGCGTAGAGCTGCACTCTCCAGTACTGACAAATGTCGCATTTGGGTGAAAAACAGCGAAATTTTTAAGACTTTTTGAGGGGGCGGAGCACCCCCCAAAGTACCCAAAACCTCTCATTATGTCTCTGACTAGGCTTAATCTAGTATTTAGTGACTTTAGATTGCACATGTACCAAAATCTACACGCGGAAAGTCCAACCGAACTTTATTATACAAAACCTCAATTTTAGTCAAATTCTCGGAACTTTGAGGCTCGTTCGGGGATAGCAAAATTTATCCGATCGAGCCCAAATGTTTTGTACGATTTACTACCATGGTCTCACAACTTTTTTGCATAGTGCCTAATGCAAATGCAAACTTTCGATTGTTTTCGATATACCCTAATATACAGGGTGTCCCAAAAAGATGTATACACATTGTGTAATGCTGAAAAATAAACCTTTAATAATGCAAGAAAGAACAATATTTGGTGTGTGCGAAGCAATAACATTTTATTACAAGTTGAATTATCCCAGATGTTCAAAATGACCTCCATTAGCTTCAATGCATTGTTGGCAACGGGTAGCAACCGACTGACAAACGTCCACCAAGATATCTTCTGGGATGGCTGCGCATGACTGGTCAATTTTTGCCCGAGTTCCTGAAGTGTTGTTGGTTTCATTGAGTACACTCTATCCTTCAGGTAGCCTCACAAATAAAAGTGGAGTTAAATCAGATGAACGTGGTAGGTACTCACTACTTCCCCTCCGGCCTATCCACCGGCCTGAGAAATTGTTATTAAGAAAGGCCCTAACATCACGATGGTAATGTGGAGGTGGTCCATCTTTCTGAAAAAAAACTCCTCTTTCATTAAGCTGTTGAATGTTGGGCAAAATAGACACCTTAAGCTGGTTAAGCTACTGAATACCAGTAACAGTTCTCTCGAAGAAGTACGGCCCCACAATACCCCTGGACAACACACCATACCAAACTGTAAGACCGGGTAAATTTGCGGCCTTGTCTAAATGAATTGAAGGGGTTTCTGATGACCACTACACGCAGTTATGCCGGTTCACTGTACCATTGAGTTTAAATATTGCTTCATCAGCCCAAACAATCTTGTTAACAAAATGTGCGTCCTCGTTTACTTTAATTCAAAACCATTCACAGAACTCAGATCTGCGGTCAGGATCGTCTTCAGCCAATTTCTGTAAATCTCAGAACAAAACATTTCAACTTGGCAGTTTTGAGAATCCTGTGTACACTTGTTTTACCGATTCCAGTCTCATTAGCACATCGCCTTACAGACTTTTTTGGCGATCGTTCGAATTGCTCTAACACCATTGCAGAATTTTCCGCATTTGTGGAAGTTCGACGTTTCCCAAATCGTTGCTTGCACACGTCTTCCACAGTGCCGTAAGTCTCAAACTTATCACGAATTCTTAAAATTGTGGTTCTTGTTGGTGGCTCAGTCTTTAAATCATGTCTCCGCTGTCTTTGAACGTCACATACATTCTCAAATTTCCAGTACCACTTCAAAATTGCTCTTCTTTGCTCGAAAGTCAAGTAACGCTCCGCCATTTTTATTACGCTGTGAATTATGGGTATTGGGTTGTTGCGGATCACTTCTTGGATGCGAAACATGGACTATGAATACGAGAATATTCCAGCGCCTGCAAATGAGAAAGAGGAGGATGGAGAGATGTATGTTTGGGGATCACCAGAAGAGACCGCAAAAGGAACGACTGGGTATGAAAGAAGGCGTAATTCGAGTGAAGACTTTTAAATGGCAGTGGGCGGGCTATATTGCTAGGAGAAATGATTGGCGCTGGACGTCTAGTGTCATCGAATGAATCTCAAGAAACATCAAGAGACCGAATAGAAGACCAAAAGACAGATGGGACAGAGCTTGTGAAGTCCTTAGGGAGAACTTGGATGGAGGCAGTTGATAGGGAAAACTGGAGGTGTCTGAGGGAGGCCTTCATCCGTCACTATATACATGCAGTATGTTTATCTCTTATGCCTGGCATTTCCACTGCTTCCGCTTATGAATTCATTCTTGAAACAACGAATATTCATTTTTAGCGCAAACTATCCTATGGGAGTGAATTAATTCTTATTTACCTTGGTTAAGATATTTTATAACCACGAATAAAATGTAATACTCATGAGCCACTAAACTAGTTCTGATATCAGTGCCGTGAAATATTCAATACTACGCGAAAAATACTCCTTCAAAATAACGTTATAAAAGTGGAAAGGTACTTTATAAAACTTACCTTTGAAATATCAGAAATCAAAATATCAAAGATTTAGTTACAGTAGAAACAAATAAACAGGTCCCGTAGTAGTGGCTCGAAGTATAAAATTCATTAAAATAATGACAGCGGAGTTTTTAAAAGAAGGCAAATGAAAAACAATTAAATCGCTGCAAAATTCTTTATTATTTCTATATTATTATTTTTTCTGCCAAATATTGGATTACAAATAAAAACGCTAGAGAAGTTTGTATCGTTAAATAATAGCAAAATAAAATAGGATAATTGGCAAACATTCCACTTTGGAGAAAAAATAGGAGTTTAAGCCATTCACACGTAAATTGCAGGATCACTTGAAATATATTTAAAATATTCTTCTTCAATAACCCAATTGTTATTCTTGAATTAAATGAGACTTTTACACTGAGGGTGTCATTAATTATGCACGCATGGCGGTAAGAATGATATACACGATCAAGAGAACAAAAGATAAATCATCTCACGCACTTTTCCTAAAAGCGTGACACAAAGGGAATTACTTCCCTATTTTGTGGAGGGAAAGTTTTCTTCAAAAGAACCGCAGTGACAGAGTAAATTCACTTCACCACAGAATGTGAAACTGAATCTACAAATTTCGTCTGCGTGCAAGAGATTAAGAAAAGGAATAATTAAAATTTATAAGGGGCCAATTAAAGATGTGCGACTACTAAAACTGATAAAAGTCCTAAAAAGAAGAAAAAAAAACAGACTTTTTCAAAAGAGGCTCAGTGGCTGTATACATAGCATCAGCAAACAATGCTGCGCCATTCCACCTCTCTTTCTCTCTCTACCCATTTTCTCCAAACCCCGCCCCCTCCCCTCTCTCTCTCTGGCACTCTTTCTCACTGTCTCCATATTCTACTCTTCCTCCACTTCCTGTTCCGTCCCTTTGACGTATAAGCAACTTCCATTCCCGAGGCCCTGCGTCCTTCCGCCCAGAAACGTCCTCCTCCCCCTCCTCTCTCCTCCTCTCCTCACTCCCTCTCTACTCCCTCCCTCTCCTCTCCCCCTCTCTCTTCCTCCCCTTCCCTTCCTTCTCCCTGTTTGGATCAATGATGTAGGCATCGGGCAGGTCGCCTTCTCTCTCTCTCTCTCTGTGGAGATAGAGGAGAGGAAATTGAGAGGAAGTAAGGAAGAAGTTACCGAAGGAATAGAGAGAGAGAGAGCTGAGAAGAGAGAGCTGAGAAGAGAGAATGAAAGAGAGTGGACGTGAGAGGAAAGTGCGTGAATATTTGGCGGAAGGGGAGAGATAGGCGCGCGCGCGCATTGAGAGAGAGGGTAAGGAATATGAAGAGAGAGGGCACAAGTGGGAGGCTTATACATGAAGAAGAGGTGAGATATTGAGACAGCGGAAGAAGAGGGAGTGGCTTTTGGACGATGGGAGCGAGGAGTGGAAACAAAGAGGAGGGAGTGGCGGAAGCACCACTGGAGAGAGAGAGAGAGAGAGAGAAGAGAGTTTTAAGGAAGAGAGAGATATTTAATGGACCTTAAGAGGAATAAGAACAGGCGAAGGGATTAGAGAAAAGAGACAAGAGAGATGAATGAACAAAAAAGCAGCATAAATAAGACGATGGTGCTGGGAATCGATAAGACAAAGGGATTGGGACAAAAAGGTATGCTTGGAAGAATGACAAATGCTGCGAATTTCTTTTTTAAAAGAGCGAGAAAGCTAGTTGAGGAAACAAGTAAATAAAGAACACGTAAGGCCTAGTTATGTGAGCGTATTTGTGTTCTAAGGTCTCTTTTCGCGGCCCTTAGCTCGCCTTCGCTACCGAAAAGGGCTTTTTATTGGGCCAGTTCCAATGAGATTACGACGTGCGAGGTAGTCCTAGTAATTAAAATTCCCCTCTTTAAAAGTTACGTTTTGTCGGATTACAAATCAATTTTTCGCCCAATTATTTAACCTATTGTAAAAGAAAGAAAATTGTAATGTAATTGAAAGAAAATTGTATTTTTCCACTAGCAAATTTATTCCGACCGATTTATCCTATTAATAACTATGTGATGTTGAATGGTGCCCATGTATGATGACGTCAAATGTATTCATATTTCAAATAACGTCGAATAACTTTAAAACGACTGAATCAATTTTAAAGATTTTTTGATCATTTGTCGAATAAAACAAACACCCGAGTTCGATTCCACGAGCTTTTTGATTTTCCATTTCATTAATATGTAATTGGCAGGAATATGATCTTTAGAACTGTGCTTTTTAACATTTACAAATATCATTTAATTGACAAAATGATAAGAAATTTGCACTATTTCACAGGAAAAATAAGAATGGAAATTCTTGTTCTTATCGCGGATTTTATTATCTAAGTCGTATCTTTTTCATATTTTGTGTTCATATTAGAATTTTTCCGAATTTTTAACATTTCAAAAAGTATTTACTAGAAATACAGCTCTTGTTGGCCTTAAGTTTTCAGTACTTATGCACTTAATTTACAATCAAACAGACGTATGAAGGATAAAAATCGATTGAACATTTTCGTGAAAATTTTGGTCTAAATATAAAACAAATGAACGACCGCGCCAAGAAACTTCTCATCATAGTGAGTTACGATTGCGGCAAATTAGATAATACCCAATTCTGATAAATTTGGCAATTATTGTATCTTAAGCAATATGATATTTAATGGTTTTGAACGGGTAATAATCTTATAACAATTTTCCGATGTCATAAGTCAACAATTAATTTTAAATATGGAGGGACAGAGGGAGGAATTCTATTGTTTTATTTCTATATTGCTATATATTGGCGTAAAAAATTATACAGCAAGTGTTTCTTATTTCCGACGACTGATGTACCGAACCATGCGAGGCGCGTAGCGCCGAGGTTTCTGGACCGTGCGGAGGAAGGGGTTCACGTGCGTAGCGCGTAGGGACAGAAACACTAGCTCAAACTGATTTTCCTAGTATATAGTCGAGTTTTTACATAATTTGTGTTTTATTTATTCCGAGGCAAGGGGAAAACATTTAGAAACGCATTTAGTGGAGATTAGCCAGATCTTACGCGTGTTTACTGTCAGCGCAGAAGGAAAGTGAAAAAGACCTTTTGCAAAATTTGTTAGTTGACTCGATCATTAACCGCAATCGACTTTTACTCTCGCAATATTAAGGATATAGCGTGCTACAGAGCAATGCAAATGAAAATAACATTGTCACGCAATGAAGTTAAATCAAACGCAACGCGTGTTTAAAATATAGAAGAGCCAATGTCCCAATGCGCGAAAAGACTTTTTCGTGGACATAGGAACATATATCACTTAAAAATTGGACAAATCCTGGGGCGATGTCCGCTACGGCATAAGTCATACTCTCTTAATGCGGATGGACGCCCCGTCATTTAGGATGGAGAGGCGTTATCTTGTGGAACTGTTTCATGTTGAACAAATAAAATAACAACCTTGCATTTTCCACTGATTTAATATTTTAACACGACCTTGGTTCCGATGTGATACGTCATCCTCAGTCATATCAAAAATTGAAAAATACAAAATTGTTATTTTATTCGTTCAGCTTGACGGTTTTCTACTCTGCTTTGATTACTTTTTAAACGAGAATTTACAACAAGCTCCTAAACCGTACGAATCTAAAAAAAAGTCGTAGAGGAAACAATTAAAATATATCAAGTTTACGGAAAAGTCTTTTTCACCCAGGGACTTGATATTTCAAACACTTCTAGTGGTTTATGCGTCTCACGACAACGACAGGGACCAAACAGTCTAAATTCAAACAACCATACACGCACTAATACTCAAAGGCAAAACATATCAACTTTACGGAAAAATTTGTTTCGCGACAGAGACTTGATATCTTAAACACGTCTGGTGATTTGTGCGTTTCACGACAACGACAGGAACCAAACAGACTAAATTCAAACACACACGCAAGCAATCAGACTCAATCGCACTGATCTCTAAAAATGTATTATATGAGGAAAGGATTCTAATTCTAAATGTACATACCAAGAGCGAAGCTCTCATCGTCAGTAATGATAATGAAAATGTTTTTGAGATTCGTACGGTTTAGGAGTATGATGTAAATTCTCAATTTTTCACGGTATTCTCCTTTCTCTCATATACTTTTTAAATGACCATACACCCTGCGATATTAAAACCTATTTATTCTATTGGATTTCAATGCTCTTGCTTCCGAGCTAAATTGTATATTATATGTGATGTTTGAAATTTACTAAGGGAAGTTCTTTGGAAATAATAACAAACAATTGCACATTGTCTGTAAGTAATATCAAGTTTCCATCTGATTTACAGTAGTTGAATATTTCACACCTTTGTCGTTACAAAATTCTCCATATGAAGGTAATTATGAACGTTTCATTTATTCAAGGCGATTTACATCAAACAAACGGCAATTCAAATTTTGGAATAATGAAAAATTGAATAATTTATATTTTATAAAACTACTCACTGATTCCGACTAAACTATTACAAGGCAGGTACCGACTGTCCTCCGCCAATACCGTTGGTTTCCGCATTATTTAGCTGCGTTTTGTATATGCAGGTGGTATAATCATTAAAATTAAAAAATACCTCCAAAGATTACAACCATGTCATCAAGTCTAGTCAATGGGTAAATACGACTGGTATATTCAAAAAAATTTGGGATGAACTTAATTTTTTGTTCTCCAAATCGCAGAAATATACAAACATATTAAAAGTGAATTTCCGCGTAATCTTTGTTAATTTTATGAAAATATACCTTTCTTAAACCTTTGACAAACTTAGGATGTGTGTTAGTTATAGTTTCATAAAAGTACTGTCCACTTTTAAGAACCGACATTGCTGCAATGACAATATTAATTTCATTCTTCTTACTTTTTTAAGTGGAAAGTTGGTAAATAGTCAAACAAATGTCAACGAATTGATTCTGTCTTCGGTATCTTTTAATCAATCTATCCGTAATTTGAAAAGTATCGGCGACAGTGCTAGAAAGGGCCGTATCCAAATCAATAGTTGACTGGGATTTGAGGAATTGCGAACTTTCAATCTTGAATACAGACACCTTCACAAATGAATAGAAAATATTTAATGTCTCCGTAGGATACGTAAATACTTAACTCGATAATAAATTTCAGAGTATGAAAATTATTTTTTAAATTTATTTCTTTTAGTAATTTTGAACGCCCACAGATAGAGTCTTCATTGTTCCACCAACTCAAATGATTGCTTCAAACTAGTATTCCCTTTAAAAGCAACTTCACCTTGGTGGTCGTCCAGGCGACGCCACTTACCCGCCCGACCCGCGAGGGAGCAGCAGCATCGGCCGCTCCGTCGATGGATTTCTCAGGAAACCCTTTAGACATCAAAGTCGAGGGCTCTCGAAAAAACCGATAATTATTACGCTCGCTCGCTGATGACCAAGGAGTGCCACAGGGCATCATTCGATCACTTTCTTCTCCTGCCAACCCATTGACCTTCCCTTTGTGTTCCACCTTCTCTAGCCTCTCCCCGCCCAAGTTCAACATCCAAGTCGATCTCTCCCTTTTGTTCAAACAGTTTCTGAGAGAGATTGCGGTCTAAGAATACGCTGATCTTTGCTACCCTACTATCGCAGGCATTTACATAGAAACCGCAAGAGAGAGGAAACGATATGGAGCATGTGACCGGCATTCAAACGCGCTCCTGCTTAGTCCTTTGTGAAGAGCTTTCTTGCTCGTTGATCATACGCCGTTTATGGTTAAAATATTCGGAAAAAAACTATAAATAAATATCGCAAGTCAAAAGACTTCGAGAAGCAATAGATGATAAACTGAACTGAATGTGCTTCATAGTGCTTTAAATATTCTTACATAATGTTTTATAATGGAAATTTTTTAAATTTACTTTCCACGAAAAAATTTCCTAACCCAATCTTATTAAGTACGTGTTCTCTTACGGATTATCTTATAAACATAAACATATATATGTATAAATATATTGTGGAAAAGTACTACTTGTGTTTCATTATGAATAATATTAAACACTTCCTCGAAGTCACGCCTAATAAAGTAAATTATATCATGGGCATTATTTTCATGACATGCTGGAGTCCAGTATTTATTTTTCTTTTTCGAAAGAGCCATCTTCAAGGTGAACTCTGACCACAGTCTCTACGGTGTTAATAGTCTTCCCAACAATGAAACAAACAATAGCAATGCAGAATGGATGCATATAATACATTAATCGCATTACCCTTAGGAGATTCAGGGATTGAAATTTCGGTTTTAGTTTATGGTAATATGGCGGCCCTGACAGAGCTATTGCCTCACTGAATTCTCGAATTTTTCTAAATACAAGATTTAATCAAGATAGGTTTAAGCAGTTTAAATTAAAAACATTATCTCTGGTGATATGGCAGCCCTGACTGAGTAAAGTTACGCGATGATTTTTCTATTTTATCCCTGCATTTTAACATAAGTATACTATACATGAGTGGATTACATGAAAGATAGTAGGCAACACAAAGCAAACTTTTACTAAAGTAAACATATAGTCCCATGCTGAATTTTTTCTGGAACCTAAGGGCGTGGTTTTCCCAGTGCAAACATTTATTTTTGATATGAAATTCCACCAATTCATTTCCATTTTTTTCCAACGAATTTAGTTTTTAAACATCATTTGACCAAGCGATAAATAATAATTGTCATGTTCCACGGACAAAAGAATCTCATATATACTTTACAGTGGCGGGTTTAGGCGCCCGCCAGGTGAAGTATGGCAGTACTTCTCAGCTTGGATTACGCGGAATCCTAGGGTTCCTCGAAAGATTGTGGTTCCGTGTGGAACCGCGAAAATGGCGGGAAAAGGCAAGATTTCCCTACCGCTTAGTTCTCCTAAAACTTGAATTTCTCCCTCACACTTAGTGGCGGATTTAAGGTGGTTCGCACTTGGCGCGCAACAGGCCCCTTGAAGTAAGGGGCCCGGAAAAAATGCTCGTATATATAATCTCAGAAATATTAAATGTCTCAATATAAAAATCAGTGGAACCTCTCTATGATTCCATAGAAAAACGATCGTTAAGAGGTGACACGAAAGAGGGTAGCCGTTACGAGCCGTTTCGCTATGTATTTAGCGCCAGGGACCTCCAAATGTGTAGCGCCAGGGGTCCCAAGAGGCTTAAAATCGCCACTGATACTTTAATAAAGAATTAAAGCTATATTTTACTTTT
Organism: Tanypteryx hageni; assembly: GCA_028673005.1. Lineage (NCBI taxonomy): Eukaryota > Metazoa > Arthropoda > Insecta > Odonata > Petaluridae > Tanypteryx > Tanypteryx hageni. Next base: position 119,301,442 of record CM054115.1, read on the forward strand.
TTATGTACCTCTACAAAAGAAATTTTGCTGTTTTTTAATTTTTGCGCGGGTGAAAGATTTGCTCAACCCGTTAATTTAAATAATACGCCCATATTCATAATATTTTGGGGGAAAAACCGATATTTATGGCGTCTCTGCTGGTACAGACCTCAAAACCAATGGTGTGAGCGATTGCGAGGATATTTTCCAGAGACGAGCCGAATTACACGGCATGTTTAGCGACAATCCATTAAATTAAAAACCCCTTCTGGGAGTATACAAATTACATATAAACGAGGTCGGAATTTCACTCATCGATCGCCATTTGTCAGCTCCTATGACTGGCGATGATTTTTCATATAGGATACAACGAACACTACACAATAAGTGCAATCCATTCCCTATTGACGTGCAATGAAGAGAGACGCTTCAATATTAATCAACGTCGTCGAATGAGTTTTCCAAATCGGGCGACCCTTTCATCCTCTCCCCCCCCCTCTCTCTCTCCTTCCCCTCCTCCATCACTCCCCCGTGTTCCAACCATCACACAATTTCGAACTTTACCCTCCCTCTTAGCTCGATCGACTAGGAGTGGCCGAGTGCGACGCTGAGCGACCGCCAAGAAGCTATCTAAAGTACTGTAATGTGTTTATTTTCCAACGCGAAAAATCCTCTCCTGATGTTAGAACGTAAGTGGATTCACATTCCAGCAATGAGATTGCCCGTCTAAATTTTACGCGATTCTGTCTTTCTAACATATTTAGTTTTTGATAGCATTAATTCCTTATAAATGTCACTCCCTTCCATTTTGCTATCCTCTTTTCTTTGCCGTTAAATTTCAAGATTTCAGAAGGAAAAATTGTTTTTCTCGCGTCACGAACGCTTTAAATATAACTTGTGGATATTTTAAATTGATAAAATACGTATTGCTAATTAACTAATATTTAATGGTCCACCCTTCCTCAAGTACGTTTTATAATTTAATCTCTGTCATAAATGTATTCGATATTTAATAGACTCGACTGACATTTGGTTGGGTCAATATAAGAGATTATTTATTATACATAAATTGTTAGCCACTATTATGGTTTTAGATATAAAAACTCTTTACATATGTCTTTATGGTTGATCACCCATTACAACTTGAATGAGGCAAACTCACTCTCAACAATCCCATTGCACATCTCATTTCCGAGAACTCATGTCTTTGGACATGCGAACAGTTTTCGCGCGTGATATCCGTGTCCTTCACGGTTCCCCTCCCCTCCTTACTCATCCTTCTGTCCATACTTATCCCCTCAATACTAATCCCCTCTCCCTACTCACCCCCCTCCCTACTCATCCTCCTCTCCATACTAATCCCCATCTCCCTACTCATCCCCCTCCCTACTTACACCCTCCCTACTTACCCCCTCCCTACTTAGCCCCTCCATACTCATCCCCCTCTCCATACTAATCCCCATCTCCCTACTCATCCCCCTCCCTACTCATCCTCCTTCCTACCCATCCCCCTCCCTACTCATTCCCCTCCCTACTCATCCCCCTCCCTACTAATCCCCATCTCCCTACTCATCCCCTCCATACTTACCCTCTCCCTACTAATCCCACTCTCCCTACTAATCCCCCTCTCCCTACTAATCCCCCTCTCCCTACTAATCTCCATCTCCATCTCCCTACTCATCCCCCTCCCTACTTACTCCCTCTCTACTTACCCCCTCCCTACTTATCCCCTCCCTACTTACTTACCCCTCTCTACTTACCCCTCCCTACTTACCCCTCCCTACTTACCCCCTCCCTACTTACCCCTCCTTACTCATCCCCCTCTCCTACTAATCCCCATCTCACTACTCATCCCCCTCCCTACTCATCCTCCTTCCTACCCATCCCCCTCCCTACTCATTCCCCTCCCTACTCATCCCCCTCCCTACTTACATCCTCCCTACTTACTCTATCCCTACTTTTAATTCCCCGATTCTTCATTAGCAATTCCACTCACGGAGTGTCTCTCCCGTGTCCCAGACCTACGACCCCCTCTCCCCTTTCCATGCCCCCTTCCCTCCAACCCCCTCCTTTTCGAATTAAGAAGTTTTATTAACCCAGGCCTCTTTCTCGCTCGGTCTTCGCCTGGCAGCATATCCATTGGCAGAGAGCAGAGTGTGTCTCCATGGAAACGAAGGTTCGACCGCGGAGAGAAGGATGCGTCCATCGAAATGTTTCCCAAAAGACTTCTGTACAAAACGATTACGACTTGGAATGGAAGAATAGCTTGCCTTTGCTGAAGATTAACTGAAAATCCTGAATTTTAATAAAGTAACACGGGAACCCATTATCTAGGCTGAGCTGCTGGTTTAAAAAACGTCATTATCTGATTAAATGCGTTGAGAAATTTTAAATTACTGCTGATAATGATTTTCTTTGATACCTAAAAGATAATAAGCTCGCAATCGATATTTGTTATAACGAGATGTTATACGATTCTCAAACCAGAAAAAGTTTTGAGTCGCACTATATCCAACGCATGACAAAATCCTCATAAATTAATCCTTAACAAAATTGTTAAAACAAATACTTTCTCCGTAGTTTGATATTTTCTCTTTTTTGAGTATTTTTTCAAAATTGTTCGCTTATGAGTTTGGTTTGTCCGTTTGTCTGTCTGACGCGCCAACTCCTCAAAGAAATCAGATAGAGGCTTCGTTTTTTCGCCAATCGATTTAGTATTCTGTATCGTTATAATATTATTTCCGACTAATTGTACTAGTACACATACATTTTAACATTCTGTACTAACACTTTTTTTAAAAACACCACTTGTTTTTTGCTTCAACAGCTTTTTCCTTACATTTTTATGATGACAAGAATTTGTTATTCTTAATTTTTGTCTCTTAGTTCATTCAAATTAATATTGAAGTCATTCCATATGGATTAATCCAATGAATAAAATAATTGGGTAAGAAATTTTGCACAAAATCGAATGTTCGGATGGCAATATTTAGTTACGAAATATAAGCGGCATGAACTCGCATATTTACCAAATATACGTCTTAAAATCGTATAAATCACAACGCATGCCACATAAAAGAAGTCGCGAGGTTCAAATATTAGGGAGTGTTTATAACATTGCATTCATATAAAAACATTTATCTTTCTATTGAAACGGCATTAGAAGAAACGAATAAGTTTTCAGAGGATAGGAGAATTTGGAAAACCTGGTTTAATTTATAATCGTGAACCATCTTCGGATCAATAATTAATGTTTATGGCCATGCAGAGCAGCCATTTCCAAGCATTATTTGCATGCACCACTCATAAATATTTATACGACTTGATGTACCACCCAACTCGAAAATATGATGTAGAAATCTATTAAGTACCTTATTCATTGTGGTGTAAAAATCGTGATACTAAAAAATGAACATAACCAGTTATAAAATATAAAGTACGAAGTAAAATAAATTTATTTGCACAAAAAACAAAAAAACTTGGGTTACTCTCAGTTTTAATAGCTCTTGCGCAACATTTTTGGGAACCACTGATTTAAAGGCTTTTATGCAAGATCCATGTTAGCAGTACTTGAAAGGGACTGTTTGTTGTATGTTAAATTACCTCCACAAATCTCTCGTAATTTAGCCAAGACTCTTCCGAGAAAAAGGGTTTACCAGTTAACATATCTTGATTTCGTTCTAGTTTTCTCGGTAGCATCGCTCTGTACGGACATCCCATGTTTATTTTCCTTCAACTGTCTTCATAAACTTCCCTTTCATAACATTCCATAAACTAAGAAAATTAAACGCCGCGGACCAATATGAGTTATCTCGTTTAACCCTCCAAATTACCAAGCTTTAAGGAACGGGGCGAGGCACGTCGTGGCATCCATCTTATCAAAGTGAAGCACAGCCCTCCTCGAAATCCCTCACTTTTGTCTCTGACCCAGTTCTTCCTCTCACGCCACCATAGAGGGTGGTCTTGGGCGCTGTTACCAAGTCCCTTTATACATCCACTGCCTCCCTTTCCCCCTCCTTATCCACGCCATTGTCTGGGGAATACGCACCCCCCCCCCCTCTCACCACCCATGCCCCACTGGTATACACGGGAAATTAACTCCCAGGTCGAAAGTACAGCAGGGAGGGGACGGGAATAGGGGATTATGGGGGCGGGAATTACAGAGGAGGGCAGATTGATGAGACGGGGGAGTGGAGGAGACAGAAAGGAAGGATTGGAGGAAGGTGTGGAGGAAGGAGTGGAGGAGGGAGTGGAGGAAGGAGTGGAGGAAGGAGTGGAGGAAGGGGTGGAGGAAACAGGGGAAGGAGAGGAGGGGCAGAGGGGGTGGGCTGATGAGATTACTACGGGAAGACAAGGCATGAGGGCAGGATGTGTGTAGCGATGATACTTCCTCAGGAAAGAGGACATCCAAACTTGAAGGCGGTGAGAAGGGGCAAACTGAGCTATCTGACACGAAGGAAGAGAATTTTTAAGGAAATATACCGCTATAATAAGGATTTTTAACAATCGGAATAGCTAAATCAAACAAATAGGTTGGACATAAATATATTTGGAGAGAGAGAATGGCTCCCAAATGCATCAAAATAATAGTGCCTTTCATATACTATTCATAACTATTCTTATACTATATTATCGTAATCGTCGGCAAACGTTTTGGCAGGTTTTTATGGGTTGACTGGCCAGCCAATCAGAGATCGGGACGTTACCTTGGTTGCATTATATGTTTACCTAAATCTAATATATTATAACCGTTGTATCTCTGCATGCGTCCCTGCGTGCCCGCGTCTGAAGCCTCGAGTGACGTCACCTTCCGGCATGAACGCAAATAAACCGAGAACGGTCGGTTCGATTTCGATACTGTAATGTACCTTTCCAGAACTTTTATTGTAGCAACAACTATAAACAAACTATTATTGTTGTTCGTAGCAACGAGTATGAACAAAGTACATTTTATGATTTTATTTAGTTCGGGCACATACGTACCGGAAGCATTTCCATTAATACGAACGATTATCTAAATTACAATTCGTAAGAACGTCTAAATCACGTATGTATTTTCTCTTAAGTTTTCTTCCTAACTTACTGTTTCATTTTCGTAATACCCATTCGTTGGTAATTTAACTCTTCTGACATTTCCCAATGGAACTGAGTGCTCATCAAAACGGTAAATAAATAGTATCTCTTTAGAGTAGATGCCAACCAATGGGGATTGGTGTATGCCTTTTCATATTTGCATTTTAAAATTCATTAGGATAGAGATAACTTGAATAGAATATAACGAACTCGGAATTTTTTAAATTTCACAGCCACTCCATATAGTTCAAAAATATGTTTTAAACACTAACATTTTGCATTTGTTGAAGAGAAATTATGGACTAAGTTAAGTCGAGTTCCTATTTAATTTATTTAATAGAAAGTAATTAATACTTACCTTAAAACGTTTATATATTTATTCCTTAAGATTTATTTCAAAATATTCTACTTCATAAAAGTAATTTAAAACATTATAAAATGTTTTTCTAATTTTAATTACACAATTTTAGGTCATCTGTAAAATTAAAGTGTTTAAAAATTCAAATCGAAACTACTTCTCGACAGGAATATGTTCCATTTCAACACCCCATAAGAAGAGCATGGGATTTAGTGAAAGGCTTCCTAAAAATGCATTTTTAAATTACTTAAAATTGAAACGCGAATTCGCGAAAAGAATAGTTGTCTATGTGAAGAAACGGGGTTCTTAATTTTTGCAGACATGATTCAAATACGTACCGAATTAGCGTAAATATCTGCTTTTAATCGGAAAAACGTGTGAATTTTTTCCTCTTTTCAACACTGAAAATCTTTAAATACTATAGAAACGAACTCAATGCTTTTAAAGGGATCTGATATTTTACGTTACAATTTCAGTGATTTAATGCTTTTTATGGAAATTAATGTCGTCATAACGAATTACAGTTGAACTTCCCTAACTCGAATCTCAAGGAGAAGTAATAATTTTTCGAGTAATAGAAAATTCAAGTTATGGAAATATATTTTTCAATATTTGTATATATACAGTGGAACTTCTATAACTCGAATCTCAAAGGAAAGCAACAATTATTTGAGTTATAGATAATTCAAGTTGTGGAATTATATTTTTTCATTTTTCTTTAATTGAATCAACACCAAGTTTATTCCCATAAGCATATAACTTATTCTAATTTTAATATCATGCATATTATGATAACATCACCACCAATATTTTCTTCCGATAATATGTAAGATTTTACTTTATCCAAAGCAGTAATTGCATCACGCACTATGATTAAGGGTATCATAGATAATTGCAATTCTCACGTACTACTGAAAGCACAAACATGACGATCAAATTTGGGTTATCGACTATAGAAAGGAGCGAATAGGTTTGTTTTTCTCCGGGCCTATGAGGGATCGCAATAGGAGACGCAACCCTGATAGCGGTGACGGTAAAGCGTCATACCTATTTCTCGATATTTTTTATCCAATACGCGCTAAAGGCATGGATGATGATGCCATAATCTTAACAGAAAATATCCTAATTTTTCCATAAATTAAATATATAGAGTATTGCCATAATGATGATTATTCTTATTGCTCATGCAGTGCGATCTGAGTCACGAAACTTGAAATACGAGCCGATTTCCAGAGAATTTGGAAATTATGGATAGTTGCCTTAATTTCACGGAAAATTATAAATATACTCATGGAATTTATTATTTAACTAGCGTAATTGCCCGTCAAGTATCATATCATATCATACATCATAAAAGTATTCCAAATATATATGATTTCGATATGAAAAATCAGTAAGATATGGTTTGGCTTTCATGCACAATAAAAACAGGTTTTTGAAAGTTATCTTTGTTTTTATTATACTGTTTAAGTAATTAATAGTAGAGGGGCCAAATGATTATCCAAATATTTGCTGAAAATACGAGAAAAATCGAAATAATAAGATATAATGCATAAAAAAGTAGCTGAAATTTATTTGAAATATTTGAGAAAATTTTAAGTTATTTAAAACGTATAGAATTTAACTTAATAAATGAATTATTTTACTCTTATTAACATGTTAAATACAGGATAAAATGTGAATGAACTGTCAATATACCATCAAAGGAAAAATGTGTAGTAACTTACTTACTATTAACTAAATACTTACTTGAACTGCAATGAGTTTAACTATATTTTAAGATCGCAGTTTTCTTTTAACTATTTTAGTTTTGAAAAATTTCCAGAAAAATCACTTTAGTTAAAGAAATTTAAATAAAAGTCATAAAATGTTATTTTTCACTCCTATTTGAAATTCGGTTCGAAATATTTGCTGTATTATCAGTTTAAGAAATCCACTGAAAATTACGTGACCTATATTTAGTTTTACAAATTCCCACCATTTGGCAATAGCGCGTGATTCAATAGTATAACATTTTTTATAATTTTATAAATATTTTTGTTTGTATGTGTGTATGTTTGTTCTTTATACGTTTTTACACCGTTGAAGCTATCGAATTCAAAAGTTTTATGGGCCATCCTATGGACCAAAGGAAGAACTTGGTCTAGGTTTGCAGACCGTTGGGTCTCTTATACTTCATTGGGTCAACGAAATATTATTTCCGTAATAATGCATGGGAAATGGTGTGGAGAAGCCTCAAAATGCCATGCAGCCCTTCACTGATGTGGATATAAATATACCTAAATATTATCTTACGATCACAGGAAATGGCTTATTTTACGCACGAAGGACGAAATATTTTAATTCTGTTCATGTTTAGTCGTAATACATGTTAAATCGCTCGAGATTATCCTTTAAGCGCAATATTTATTAAAATTTTCCAGGCGGCAACAAAGCTAAATTTCTTAATTGTTGTCTTCAAAGGGAGATAGCCACGTAAAGATTAATTCAAGAAAAATCCACGCTGTGGCGCGCCGTAGAAGAAGAATAGCCAACGCCAAGATAAAGGATACAAATGGATTTATGCCTAACTATAGTCTATGAATACTTTTAAAGCGTGTCAAATGATTTTTAAGGAATACTAGAACATTATCATCTTTCACCATTAACATTGAAAGATTTATCGCAACATAAATCGATACATCTACTTACATTTGCTCGGTAACCAAGATGTTGTTTATTGTTTACGTTTTGGCTAATAGTATTGACATAATCCACAATTTTATTGCTGCTTTAAAGGCTTCGGTGCATCTATCCATGTGAATATTAAGTAAGACGCTAATGAGTAATTATATTAATGGTAAAACTTTACAATAAAATACAAAATAGTAAATGTTAATGTAAACATCGCTTGCGTAATTAAGGAATGGGGAACGTTTGATAAACTTGGAGTACCCAACAGCAAAAGTAAGTAAATGTAAGACTTTATTGTATTAGTTTTATTGTAATATGACATCAAAAGCCATATGTCAATAAAAATAATTAATAATAAAAATTGTTTGCTATTTAAAAGAAAACTTCCCGAACGAAGCCGGGCCTTTCAGATAGTCAATTATAATTTATTATTGTTATTTTTGTACTGCAGCTCCTTTTAATCCTATACAAATGCTACGTCCTCTTTCTCAATTTCTACTCATTCCCATTCTCTTTTCCTTCCTCCCTCTAATTACTTAATAGATTCAGTAAGTAAGTTCTACCCATGTATAAAAGTCTGACCAGTGTTAAAGCACTAAAATGGTGCATTTATTATGAGGCAAAGAATAGGATTCAAAAATTGGTACAACAGTGGTCCAATATAAACAAAATGCGTGAAAAACCGTATTTAAACGTAATTTTTGGAGATTTGCGAATGAGATTTAAATTCGCGTAACTAATGTAAGTTAAATACCTCATCCTTGAAATATTTTAAAATGTAAACGAAAAAGGTCTGCATGTTAAAGAATGGCTTCTTGCGTGATTCATATTTGCGATGCTAATTTATAACTCCGGTTAATAATAAAATGCACTGCAAAAAACTATGAAAATAACTATTAAAATAGTTAATTAGCAAAAATTTTAACAGAAAGTTAACTTAAAATAAATTAATGAAAAACACGATTTTAATTATAAATAATTCGGGCGCCTTCTCTCTCTCGTACTCAAGCATTCAAAACACACTTTCCTTACGCATATAGTACAAGGACGACAATACAATCTCGAGGTTTAACAATGACGCGGTCGGCAAGACAACATATCTTTAAAAAGCTTAAAATTTCCAATAAATGTGATTTAAACGTATAACTTGAGCGATGTCAAACCGAAGGCAAAAGTCGACAATAAGAATAAGAATCTATGTTTATTTTTATTTAAAATGGTCCAGGTCAGAAGATCGTACGTCAATTACTTCTAATTTATTTTTGCAAAAGACAAAAAGCCTGCAAGTAAAAAAGGTATTTTTAAGTGTTCTCTTATGGGGATATATATAGAGCGTTCCGGCGGACCAACGGACGGACGGGCAGACGGACGGACGGACAGACAGACAGACGGACAGACAGACGGACGGCCAGACGGACCAATGTACAGAATAAGGATATTATGTATATAATACATATAGGCTCCGCGTGACTGAAGTGCTGTTGCCCTGGAGATCACATTGGTTTATTTACGAGTTTAGATCTTGGTGTATGGTAATCTTTTTAAGCGCTTGCAGTATGCAAGCACCGACTACTCGTGTATATGTGTATATATATATATATATATATATATATATATATATATATATATATATATATATATATATATTAACTAAAGGAAAAGAAATGAGGTTGATGAGGGTGGCAACAAGGTGTTGAGGGAAGCCCAGCGGACACTCACCAAGTTGAGGACCAAGCTGGCAGGCTGCTGGGGGCGTCGAAGAGACACGTAAAACACACGAACACAAAAACACACGCAAGCTTATCGGGCCTAAGCCCTTCTTCAGCGAAAGAGTAACGTAAAGTGACACACTGGGCGGGGAATGACAGGGTGATGTGGGAAGGTTGATGATTGGAGGAGGTGGGGAGTAGGAGGGGTGGATAGCCAATAAAGAGGGAGTGTGATGAGGTAGAGTCCGAATAGTTACAAAGTAACAAGGAAACATTGTAAGGGGGCTAATAGGGTTAGCGGAGGTTGAGGCCAGGCGGAGAGAAAGAGTCGAGAAGATGGATATGTGCTAGTTCCCAGTGTCGGAGAAGGGGGGCAGGAGTGTCATAGGGTAAAGCGCGAATAATCCTAACATTGTAGCAACTATTAAAGGGAACATTGTGGGTATTAGCATGTAATGCAACTGGGAGGGGGCGTCTGAGAGAAACGCTATTCCGGTGACCGTTCATTCGGATGTTTAACGGATTGCTGGTGAGGCCTACGTAAAACGCGGGACAAAGGGTGCAGGTAAGGAGGTAAATGACGTTACGGGTGGTGCAGTTGCTTCTGGAGGTGATGGGGTAGGTGATGTTGGTGGAGGGACTCGAGAAAGAAGATGATGGTAGGTGGATAGGGCAAGTGAGGCATCGAGGTTTTCCGCAGGGGTGGGAACCTATTGCAAGAAGCGTGGTAGAAGTAGGAAGTTCCTTCCTCCACAAGATATTTCCCAAATTTGGGGGTCGGCGGAAGGAGAGGAGCGGAGGATTGGCAAAAAGGTTGATAAAGAGGGACTGATGGGAGGAAGAGGTAAGAATTGGGTGGGCAGCATGAAGGATTGTTTTGAGAGCTTCGTGGATACCAGGATGGAAAAGTGTCGTAAGAGTGAGTGGAGGGGTAGATGCAGGAATAGTGGGTGTGTGAGGATGAGATCCAATGTGGGTAGGCGTGTGTATATATATATATATATATATATATATATATATATATATATATATATATATATATATATGGATGTCAACAAGGTGTTGGGATGAGGAAACCCAGTGAGCACTCACCAATCAGACGAATTCAGGTTGGCGAGACCCCGGGGATGTCGAAGCGACACACGTAAAATAACACAAAAACACAGAAACATCACAAACGTAAAGCTTTCGGAACTACTCCTTCTTCAGCTACAGAGAGAGAACCTGAAGTCGTCTGATTGGTGAGTGCTCACTGGGTTTCCTCATCCCAACACCTTGTTGACATCCATATATTCATTTTACCTTTCCTTTTCCGTAAGTTGTTATATATATATATATATATATATATATATATATATATATATATATGTCTATTTTAAGATTTTAAACGTATACTAGTCGCGGGGAAACATTAAATATCCATAAAATTTAAAGTAGTTAGGACGAATGACTTCCTGAAAATTTAGGAAGAGGTACAAAGGCAAAAAATAACACAACCTGAAAATCAAAGTGTGGGAAAAAGCATCAATCAGGTAATGTTAAAAGATGGAGTGGTAAAATGCGAATGAAGATAAGAGAGAGAGAGAGAGAGAGAGATATGAAAGAAAGATGTTGCGTGGAAATATGGGAGGATTCGATGCAGTTATTGGTTCACGTGGAGTCAAATAAGGAAGTAGGAGAAGGGAGAGACCCTGGTTCGATCCCCTGAAAGTGGCAGAGTCTTCTTGTTGTTACCTAAAAAGCGCGGTCTCTTTGAGGAAAGGGACAACTTTTTAATGGTAAATTGTGGAGCATTTCAAAGGAAATGGAGCGAAGGAATCATGCCGAAGTGGCCGCACGGGGAATAAGGATAGCAAACGACTTTGGAGGCGTGTATGGATGCGAGCGCAAATTGCTCGAGATAAAGATATACAGAGAGAGAGAAGTTAAGGGCGATCTGGGGGCACACGAAACGGGAAGAGACTGAATGGAGATCGTCTTTTGTTCCCCTTCCTCGTCGGGGGTGGCTCAGACGAGTCGTTAAGACGAGAAAGACGTATCGACAGTAAAAACTAAGCCACACAAATTAAGTGCGTCAGAAACGAACACAAATTTAAGAAAGATGATGTGCCATTTACAAGATCATGTTGACATAATTGAAGCAACCAATTTGTTGTTATTCTTTGCCTCTATCAACTCTAATTCATACGAACGAGTTTCGTTTTGAAAGAGGACGCGTAATTTATTGCCTCATATAACATAGAGTGAGAATTTAAGTGCATCCTTTTCAAAACTGCAATTATTTACGTTTCCGAAGCATTACTTTTCGGTCTTGATTCAAAGACTTCGTGGCATGTAAATTATACAGACTAACATTCTACCACAAAGAAAGGAGACGTATTTCAATAAAGTATAACGATGACCTCGAAAGTAAAGCAACTTATGTGATTCATGATTTTGGAATTCTATTTTGATCAATAATTGCAACTTGGCCGTTGAAAATAAACCCGTATTTTCGTTTATTCATCAACCTGCATTATGAATTGCAACTGATTTAAGAGTATCGTAAATTTGCAGTTCATAAAGAAAGAGTGAGGACTTTGATAAATGTGGAAAATGAAGTAAATTGAATAAAAATCACAATAATCGATTTTAAATCATTTATAATTTCTTTGTGTGCAAATATGGTTAAATAAAATTTAAATAACCATGATAAAATTTAAACACATTCCCCCACTATAATAATGTCGCTCATTTCTTGGAGAGAGATCTCCAATCGCAAAATATTTCTAATTACATTTTGATTTTGGTCTTTCAATATGCGTTTTCTCGATAGGCGTTATTATATCAAACAAACAACTCGAGTTTTGCGATTCATAAGGACTCTTTAAAAGTTATTTGTCAAATTATAATCAAAATGTCATTTGATGGAAACATGCGTTTTATAATTAACTGAATATTTTGTGAAACTGGTTCCATTTTTCGAATGAAATAAGGTAATTATTTCATTCGAACTAAAATAAATTGTTAATATTTTTCCATTCAAACTTTTCATTTTTCACCCATGGCATCGAATGCTAAAATATTTAGACATTTAAAATAAAATCAACATGTGATGTTCCGGCAATTTGCAACAAACTTTGTTAGAAAAATCATCACACCGTTAACTGGTGCGCCATTTAGAGATTTATATGGAATTTAAAGTCACCGTTGAGCGAAATAAACCAATCGCCGTTGACCTAATGTTGCTATTGTCATTCCTTGTGATATCTGGTTCATAATTAAAACCAAAGTTCGTAAACATTTGGAACCCAAACTTTGCCGTGGATACATACCTCAGCAGGTACTTTCCGTTACCTACTATCTAACCAAGCTCGAGATTTTTTCAAGGCCATTACAGATTTTTGTTTCATTGGCGAATTTTAATCAATATATAAATTCAAAGGGACACTGCAACTTGCCTGTATAACGGTTTTGTCTAAGACTCTCACAAACCATCTGAAACGTACCAATCTATAAAGAATACGCGGTTTTACCAAAAGGACTAATACGATGAATTATATTGGCCTATAAAATTTGAAGGAACCAAAACTTTTCATGTTTTTAATTAATGGCTAGGCAATAATTCAATCACAAGGAGGCATTTAGGCAGCATGTGATGTCACTGAGGTTTTATCATCAAGACACTCATTCTCAATTAACTTAATATTTCTTTAACTCAGTTTTTTTGTGTTCAGTAAAAGGGGCAATATTTTTTTAACGCCCAAGCCAGAGGGGGAGTATATCGTCGGAGCATAAAATGAACTCCTGAAAGGATCTTCCCGCGCGCGACTTTCCTCTTTTTTCCCGCCAAGATTGCTCGGCAACGAAAAGCAATTTGGACTCATTTCAATTTTCCCATCGGCCCAGTTTCAATTAGTTCGGCGCCGGGATAAACCTGCGCGTCTCCTTGTTCCAACCAAGAGTCAGAGTCCAAATTAGACTCTCCTTCTCTCTCTATACGGAGACTCTCACGCCTCCGAGCCACTCTCCTCCATTAAAACGCAGCACCGAGCAGGGAGCGCCTCCTTCGGCCGCCCATCGAAACAAAACGCGAGGTTTTTTTCCTTTATCCCTCTCTTAAAGGTTTTTTCAGATCACTTGACCATCATTTTAAAAAAATACTTATTTTTTTAATCTCTGTTTTCATTTTCCTGAGAGAAAATACACCAGTTTTAAAGTGTTTTATTATTTTAGGATAAAACTTTGTAAATACTATATGGGAAACTGACTGAAAGTATTGCTTTTATGATGTTTTATTTAATCCAGTGGCGTACCGGACACCCCCGCAAACCCCGTGCGGTGGGGGGCCCATATTTTCTTCGTTAGGTCCTTAAATTTTTTTCCGGGACTTCAATTTTATTTTGGCGGTGGGGAGGGATACACATTTTTTTGGTACATCACTGATTCAAACATATTTATTTGGCTCTTACTCCATTCAAAAATAGCGGGAAAGTATACATAACTCGTTTTTGTAGCGTTAGTTAAAGTATATTTTTTCACGTTTGATAAAAAGTAGGTATTCACTTCTATTTTACCGAAGAGTAATTTTCCTGCGGTTTTTATTGTTTTCAAACATGAGAATGCATTCTTTCCAAAAATATAGCATTAAATGGGGTTAAATCAAACTCAGTGATGAACAATACGCCTAACCCAATTTCTAACAGATAAGGCAGTATTCCAAAGGAATCTGATCATAAAATCTTCGCGTAAATAACATTATTAAATTAAGACAATGAAAAAATTACTAAAATGTGTCTTTTTTCACGCTTCACCTCAAACCGATAATAGACATTCTTCACCTCTAAAATAATCTCGCAAAAGTGGTGTTAAAAACAGAAAGCGAAAGGAAAAGAAACCGATTAATAAAATCGCATACTTTTAGAAATAGATACCTCTTAAAAACTTCTTGCCCTGAAAGACAAAGAACGGATTAATAAATGTTTTAAATTAATTTAAAAATTGGGCTATAATTTTCTTAATACGCAAACTTACGGAGGACAAAATATACGTCTCATAAGGAAATCTATCTTAGCGTTCCCATTTCTTGACGTCATCACACCCACTGCAACATTATGCAAGCTCCTTGCATTTTCAAAGTTAAATGGCAAAAGCCCTAAGCAATGCATTGAGAAGATTTTGATGAAGGAACTGGAGCATCTAAAATATAAATTCCCCCTTAATATATGCGAAGAATTATAAGCGCACCGCGCTGGGTGTAATTCCGTATGATATCTGGCGATGCGAAACTCGCATTCCTTGGTTTCAGAGAGCTGCAGACCGAACTGGGAAAGCACAAACCAAGCAAGAACAACGCTCCTGCTACAGCAGAGCATTAATGGAACTGCTGAAGTTTAAACTTGACTCATTATCGAATGAATGCATGACTAGTTTTCCATAATTAATACATTATTGTAATTGAAAAACTTCCATTTAAAGTGTACAGTTAAATTTTGTGGAATTAATATTATAAAGTAAAAAATAAAAACGCAATAAAAACGGATCCGCCATAAAAGTAGTTTGTTAGAGAGATATAATTTCCATAATCAATTCAGGAATATAGTATCTAACATTTATTCATAAATTTAGTTTATGTTTCTATGTTATTTTTATATCGATTATTTTGAACGATAAATAGACGATTAAAATATTTACAACGGATCTTTCCATTGTCATAATTTAGGTTTCTTTCATAAAATATTTAACTTGAATGAATATTGTTTTAACTGCACGCTATAATATGGAGACTAGTTCCCCGAAATTTGGGAGCGGTCCAAGCCGATTCGTGACCTCTTCCCGAATTTTTTCCTCCGAAGAACAAAGAAACGAGAAGACAATGGCTTCGCGCCGCCATAGCGAAGCACTTACATAAATCGGCCGTTTTCTGGAAGGTTCAGTTCAAACCCGCTGACAAACGCGACGGCACACGCGCCTCAATGATTTAACGGCCACGAGAATTCATGGCCGGTGGGAAAGGTCAAGAGACACGGCCGAATAAATTCTGAAGCGCCAAGGAAACACAATGGGAAACGAAAAGCTACTCTCTTGATTCGGTGACACGTGCAACTACTTCCACAGCCGCAGATAAAAAACATGAGAGGTCGTCAGGTGCGCGGGTTCGCCGCAAATGCACTACGGTTGCGAAGTATCGCCGCGAGACGTCTTCATCTGTTTCATTCTCAAAATGTCTGGGTCACGGTCGAGACTGCTTTTCATTCTATTTAACCTCTCCTCTTTACGTGCTTCGCTGTCGGTCTCGGAAGAGTTCAACGTGTAGCTACAGGAAAGCGAGGAGAGGAGGGAAGGAGACCAAATCCTAAGCGAGATCAGCAGCAAATTATTCAAACATACTCGGAGAGCAAACTCTCCGAAAACAAATGTTAATTTATGCGAATGACCAATGGCCGAAGAAGAGTGACCAACACAGAAGTGGGATAAAAGGTGATAACCACAAGACTCTCCGCCTAGAACGTTTTGAATGGTAGAAGATGGATAATTAGCATTGATATATAATGTGCTGATGGATAATTTTTGTAGCAGTATGTATAATGTAGTTCATCGTCGTCCATATTTTTTATGTCAAATTATATCGGCCGAGGCCCAAAGGTAAACCCATAGTCAGGGTGAATTTTAAGCTCAGTTATAAATTTGGTATCATTTAATCATGCTATATGTAAATGGTTGCCAGATGCCAATTCCTCTTATTAAGCTGTGCGATTTAAAAAGTTTTTTAATGAATCAAAGAACTAATTTTATCTGATTCTCTTAGAAAGAAATGGTAAGCGCAGAAAAATAAAAGCAAAAAATAGGGTTGGTGAAAAACGTTAAAATGTCAGTCAATATTGGATAAGTTTACTATATTAGCATGAGAAAAAATATCTGGAAAAATGAAAAGGACCAAACCACCGATTTTAAACTATTAATACAGAAATAACGTACAAGGTAGAGGCATATGTATTATTTTAGTTTCCACATAAAATGCATTTCATATGTTCCACAATCTCGGGAAATTTAATTTTTAGAAATTTAACCATTGATAGAAAGATAAAGCGCAGCAAAAATATTTTATTTTTAAAACAAATTGTGGAGAAAATCAGATTATGGTTCGTTAGACTTTTTAGAATCTTAATTTTTCCATATCATAAATCGAAAAACCACCATTAGAAATTATTCGTACATATTCATGAAAATATAGTTCTCACTACAAGCAAACCCGTTGAAATCCAGAATGAAGGAAGAAAGATGCGGCCGCAATAAATGAAGGATCAATCCTTATTTTGAAATAAACAAGCAACTGGTAGAGTAAATGTTTTTCGAGGCTGAGATAATGAGAGCAGTAATATAACCTTCCAACCGTCACTTGTTACTGATTAATTTTAATTTGCTGCAGAAAGTGGAATTTTGATTTATTTCGACAAATCTTTCTATTTAAATTTTGTCAACTGTGGTTTTGAGTATCCGCGGTTCAAAATTTCCACCGTTTTTCCGATCGCGATATCCAGTCTTTATTATCCGCTGTTTCCTGCGCGGCCGTGTCTAAGTTGGTTTATTTTCCTAATATTAAAATTTATATTAGTAAAGAAACAACGTACTAAGTAATCGTTACAATAAAGAGAGAGACAGAAAAAGGGATTTTTCGCTCCCGATAAGACTTAAGACGAGTTAGTTGGGGGATGGATCTCGAGGAATTTTATGGAAGCAACGGTTTTATCAACGTTCTTTGATATTTAATGCCGGACAGGCGGCCTCAGCAGGGGTTCTCTATCATTATATTATTAATTTACAGTACATATCTGTACTTTTAATGTATTTATTTTGTATTTTTATGTAGGTACCTAATAAATATGTCTAGGTAGCATACTTATTTTTAACCTTTAAGTGTAAAATATAGGACTTAAGGTATGTCTTTCAGGGATTACTCCCCCTAAACTATTGACCACGTTCCTGACTTTTCACGAAGGTACCCCGCGGTTGACGAGGGATTATTGGATTACAGTTTTACAAAACATTAACAAGTTTAAAAGAACCATGATATTTTAATAAAAAATACAGAAAATTTAACCTCTGAAGCCAAAAACGCTCAAATATTTAGAACTTTGAGAAGGAGAAAAAATCCTGTACATGACCGGGAATCGAATATGCGGCATCCGTAAACGCAAATATCTTGGTCACCTAGGAAACTCTAAAAACAAAATAGGTCCTACCTCTATCCAGAGCATTTCCCCAGTCGAAATTTCTTTCCCACTCAATTATCACGAGTCCATTTCATAAATTTGAGTATTCCATAATTATTTTTCAAGCAAAAATAAATGTGAGCACAAACCAAAAGTGTGATAGTTTGCGCTATCTTGTCAGTGTGAATAGGATACGCAAGGGCCTCAAGAGCGCGCCACACGAATAAAGGTTGTCAGCGATTCGACTCGAAGGAGTCAGCCACCGTGCAAAAGCAGAGGGAAGCGAGGTTGGAATCGACAGAAAATGCGCGTTTGCGCGTGCATCGGACGGGAGATAATTTTATAAAATAGGATGCGTGGAGAGGAGTAAGCGCCGAGTGAATCGCGACCTCTCCGAGAGACAATTGCGTCCGAGGGCGTGGAAAAAGGGACGCTGATGACAACATCCGAGGACCTGAAATAAAAGAAATACTTCTGAGGGGGAAAAAAACCTTTTCGTTTGCTCTGAAAGGATGTCGGCTCAGAACGAAAAAAAAAACAAGGCGCTGTTGATGACAAGCGACTCTTATGATTAGCGACATTATGGTCGGCTATCGTTTTCCTTGAAGCGAGGTAGAAAATTGGAGGAGCGTTGTCAGCGCCGCTGCATCCACTCTTCCGAACTAACTTCCCGAGAAAAACTTTTCTTTTTTCTCCTTCAAAGAAGCAGAATTGCCTAATTTAAGAATTTTCTCTTCTCTTTTTTTGCCGGACAATATTGAAGCGTCCTTTCCTTAGTCCTGAAAATTTCTCCTGTTTCTGTTTCTTTTGATAGTGGACAAGATCGATTTGGAGCGTTATATTTAGGCAACTGTAAGAAGATTAAGTGGAAGATAAAAACATGGTTCTCTCAGAAACTGTAAGAGATATTCCCGAAATGGTACAGCGGCTACGATTTCCGTAGCATTCAGTCCCTTCTGACGTCAAATGTAGTTTTCTTTATGTGCAAGCTTTTACGAAAAGCTACCTACATGATTCGTAACGAAATATATTGGCAGCTTATATGGCGAATAGAGTAAGATATAAATCACAATGTAAAAATGAAAATCAATATTAAAATGAGGCTTACTAAAAATATAAAAGTAACTTCTATCGCTACAACTCTAAGTATTGCAAACATTTTATTTTATGATATATTAAATGAGTTGACTTTTATGCAATTTTATTGCATTCATGTTTTTTAAATCTCGGATTTTTATTTGCTTATAGTTAGCGAAACATCTATTTATTGCCGCTGCGCAGTTGAATCAGTAAACAATGATATATATAATTAATGGAAAATAATATATCGTTCTGCTTATCCATGAAATTTTGACTTGCTTCAGTAAAGAGTTGATTTCGAATTATCGATTGAAAGAAATATTTTAATGTACCTCGATCCATATATGCTTAAATTAGTTTGATAAAATTAAGATTATTGCTCTAAATCAATTTGCGCATGAGCAGAAATGTAAACGAAATCAAATGTTCAAGTAAACTTTTCATTTCTAAAACAAAACGTTATTATTTTATGTCTTCTGAATAAATTGTCACAAAATTTCTTTATTTCATTTACGCCAAAATTCTTAGATTATATTGAAGAGCCATTTCAGTATGCAAAGTATAGATAAAAGTTAATATCGATTAATAATTCTGTTCCCGCAAAGAAAACGCGCATAAAAAATTTCAATAATCCACAGCCCGACTTAAAGTAACGAATACATCACCATATCAATATCAACGCAAGGTTGTATCCTGCGTAGTAAATATCGACGAAAACCTTCGTTAAATTTGATAAAACACGCCCATTTAGATTTCTGAAGTTTCAATATCATACGCAATGGCTATTTCGGTCTGCTTAACTTGATCCGTCTATTTGTCCCTCTTATATTCCTAGAACGGATGAGGTCGCGTTAAGCCAGTCTGCTTCCGAACTCCCTTAATGTCCCCGGAGACGCAGCGGCCCGTGAATATTTCATCGGCGAGCGGCCTCCAAAGCTTTTAGTGCTCTCCGCCTTGCGGCTTTCCTGACTCGCTCCTCTCGTTCTTCTTTTTCGGCGGAATGGGACGGCATTGAACCGGCTGGGATACGAAACGCACGAAATGGGAAAAAATGAACAGGGAACGGTAACTGGGGATCGAGGCGCTTTTTCTTCCGAAGAACGAGAGAGAGAGATAGAGAGAGAGAGAAAGGAACGGCGCATCGCGGAATACTTTTGGAATACAAAAATATCGAAAATCAAAAGGAAAAATTCCGGTGAAAGAGGAAGACGTTGAAATGTTAAGGTTAAAACGTTGAAAGGCGCGAGGCGGCTTTTGGGGGGGCATGAATTCGGAAATATGTTTACGCGCATATCCCGGCTTTCCATGCAAGATCATGCGAGAGCCGCGGGGAAATTTTGACCATTCGGCTATGGGCAGTTTTTGCGGAGAATTCCGGTGATAGCAGCGCCGAGTATGGCGGAAATACTGAATGAGATAAATATTCAAATGGCGACCTCATGCAGCGCGACGAATTAATCTTTAAAATATAAGGATTCATTATTAACCCACGTTGTCGATGGAGTAAATACTATATGATATATTAAAGCGGAGAAAATTTTAGTTCAACTAAGTAATAGTGAATTAATACTTGCATCATTAAATAATTTTAAATAATGAACTAATATAAGTTGCCCAAAAAAGGGCAGTTGTTCTCTGCGATTTTGGGCTCATTTTTATTGTAACATTTGAAATCTAAAAAAATTGTTTATAAAGTAAATTCTACGATTCCCGCACGGAAAATCTATTTATGGAAATGAAAAAGAAACCTCGCCTGAGAGGAAGTGCGGATATATCAAAAAATAAAATTTTATTTTACGTTCCAAATAAATAGCTCATGTATTAAAGATACGCATAAAGATAACTTTCCATCTCTTGTGGCCAGGGGTTTCAAACTTACGGGTATCGAGTAGCATATACTCGATCGAATATCCGCAAGATAGGTTTTTTTACAAGCTATAATTATGTTACATATGCCACGTTTTCCGTTAGGATTTTCTGTCGTCTATCATGTCTTAGGAATTTTAATGCTTATAAATCATAAAAATATTTGTTTTCTCTGCGTCCCTTTTAAAACTCCCAGGATAGCATTATCGCTCCTGATAAATCATTTCTTTCGTACGTTTGGTATAGACTTATCATGCAATATGGCCGAGCGCTATTGCAATTCTAAATATAACTGCCAAATATCATAACTTATGCTCCACAGATACAAACATAGAGAATCCACATTATTTTGAATCCAAAGGCATAAACATAGGACGGCTCTCTAATGCCATCATTGGGTGAAAATACTGCATTTGTGTTATTCTACGCAATAAATCCCGGGGAACCTGTGTTTTAAAACGCAATTTTAGTATGTCTTCTACGGATCGAAGGTAGATTGGGCTATTTCAATCGCCAACCGAAATTGAAAAAGAACACGATCACCTGCTATTAGTGACTGGAGCTTCTAAACGGAATCAATCTACGGAATAATTGATTGCAACACTTGATGGGGACAGGAAACGGCAATTTTGGTTAGTGCTGCTCAAAGGAAAACAGAACCGGAATAGATAATACGAATCGGTGACCACAATCAGGAATCCAAGCCATTCGTGACGGGAATCTTGTCCGCCAATCATTATAAAATTATGACCGTTCGTGAGCAGCGATGCAAGGCGCTTATCCTCGCATGCCAATTATAACAGCAGCTGCGTTTTAACTTCTTCTCACTGAAACAATGTAATATTCTCGATAATCTTTCAAACGTTTTCATCTAATAATGGATTTCCGGTGTCGGCTGCAAACCACGGATCCCGTGGCCGAAGCCATGCATTAATTATTCTCCTCGTCTCGTTCCAAGAAGCTGAACGAGAATCGAATTCTCATCACACAGTCATTTTTAAGGGACAACCGACAATCCGAGATACTTATTATTAACTCTTATACGTTCATGACGATATATATAAATATATATATATATATTCCGGTATGCCGCGCTGGTCACCATTAGGCCCCAATCGATTCGCAGCGATGGAGAAGAATTTTCTGACTCCCATTAGTTCAAATCCTGCCGCAGAAATGGGCGCTTTCGTTCGTCGTTCAATGATCAGTTTATTCTCAAGTGAATGAGCGATAAGTACAGGGATAAATAAAAAAAATAATGATGCATAATTGGCGGGTACTCAGGACACAGCGTCGATTAGAGGAGCGGCTAATAAATATTTCGCGCAGTAAATAAATGATCAAAGTTGTGCCTTCTAACGCTTTTTTAAGAAAAAGCATGCCTCCTTTTGATTAGGTATGCTAGGATCTAATGACCAAGTGGAAGACTTCTTAGCACTCGGTCGCTCCCTTCATAGATTAATCCTTCTTGAAAAATGTGTCTAAACGCGTTACTTGAATCCAATTTTCTTTAGGATACTTATGACATCATCGGTTGATTTGAAGTTTTGGTCTCCAGGGCGTTTTGCAAATTCTCTTACTTTTTCCATGGATTCCTCTCGTTTAGCCTGAGAAAACAATTTTTTAACGGAGCTTCTTCCACATCCCAGTTTTTGCCGTTCCGTTTCCTTTTCCGATGTAAATTTTTGTTCTGAACTCTAGATTTTTGCAGAGTCCTTTGTTGTCCGAGTAATACTTAATTTTTCCTTGGTTTAACGCTAGCAGACCATCGAAGCGTTTCCAAAGTTCATACTTTTCGGTCAGATAGTTGGCGAATCCTTGCGTTGTTGGCAAAACAACGGTAAGTAAAAACATCACAATTGATTAAGAGACTGAATATTCTTGAGTAAAGCGAGTAGCAATGCTTACTGATTTAATTCGAGAAAACTTGAGTTATCGTGACGTACGACATTTGTATAAAATCCTCTGCTCCTGTGACAAACAACGTAAGGCTCTTTAAACAGGAGATGGGGTGAGAGGTTAGTTTATTGAGACAGGAATAACCCCCGTTAGGTGAGATGTATCATTAAAGCGGCTGTGGGGGGAGGGGAGTTATGGTGGTCATAGGGGAGGGATAAACCCATTTTCGTTAATTTCACCATTCCCTCCCTCTTTTCACCTAACTCGCTGCCTAAATGGCCTTTACCACAAAACCAGGCGTCTCATGCTGTCCCAATAAAATTCATTCCCATCCCCTCCTCAAACATAGACGGCAAAATAAACAATTGAAAGGAAAACCACAACATAATTCTAAGTAATTCTGTAAAAAAAATGCAAAGTTTATAAACCATGATAGATTTGTTTAGTTTTAATTTACAATTATACCTCTCAAAATCACAAATACCTATTATGAAAATTCCGACATTGTCATTTAATAAACACCGAAAATTGTGATTCCGACATGACCTATTTTTACATTTAATAACATACAAATGTGTTGGTTTTCCCATTTTTTGTTAAGTATCTTGACACTTACTGCCCACGGAGTATTGGAAGTGATGTGAAGTTTTCTTCTGCAGCGATGAAGTTCCGCAATGAGCACACAGGAAAACCCTCTTCGGCTTATATGGTGTCGTAGAGTGGCCTTGTCTCGTGCAACCGAAGCACGACAGCTGACCTCTCTGTCTGATCTCGTGACCGTGGCAATGCCATCGTCAGACTCAGTCAAACCCCAAGGTGCCTGATAGATGGCAGCAGTATCAGGAAGAGGTGCTTCCTCGTGGTATACTTGAATACTAGCTTAAATCCAATATAGAACAACCACATTGATTCAAATAAGCGAATGATCCTATTAACTGGTGATTCTGTAAAGCGGAATCCACTGTATTGAAAATCGTAATTTTCCAAACTTCCATGTTTCAGAAGAATCCGCCGAAATTCGAAAGGTTGGCAAGCCTTACGCACAGCGACGAAAGCGAGAGCAACGCAACCCGCTCTGGTTTATCTGTAACATCAATCTCTTCTCTTTTCCCCTCTCTGCTCGGCGCTGTCAAATTCACAATGCGTACGCTCCATCCGAGTGCGCAGAAAGGTTTCCGACAAAAGAAACTCGAAAAACACCTATTTATTTCAGGAATTTCCTTAACGCGACTTCTGCCTCCGCAGAAATTCACTCTTCATCCGCTTACTCCCGTACCCTTCCTCGTGGAATCGGATTTTTCACGGGCGTCCCTTATCGATACGCAGATGGATTCCGTTCTCGAGGGAATGGCAGGAAATGTCTGACGTGGCTATTCCCGAGAAAACTGGGAATACGAATCGCGAATCGGGTCGAAGGGATTACTGTTGCCTCCATGTTCACGCGCTCGATTAATGAAAATATTCCTTTGCACGAAAAAAGTCAGCGTTTTGTTATTTAATATTGCAGTTAAGATATGCGCGCGAGAAAATCCAAACCGCCGAAATTAAAAACTTGGACTGAAATTGCTTTGTAATTTGCTACTGAAGATAAATCAGTATTACTTTAAGAGGCGAACTAAATATGCACGGATGCAATATTTTGAGGAATCCCTCACTCCAATCACTCGAGTAAAATATCCCACTGAAGGAGGAAGACGCGAAAATACAAAAACAGTTCAAGGGATCAAACGTCTTTATAATGAAAACTGCGACATTATGCAGCATTCTGTATTAAATTGTTAATAAAATAAATAAAAATGTACTTCTTTTCTAAACGTTTTTATTTCAAATACAGAACATCTAAAAATATCAAATTTTCCATTGTCTCGTTTTTTAATGCCCCGGATTTTCTCCTTCAAAACTCATTTTGTCCCGGTCGTGACGATCAGCATCCGATCAACCTATTCACATGGGGTCTCTCATCAGAACATAAATTGGAACATACGGAGTGTTGCGATAAATACGGTAATAAGTTGGTTGAACTTGACCATCGATCTTTAAAATTTATTACTTTATACCATTTAAGGGGTCTGCAAAAATTTAGTGTCTCATTTTTTTATATTTCAAGCGCAAAAATCAAGCGGGACGAAATTAAACCTCATGGTAGTTGGAATGAAAACATAACGGTGTCATTTCGCCTCGTGATATATAAGAGCGTTAAAATGTGGCAGAATATATTTGTCGTAGAAAGCCGCTTAAAAGACGTGCATAGTCGAAAAACTACGTACATTGTTAAACAGAGATTCATTCTCATCAGGAATGCATTAGAAAAGTTTTGATTAATTCGTGCTTAATCATCCCTGCGGTCAGGGGATACACCGCTGGGAAGGGTGAGCTCGGGCGTCGAGGAAGGGTTCGCACAGCCGAGGACTTGAGGTATCTATCGGGCTAATGACGGTCCAAGGGATTGACCGTCGTGAGGTCCCCGTCTATCTACTTTTAACCTTGAATTACAATAAACAACCGTGTATTTAATAATTTTTAAATAATTTGGAATTAAGGAAGAAAAAGGAATTAGAAATAGTATTTTTCAACGAAGTTTTAGATAGGAAAAAATTAAAGTTAAAATAAACGTAACAGCTTTTGTTTCAAACGAAATTAGGAATAGTACAGAAAACGACAGAACGAGATAAATAAGTAATAGAACAATAAATAAATTGAGAGCGGCAAATTACATCAACTTTTGTCTTCGCAACAGCAAATTCAATATGCATACTGAATTCCCTGACCTCTCCATAAGAAATGGAATTATTGAAATTATCTGCAACTGTTTTATACCGAGATATTAATTCGTTAGTCCCTTAGTTGGAATTGCGCCCAGCGAGCTTGTTTTAATGGGATGAGCACGCGTCAAAATGTAAATGTTCCCACGGGAGTGTGGCTCTAGGTAATATTAAATGCAAAGCTCTAGAGACGAGGTACAACACCTGCCACGACAGCATTTATAAAGATGTTGAGATTAAATAAGCTCCAGAGAGAGAAAGAAAGAGACTGGTACGCCTTACGTCTTCGTAATAGAATCAAGTTTGAAGCAACGAAATTCGACTTTCTCGAAGAGTATTGAACTATATCTACATCTACAAGATGTAGATGTAGATATAGTTCATTCAGTTCCGAGTGAATGAAGGCGATTTTAAAGCGTATTGAGAGAGTGAAAAAGATTCTTCTGATGTAGATGGCTAAAACCGGTAAAACTAGTAAATTTTACTTTAAAATCACTTCAAAAGACCGCATTTTAATATACACGATTAGGGCCAACAACGACAAGTGGATAACCCATTTTTGCATAAAGCTCAAATTTGTCAAATCAAATTGAAATACATATACATACCTATTTAAATGCCATTAGTGACGCTGCATGCCAGTACATGTTTTTGCGCATTATTAGACGAAAAAAGTTTCCTCACACTTTCGTACCCTCCCCTGACTAAGGGGCAAAGGAAAGATGGGCGAAGCCCAGCTAAGGAGACCCTCGGAGATAGCGGGGGCAGCGAATTCGGGAGAGCAAGGAGAAATTGGAGGAGCGAAGGCAGCGGGTTGGAAGGCATTCGGGAGAGCGAAGGCACGAGGATTTGGAGGAGCGGGGGCAGCGGATTGGAAGGCATTCGGAGTGGAAATGGAGCGGCGGCAGACGGCTAGAGATCTAATAAGGGAAAGGGAAAGATCAATACGCGACCTGCTTCTTGCGTGCGGTGACGCGTAACTCCGCGCACGAGGCGAGCGAGATTACATGTCGGATCACTACACTCGGGCTAAAAACGAACAGCAACATCAATCGCGCACGTTTGCATACAATCTCCCGAAAACTGAAATATCTACATCTACTATTCTGAGTGGCGGCGTGCTCGAGGCGAGGTGCGTATCTAGGGCGTCCCCGTCGTCGCCCCCGCCGCCGTCTACTGACGCACTCGACCCGAGGGGCATCGAAGCCCCCTTATAGCATCCCTGCCACTCTCCCTCGACCTGCCCCGATTGAGAAATGGAGGCGCTTAGGGGCGAAATGGCGATAAATCACGGAGCTCTGATTCTCACGCCGCGAAATGGCCTCTCGATAGATAGCCTTGGCCCACGTCCGGGGAGCAGGTGGCGTATCTATCGTTCGCCGAATGGCGCTGAAGGCGACGGGCACGCGAACCGACGTCCGATTGAGATTCGCCCCTTTTTAAGAGGTTCTATCCCATGTTGATGGAACTAGGGCAGAGGTCGGCAACCGAAGTAAAAAAGCAGAGCCATTATTTTCTTATCCGGCGCCCAATCGACATCGGAAGCGCTGCGGCACAATAAAATAAGAGCGCGCTTATAAAAAAATCCAATCATGCTCAATAACTCTGTGTTTTCAGCAATTGCCACGATATCGCATACAACTGTCAGCAATTCGATTAATATTTATTGCGAACATTCGCAAAAACGTTCTTGTCTCGGTTTTCTTCCTATCGGGAGGGCGCAAGATGTTGTCATTTTGCACCTGTCTACAACATAGAATAAATATGAACAGCTTCTCTTCCATGTAAAACTCTCTGGCATTCAGTTTCCGTGCGAATATTTCCTCGCAGATATCTTAAATGGGAGAAACTGTTTCGAGAGCCGTGAAATACTCCTTAAAGAGTCTCATATAATGCTTATCTTTAAACTGGAACGTTTGGAAAGATATCTGATATTTTCGCTAGAGCTGGTCTAGATTCTAGAGGGAAAAGGGGAATAAAGATCGAATTTAATCAAATTAAAAAGGAAAGAGGAGAAAATCGTGTTTTGGAAAAAAGAAAAGGAAAAAATGACACGATTCCCAGTTTGTGACGTTTTGTTAAGCATGAATGCAACGAAAAGTATTGAACTTTGCCTTGATTCTCGCAATGAAATTCTTCGAAATGACTTAAGTGTTACTGTTTAAGTTTGTATTCCATGTGAGGGACTGACACTGAAGTGACATTTTGTGGATACATAATTTCCATTGTTCCATTTTTAATAAACCGATTTTTAAATTTGTGAAAAATTACTTCCTTTTTAAAGCGAATCAGTTGAATATGTTTATACGGATAATGATAACAAACAAAATAGTTATAAAAGATCGCTAAATCAAATGCTATCATCGATTTTAAAGATATATTTGTAAATCGCTCGATCATAAGTAATGGTATTAATTTAAATAAAATTAGCAAGCATTATTTCTTTCTTCATTAAATCGGTTCTAAGGTAAATTCATTTAATTCCAATAACACTATTTTCGGTACCTAAATGTATTGAGATGTGAGGTTTATATGAAAGTAAATAAATAAAATCTAATGCATTGTATTTTTTATTTATGCTCGAGATCGCACGAAATCAAAGAAAAAAGTTTAAATCGATCTTTTGAACATGATGCGTGTCTTGACCCGTTTGAACAGTGAATTAACTAATTAATGGGGCTGAATTATTTGCGAAAGAAAAGTCCTCTCTTCGGGACAATCCTTCGGCTTACTCGTTAGCTGTTCGGTACGACAGTGGCTATCTCTAGGGTAAAATTTCATTTAACGCAAAATGAAGGAAACCAAAAAGAAATAAACAGCTCATTGGTCACTGGATCCCATCCGTGTGATGTCGAGAGCCCACTGACTAATTGAATAATTACGGTAACGAACTGCTTTGAAATCAAAAGAAGCGTCATTGGAACAGAATTTGTTCCGAGTTAAGTTGATTATTTCGGTGGTTACGCCTCGATATTTTTGTAGGTTGGTAACGTTTCACCGACATTAAATTTGGATTATTCAGGTCGACACGCTCAAAACACCAAAAATTTTATTTGAAATTCAAGAGTCGGAGCCAAAGTTCCGAGCAGCGGGCAAAATGTTTTGCGTTATCTTTGTATACGCCGAATACATTTTGAAAAAAAATTGCGGATAAGTTCGTACTGACGAGAAAGAAACATCAAACTCAGTTTTCCTAACTTTTCCTCTTTAGAGCCTCCGAGATAAGCCAAGAAAAGAAAACTGATGCGATCACGAATTTGTAAAATTCACCATTCCGTGCTACTACGCATTTCCTCAGAGTAGACCTCAAAAAAGAACTGTACTTTTAGTTTGGAATAATACACCAAAATATTAGTCGTTCATGGAGCTGTTTGGTTTTGCCAAAAATATTTGCACTGTGTTCATCATAATATGAAACCAAAACTTTCTCACCAATATAAACTGAACGACTACAAGCTTCCACCAATTATGCAACTCGTGATATTTGAAATATATTGACGCATCACACAACACTTTTAAAAAGATAATACGTTCGCTTTTGTTACATACGTTTGTTGTGAGTGCTGTATATGAACAATGTATCTATCTATACAATAGGCACTGAAAATGCAATTAAAACTTCAATTAGCTCTGACGAGTGTTATCACTTAAAATTAATAGTAGCAAACAATAAAAATTAGATATTTGAATAATCCTTTTATAATTTCATAACATAACAATTAAATATGTCCCTAAGCATTGACATACACTATGTTGTAAAATTTTATCTTCATTTCTAATCCAATAGAGAATTATCGATCTCGTTTTATGGCTGGAAACAAATTCTATAATAATCAATCAAAAAATAACTACTAATCTCCGACTTCACCAGCCACCATAACTACATATAATCTTATTATAGCTATTGGAGACCTTTATGATAATTACATAGTTTACCAAAAGCTTGTTCTAGAATTCATTTCTAACAGATTAATTATATTGAAATTTAGAGGCATTTGCCGTAGTGCTCATATCATCTCTTAGTTACATTAATTACAAACTAAATAGCGCTATTTTAATAACTAATAAGAACGTCTTTAATATACATGTAATATTATGATACATAATAAACGAATAGTGATTCTTATTATTCAAATTTGGTGTCAATGTTTAACAAAATGGAGTATAGGTACATAGTTTTAGGTGGGATAATTTTTAAAGATTTTTCTTATTTTCATAGTGTTAATTACGATAATATCTAATGCTTTGCTAGCGCAGCATTAGTGTCCTTATTTAAATGTTAAGAGGTTTCTTACTGTTGAGATGAGATTTGGAGTTCAGTGGAGTTGCATTATAAAAGAATAGATGATTTAGGAAACAAAGATTTTTTGTGTGAACCTCAAAAATTTCAAAATACAATAAAGAGACAGGATTTCGGCATTGAATAGAATAAGTTGTTCGTTTCAGACAGTTAAAGGTAAAATTAATAATTTCCTGATTGCAGCAGCCTTCATCCGCTATGAAATTCTTTTGGTCGAAATTCGCTTTTACTTTACTCGGTCGTAAATAGAACCACTTTTGGATTATGAGTGTCTAGTCTCAATGGCAGTAGATCGCACTACTATCTTTATGATAATCTCAATCGCCATCGGATTTCCCGGAACTTCGAGTTGGGCCGTTCTTCTTTTTTAAAAAAAAAGGGAAATCATCCCATTCAAGGGATGAGTCTAGATTATCTGAAGGAGGTGGACGGAATAAAGGGAGGGCGGAAAAGAAGCATTTGAAGAGCTATATCGTGTGCGTTCGAGACGACCACCGCGGGACACCTACACCTCCCGTTGAGAATCGAAAGGAATGTCGCGCCAATCGAATGAGCTATCGATGAGGCATATACGAACGCAAGAATGCGAGAGACACGGAACGAATTCCCCCACGCGCCAATGCGCCTAGCGGAAGTGGGAATAATTTTCTCCAAGGCCAAAGAAGCGCTGTGAGGAATTATTCCGGGAAAACACGCGAAATGGCGAGGAGGTACGAGAAAGGAAGACCTCGGACTAATGACGCATAAGAGACAAATCTTTCTTTCAAAATCTTGGAAGAACCCTGTTAAAATATGCATTCTTCACCATCATTCCGTTCGTTTCCGAGTTATTTCAAGTTATTTTTATGCGTTCCTTGCACAAAGTGAACGCATATAGGGGAGGTCCTTTCCGCCCGCCCATCCGTCCGTCCGTCCGCATGTTAAAACTCGGAAACTGCTAGACGAATTTTCATGAAATTTTGTATTGGGGAGTATTGCTAAAATTGGTCGACCGTGTCCAATTTTTGTTAAAATCGGACAACAATTACGACCATTTTCCATGAAGACCTACATGTGCATAGTTTACAATGTTCCTGTCTCAACTCGGAAACCGTTGGACGTATTTTGATGAAATTTGGTATTGGAGAGTTTTGCTAAAATTGGTCGATCGATTCCAATTTTGGTTAAAATCGGACAATAATTACGACTACTTTACACAAAGACCTACATGTATTTTAAAACGTACTTCACTAGCTTCTCGATAAATACTCATCTGAGCGAAAAATGTTGAGAACATTGTGAAATCCCAAAGAACGCATTTGGAAACTCTCTGTACTCCGACATGGAGTACACCTTTCCAATCTTGTTATTACAACAGAAAAGTGATTCTCTTTCACATGAAATAACCAACAATTAAAACTGATTTCTCATAAAAATTGTAATATTGAAAAGTACGTGAAGCTACGTATTAGAAATTAATAAAATTGGTTTCTCCATTATGGTAAAGTAAAAAAGTGAACATTAATATTTTAATGTATAATATCAAAATCGTTCAATTTAACCTTAGAAAACGACGATTTACATTTGCGCTCACTATAACATGGTCAATGAATTCCAAAACTTGAGGCCGCGTCTCACTATTTTGCCAGAGAAAAATATACTTTTTAAAAAGAGCCACAGGAGTATATGGTAATTTCCGGAATTTAGACAAGTGGCACCTTATTAATTATTTGTTTTCTTTCCCCGTTATTTTCTGCAGAAAACTTGGACAACGAGGAGGAGCAGGCGGCCATAAAGATCCAAGCAGCGTTCCGCGGCCATCAAACGAGGAAAACCATGAAGAGTGGAACGGGAGACAACAACCAGGAAGCTCAGGAGCAGAGTGCAGCAGATGAGAAGGCGGCAATGGAGCAGGAGTTCAGCCCAGAAGACGAAGGTGGGTGCACATTAGGAAGGAAGTGAGAGAGAATTGGGAGAAGGGGAATGCCCTCGGTCATCGCAAAAGAGTCAATCGACGGACCTCGGAGTATTAACGCCCTTGTCTTCTCTCGGATCTCTGAAAAAAAACAGAGACGCATACCGCGCACAAAGATTTTATGAGAAGCGAAACAAAACCTTCATTTTTTTCTAAAATGTTGGGATCCTAGAGCGAAGTAAAGTTTTGCCAAAAATATCATCTAGAAGTTTCGATTATTCCTCCCGAAAGAGAATTGAATTGCCCGAAACATTTCCTATGCACCGTATTTATTCGAATACAAGACGATCCTCCGAAAATTGATAGATGTAGAAGAAAAAAGTAGTTATCTGAATATAAGACGAAGGTCGATTCGCAGACTTTTCAATTACGTGTAGAGGAACAATTTTCAAAATATATTATTTAAGCCAGTGGTTCTCAAACTTTCAATTGTCGCGGCCCCCTTGAATATCATGCGGCCCCCTTTGAGTAAAAATAAAGAAACTTTATTGCAAATTTCTTCATTTTATGTAGCTATTAATAACTTTTATCACATCGTATATTCTTAAGTTCCCTGTTAAAATTTTATTATTCGTGAAAACTTTATTTTTCGACATTTTACCTTGCATCCAAAATAATTTTGCGGCCCCCTGGGGGGCCGCAGCCCACAGTTTGAGAAACATTGATTTAAGTTACACCGTATAATACACACGCTTCAAGGACAATCAATAACAAAAATAAACAAAGAGTGTACCTCAAGAAATCCATCCCACATCCAATCAGGTTAGTCCTCACTTTCCTTATCACTTCGTCACTTGGAATGTTATCTTTTGATCCATCCATACTATTCGAAATCATTGACCGCAAAACTTTCGAAGTCTTTGACCAAGAGAATAAAAGACGAGCCTTTATTTTTAAAATACAAGAATAGGGCAAATACCTCCTCTGGAATTTGGATAAATACAGTAAGAATATTCCAAAGTTCAGAAAATTACATTTATGAGCAACACAAGCAGCCAAATAAAGATGTCAAGGAAGACAGAGTCATTAAAGTGAATATACACAAAATGCTTTAATTATTAAAGGTGTCTTTTTCATCTGGTCAAATATAATGTAACAGGCCACTTTTAAAGTTCTAATTGTTTTTTTTTTTTGAGGGAAGCGACTGCTTGTTTTCCATTATGGAATCTTTTCCTTAAATAACTCCAATCGATAGAGATAGGAAATTCCCACTCCATTGAGCATCGCAATGCGCTTGGAGAGAATTCCCAAGTAAGATGGTGACTGGGCGATAAGAGACCCGCCACTTAGGCTAACGACTTGTTGATATTTGAAAATAATTTCATACGAAATTCTTTCGGTAAATGACAGCTTGCTTTTCTGTGACTCATTCTTATGTATCTGCAGCGATTGTATATTGGGCAGGTTATCATGCAAGATGGCGTGATCTTCTTGCGTGAACTGCACGAGCGAGCGGATGACACGCCCTAGTATATCTATCACGCAATAAATGTCATTCTCCCGTTTCAAATTCTACTTTAAAACTTCAATTTAACTTGAAATGTATGTAATAAATACGCCATAAATAATTTCGCCTGTTAAAACCTTTGCGACCCGTTCTGAGAATGAATTAAATTCAAACAAAAGAGATCTCCGTTTTAATGAGGATTAGGACAAAAAAGGAACTCGGTCGAACGAATTGAAATAAAAATGGCACCAATTGGGATTTTAGCGAAAGAAAAAATTTGATCCCTTTCTCCTCCATCGAGTAAATCAGACTTTCGCGATTAAGGTTTCAGGAAAATTTTGGGAGAGAAAGAAAAAAGAACGAAGAAAGTGAAAGGGAGGGAAAGAGAGGGGGGAGTAGATAGAGAATGGGAGAGGTTAGAGAGAGAAAGGGAGAGGTTTGAGAGAGAAAGGGAGAGAGAAAAGGAGAGGGACGGGCAGAAAGTGAGAAGGGATGGAGAGAAAGGACGAAGGGAGAGAAGGAAAAAAAGGGAGGGCGGAGTAACGCGGGTAAGCAGGAGAAATGTTATGAAAAGAGCGGCGTGTGGAGAATGTGGAGAAAGGGTGAAAATGGAGAAAAGCATTCCAACAGTCCCAATCTCTTCCCCCCCGCTTACCCCTCCCTCCATCCTCTACCCATCTCCCTCCCCTTCCTCTTCCTTCTCCCTCCCTCCTCTTCCCCTCCCTCCCTCCTCTACCCATCTCCCTCCCCTCCCTCCTCTTCCCCTCCCCCTTTTCCCTCCCTTCCATTCCTCCTCCTCCCTCTCTCCCCTCATTCGGCTCTCTCCCCCTCTTTCCCCTCCCTCATTTCTCTCTTTCCTCGCCCTGCCTCCTCTTCTCCCTCTCTCCCTCCCTCGTCCCCCTCTCTCCCCTCCCCCACCTCTTCTACCCCCTCTCTTATCCTCCCATTCCCCTCCCTCTCTCTCCACTTTCCCCTCTCTCCATTCCACCCAAAAGGCCTGATAGCCTGGCGCGATAAGGAATGAAAAAGCGAGAGAGATAATGGTGGTATCTTTACAGGCATTCTGAGAGGAAAAAAGCGAAAAAGCGTGGACGACATCCTTTTGTGATTCCGATCCGCTTTTTCTCCCTCTCTCTCTTCCTCTCTCTCTCTCTCTCTCCCTCCCCTCTCTACCCATCTCCACCGGTCCTCTCCCTCGCTCCCCTCCCCACCCCACTGGTCCCTTCTGTCCCCGCCGAGTTGTCCTCCGGGGATCAAACACGGATGCTCTCTCCTTCTTAGAAAGGCAAGGTTTTGTTAAAGTTTTCAATTCTCGCGTTTTGTCACTTTTTCTCGCTCAGAGAGTAAGTATTGTTTTTGGCGACATCTATTCGCGGAAATCGTCTTTTGACTGTTTTCCATAGTGATGTTGTGCGGAAATGTTTTAAATCTCCCTCTTTAAGCATTTGGTTTGCTTCATATTCTAGCGGAACGAACTTCAAAGGCGAAAAAAGGATGTACATATTTAATAATATTAACATATAACTAATCATCTCAATTACTGTTTTCATTATGAATAATATCAACGTAATTAAACTTGTATTTCCAATTCCCGATGACTTCTCACCTCCATGATAACGAGGCGTGTTTTCCTGAATATACCGTGACTGGTTCTAGAACCACATTGCATCGATCTTGTCTACAAACGAATTTTATGTAGACGCTTGCTTCGAGGTGTTTCAGTATTCAAGAGCTCCATGTGGTCAGCTCCATTCGGACCCTCTGCCTCTTCGCTCAGTGGAGGTGAAGGTTGCATGCCCATTCACATGTATGCCACCGCTGCCCCCACCGCCCACCAGTCCTCCCATGCCACTTGTGCGTGCTTTTCAATAGCCCTCTAGCCTCTCAATTCAATCTACAATCCAAGTAATAAGCGATTGGCCACTCATAGACTTACCAATTGGCATTACCTACAGCACATCATGCGATCTTGTCCCCTATCTATTTCGTTTAAATGGTTCGCCATTCTAAGGCTGCATTTAATAACAAATGAAGTAATTAAAATCTGTATCAACACTCGAGTTGAAACATTTTAATAACAAAGATGTTTCTTTTCAAATAATTCCAATGCATTCAATGAAATTATTCCTTATTCTACTATCTCCACCGAGCTCTAATGACGCGAGAGAATCGCCGAAAAATAATGTCAAAGTAATACATACATACATATATATATGTGTGAGTGTGTGTATATGTATGTATACATATATTTGTGTTTGTTTTACGAGTGTCACTTCGACACCCACAGCAGCTCGCCAACCTGATCATTTTATTGATGAGTGCTCACTGGGCTTCCATATCCCAAAAACTTGTTGCCATCCATTTATCCCACTTACCTTTCCTCTTCCATATGAATGTGTGTGTGTGTATATATATATATATATATATATATATATATATATATATATATATATATATATATATATATATATATATATATATTAACTTAAGGAAAAGAAAAGGTAGTAATGAGGGTGGCAACAAGGTGTTGAAGAAAGCCCAGCGGACACTTACCAAGTTGGCAGGCTGCTGGGGGCGTCAAAGAGATAGACATAAATAAACACGCACACAACAAAGGATCGAAAGCTTATCGGGCCTATGCCCTTCTTCAGTGATGGATATAGAATATATATATATCATCATAGGTAGTCTGTCCGTAGACAGGTCCGTGATTATTCTTGGTTAAACCTGGTTCTCCATACACTCCTATTTTCCGCTGTCCTCTTTATATCTTGATAACTCTCTTTCCCTTTCAAATCGTCTATCAGGTGAAACCTTTTCCTACCTCTTTCCCTTTTCCCATCTAGTTTTCCTTCTAACACGTCTTTAATCATACTCTCTCTCCTCAGGTAATGTCCAACCCAGTTAGCCTTCCTCTTTCTGATAGTCTGTATAATCATTCGCTTCTCTCCTATTCTTCGTAGCACTTCATCGTTTTTCATCCTATCTGTCCATTTTATCTTCAGCATTCTCCTCCAAGTCCACATTTCAAAGCTTTCCAAGTATTTGATGTCATTTTTCCTTAGCGTCCACGTTTCTGCCCTATACAATGCTATACTCCATACGTAGCATTTTATCAACTTCTTGCGGATATCTTCCCTTATATTCCCTGTAAGTAGTTCTTTCGTTCTCCTGAAAGCCGCTTTTGCTTTTCCTATTCTAGTTTTGATCTCATCCGTACATTTTGCTTCTCGTGTTATGATGCTTCCAAGGTATTTATATTCTGAAACTTGTACTAAAGGCTTTCCCCCAATACTTATGTTCAGATTCTCTTCTTTACCCGATATTCGAATGACCTTGGATTTTTCTGTATTTATTTCCATACCGTATTTTCTACCTGTTATCACTAGTCTATTTATCATTTTCTGGAGTTCCTCTTCCTTTCTTGCTAGAAGTACTTGATCATCTGCGTATTTTACTGTTCTTATAATCCTTCCTCCAATTTTGAAATCCCCTGTGCCTTCTAAAGCTTCTTGCATTAGACTTTCTCCATATATATTGAATAGGGTTGGCGATAGGCAGCAGCGTTGTCTTACTCCTCTACCGATATTTATTCCGCAGGTGTCCACATTCTCAAACCTGACCTTTACAACTTGATTCTCATATAGATTCCTAATCAGTCTCCTGTCTTTCCAGTCTACACCTATATCCTTTAATATCTTCATCAACTTTACCCAATTTACTCTATCAAAGTCCTTCCAGTCTACGAAACATGCGCAGATATCTTGACTGTATTCTATTGCCCTTTCTGATATGATTCTAACTACTCCTATAGCATCTCTAGTTCCTCGTCATTTTCTGAAACCGAATTGATCTTCCCCTATTATTTCTTCTGCCTTTTTCTCCAGCCTTTTATTAAGAATCCTCGTGATGATCTTCAATGTGTGTGACAGAAGGCTTATAGTTCTGTAATCTTTACACTGCATTGCCTTTGGCTTCTTCTTTAGAGGGATCATTGTTACTTCTAGGAAATCCCGAGGCCACTCTCCCGTGTCGTAAATCTTATTAATTAATTTCGTGATCGCTTTTAGTCCTTCTGATCCTATGACTTTAAGTATCTCAGCCGGTATTCCATCGCTGCCCGTGCCTTTCCCCTTCTTTAGTTCCACTATCGCCTTTTCTACTTCGCTCTCCATAATACTTGGTCCTAAGTTGTCTTCTTCAATGTTTTCCTCATTTTCCAGTTCTATTTTTGCCGCTCCTGCCTGTTTGCTGTATAATTCCTTAATGTATTCTTCCCATACCTGTGCTACATCCTTTGTTTCTGAGACTACCTTCCCATCCGTATTCATAATTCCTTTACCACAAATTCCATTAGACTTCTTATCTTCTAATTCCAGTGCACTAGCGTACATCATATCGTACCGTCCTAACTTCTCCATTTGTTCTATTTCATCACATTTTCCTTTTATCCAATTTTCTCTAGCTTTATCTGTTACCCTTCTCAACTCATTGTTTATACGCCTATAGTTGGCTCTACCTTCTTCACTGTTAACGTTTTTCCATTTTCGTCTCTCATTCATTTTCTCCAGCATTTCCTTCGTGATCCATGGTTTTCTGATTTTCTTCTCTTGTTTTCCAATCTCTTTATCCAAGGTATCCTTGATACTGGTTTTAATTTCATCCCATTCTATATCAACGGTCTTCGGTTTGTTTTCCAACTTTCTTAGGTTATCTTCCAACTTCATGCTGACTACATCCTGCCTTTCTTTCAGTTTTTCTAG
This sequence comes from Tanypteryx hageni, assembly GCA_028673005.1. NCBI lineage: Eukaryota > Metazoa > Arthropoda > Insecta > Odonata > Petaluridae > Tanypteryx > Tanypteryx hageni. The sequence goes on from CM054115.1 coordinate 119,339,497, forward strand.
GTCCCAGGTCTGTCTTTCTCTTCTCGTTTTTCTTATTTGTTTGAGCTTAGTTCTCATGTCAAGTATTAGAAGGCTGTGATCTGAATCAATGTCTGCTCCTTGCAATGCCTTGGCGTTCTTTATGCTGTTCCTGAATCTTTGTTTTACAAGGATGTAATCTATTTGGCATCTCATTCTATCTCCTGGGCTTTTCCATGTGTATAACCTTCGTTTATGGTTTTTGAACCATGTATTAGTCACTACAAGGTCATTATTGATGCAGAATTCTACGAGTTTCTCCCCTCCTCGATTTCTCTTCCCAAGTCCATATTGCCCGACAACATTTTCTTCCTGTCCTTCTCTGACTATGCTGTTCCAATCTCCCATTATTATGCAGTTTACCTTTCCTCTTCCGTCTTCTTCGTAAATTTCATTAATTTGCTCATAGATCTCATCTATTTCTTCATCGTCATGAGCTGTCGTTGGCATATATACCTGGATTATCAGCATGTCCACTGGGACTGCTTTTAGCTTTATTGCCATCAGTCTATCGTTCGTTGCTATTATCTTTTTCACGCTTTTCATCATATCTTTCCTAAGTACCAGAGCTACTCCCCTTTCCCCACCATTTCCTCCAGAATAAACTACCGTGAATTCTTCCGAGGCAGCATGCTCGATGTGCGAAACACCCAGTCCCTGTGTCCGGAGCAGTTTCCTGTTCGAGCTACAAGGTGAGCAATCTCGTACCTAAGCGCCCGGTGTTAAGGCAATCCTTTGCACACCACTTATGATGCGCTGCCTCGGTATACGGTGAAATGTTTTGCTCGCTATGTTTACTTAGTATTGCTTGCAGGCACGAGTGTACGGGTCGCGGATGGTGCATTCGGTGGCACGAGTGTTTGTCGAGTTAGAAGAAAAAGAAATTTGTAACTTCGGGACGTAACAGCATGTTTTATTAATCCACAATTACCTTAGTAAGTACGGGACAAGATTCATCAAAGGAGGTACTCGAACTGGTGGCCCCCAACCTGCAAACACAACATGCATCCTCTGAACAATGATTGCCTCGTTCGTTCGAAAATTCTCGCCGTGTTACGGATTGAATCACAAGCAGCCTGGTTGCGAGGGAAAAGGTCCGCCTCTTGACCGGGTGCATTTTCATACACGAGGCTCTTGATGTGACTCCAAACAAAAAAACAGGGGATTGAGATCCGAGGAGTGAGCTGCCAAATGGACGGGTTGGTGGGCGCTTAGGTACGAGATTTCTTATCTTGAAGCTCAAACAGGAATCTGCCCCAGACACAGGGACCGGGGGTTTCGCACATCAGGCATGCCGCCCTACAACCCCTATCATTTGGTCGGTATAATTTAGGAACACCCTTTACATATATGTTATATGTAGGCTTGGTAGGATTCGATTTAAATCGAAAAACGTCGATTTTTTAAATTTTCAAAATCGACGAAAATGAATAGTAGTCCAACAAGATCAAAAATTATACGTCTACAAACCTATTCTGAATTATAATATTAAAGTTGTTTCTGTTTACTTGTTTCGCATTATAATTTCCTGCATACTTTTTGTTCCTTTTCTGGGCTTGCATTAATGTTGGGATTGAAAGAAGGGTATTTCCTTACACTCAAATATACGTCTTTTTGAAAAGCTCACGCTTCTACTCTGGACAATCAGGTAACCGCAAGGCCATAGGGTAGATTTGAGAACACGTGTTTCTTAGCGTTTTTGAAGTTTTAGAGATTACATTTGTCGACCTAATGGTGGGAATTTCCACGAGCCTCTCTATACAAATAAGGTCATGGATATGTCCTGCTGAGAGTTCCTCGAGTCCTGTTAAAAGAGGTTCAGAAGAAAGGAACTTCGGTGGTCCTTTGAAGACAGCTAATCGTTTATTTTCCTATAAATGTTTTTTAAAATAATCAAAGTATTGTAAAATAAACGTAAATTTTACGTAGAATTTCGAAATAAAAATTAAATTTGAATCATAGAATTGATAGGCTGAAAACTTCCAGCCATATCTGTAAGTAGTAATTTTAAGCGTCGATATTCGTCGAAAATCTTTCTTGAAAATAAACGTAAATTTAAATCGTCCATTAAAAACAATAAAGCTCGAATTCTACCAAGTTTAATTATATGTTATTACTACTAGGGGCCCTGCCTGTGCACGCTACGCACGTCAATTCCGCCCTCTGCCCGCTCCGCTCCCTCCAGGGACCTTGGAGCTACGCACCTCGCATAAATGAAGGGTTTGGTGAAAGAACCAGGCAGCTCCATTTTTTTGCGAAACTGAGTAACGGATAGATCCTGCAAGGAAAAAATTTCTCTTCCGTTTGGTGCAAGAACGAGATAGATCCATAGAATATTCATGAAGTTACAAACTGTAAGGAGCTACCTGTGTCATGCGTTTGGTGAAAGAAAAGGGCAAATCTTGGAGCTGCCTGGTTATTCCACCAAATAGCTCGGGCACTTCCCCTTAGAGGGCGGTAAGTGATGGATACCTACATCACTTCCTAGAGATGTTTCCTGAGAGGCTGAGGTTACTCAGAACATGATTTTTTATTTTACAGGGCATTTCAAGAACTTTTTCAAAAGAACTGTCCTAAACAAGCACAAGCTTGCTATCTCCCAGTACAGACTCCTTCAATACTCACGTGATAAAAAGGAAGTTGTTCAATGCAGCAAAACATAAAATGAGCTAATCATGTCAGAGTTTGCCGTAAAACGCCCCAATGTTTCCCTTTCATTGCCTTCTGAACAATTTATAAGTCTGCCCTTCCAATCAAAACAGCCAAATTTCCTGATGTAATGAAGTTAGCAACACAGTATGTGCCGCCGTCCGGCATGTGGTTTTATAATGATTTAGTATCCGACAACTTGCCACAGGGTGACTCCACTTAATCACACTAAGGCTACGCAAACTATTTCTATGATATTTTCTTTGCCCTAAAGTCCTAAATACCAAATTTCATGAACACTCGCCCAATAGCTTCGAAGATTAAACATGTGGACGGACGGAGGAGACGTGCCCATAAGGCGTTCCGCTACTATCGCTTCGCTGTTAAAGAACGTCCAACATCTTAAAGTCCATAGAATCAAACATAGGCCATTGTTTTACACTGCGAATCGTTAAAGACGTGATCTAGTGTCAATATAACCAAAACTGATAGAATCTTTAAAATCGATGTAGCCGTTCTCAAGTTATTCGACATTATTAAAAAAATGAATGCATGTGACGTCATCATACATGGACAACATTCAACATCGCGTAATTATTAGTAGGACATTTGCAATTTTATGTAAAATTCTGTATTACATACGTTAAAAATTCTAATTATCATCTTCTTTTGATTTAGAAGCAATTATTTACATTGTAAACAGCGGTAAGTTTCTTGCAATAGGTTGAAATTTCGATAAAAATTGTCCGTGAATTAAACATTACAAAGCAGACATAACGCAAAACCATAACGCAACCATATGGCGGATTTCCTGGTTCATTGGCGAAAAGATTAATTTTAATGGAATTCAGTTTTAAGAACTTCTAATATGAATGAATATTGATTTATTTACTGTCACATTTGTCAAATATTTTCAAGTTTTCCATTTACATTTGCAGACAGTTTCCTTTTTGGTAAGTGTTAGGAAAAAATCCATCAAGGAATAGACTTCGTACTTGTTTATAGCTTTACTTGTGATTAAATTTTACCTATTTTATACATGCATCAGGGCATGCGAGCGGTTTAAATTCTGAAATTATTCGTAATAAATATTCAATTCGTTTGAGCTATTGATCCACTCATAAATTAAATGGTTTTCACATTTTGTTAACTAACTACTGGATTTAAAAAGATAATTAATGTAATAAAAATTTCACAATAAAATAGGAATTCATGAAGATTATTTGATTGGTTTTGACTCTGAATGCAATCCCGCACCAGTAGCATGAATAAACTATCACTCCAATGAAATCAACTTACGTCTCGAAAGATTAATTAACGTAAAGAAGAATTCCTTATTGATCATACCAAAGTTAACTAATATAGAAGGAAAAGAACGAAACGATAAGAGGAAAAAATGCGTTTCGAGAATCCTTTTCGAGTTGAGAGTCGGGCGCCATCCCTTTCCAAAACATCCGAATCCGTTGGTAATGGCGAGAATTATCTGGATGAGTGTGGTGAGGTGGAACCTTTCGAAGGCTTCGGTCCTCTGCTCAAGGGACCGCAGTCCCTTCGATGACATCAAACTCCTCCTCTCACTGCATCTTCCAACGCCCTTAAACCGCGTTCATCTCTAGGGAACCTCTCCTTTCCAAAACCTTCTCGTTTCCCTCCTTACGATCCCCTATCTCTCTTTTCGGAACTTCCATGGGACCTAAGGGGCCCTTCTATGGGACTGGAGGGGTCCTCCGATGGGGATATTTTCAGCAAGAGGCGAGTGGAAGAGATTTTAAAGCGGCAGACTCTGATTCCGCCATCCTTAGATGGATATCTTGCGTAGGACGGATGGACGCCAGAAAGTAAAGGGAGTGTGAATTAGGGATTAGGCGCAAATATTCCTGCTAGAGGGTGCGGAGGAGGTGTCCCAAAAATTCTCGTTCCCTATTCGAGGACCTGTTTTAAATTTGAAATTTAAATTTCAACCTTATAGGAACGTCGAAAAATAACGAATTTTCGCGCAACTATGTGTAAAAAACAATCCCCAAAATTGCTGAATTTACATAATAGATGTATTTTTCAGTAGAATTTTGCATTAAACAATCGACTGACTGATAAGGAGATGTAAATCACATTACCAAACGAATCCATCTGAAAAATATAGTAATTTAAACTTCACACCATAAACCTTGTTTTTTTGGCAGTTTTACACAATTTTTCGTAACATTAATGTATTGCGCAAACCATTTTAATTTTCAAGGTATAAATTTTGAGTTTCATCGACATTATCATAGCACATTCTTTGATTATGTTTCAGATCCCTTTCACCGACCACAGAATGTAACAATTAGATTGAAAATAAACGGCGCAATACACATTGCACAAACTTTCTCATATACATACGTTTGGTCGACTGTGTACGCTTATAAAAGAAAAACGCATATAAATCAAAGTTAACCGTAGTTTAGCGTATATTTTAATGCCATTAGTCGATATTTAATATTTTTTGGGATATATGGCTTTGTTAGTATTATTTGTGACATCAGGCTGTACGATTAGATGGATTTTAATCAAAATCCTGAGAGCCAGTTTTGAGTAAATCGAATTTTGTTTCAAAATATCCTAAAATAAAGTACCCTTAAATGTTGCGCAATATCGTTCATCTCTTCAGAATGCCTTTTATGAATGATATTATCTGCAAATATGAGATATCATTCGATTTAGTTTAACCGTAAGATTTTGAGTTGATCGCGGCGAAGGCGTGTCATAGGGCTTAGGTAAGGTAGCTTAGCGTACATTGTAATGTCACTGGACGCCATATAGTGATTTTAAGAGACATATAGCTTACACAGCATTATTTGTGACATCAGGCTCTACAATTGGATAGATTTTAGTCAAATTCTCTGTAGCCATTTTTGAGTAAATAAAACTTTTTCTAAAAAATCGTCAAGAATATGCTACCATTTATTTTTGTGTAATATCATTTCTATGAAAAAAGGGCCTGCAACATATGATATATTGCACAAATATGATATATCATTCGATTTTATGTACGCGTTTGGGCTCTAGACCAGAGAACAGACCGACAGACATACGGCATGGACTCAAGGACACCTAAAACGTATTTCCATCAAAATCCCGAAGTCGAATTTTTTCACGATAACAATACTTTCTCAATATACTACGTACATATATGAGAAAGTAAAAATTAAAAATAAAACACTTTCACCGTATTTTCCTGCTTATCAAACGCATTAACATTCTAAGTTAATTTTTTGGAAAAATGCGCAAAAAAAATTTTTCAATGTATAAAATTACACTTATCACCATTAAACGGAAGCAAAAATATCAATACAGCACACTAATATAGCCAAACAATATTTCAGAACTGCAGAAAATACTTATAACTTTAGAAGCACACCCGTGATTCACTGCCTGTGGTGCACCGTTGTAAACAATAAGACGGAGGACAATTTTGGAGACTCGATTCAGAAAAATTTTCTCACGATCTCGAGAAAAGTAATTTTTCCGATCGGATTCACGATTCACTAGTTATCTTGGTGTACGCGGTGACACTTCGTCTTCTCATGCGATATATTCGTATTCCATTTCCAGCATCCATGGCCGCCGTCCGCCTATATTTTCAACAAAAAGTCTGCTTTCCCAGTATCATCCATAACGACACCCCTTAAGCCATTTTCTTCGGCCCAACATCCATTTAGGGCTTTTTCACACCTCATTTTTTTCTTTAGAGAGAAGAGAAAGACAACGGAGGAATTTCTGTCAGAGTGCTAGAGACAATGAGAGAAAGAAGAGGTTTTATACCCCGAGACCCCGTTTCCAATGGTTACGCCTCTTTGTTTGACGCTGAGGCATCCCTCTCAGAGAAATGAGATAAAGTGAAATGAAGGGTTTTTGCCTATTTGTCTCCCGAACCTCCACTTTTACACCTCCTCTCCGCCCTGCTCTTCCACTATATCCCTCTTCCCATCCTTCCCCCTTCTGTTCCCCTCCCCCCAACCATCGCCCTATCTCTTTCTCCCTCTCTTCCTAGCTATCCTTCCCTTCTCTCTCTCCCGCTTCCTTCCGTCCTTTTTCCAAAAGATAATCCTGAATCCGAAAGCTTTTATTAAAGAGAGAAACTGAGACCGTTACTACTACAATTATTTGGAAAATAATTCCACGAGGATTAATCAGTATTAACGAGAAGGATGATGAAGGTTGCCTGTAGTTCATCACGTATACTCGGAAATGTTTGTCAATCACGCTGCATACGGTAAGGATGTCATGGGATAGTGAGAGATGTAAAGGACTATTTCTGATGGAAGAACTTCAGTGACGGACACGCGGCCGAACGAAAAATTCATGTACTGCGGGTGTGAGGTTCGGGTGTTTGGGTAAAATGTTAGATCGGCAAGAATGGCGCACTTCGCTTTGAAAACGATAAATTCAAATTCATCTAATTTGCGATCAATGGACAACTTGGGCGACGACGGCGATGGTTCCCTCGTACAGTTTATCCTACTGCTGGCATTTATTTTCACGAGAAGAGGAACATAAAAAACTAACCTTCCTCGTATGTGTTAACTAACATTGATAAAATGGATTATTCTTTCACCTGTTTCCGATAGAATCTAGTCTTTATAATTTGGATCCCAACGGATCAATATCATACCCAGTGTGGCAACATTTTTTAAATCCCAAGTTAACTTTTTGTATTTGGTGTGACGAATTTCCACTACTTTTTATGTCTTCCCATGACGCCTATTGGAAATCAATAGAACACACGATCATTTTCGTTGGCAGTTGGAGTTTTATTCCTCTTTAAAAGAATTTCCGCTACACGTTATCGAGAAACTATAAACTTGAGTACAACGCATATTTTTTGTTTTCGCTATTTCTCAGTGGGGAGCCTCTTTTATTGCTCTATTATTTTTGGTATAATGCATGAAGGCCTGATTGGAAGTAAAATTATTTCATCATAACAAAATTCCTCCACCATAAATCACTTAAAAAGAAAATGGATGGATTAGCTTACGTTAACCTAAAAACTTCATAGAATCATTTTTTGGGACAATTAAAATAGCGTTGTTACCATTTATTTAGCTCTTTTAAAGCACACTTTTTATTAGCTGTATTTTAACTAACTGGACCTGATATCAATCTTAATGTAGGTAAATGTTGCTGATACTTCGAACTTAAATACATTTCGTAAATGTCCCTTTTTGGGTGTTCTTTACCAGCGGAACGCGTTATAGGCACGTCTCGTCTGTCCGTTCATCCGTCTGTCGCTATTCTCATCTCCTGAATCGCTGGACGGGTTTTGATTAAATAAAATATGAGTGATCCTTACTAAAATTTGTGGATTTCAACTGACTCTGTCAATTATAACTTCCACTCTATATAAACACTTAAATAAACTAGTCCTCGTATCTCGTTAAATGGCATCCGTCAAGCAACAAATAAAAATTCATATTTTTCTCTCCCATGCCCTTATATGATCTGTGAGGTATATATTTAAAAAATTATTCGAATAGAAGAAATTTACCACAAAAAAATCCTGAAAGACTATGTAATTACGGTGTAGTTTTGAAGATAAAAATTCAACAAAGTCCTATGCATAACATCGCATATTTTGTTTGTATCGATTGCTATGACGATTCTATCGGCAAACAACAATTTTAAAAACCCTCATTTTTCTCTCCCCAGCTCTTATACAATCTGTAAGGTATGGCTTTAAATTTTTATTCGAATAGAAGACAGCATTTGCCTATAAAAAAAGTCCGCGAGACCACATAATTACGTCTTATTGTTTCGGCGATAAAAATTTGAGAACCACCCAATCTTTCGATACCGTTTTGTGCGCAAATATCATAAAGAACCCCTTTGAAATTTCTATGTATTCCATTCATGAAGTATACATTTCCTCCTTGTTTCTGATTAGAAAAATACAAGTTTTTATGCACACTCAGCACGGATTTCAATTTATTCTTTCCGAGTTTATATCTTAATTTTAACCCATTTAAAAGTGCATAAGCTGCATTGTAGCAATTCCATGGTATAATTTGTAATGGGAGGGAGTTTTAATGAATATGCATTTTATATTTAAAATATTTATTACATTCGTGTTAAATTAGCTTGAAAATAATAGGCGAACGAAGCGAGTCGTAAGACGGGTTATGGCCCCGTACAGTGTGGCCACAAAGTCCCTTTGCAGTGAAATTAAAGTATACCTGTACGTTTCCTTCCATTCTCTGCACATTGTTTGATCCATTTTCATGTTCTTTCAGATATTTTCTTCCGCGTTGAAGCCTGGATATCATAAAAGCAGTCCTTGATGGTTGTTTTTACGTCTTTAACATTTGTTAGCCGCAGTTGAGAAATCTTCTGCATTAAAATGTCCCAAAGTGAATTAACGCGTGTTGTCAAGTCTGGGCTTCGAGGTAGCCATGTCATATAAGATTCTCGTCCAATCCATCGTCCACTGAATGTGCTATTGAGATATTCTCGAACTGGGAGAATGTAATGTGCCGGTGCACCATCTTGCTGCAGGACGCATGTTGATTTAAGACCCTTCTCACGCAGTTGTGAAACGAACCACGTCTGAAGAAACGCTTTCATAGGTAGAATAGTATGGAACACTACAGAAAAAGTACGCGAAACATGTTACTTATCACTGGTTAAACCACAAGTGAAATACGCCTCATGCATATGGGATCCGTACGAAAAGGGGCATATAATTCAATTAGAAAGAGTTCAGCGCAGAGCAGCCAGATTCGTAAAACAAAAGTACGCTCATAAGGAAAGCGTCACCTCATTATTGAGGGATTTGACCTGGGTACCACTAAAGGATCGTAGATTGAACTCAAGGTTGCGGCTTCTGAATAAATATAGATCGGAATGTCTACAAGACGAGGTTGTAAAAATAATTGAAGCACCATCGTATATAGGTAGAAACGACCGTGACGATAAGATACGTGAGATCGATTGTAGGACGGAGCGTTATCTAGGCCCGTTCTTTCCGAGGACAATACGAGATCACAATAGAAAATTTCAACCTGCGATAGATAATCTTTAGGTAGGTTGTGGTGCATTGCACCCTCTGCCACCCACCAATTAGGTGAATTGCAGGGTAACATGTAGATGTAGATATACCGTGTGAATGACGCTTCCGTGGAAAAAATATGAACCAATTAAGTGATATGATGAAATTGCTGCCCATATCATGGCATGAAGTGGGTGCTGCTCAATTTCCTCATAATAATGGGGGTTTTTCTTGCACTAAAAATAAACATTTCTGGCTAGATTGCTGAGATAAATTTCACACTCATCTGAGGAAAAAAACGTTCCGCCTTTATTCATTGGAAGTAAAGCGCCGTATGAGAGCCTTGAAAGCAGCCTCACGTGTATCCAAGTCTCTATCAGAAAGTTCATTGATGTGTCCAGGCTTAAATGGCTTCAACCCTAAATCCTTTTTCATTATTTGTTGCAATGTTGAGCATGTATTACCTAATTCAGAAGAACGCATCCGCGTTGATTTCTGCAGTGAGCTTGAAAAGGGTGCTACAACAATGTCCACATGATCTCGGCGTGATGCTGGACGACTAGAACGTTTTGCGTCATGAACACTCCCTGTTGAGAAAGCCTTCTTCTCCGCAATGTTTCACGTGAAGGAGCAGGCTTATTAAACCTCTACAAAAATTTTGCTCTTATGTCTTCATAACTTGTCCACTTTCTCTCACGATAATGAACCAAAACACTAACAATAAGTCTTTCATCTATCGTATAATAACTGAATATAATAATGAATCCCTATCTGCGAAATAAAATGAAAGGATATTGTTAGGGAACACAATTTTCCATGTAAAAGGACTTTGTTTCCAGTTGAGGAGGAAGCAAAACCGTGACATTTTATGTTCTGAGAAAGAAAAACCGGGACATGTTAATTTTTAGTAATTTGCAGTAGTTACGCGCAGTTAAATATTACGTAAATGCATTCTGCTTGATTTGAATGTAATAATATTATATTAATGGCTAAGAATTACACGTTAACCTTGTCTTCAAGCAGAAATTTGAGCAGCATTGTGAATAATGTGAGTCGAGCAACCAACATTTTTAACATGCTGTTTTGACCTTTTATTTTGGTTCCACCAAAATTCGTATTTGTATTGTCAGCTCCATAAGCAACACACCTGATATTCTATTTTCACTCAGAGAATTGGTTATGTAGTTGGTAACGGTTTCTGAAGCTTCATTTGGCAAGAAATCTATCTTGAGTAGTTGAATCTGCATTGATTTTCTTCGTTGAAATAATGCAGTAATAATGGAAATACTTTCTCTGATATGTGGTTGCTAGCATCGATAAAAACTCCAACAAAATAAGCTTTATTGACATCCTTTAAAACCTCGTGGACCGTACAAGGAGCCAACACATTTCGGTTAGTGTAATCATTTTCATTCGCGCACTAGAATAATTCATTGCTATATGTGAGTTGTAATAGTGCACCGACAAGATTAAGGTTCAATCAGCACTTCTAAATGACTGGTTAGACTGCTTATTAGATGATAGGCCATTGTTAGTTCGACTATGGTTACATTGTAAAGTTCAGTTAAATTTTCCTTGACAAAGTAGTGTTCCATATTTGATATTGAGATACTTGCCTACGTTTCTTGTGAATGCTTTCTAGAATTTGTGTGATCTTTTAAGTCCGCTCTCCCACCATGTCTTAATTTGGGGAAACGTTAGCAAATCCTACATTCAGCCTCGTTTTCGTGTCTTCGTTATATTATTAAACTCCATTCTTTCTGGTACCTAGTCATTTTTGAAGACACGTTTGCGTTTTGGCGTTTCAGTTGGAGGTAGAGGTTAAATAAAATTAATACGGTAAAATTGATTACTAAAAACGCAAAGTTTGCCAAATATTTTCGAAACAAACCTAATCTGATGATTTCTAATAGATATAAAGACTATCGTAAGAAACAAAGCTGTTTCAAATGCACTTAACAAAAGTAGCTGTAATTTTAAAAGTTGTTAATTTTAAAACAAGAGATAGCCCAACTAAGGCATCACTGCAAAACACACTGCAGTCTGGACGATCTTACAGAATCTCACTATCTCTAAGGCGTTGGTGAAGTTACACTGTATGCGCACTCGTGCATCTAGTCAGTCAAGTACACGTAATACTTTTTGTCTGGCCACTTTGTGGATACATTACGTAGTTTTGAGACTGTGATTCTAAACAGCATAGAGTCCATTACTGTCTTCTAAAATGCCATACCGGAGCGATTTACCGAAGAAAAATCGTACTAATGATAATACGCTACTTAACAATCCCTCGATCACCTTGTATCTGCGCTAAATTTTCCTTTCTATAATTCTATTTTTGGAACCAACTACTTTACATAATGACAGCAACCCAAAAACCGGCTCAACTGTTCATCCTGAAAGCTTTTTTCAAGACACTACACAGAAAACGGGACATATCCCCGAAAATCGGGACTTCTGGGCACACTACCCGTAAGGGACCAGGTGCAGAGCCCCTTGTAATGAAAATGAGCATTTCAATTAGTCATAAAACTCGTATTTTTATTTAAACTTAATTTAAGAATCCTGTAATTAAAATTTATTAATTAAGCAATTTATTTATGAAAATAAGCTCTTTTAACTTTTTTCAATAATAGCCGTTTTGATTTTGGATTAAACTGTTTAAAATCTGAAATATAACTGCAAAAAGCTGAAATAAAAATGTAAAAAGTTGAAGTCAAAGTGGGATTCCTATATAATATTTATGACAATGCGACTTATCTTTTTCTTTGGCAGTGGACCACCGGCAATAGATAGTGTTTGACGCAGAGAATATGGACAGAATGACAACTAAATTGTCAACCGGAGATGGAAAATGCTAGCTAATGTGGGTTATGCAAGATGATGTGGGCTTTTGATGGTTTAAATTGAATTGTTTATATATTTACACAAATGGGTTTCTCCCAATACTATCTTGCAAGACACCAGCTATGAATTCATTCTTTTGCGTTCTTAATACAAGATTTTATTTGAAACCCTCCAGGATAGCGGCGGAAAACATATTTTTGCACGCGTTCGCTATTAAATACAGAACAGATGCAACAATGTGTTTCACTTATATGAAATACTGACTATTTCATGATACCTTTAAATAAAATGAGTGGGAAGGGGAGATAGGGGAGGGGAGATATGGAATGGGAGATATGGAAGGAGAGAGAGGGAAAAGAGAGACGGGTGCAGGAGTGTTTTAGGAAGAGGGAAATGCCGATCGAAGGGAAGGGTCATTCTCTCTCTCTCCGGTCGGAGTAGAGAAAAAGCAAAATCAGCGAGAGACAGTGCGGTATCTCGTCTAGAACTAAAACCATTTATCGAAATTGGGAAGATAGCTGGGAGTAAGAGGGTGGGTAGAGAGAGGGCGAGGAAAGAGAGGGCGAGGAGAGAGAGGGCGAGGAGAGAGAGGACGAGGAGAGAGAGAGAGGGCGAGGAGAGAGGGCGAGGAGAAAGAGAGAGCGAAGAGAGAGAGAGAGCGAGGAGAGAGAGGGCGAGGAGAGAGAGGGCGAGGTGAGAGAGGGCGAGGAGAGAGAGGGTGAGAGAGAGAGAGGGTGAGGAGAGAGAGAAGGTTGGTAGAGATAGTGGGGAGAAAGGGGAGGGAGAAGGGACATGGGAGCAGCGGAAATGGCAATCGGGGAGAAAGTTCCTCCCTGCGAATTTTGGCTTCGAAAACAATTCAAGGAAAGGAGCAGTTCATGCTCCTTATTCTCGATTTGTGAAAGGATTCAAGGAACTCGTGTTTAAAAGTTTGGAGTTTTTGTGGATGCAAAAAGGAGTTAAAAGGAAATTTTCGGCATAAACTCTTTTCCTGTATTAAATTTGAGGTTCTTCCAGATATCAAAGAGAATCTTGTTTTCCCCTTGTCCTCGTAGATAGGATACGAAGACGCGGAAGAAATGGCGTTCTCGAAATGGAACACCCCGTATTATGCTAAATCCATCGCATTAGTTCTCTTTCCCTAGCAATCGCAGTCTTAATCGGTTCGATTTGAAAGGATGTAAGTCTTTGGAACTGGCGCATGCCCAATAGGAAAGTTTAATAGACTTCACTTTAGAAAATTACACAACCTCACGACGCAAATTAAAGAACCAGAAGTAATGAGATTTATTTTACTGGACTTTTAGTTGAATTCAGTGTGGTGCTGCATTAGAATAGCAACTGTCCATGAAATATTCTGCAAATATTTTTAGATCAAGGTAACTGCATATTGCTTGCCAAAGTTGTTATTCCATAAACCGCTTTCAATAAAGAAAACGGAAAACTAATTCAAAACTAAGTCGAATGTTTCCAAAGCTGTATAAACTGCAATATTTCATTACTGTCTCTATTAAAAACCATTATTTGGCTTTGTAGGGTGATAAAAATGTAAAGGACGGTGTTTTCTGAACTCAATACAATTGCCATTCAATAATTAAAATTTCTCATTGCCCCGTAAGAGACAGTGCATTACTATAGCTATTATGGCGAAGGAAACTATCCCTAAGATCGACGCTGTTTCAAAAATTGTAAGTCATAGATAGAGTGGCCTGTGAGAAACGAACGAGGATAAGGTAGATAGAGGAGAGAAAGGGAGATAGAGAAGGAAGAGGAGATGGGAAGGGAATAATTAGGGAATTTGCAACGAGCCCGGAGGAGTTATGGGATTGGAGGAAAGGGCGAATGTTGCAGAAGAATGCGGCAAATAGAGAAAGGATATGAGGAGGGAGGGCGGGAAAGTGGAGGAGGGGGCAGATCGAGAGGGAGTGGGGGGAGCAAAGGGGGGAAGGTAGCGAAAAAGTTTTTTAAAAACAGCCGAGAGGGGAATGGAGATGAATATTAAATAAAGGTGAAAGTGTGCAAAATATTCATGTGGGCAAGAGGCAAAAAGAAAAAGAGGCGACAGTTGAGGGATTTGAATGGTCGGAATAAAAAAATAAATGGATACTTAGTGGGGCGACTGCGAGCGGTCGATGGCAAGTGGATTCGTTTGCGAAAGATGGCGCTCTCCTTCGAGAGGAAAAGGGACGAACGAAATCCATGTGAGGCGAAAGGAAAAACAAACTCCCGTTAAAAATCAAAGAACTAAACTTAACGATGAAAGCAAGGTGTTAGATTAGGTTTCGTTCACTTGTAAATAATTAATGAATATAAAAATATGAGAATTACCTTATATTACATTCCGTTTTGGGAATAATTTGAAGGAGAAAAACACAACGATATTCCACTTCTCAGGCTGATATTCTTCCACTGACCTATCGCGATAGACTAATTATAATTTTTGAGAATGTGGATTTATTCGTACTTAAGGCCGGGAAAGCTATGCTCGTATTAACCTTTCCCAACGGATTTCTCCGCATGAGATACATCAAAGAAAACCCACTACCTTCCCAATGGTCAAATTATCTCCGCTAGAAATTGACAGAAAGGATGGATCACGGACGGATCCCATGCAAAATTTCATAAGCAGGAATATAAATAATATTCCGTTTTGACAATATATGCTCCAATCGAGTATAACATTATCGTGTCTAAATATGTGATATTACAAATCGCAGTCAAACATTTTCACGACAAAGATTGGAATTCGACAGTAGATGATCGGAAAAAATCATAATTTCCAAAACTAGCATTTTTATTTTCTACTTCGGAGACAATATATGCATGAATTCGGCAGGCTTAAATAGAGTTTAAAGTAACTTATGTCGCTAACTTTATATAAAAATCGTAGGATAACGATAAGATTTGACGGAATCAAAAATTCAACCTCCATAAAAAATTATCTCGCAACAGTCGATGATTCTCTTTACTCAATTTTGATTCTCATAAAATTGAAATTTTTAAAAATCTTCTTCTGAGTTTTCATCTTTTGATAATTGGAATAGCACTATGTTGTTTATCTATCGCACTATATACCAACTATGTCACATCGTCATTACGATAGAGGGGTGGTGATGGCGGAGTGGTTAGAGCGTTGGCCTTCGACGCAGAGGTCCAGTTTTTAATCCGGCGGAGGTCTGATTTTACAACCTGGGATTCTCCCGTCCCCTAATTGTGTGTTTGAGGAGACTGCGCAAGTCAGTGCTCCGTCTTTCAGAAAGGACGTTAAGCAGTTGGCCCTCATGGTGCTCTTTGCAGAATTGGCTAATGCCGGCACCGGGTTTCCTTCCTCCTTTCTGTGTATGTGTTCGGTGTGAGAAGAATTACGGCTATAATGGCCCAAGAGGCTGATTAGCCATACATAAAAATAAACACAGACCAAAAGGGCTGAAACAGCCGAATCCGATATGATCCTTTTTACGCAGCGGGCTAATGCCGACATCGGGTTTTCCTCCTTCCTTGTTTGTTCGGTGGGGAAGGAGTAATGACTATAATAATCCAAGAGGTTGATTAGCCAGAAATTCCGTACAAACAAACAATGAGTTTTCATTTGGCCGCTCGGTACATGCCGTGTAAATAGCCTCCTTGGAAAGCGGTTTAGTTAAAAGGGCGTTTCTGGCAAAGGGTTGTGCCGACGCTCGACGACGACAAATAGAGAAGGATTCTCTTTAACTGGAGGTTTCGAGTCGAACATCGTAAAATGGAACTCTTGGTTGGCGTGTGCAACCGAGGGGCCCACTCCCTCCTTCCAACCCCCTTTTGACCCTCACGCCCCTCTCTGCCTCGCACTCCCTCTCTTGCCCATCCCTCCTTCATAACTGCATCGAAATTAATGGGCATCCGAATCCTGTCTTGAGCTGCCATTTAGTAATTCTGTTTTTAAAGCAAAAGTCTTTCAGTTCATCTGACATTATTAAAAATATTATAAACATTATTTGCCGATTAGAGCGTCAGAATCGGAAATTTTCGTAATTTTTTAATTTAACAGGTTGTCATTGTGAACGCCATTCATCTGGAACAGTAAGGTATTTAAGGCTTGGAATTACTATTGAAAGTTTCCATTTAATAAGTTTGCGTGGATTTCAAAAGTTTTGCAATGTTTAGGAGAGTGATCGTCAGCTCCTGTAGTTTTAATTATTATTTTATGATTGCGAAACTTTAAAGCGCTTTAAATTGAATCGTCATGTCGAAAAATAATTTTATTCGAAAAGTCCGCATTGCGAGAGGTTTAAATTCAAGCAAAACCTTTTGGCCATTGTATAAAATATAAAAATGCTACACTTACTCCGTTTTTTTTAAACAACTAAACCGTTGATAACATATAATCAATCACTTTGCGTTTTATTTTACACAAAATTCGAATAACTTCTAACATGAAGCTCAAAAAAGACCGCAGTGTCACAGGAAACTGTTATCACTACTTGTTTTTAAATTCTTAAATGAGCTTCACAGAATTTTTAAATCCCTTCAATGTTTCATTTTCGCAATAATGTACCCGAGGGGGCAAGGAAGCTAGCACGCGCGGGGTCAAAAAGCGCGGGTGTAATTCAGGTGGCTGAAAGAGGCATCCGCCAGGTATAAGTTCATTTGAACAAGTCGGGTGAAAGTTGCAACCCTAAAGGCATAAAGGAAGCGCTATTGAAAATGACCATCGCGGGACAAAAAAAAGTACGGAGGAAAGACCTTTTTCATGGAAAGTACGGCCTCGAGTCAAGATAGGGAGAGAAGGAGACAGAGAGAGTGGATGGGGAAGTAAGGTGAGGGAGAAATGGAAAATGGATGGGGGAGTAAGGTGAGGAAGAAATGGAGAGAGTGAATCGGGGAATAAGGTGAGGGAGAAATGGAGAGAGAGTGGATGGGGGAGTAAGGTGAGGGAGAAATGGAGAGAGAGAGAGTGGATGGGAGAGTAAGGTGAGGGAGAAATGAAGAGAGAGAGAGTGGTTGGGGGAGTAAGGTGAGGGAGAAATGGAGAGAGGGTGGATGGGGGAGTAAGGTGAGGGAGAAATGGAGAGAGAGAGAGAGTGGATGGAGGAGTAAGATGAGGGAGAAATGGAGAGAGAGAGAGAGTGGATGGGAGAGTAAGGTGAGGGAGAAATGGAGAGAGAGAGTGGATGGGGGAGTAAGATGAGGGAGAAATGGAGAGAGAGAGTGGATGGGAGAGTAAGGTGAGGGAGATATGGAGAGAGAGAGAGAGAGAGAGTGGATGGGAAGTAAGGTGAGTAAGAAATGGAGGGAGAAAGAGAGAGAGGTGGATGGATCCAGTGGGCAAGTAAAGAGGGCGCACAAATACGGATGTAAATCGCGATCTATTTTGCTCCGAAAAAATTTCTGAGGCGAGGGAGGGAAGGGAAAGGAGATAGAGAAAGGGGAGGAAGGTGTTCCTTCTCCCCTCCCCTCATTTCTCCCCATCCGACAAAAAGAAAAAGCAAAAAATACTGCCGTGGATGGGACGGCCTTTTGGGTCGAGGTCGTCCCTTTAACTCGAAGATCGGACGTCGATGATAAAGGGACGTCCACCCAGCAGTAGCAGCTTTTCTGCTCGTGCGAGAGAAGCGAAGGAGAGACTCCAGGGGAGAGGAGTGGCAGCCGAGGGCCCTTCACCTTATCGAGGCCCAACAATGACGCATCAGACCGTTTCGACTTTACAATTAGCAATGGGACAGGACGTTCGAGGCGAATGCGACCTCACTCTGCTCTTAACAGCACCTTCTTATCCTTTTCGGAACTCTTCGCGCTCGGCGTTAATTTCCTATTATTAATTCTTATTAAACTATTAATAAAAGCCTTAATCTGTTGGTTGGTTGGTTGGAACGCTATATGGGATTTCCCATAAGAGGGATCTTAAATATACCTCTTTCACACTTGCAGACTTATTTTCTTTTGCAAAATTAAATTAGAAGTAATTGACGCACGATCTTCGAATAAGAACCATTTTAAATGTAAATTCTTATTCTTATCGTCGATTTTTGTTTTAGAATCGAATTCGCTCACATTAAGCTAAAATATTCGAAAATTTGTCAAAATTTTGCATTTTTATTGAAACGTTCCCCTGGCGATCAACAGAGTTGTTGTTCATAAAGAAAATCAACATATCTGGTGAGTCCATAATAGCTAATTTTTTTCGGAATAAAACGTTTAAGATGTTGTTAACTTAGTTAACAAATTGTATACTCTTATTGTCTTATATTAAAGTAAAAACCTGTTCATCTATCTTATCTAATGTTCGTATAAGTGTCAGATTTAGCTCACTTTCTTCCGATATAGTTGAATAAATTAAGTTCCAATTTTTCCGTTGAATTTCAATGGGCATTTACACTAGTACATAATAACAACTGAAAGCGAATATTTCGGCTAGAGAAGGTAGCGGCCGTCTCAAACTACGCGAATAGCATTCCAAGTGCTTTCTCGTCACTATTCAAACGCACACCTTAAAAACATCTGCTGCGAGAGGAATTGGTTCGATAGAAATAAAATTTGCGGGGAACTAATATTCTTAATGTCAGCTATACGTTTCTATCCTTTTTTGCCTAACACTTCTTTCACTGATTTTACTGAAAATAAAACCGAACGTTAACTGAACAGTTCTCATCAACAATCAGAATCAACAGTAAATAGATGAAACCATCGTATTATCCAATGAGTATCGAATCTTTTTCAGATACTAAAAGATATTCTAGACGATATTATCCGTAGTTTGAGGCGTTACATTGCGGAATTTATATTTCATGGAGAATAAACAATTTAAATACTTGGAAAAAGTACCAAGTATTTAAATTGTTTATTCTCCGTGATATTCTAGGCGAGTTTGGAAGAACCATAATTTCAATTATTTTTTATTTATATTTGAAAACGAATTAGTTTTTAATCGAGTGCGAGTTTATTATTAAATTTTTAGAACACTGCTTCAATGACTTGTGATAAGTTTCTGTCAACGAATCAATACAAGTTGCAGAAATTATCCTATAGGTACGCTTGGTAGAATTCGACGTTTATTTTTTTTTTAATCGACGTTTATTTTTCTGAGAGTTTTTCGACGAATATCGTCGCTTATAATTACTACTACTACAGGATTGGTAGTTTTCGTCATTTATTTTTCCTAACAATCGGCGACCAATATCGACGTTTACTTTAATACATTTTACTAGGCTTGGTAGTTTTCGACGTCAATATTTCTTAAAAAGATACCACTACCATTATTTATTTTTCCTAAAAATCAACGACGTACATGAACGTTTATTTTTATACATTTAATTGGGCATTTTTGTTTTCGACGTTTCTATTTTGGCTATAATAATCCAAAAGTTTGATTAGTCAGAAATACACACAAACATCGACGTTTATATTTCTTAAAAAGCGATATCTCATGTTTATTTCAATACATTTCATCAATTTTTAACTAGAAAATTGTTAGAAATTGAATTCCTTCGAATTAAGTTCAACTAAAAGTGTGTAAATAAAAAGGTTTATTTTATGCCGCTTTGATTGTTGTTATTTATATTTTGGCGATTGTGTTGTTGTTGACTTTGACCACCAACCTGGAACAGTTAATTTTTCGCAATAAATCAGTAAGTATATTCTACTTGGTAATTCGCGCCCCTTATTCATGAAATCGTGATTATTAGTGAGTAATTAATGTAACGTGAGTATATTGCATAACCTAATGTAAGTAAGAATAGTTTGATGAAAAATATATCATTTTTTTGAGTAATAAACGACAATGAATGCGAAAAAATCCCGAGTGCGTATATGGAACGATGCTCCTTCGACAGCAATGCAAAAGAAACTAAGCACGGGGGACAATCTATGAATGGATTATATAAATTTTATGACAGGGTGCTTTTGAAAATGCTATAAGGCCATCTGACGATCGGCACTCATTTTTTAGTCCGGGAAAACCCTTCATTTTGCCTCTTGGAGGAGGTCGGCAGATATTGTCGCGTAGAGGACGCAATAGACGTCCCCCGACTTTTCGGTAAATAGAATGTAAAGCGCGTATGGATTATTTGTTCTGGCCGAGGGTAAAGAAAGAGCGCAATAAACCGATCATAATATTTTGTCCCTTACCTTTGGATCCCACGGCTGCTTAGTATTAGCCCTTAAGACAGTGGCATAAGCGACATTAGAAAGCAAATTCCGATTGTTGTGTGGCCATTTGGTATGACAGACTGTCTCTACCGTTTTGGATGTTTGGTGGTAAGATATGTTTAGTTTGAGAGCGGATAACAAAGTTTTAAAATCTTGACGCATAAATTTCGTAGAAAATGTAGTGGCAAAAATCGGCACTTATCGACGACAATTCGATGTTTATCAACATTTATCGATTTAAATCGAATCCTACCAAGCCTATCTATAGGTATCAAAGGACGGAGTTCATATTGCTTGAAATGATTTTTTTCGATAATTCAAGAGAAATTAATTCTATTTTTTCCGACTTGGCTTTTTTTAGAGCGATGGAAATTTTAGTGCGCTTGTGTCTTTAACACCAACAGGAGAAGTCTACCAAAATGAATGCGAATAAGAAAAGTCGCCGAATCCTTTATCGTCTGAATATCACACACGCACTCCTTCCGTTGTTTAATTATCGCTTCCCACCTGATTAAAGGGAAAGAGTCGATAGACGCAGCCAATCTCCACCGCGAAGACGTTACAAACACAAAAGCAATCGACAAACAGCAGAAACGCGGAATTCGCAAATATAATGAAAACAAGCGAGGTGTAGAGAGAGATAGAATCTTTCATTCGAGTGGAGAGGTGAGATTATGTGATTTCCGGGAAACAAAATTTAAAAACTCCTGCGGGTGAGCGGCTCTCAAGCAAAATATACGCGAGTGCGCGTGAAGCCACGGAAATAGTATTGATTACTTGGAATTAGATTTTTCTGCAAAGGTGGGAAGAAAAAAAGAGGATTAAAAAGGAATGCAGGAATGCGCATGTATAAGGAGTGAGGAGAGGTGGGAGAGGGGAGGGAGAGGGGAGGGAGAGGGGATGGAGAGGGGAGGGAGAGGGGAGAGAGAGGGGAGGGAGAGGGGAGGGAGAGGGGAGGGAGAGGGGAGGGAGAGGGGAGGTGAGAGAGCGGAGAGGGAGGGAAGAGGGAGAGAGAGAGGGGAGAAGAGGAGGACGATAAGGAGAGAGTGGGAAAGAGAGGAGCAAGGGTAATTAAATGGAGAGAAAGGAGAACAAAGCCTACAGAGGGAAGCGTAATGGTTGTTGAATGGCTTTCAAGGAATACTCGCAGGGAAATCACTTTCCCGCCGAAGGTTATAAAAAAGCTTTTAATTAAAAGGGGAAGGAAGGCACGCAAAAAAAGAAACTGGCGGCCGTTTTCAGTAAAGGATGAGGAAGGAAGCGATATTAAAATCTGAAGGGAAAGGCGGCGATATTCTGGAAACATTTCCTTAATCCGATATAAAAAAGAGGCGGAAGAGATTGTATGAAAAATATATTTAAACGTTTTGGAAATCTATTCTGAATGTCTTAGAATCGATCAAAACGCTAACATAATAGTCGAAAACTGTTTCACTTTTGTGTTTTTTAGCGAAAAATGAGGTCGTATATCACATTCGATCTTAAAATTGTCAATAGGAGTAAGATAAACTTAAACATTTCGCCCACAAATGCGGGGAATTTTAGAAGTGTTTTCATCAGACAAACGGGCATAGTTTATGGATGTAAAATGCAATTTTCAGTATTTTTACTAATAGATGAGAATCTGAAACTCGTGACGATATACAAAAAATCTAAAACCCTAGAACTGTGGTATAGTTATAAATAGGCTTGGTAGAATTCGACGTTTATTTTTTTTTTAATATACGATTAAAATCGACGTTTATTTTCCCGAGAGATTTTCGACGAATATCGACGCTTAAAATTACTACTTACATATAAGGCTGGCAGTTTTCAGCCTTTCAATTCGATGATTTAAATTTACTTTTTACATCGAAATTCTACGTAAAATTTACGTTTATTTTAGAATACTCTGATTATTTATTTAAATTTTTATATGAAGTTAAATCTTTATGTACAAATTAATCAAACTAATATATAATGTTCTTCATAAATATCATTTTATTTATACGCATTTACACTCTTCTTCATTTTTAAATGTTAATATTAAAGAAAACACCCAATAACGAATTGAGATTTATCTCTTTAAATTGTATAATGAAAATTAGAAAACGATGAATTTATGAAATAACCCGAATAATATGATGCTGCTTTTGCCGAGAAACATTCTTTAAAAAATAATTTGCGAGTTCAGCGTAAAGTCGTTTAGACATTAATTGATGCCAATTAAGGAAAAAAATTAACGATATAATTATCACAATAATATTTTAGATGTCAAAAAAGAACTATCTAATACTTTGTATCATTTGATATATTTCATCACTGCATTACATATTCTTTTTATTTAACATAAAATATGTAATGAGAAAATTTATTATTGAGTCTTACCTCAAATCCTGATTACATCTACATCTACATTATACCCTGCAAGTCACCTTTTCGGTGGATTAAAATGTGTTTTTCCAATCGGCAAAACATTTTACAACAAATAGCAAATAAATATTAATATTTAATCCCTCTTCAATTTTTAGTAACGATTGCTAATTTATGTGCACATTTTTAAAACATTATATATATATATATATATATATATATATATATATATATATATAAATTGAAATTTACTAACCTGTAGCAAAAGACGAAGGAGCCAAAAGCACGAGAGAGGAATGATCCTTACTGGATAACTTTAAGAAAAAGACTACCAAAAGATTGGGTTGTGCATAGGAAGAACGAGTGAAAGTGCATACAACAAGGTCATCTATAGGAAAAACCCAAAAATGGATCGAGAAACGTTTGTTTCCGGAATACACTCCACGGGGTAGATGAGTGGAAGGGGTAGAAAACGACCACCGAAATTCCTTTCTTCCGAACCTTGTTTAACAGGGGTCGAGGCATTCTTACCAGGACATATCCATGACCTTATCTGTATAGAAAGGCTCCTAGAATATCCCACCATTAGGTCTGCAAATATAATCTCAAAAACCTCAAAAGTGCTAAGAAACGCGTGTTCTCAAATCTACCCTAGGGCCGTGCAGTTACCTGAATGTCCAGAGTCGAAGCGTGAGCTTTTCAAAAGGACGTATATTTGAGCGTAAGAAAATACCTTTCTTTCAGTCCCACTGTTAATGCAAGCCCAGATAAGGAACGAAATCGTATGTAGGAAATAATATTGGGGAAGAAGTAAACAGAAACGACTTAAATATTATAATTCAGATTAGGTTTTCGAACGTATACATTTCCATCTGGTTGGAAAATCGACGCTTATCGACGATTTCATTTTCGTCGATTCTGAAATTTAAAAAAATCGACGTTTATCGACCTTTTTCGATTAAATCGAATCCTACCAAGCCTAGTTATAAAGTAGTTACTTTTTCAAATAATAATATTCCCATAAGAAATACACAGCGTGGCCATTTCTATCCACAATATTGATTTTTTAAAATTAGTTAGAATTAGGATGGCAGCTTGAGACTTTGACAGTTGTACAGCCAAAAGAACGAAATATGTATTCCCGAAGAGAGAATCACAATCCAAATAGCTTTAAAAAATTTGTTTGATGCCAGAAAAACCAATGATACCATGAAATCGAATCCAATACTTTTAACTGTGAGAGTAGACAGAGAGAGAGAGAGAGAGAATAAAACAAGTAGTTCTGGAAAGAACTACTACTACTAGTACTACTACTACCGCTACGGTAGCCGAGAAGGCCTTTCATGAACCCACGAAAATCCGCACTCTAGGCACTGATTGTAATTAGTTTGAAATTGTATAATGTTAAATATTTTTTAATATATTTTAATTTTTCTAATATAATTTATGAGCACTTTATTTGTAAAATTGGAATTTTAGAATTATATATTATGTTTTTTTTGCCCCTGGCCGGCTGGCCAAATTGCAATGTTTTTTAAATAAATAAACTAATCCGCCTACTTTCCTTTCAATAATATTTTAATAAATAACAAGTAGGAGTGTACACAAGTTTCCCGTAGTACAGA
The DNA here is from genome assembly GCA_028673005.1 of Tanypteryx hageni. Lineage (NCBI taxonomy): Eukaryota > Metazoa > Arthropoda > Insecta > Odonata > Petaluridae > Tanypteryx > Tanypteryx hageni. Next base: position 119,364,133 of record CM054115.1, read on the forward strand.
AGTGCTTTTCGTCAAATTCGCCGTAGTATAATCGTATACTAATGTATTTGATTTTAAATCAGAAAATTATTTTTCCTTATATTGTAGTAGCCCTGCTTTTTTGAGCCGTTCTAAACATATTCATCTGGTTTTCCCATTCTATGCTCGTCCTACAAATGAAATTTCTTTGAAATCTGTTCAGCCAACAACTTTCAAATTCATAGTTACAGAAAAATACTAACCTTGATATTGTGGTAGCCTGTTTAGTCGACCCGGTTGAAATATTTTGGTTATTTATTTATATGAAGATTAAATAAACTTTATTTGGTTACAATCCATTAGGTCAGTTCTCTAAATATACGTGTAAAAGAAATATTATTTAACTTTTTACTGTGGTAGCCCTGCTCCTTAGCTCTGCTTTAAACATCTTGATTTCATTATGATATATTATGCAAATCTTATACCAATACAAAATTTAATTGAAATCCGTTCAACCAATTCCTTCCAAAACCTTAAATACTGAAAGAGTTTAATTTGTAATTGTGGAACCCCTGTTTGGCTGATTCGGTTTAAATATGTTAATATGGTTTTGTATATAAGTATTGTATTAGTATTAAATTTGGTTAAAATTAATGTGGACAGTTCAACACAAATACGTGTAAAAGGAAATTTTTTATTCCTTGTATTGTGGCAGCCCTGCTTTCTATATCTACACTAAACATCTTGAATTTGTTAATTTATGTTGTACGCCTATTTCATACAAAATTTCGTTGAAATCGGTTGTGGCAATTCCTTCCGAATTCATAATTACCGAAAAGTTAAACTTTGCAATTGTGGCACCTCTGCTGAGTCGATCCGGTTCGTTCATGAAGAAGATGTTAGGGGACTCACACACACACACACACACGGACACCCGAGTGATCTCATAAGACTACTACCCATTTTTTGGAAAGTAGGTTAAAAATCGCATTTCATACCGTAAAATGAAGAAACGAGAATAAAGATGAACAGCTATTTTTATCACGATCTTAAAACATGATTCGATTATTTCAATATAAGAAATTTAACAAGGCTCTTTTAATTTGATTACTTAATAAATAATACCAGTAAAAATTAATGCTTAGTCCTTTTTCATATCTTCTTTCATCATTTTATCAAAATTGCAAACAGCGCTGCATAGAGCAGATTGTTATAAGTTATTAGAAGAGTTTTTAACCTTGTGCAACCTCCTTCGTATCTTAATTTTCATCGGTTCTCGGCAGCGGCTATTAAAGTGAATATTGCAATACTTTGTCTATTTTAATATCTGCTGTAAAAATTCTTTATCCCATTATTTGTTCTATATTGTAGCATATAACATTTTTTAAATCACTCCTCTGTTATATTCCACATACAAAGCATCACTCTTCATTGCCATAGCGATGAAATGAGAAATAGACTCAACATCTCTCTCTCTTAATTCTTGCATTATGGAGGCGATGGACTCTTAACGAGCACTCCCTCGGAGATTAAGATGTCTTCAATGGCGAATGCAATTTCGTCCTCTTAAAGTTTCTCGAAATGTTACCTTGCTCTCGCCTATCATTCTGAGACTCCCAACTTAGTTCGTTAATATTCACTGCTTCCATAGAAAAAGGTTACTGAACCGAGCAGTCTTCCTCTTTGCCACTTCCTTCGGAGCTTTCTCTCGACGTGATACAAACACTGCACTGTAGTTCGGAATTAATTTTGGAAAAGTGCTTTGGCGTTTTGAGGAATCTGTTTTCATACTTCCTTTTGATGGCGTACGCTGACATTATTGTTCCCTGTAAATTATAAAACCAACGCGCCTAAACGCTATTACACTTTTCTCTGGGACAATTTTTCCAAAGACTCTTTAATACTCCCTACAATCTTTCTCGAGGCAGCCATTGCAATTGAATTCCTTGTAGTTAACCAATTAAATTTCCGCGATATTTCAGAATCTGTAATTTCTTCTACTTATTCCAAACTCTTGAAATGAATTTGCTAAGAAAAAATTACGCTACCTCAATCCATAAATGTTCTTCTCTCGTTGTAACCCTTTCCTTAGAACAGTGCTTTTTATGTGCTTCACAGTTTCGTTTATAAATTCATGCTCAGAAATGTTGGTCGAATCTAAATTGTCTTCATCGATAGAATTCCAATCGGGAAATGAAAAAGACGCACCTAGGCATTCAAACCAACTGTTTGAAATTTCTAATTTATAAACGCACTAGCTGAAAATACCCGGCGTTGGTCGGTTTTTAAATCAAGAAAAATATTGAGAAATATTTGAGAATTCAACCAAGTAATGAAACCACGTTAATTTTATTGAAATGCTTGATGGTATGTAATATTTCTTTTCTTCCCATCGTTTGCCAAAATAAATAAATTTTTTCTCGCATCCTTTATCGACAAATTTGGCGACTTTATATTTTTTATCAAACAATTATTATAAACAATCGATGGAATCACTTTTAAAAAATAGTTATTTCACTCTAATTGGTTTCCAATGGAAAACACTGCATCAAAAACATTAAAACCTTGAGCAGGAATTGCAAGCTCTAGGGATTCAACCGTAGAAAACACTTTTGAAGATATCAAATTTATCTTAACTATTGGTTATCCCATGCAAAGACTGATTTTGTGGGTCTAGTCTGTCACATGAATATTTAAATTGACACCTACGAAACAAAATGAGTTGCCAGCGATAAAATGTATATTAGTCCGACATTGAAAGTGTTGTTTTAATGTAATAAGTTCAATTGGCTTAATTGGTGCATACAAATGTTCAGTTGAAAGGAAAGCAAACTGTAAATATAGATGTTCAAGGGAGGAAGAGTTAATAATTGTAAATTTTGGTCGAAATTGAAGAATTGTTATAGAAGTTTTCTTATTTTACCTTCTTAAATATCTCTCACTTTATTAATTTTCAATGTTAATGAAAAACAAGTGTCGCTGTCTATTAAGTGTAGAGAATATTCAGAATACATAAAAAGTTTTTAGAGGACGAAAGCACATTGCACATTCAAACTGTCTTTCACTTAACAATTAGCCAGATTTACAGTTTTTTGGTGATTGTCCTTTGAATAACCTTACTGTTTCTTTCTTCCCTACTTTAATTTATATAAGGTATATATTGTTTTTTTTAGTTAATACTAGGGCATTTTAAGCCCGTTTAAGTTCGGTCCCACCACCAACCCGGACATCAAGTCCCGGTCCGGAACTTAATGTGAAGCATTGGAAATGGAACTGCTATTCTCGTACCTTGATTAAAGCATTTGTTATGCTTTTCTCTGTTAAAAAATAAGGCTCTACAATATCGATATTTTTTCCATTTTTTCCTAAATATGAATCATCTCGTCGAATAGCCTATCCATTTCCTCTTGCTGAGTTTAAATTTATGTTGTTTCTTCGTCTTCTGCTGTTGGTTGCATTGATTCCGTTTCGGCTTCTTATATTTCCCCCTTCCTCAGGTACTTAATTTCTTATTTGGTACCTGATTTCATTTATGCTCTCTCTCGCTCTCTGCCATTGTTCATCTGTCCGTTTTGATATTCTCGCGTTCTCTTTCTCTATTTCTTCTACGTCGATCTTCTTCATCTTCTTCTGTTTCTTACTCTGATCTCCTTCTCATTAATTCTCTATAATATCTTCTTCTTTCTTCCATTTGATGAAATTACGGGCTATTATTGCCTTAAACTTTAACTAACATTATATTAACAAAACTTGAACTAAAATTAAATTAACGCTGATAATAAAAACAATAACTTGTCGAAATTGTAATTGGTATTCGTTTTCTATCAAAGATATTGAGACGAAACTGTCATTTTACATTAATCTCTCGTAATACTAAAAGTATTTGAAAATAGTTAAACGATACGATACCCCTTGGTGACACTGCTGCTGCCAAACACAAATCAAATACCATACACTGGATAAATGTCACGAAATGTACTAACAATTATATTGCAGTGACATAATACAAAGCACAAATATAGTACAATACTTAGTAGAAATGTCCACTTGAGGAATCACAAATGATATGGAAAGAGTTCGACTCGCAGATAATCTTTCCGCAGGTGCGTTCGCCTCGCTCTCAGTCCTATCTCGTTCTCACTGCCTCTGCTCTGCTCGTGGCGACGTTGTCGGGTGGGAACTAGTTTAGTTCGCAGTGAAGTGCCGGTAGATCGCACTGCACTCGCGAACGCTAATTGGTTCTACCCTCGATCTACTAGTGTCCTCTTCCGGGCTAATGTCTGTTGCTATAAAAGAAGGCATTCCGTACGTGCGCGCAAAGCCGGAGTACTCGCGCAAGCCGGAGCACAAGCGCATGCCGGGGCGCGTGCGCACGCCGGGGTGCGTCGTACGCAGGGGTCGTCGTTTGCTGGAGTTCGCGAAAAACTGATGGGGAACTCGATACATTGTCAGAAATGTAAAAATGCTGCAATATTAATGAGCATTAATGAGTGAAAGCGTTGTTATGTGCACTAAACAAATAAAACAATAAAAATATAATATAATAATTGTCATTTCTTATGTGGGTAACCAATAAAAATAGGCAATAAAGAAACCTATTATGTAGTTTAAGTAGGTATTAATATATTCTTAAGTTCTTACCAAATTAGTTTCGTCGTCAAAGTAAACAAACCCGAAAGAAAATTCAATTACTATTGGTTGTTTGTTAATTTGGGTTCGAACTCAAGTGACTCTAGGGGATTTGTTTTGTTAAACGGATTTTACTATAAGAGTCCTACCAAATTTCAATCTTTCATCTATTTGGAAAGTTTGTTTAAAATAAATTTAGCCGAAATCTGAAATTTAAACATTTAATCGAGCAATTTAGAGCCAAAGGCGGAAAAAGACGATAACAATAAGTAACTACGTGTATTTTTCTTGAATACAGTCCAATTCCGAAGATTGTAGGTCAATTTTTCTAATTTAAATATTAAAAAATAGAAAATCCTGTACAGCGTAACTTTGTTTTTTGTGTGTTATCTAATGGAATATAGAAATTTTCATCTGGAGTCGAACCCAGGTCTTTATTCGTGATTTTGTTTTCGTCATTCCATTTGTATCTCTGAATATAGCATTCTTACCAAATTTAAATCTTCCATATATTCGGAAAGATTGTTAAAACACACTAAAACTGTTATAAGAGTTAAAAACATTTCCTGACACTATTTCTATATATATATAGAAATATATATGAGGAAGGATCTTCCCACTTCTACCACGCTTCTTGCAATAGGTTCCCACCCCTGCGGAAAACCTCGCTGCCTCACTTGCCCTATCCACCTACCATCATCTTCTTTCTCGAGTCCCTCCACCAACATCACCTACCCCATCACCTCCAGAAGCAACTGCACCACCCGTAACGTCATTTACCTCCTTACCTGCACCCTTTGTCCCGCGTTTTACGTAGGCCTCACCAGCAATCCGTTAAACATCCGAATGAACGGTCACCGGAATAGGGTTTCTCTCAGACGCCCCCTCCCAGTTGCATTACATGCTAATACCCACAATGTTCCCTTTAATAGTTGCTACAATGTTAGGATTATTCGCGCTTTACCCTATGACACTCCTGCCCCCCTTCTCCGACACTGGGAACTAGCACATATCCATCTTCTCGACTCTTTCTCTCCGCCTGGCCTCAACCTCCGCTAACCCTATTAGCCCCCTTACAATGTTTCCTTGTTACTTTGTAACTATTCGGACTCTACCTCTTCACACTCCCTCTTTATTGGCTATCCACCCCTCCTACTCCCCACCTCCTCCAATCATCAACCTTCCCACATCACCCTGTCATTCCCCGCCCAGTGTGTCACTTTACGTTACTCTTTCGCTGAAGAAGGGCTTAGGCCCGATAAGCTTGCGTGTGTTTTTGTGTTCGTGTGTTTTACGTGTCTCTTCGACGCCCCCAGCAGCCTGCCAGCTTGGTCCTCAACTTGGTGAGTGTCCGCTGGGCTTCCCTCAACACCTTGTTGCCACCCTCATCACTACCTTTTCTTTTCCTTTAGTTAATATATATATATATATATACACAGTGTGGGACTATTTATCCGGCTACCCAGTAACCTGAGGATTGCCGGATAGGGGGTTTTTCCGGAATTCGGGTAGCCAGGCCTAAAATGCACAAAAAAGTTATTGCTACTGAATTATCTAAAACGAACTCCTGCCCATGGGCGGATTCAAGGGGGATAAAGGGGATAATTCCGCCAAGATAAAAAAACAATCCAAAAATACATTTTTAAAGTAGACTTTAACTATGAAAAAATGAACTGTTTTAGTACTTTACACCCATAATGTTATGTTTCTCAATTATTTATCGGTTACACCCCCTAGCCAATAGATTACCCCCCACAAGGGTAAAGTCTGAATCTGCCGATCATCCTTTTAACGTCAGGAATAGCAAAATATATAAACATAACTTACTTATTAACGGCGACTGCGTATTCTTGATCAAACCAAGATACACCTTCCTGCTTCCACTTATCTACATCTACAAGTTACCCTGCAATTCACCAAGTTGGTGGGTGGCAGGGGGTGCAATGCACTAAATCCTACCTAAAGATTGTCTAACGCAATTCGAAATTTCCTATTGTGATCTCGTATTGGCCTCGGAAAGAACGAGCCTAGATAACGCTCCGTCCTACAATCGATCTCACGTATTTTATCGTCTCGATCATTTCTACCTATATACGTTGGTGCCACAATTATTCCCACTACCTCCTCTTTTAGACATTCCGAACTATATTTCTCCAGAAGTTTCAACCTTGAGTCCAATCTACGGTCCTCCAGTGATACCCAGTTCAAATCGCTCAATAAAGAGGTGACGCTTTCCTTATGTTCGTACTTTTGTTTTACAAATCTGGCTGCTCTGCGCTGTACTCTTTCTAGTTGAATTATGTGTCCCTTCTCGCACGGATCCCATATACTCGCTGCGCATTTCACTTGCGGTCTTATCAGTGATAAGTAGTATGTTTCACGTACTTTCTCTGTAGTGTTCCGTACTATTCTACCTATGAATGCCAGTTTCTTGTTGACCGCGCCTATAACTCGACGAATGTGCATGTCCCACGAAAGATCTCGACAAATGGTTACTCCTAAATATTTTACATACTCATCTTGTCGAATGCTTATTTCATCTATTTTATATTCGAAACCTAAATCTTTGTTCTTACTTTTCCAGAACGTGACTGCGGCACATTTAGTATACTTAATTTCAATTTGCCATATTTTGCACCACGCTGAAATGTCTCTTAAGTCTTCAAGCAATTCTTTACTCACTGCGTTTACCAAAGGAACTCAGATCGGTCTGAACTCAGACCGATCTGAAACTGAGCAGCAAGCTGACTCAGCCCAGTGCGTTTACCATTACGGATTTTCAATATCGATCTTTCAGTCGTGTTCGATATTGCCGGTGCGTACGTCGTCAGTCGGTTGTTTCCGAATAGCAGATGAATTAACATCTTTCAGATTGGCTTCCCGAGCGGGCTGAGCCAGTTCACTTCTCAGACCGGTCTAGCCAGATCGATTAGTTTACCAAACCGATTTAAATCAGTTCACAGTCGCTAGACCGATCTGAGACCGCTTGGTAAACGTAGTGACTGAATACATCACTAACGATTCGCTGATTAGCTCTGCAGTCAAGGGGGTTCCCTAACTATCCCAAAGCGAGGATAGCCAACCTGCTGTTTCGGATTTTAGGTCCGTAAGACATGGAGGCGTAAAGGTTGGCCAAATCTGTCACAAAGGGATAATCCCTGCTTCCAGAATACTTTGCGTCCGCTTATGGCATATTAATCCCTATTTAAAAATATGTTTATGCAAACACAAGTATATCCTCACCTCCAGGGGAACCCAGAACCTCCTTAAGTGTTTGTGTGTATGAGAAAGGGAGAGAGACAGTTCGTATTAAATGGGAAACGATTGCAAATTCTCAGAATCGCAACTTCACAGACAATAAATGTTCTTTCAGTTATCTATAAAATAGTGTATAATAAAATTTCCATTTTGCGCCCCCTTACAAAGTTGTGCCCTGGGCACGTGCCCCGGTTGCCCTGCCCTCACTACGGCTCTGTATATATATATATATATATATATATATATATATATATATATATATATATATATATATATATATATATATATATATATATACACAGGACTAAGTTAATATAAAAGTTATTAAAAACGCTAAGATTGTGAGCAAAAATACCGAGGATATAAGCTTTTTAAATATTTCACTTTATTGGTTTCCGGTTTTTGGAACTTCTGAATACTGGGTCGCCGGATAAATGGTCCCACACTCTATATACATATACACACACACACAAATATATATATATACATACAAACAAATTCTTCAAAATATTTACGGTAGAGATAATACGATCGACGTTTTGGCAGTGCATCATACAGCGGGAACTTTGACTTAGTTCAAATGAATGGGTTTGGACAGTTGAATAGACGTATTATAGATGTATATTTTAATATTGGCTGAAATTTATGAAAGAATAAAGTTGAAATAATTCAGGAGTGTAGTTATGAGAAATACATGAAAGCAGAGGTCTCAAACACGAGACCTGCGAGTAGCGTATATGCAGTCCGCGCAGTAATTTACTATATACTATGATACAAGCCTAAAATCAAATCTATTTCTTATAAAAAAATTGAGCTAATATTTTAAAATAAACAGCAAAATTCAATAAAGGCATTATTAAATCAATTTTTTCAAAATATCTGCAGTTTTTTGCTCATTCCCATTTATAACACTGCACAATTGGGGAGCAGAATACTAATGGGTTTAAAAGGGGGAGGGGGCAGGCAGCCTCTGCCACTAGTGGAATAATGGTCGGAGAATATGAAACGGTGTGAGGGCTGGGAAAGCCTGATAGTTAGAATGTGGCCCGAGGCTTTGGCAAGATGCGTTTATCTGGCCCACGACTTTAATAAAGTGCCTTCATGTGGCTCGTACTCAGATGAGAGTTTGAGGCCAGTTTTAAATAATCAAAATTTTGTTTTTAATTTACTTAATACTTACATTTAATACAATCGAAGAATTTTTCAATTTAATTTTAACAACGTTGAAATTAAGGAAGATTTCATAATTAGGAAACAATGAAAATTTTAACAAGACCTTCTATTGATTCTGAAAAGATTTATTTAAAAATTATCGGAAACAAATAATCTCTGGATTCAATCGGTAAATATAATAATATCGGTTTTCTTACACCTTACACCAGTGGCTCTTAAAGTGTGGGGCGCCATCCCCCCTCCCCCCTAATGGGAGGCGTATGAGGATTCCGGGAGGGGTGGGATCGAAGCACTTTGGACCAGAATCAGTTTTGAATCAAATTTCTACCGCTCATATGTTTCTAGTGCTGTCCAATTTATCCGCATTAGTTTTTTTAAATTCTTTTATAACTATTTAGATATATAAGTCTTGTACTGATGTGATGTATTGAAATGCCCTGTCAACTTGCCACTTCTATTACAGATGTAGTGCAGAGGAATGGATTTATTATAGGTATAAATAATATATGAAAAACTACACGGATTATTTTAGGCAATTACAATTTATTGCCGACTGCCCAACAAATGACGCTAGATTTTTAACTATGAGTTGTGCGATGAAACCAAAATGAAACATTATAATTCACTAAATAAACACAGTCGAACTCAGCTCATACGATTAGGTAAGCAGACAGAAACCTATCATAAAAATTGGTTAATATTACTAATAATCTTTTAATAAATACCCTTAAAAACACCAAAGAAAATTTTCTGGAGGAAGGAGGGGAACTTCGGGGTTTTAGAATATCAGCGTGGGGACTTGAGAAGATCAGAAGGGGGAGGCGAAACGAAAAAGGTTAAGAACCACGGCTTTACACGGATTAATCGAGACTTAGAGAAATACATTCCAAAGCGTTTTCCTAACGACACCTTATCTCTTGGCGTTTTCTTATTTTTCATAGCCCGTATTAAATGCTTCAAAAGTCTTATTTAATGCGGGCTAATTAACACCTTCGTTAATTTTAAAACACAATGGCTTTTCCTATACCCTTTTTAAGAAGTCAACGAGGAAGAAATTCCATGTCATGTCTTCTAGCAATAACAAGAGGCTTTGTTTTGTAGTTGGTTGGCACGAAACTTAAGATAAATAATATGGAAATGAATGAGAATAAGTGAGAAAGCAATCAGGACGGTTACTTTGTTCTCGGTCGATCGTTGAATGTTTATCGTCGTACGTTTTCGACGTATCGTCGTCTGTTTCCGGACATTTTTCAGTCCACGCCACCTTTGCTAAAATAAAAATATCGGCGGCGTAGCCTCTCCCCCTCCTCCTCCTACCGCCAAAATAACACTTTCATTGTGAGCTCTGAGCTTGTCTCGAAGTATACAGTTCCTTTATCCTTCCAGGAATTGAAGACGGTGAAACATTACGCCAAGATAAATTAGCGCCACTTCCTTTCATTGAGGGCGGCTGACTCTGTGGGAAGTGGCTTATACGATTAAAATGTCCTTTCTTCGAACTCATCTCTGCCGCACAATCCTCACGATTCCCACATCGGTGATAAGTTCAGAAAGTACGCTCACCTAAGTCTTCGCATACTCCTCCGTGACTCCTCGACAAACGTACGACTTTCCCAAAAATCCGCAGCGGATCTGTTCATGTCTGACGGCACACCCATGTGTTGCGGTTGGGAAAACCAAAGTCAAAGATAATAACGGCGCGATTATGAGTTCAGGAAGTTTCCCTTCTCTGTTTGATTGCTATGGGAAAGGGTCTGAGAAATGATGTTTAATATTCAAGAAAGTGGGAATCTAAGAACCAACACAGCACTTAAACGTGCGAGCGAAACAAAAACAAATATTGGAAACAGTTCCAAATTAGCCATAATTAATGTCATATACGATAAAACGCCAACTCTGACGTCTCTAACGATTACTTGCCATATGTACTGTGGTCGCATTAGAGCCTGAAATATCATAATCTAATGTTTTTATTAAAGGAGTACTTTCTCATCAAGATTAGTTTTCCTTTTGTTTATATATAAAAAATCAGCTGTTGATTTAACAAGCGAAAAGAATACATGATTAACTTATTTATGTGTGTATATCTATCCTATAATTTAACAAAAAAATTTGGTTCGCCAAATAAGTAATAAAATGTAAATGGACGTTTTCCAGTCGTATTAAATGGGAAATTTATGGTGGTAATTAACATATTATTGTCTTAATTTACGGTGCTATAATTTTAGAAGAATGGGTTGCTATCGCTTACGGTGGCTCAGAAAAATAAATCCATGGCTCAGCTTATCTTTAGGCAAATGTTGTGTAAATGCCCCATCCCCTCCTACCTCCCATATCCCCTCGGGCCACATCCTCATGCTCCGTTGGTCAAACACTAAATAACTCTCACTTCTGCAGGGACGAGTCCGAAATGCGAAGGAAATCTTGTCTTCCGAAAGCAGAACTCGGGGAGGGAGGGTTTATATAAGGGGAGAGGGGTATAGATGAGAAGGGAGGGTATAAATGAGAAGGGAGAGGTACAAATGAGAGAGGAGGCGACGCGTATTTCGTAGCTCTATGGAAGGCAATAATGAAAAGTTACATCAAAGAGCGGTCGCAGTAGCGCAATACATGTGAGCGAAATATTTTGTACTTAAGCAAGAGAAGTGTCGCAAATTTTACAACGAATTCTATCCGCTTTAAGGGGTCCAAATGACAGAATTTTCTATATGGAGGAATATGGGTGTAGGTCACAAGAGCCCTCGAAGCGACGGGTATGGATAGAAAGGGAAAGGAAGGAGAGAGAGAGAGAAGGGAGGGAGGAGAAGAGGTGCGTGTGGATAAGGAGAGAGAATGGACGAGAAAGCTCGAGGGCCGGCGTAAAAAAGCAAGTGGAGAGGTAGAGGAGGAGAGAGGAGGAGGTCGACTCTTGATGGCAGATAGAGGGGGCCTGAGAAAATGGCAAAGGAGCAGGGGGCGGAAGCAGGGCAAATAGAAGGGGCGAAGAGGAAGAGAGAATATGAGCGTAGAAGGTAAGGGCGAGAGAAAGAGAGAAATGCTTGTTCAGAGTATGGATGAGTTGGAAGGCGGTTACGTGAAAGTGGAGTTGCGGAAAGAGTCCAGAGAAAGTGGGAGGGGAGGAATGGGGAGGGAGAAAAAGTAAATGGAGGGAAAGGAAGGTGGGGAGGGTGAAGAGGAGAGGAGGAGGAAGTAGGAGGATAGGAGGATTAGGTAGGTGCTAGGAAGAGCGAAGCCCGAGTGCGAGGTAAAGACAATAATAGTTAGGATAGAAAGACAGAAGAGTGAAGTGGAGAGAAGGAGAGGGTTTGGGGTAGGTGAGCGATAAGACCTAATTTGTACTGCGGAGGATGGGTGGGAAAGAGAGAATGTTAGGTATATGGAGAACAAGTGGGGGTCGGATGACCGCTGGGAAGAGTCGAGGTAAGGAAGAGTGGTGCGGTGAGAATGGTGTGGTGTGAGGGTGCGGCAGAGGGAAAGGGGGGTGTGTGGTTTCGAAGGGATCGTGCCGAATTAAGGAAGAGGTGCAGAGAAAGCGTTCGACGGTAAGACCGCCGAACGTTATGGAAGGGCGACCGCAAAGCTGAACTTTCGTTATGGAAAAGGTGGAGTGTGGAGAAAAAGAGAAAGGAGTTTTTCGGCTTTCATTTTCGAGGGCGTCGTATCGAACGCGTGAACATCCACAGGCGCTCACCAGAGGGCGGCTCTCGCTTACCGGAGCCATTGAGGGAGGAGTGTCCACCTCGCGTCTTAAATAATCGTTGAAAAGTTTGGAATCCAATAGAAGGACCTCGTCCGATCATCCTGATATTCAATGGTACAATTATTTCACTAAAACTGGTAAATTCATACATGTGGAGGTCTTGGATGTTATGTGTCGCCAACTCCCGATTGACCAGACCGATAAAGAGGCGAGATTACTTTTAATCGTAGTTTTTTGTTCGCTCGCTGAAATCGATAACCCGATTCGCGACAATTTTTCGGTCGTTCAACAATTTCATAAATTTGATCGAGGCTAAGGGTTCTATACGAAAAGGAAAGATTTGTAGATACTTGTCTAGATATGTCTTGTTTGTTTTGTTTTCAAAGGTTTTTATTCCCGTTTCAAAATACATTGTACAAAGATAAATAGTAACAAGATAACAGATAACAGTAAATTATGTGATATTCCCCTCAACTACGAGTTTACAGAATACATTATAAAATAATAATAATTTTTCCCAATAGGAATAGGTATATTTTAGCGTGAGATAATTACGAAAAAGACGAAACTTGAGGAAAAGTTTCGTTTTAGCCTTGACATGCGATTATACAATGGGAAAGAATTTTAAACTTAACGATGGACATTATAATTAAGTAAGTAATTAAGTGGGGATTATTTACTGTATAAAACTAATGTTTGAAACTCGCTGAGGGCGTACTTAGGGTTTCCTGAAGTCCTATTGGTGATATCACGCAACTGCACTTTCGCAATAACATACCCAGTCAAAGTTTATTACACCAGTGCAGTCGGGGCGAAGCCGAAGGATAGCAAAATAAATTTGATGACAAAGGAAATTTCAATTCCGGAAGCTAGCTAGCACAATCCTTGCAACGCCTCTGCTTCAAAGAATTCTCGATTCTGTTAACTTTGTATTCAGAATGAAATACACTAACCTATATGCCAAATGTATTTACCAATTTATTTGTCAAACCTATTTCCGATGGTATTGGTGTAATGTTTATTGAATTGCAAGTCGTCTTAAATGTGAGGGACCGGTTTTTGAGTATTATTCTCGTTGTAATAAACTATATTAGGTAGGTACTTAAATAATATATTTTGATTTGAAAGAGTAAAATAAATAATAACTGAGTTAAACATTTTTAGTAATTTTTAAAGTTGCGTATGATACACTCGGTGATAAAAAAATATTCTTTAACGCACATCATGTTAAATTTATTTTAGAAATCTACGTATCGCACTAACCATAAGCCCAACATATTTCCGACTTCTATCCTCTACATGTATTTCATATATTGTTGGTACAATGCTTAGCAAATTGGAATTTATTAACAAAAATTCTACGAACATTAATTTAGTTTTTGAGCAGATTTTATTTGACAATGTATATTTATCATTTCTTGAAGTACTGCTCGTTTTTAAATTTGGTTAAAATTGTGAATGTGAAAAAGTGTGAAATAAATCGCAATCTTGATGCAAAACATTTAATACAATGTTTCTGTGCATAAAATACTTGTTTCAAATTTATTAAAACTCTTACTTGACTTAATATGAGACACCATTTTTTTTATTAACCTTGGAAAAGAAATTTCATAAACACAGACTCGATACAGATTACGCTTTCTCGGAAATCCAATGCACTCACCTGAACGCCAACTAATATTTCTACTAATGTAACATCATGCGTATTTCCGGTTCGGTTGGTGGAATGGTTTAAGCATTTCATGTCAAATGTGAATCACAAGTGTTCGAAACTGAAAGAAAAATACTAATTCCCGAAACATTTTTTTTTTAATTTGTTTTTCTTTCAACAAAACTCTTCATTAACCTGATATAAAACATCTCTAAATTTTTACTCAATTGATCGTGGTAAAATCATTTTCATCACTATATTCTCACCCTTGTTACTATGACTTACATTAGTGCAAGGATCAGCCACATGCGGTCCCCGAGAGCGCTTAATATTTTTTCATAAATATTTTTTGGAAAACAAATATCAGTGTATCAACGGTCCAGGAACCTAAGAATTTGAACTGATAACCATAACGCAAAACGTCGATTTTACATTGCAATTCCACCACTTTGGCGGGTGGTAGGGGATGCAATGTATCTCTCTCTCTCTCACTCTCTAGGATCGTTCTCTTATACCAGGGTTTTTCAAAGTATGGGCTGTGAAGTGTTGAAAATGGAACACAAGGCCCTTGCCCACAAAGTTTATAGTATGTACCTCGATAGGTGAAATGGTTATTACCAAATCAGTCGAATATCTTCCTTACAAAATTTCCCACCTATCCCCGCTGTTAGGGCACTTGTCATTGTCCTATTCCTTTCTCAACGCCAGGGACCTAGCACACGCAATCTCACAAACACTCCGGGTTTAGGGGAAACTTCTCCATGCCAGAGACTTTTTCTCACACACGCACAAAACATAAAATTCTTTATTGACTACATGAAACACTTTCATGACATCGATATTGTCCATAACATGTCTAAAGAAACATTTAATAAACAAGAACTCAATCTTTTGAGCGAAGGACTTAACTTTTGTCTCCCTTACAAAGAATATATATATATATATATATATATATATATATATATATATATACTAGCGTAATTGCCCGTCATATATTACGGGTATGCGTGAATTAAGTGTTAAGTTAAAATTGAAATAATAATTAATGAAACCAACTTTTATATGCACTAAAAAGTAAGCAATAAATATATAATTCACATAATTGTGTGTTTCAGAGAGTTAAAATAGTTTTGGACGAATATAAATTGTTTGACAAAGAAATACATCACGCTATACAATTCTTATACGCCAAAAATTATTTTTAATCTTTGTAACATTTAATTTTGTCTCTTTCTCCCTCTGTCTCTCTCTCTCCTTATCTCTCTATCTCTCTCTCTCGTATTCAAGTATTCAATGCATGCATTCCTTACGCATCCTCCTATATAAACCAAATAACACCACACTAAGAATTATTATTATTAAAAATTTCTTCTCCCCCCCTTAGTTGATGTATCAATAAGCATATCACGTACTTTTAATGATTAAATACTGCAAATCGATATATCAGAAATGATTCCAGGGAAATATTCTATTTCTATTAAGTGATTTATGTTCTAATCAGTTTTAATCAACCAAACAATCGAAAATTATTTAAAATATATCTTACTTGAGTTCAGTTGTTGTAATATTTACGTTTATGTTCTTTTCTTCGCTGTAGATAATCCATCTGCCATGCAAGCGTAAGGAATTAAATGTATTTTGTAATTATAGCAGATATTATTTACTTCAGCAACCAATAAGACTATTTACGTTGACAACAATTAGATAGCTATGCATGAATTTTTCAAATATGACGGGTATGCGTGAATTAAGTGTCAAATTAAAATTGAAATAATAATTAATGAAACCAACTTTAAAAAGTAATCAATAAATATAAAATTCACATAATTGTGTGTTCCTATTAGTTACATGTGATAAAATGTAATAACGAAGAACTTTAAACAGCAATCCATTTACATCATAATTCTATATACTTATTTATTTATTTTTGTTGTACATAGTTACCATGTGACAAAATGTATGCTAAATTCTGATTGCGGTGGGGCATATAAATTGATATATTTTATCATTTGTTAAAATTAATTAGCGATTAAAATATTAAAATTAAACAGATTTAACTTCTTATTTATTTATCGCATTTTTTCAAGGGAAATAAGGTTCAACTTCCTCAAGATATAATTGGCTTTTCGCCAGCCAATCAGATTCTTCAGATTGCGTTAACAACAAAATTAGCTTACTATATATAGGAGGATATATCTAACAAAAACCGGGTTTCAAGGTATTTAGGAGGAACCGAAAAAGGACGACTCGAGGGGGCGGAGTGGCGATTCTCATCCGTGAAGGGATCGTATGCACAGAAATTGACGACAGAAGCTCTGGCTCAGTAGAAGTGGTAGGAGTCAGAGTCGAGACCAATTTGAGGGCAATAACCTTTATAAGCACCTACATACCACCAAAAAAAGAACTATACATGCAAGACCTTAATGGGCTCCTCGGCATGGACAGCGGACTGATCATCGCGGGGGATTTCAATGCAATGCATTGGGCGTGGAACTGCAGCAAAGATTGCAGGCGTGGAACCCTTCTAAAGAAATGGGCGCAAAACAGCCAACTTAGTATAGTGGCTCCGGTAACAATGACGCGACCAGGACCAAGGAACACAGGAAGTGTCCTTGACTTCGCACTGGTCAAGAACTTAGATCGACGGACGGTGTCAAAAACGATCCCGGAATTGACAAGTGATCACTATCCAGTCATTCTAAGGATCGGGACACAAGTAACATTTTATCATCAAGACAACCTCCGCATGTGTTACGGACTTGCGGATTGGGCTAATTTTAGAAAACTAATCGCGGAGACACTACCCAACGAGGCGCCCATAATATCCACCAGGGAGGGAATAGACGAGGCTGCAGAATTGTTGGGGAACGCTATTACTAACGCAGCGGAAAATGCAATTCTGCGCAGAGTAACTAAAACCAAGGAAAACCTGGAGATCCCTGATGAAATAAAAGACCTCATTAAAACGAGAAACAGAGTAAGAAGGCAGTATTACCGATTTGGCACTGCCGAACTAAAAAGGGATCTCCGGGTATTGAACAAGGAAATAAGGGACCAGCAGAGGCGACTGCGGAGATACCACTGGTCGATCAAACTGGCAAACCTAAAAACGGAAGACAATTCCATGTGGAAATACACGCGTTTCCTGACCAATTCTGCCAGGAACGACCCCCTGGTGGAAAGCCCAAGAGGCAAACTCACAACGCCTGCTGACAAAGCAGAATACCTTGCGGCTTACTTAGAGCAGATTTTCACGCTCAATGATGCGACGGAACACACCCCGGAAATCAAAATGGACGACGTCGAGTCCATTCTGAGGGAACAATACGATGAGAACCAAGTCACTCCGGTGTTCTCCACCAGAGAATTGGCAGAGACAATATTACGATTGCCGAAAGGGAAATCAACGGGAAAAGATAAAATACCATATGAATTAATCAAATGACTGCCAATCTCTGCTGGAGAATACTTTGTCTCGATTCTCCACGCAGTAGTGAAAATAGGGTCTTATCCAACCGGCAGGAAGCACGCAAACGTCATATGCATACCCAAGGTTGGAAGGAGGGTATTAAAAGACTCCGAATTTAGACCGATATCCCTCCTTTCTTGCCTTGGGAAATTGTGCGAAAAATGATATATCCGCATATCTTGACACACGCGGAAGGGCACGGTATAATCCCCCGATACCAATTTGGATTCAAGGCAGGACACTCCACAACGCACCAGCTGCAAAGGGTAGTGGATTTTATTGCGGACGCCTTCAAAAAGAAAAATTTTTCTGTTGGAGTAGCTTTTGATATTAGCAAAGCTTTCGACAAAGTATGGGATTTAGGCCTACTGCAAAAACTACTGGTAACAAAATTCCCCTCCTGGCAGGTGAAATTTATTAAGTCTTACATTAGCGACAGGCCATTCACTGTTAAATGGAATGGTGCCGAAAGTTCAACAAGAAAGACAGCAGCTGGTGTCCCACAAGGGAGTGTCCTAGGGCCACTTTTATTCTCGATATATACGGGTGACATCCCGACAAACGAGGGGGATTGGAACTCCACCGTTGCCCTATACGCGGACGACTGCGCAATAATGACGCGGAGCTTCCAGCCGGAAATGGCCGTGCGGTATGCCCAGAGGCTAACCGGAACACTAATTAAATACTACAAACAGTGGAGAATCGAGATAGACCCTAACAAAACACGAGCGATCTTCTTCAAAAGAAAGGATGCCAAAACGCCAAAGTATCTCGTAATTGAAGGTGTGGAAATTCCCTGGGCGAAACATAACTTAGGCATAACTATAGATGAAAAGCTGACCTTTCACGAACATATAAAGAAGGTAAACCTTACGGCAGCGGGGAAAAGAGCTAGACTCTTTCCCCTTTTTAATTCAATTGACGTGTCCAGGGAAATAAAAACCCACTTGTATAAAACAATGATCAGACCGACACTTCTGTATGCAGCGCCTGTATGGTTCGGACTTTTAATGCAAAAATCATGGAGAATACTTGAGATCGCGGTGAGAAAAATTTTAAGACGAATAACCAGGACATGGGGTCGAAATATAGACCTCCATGATACCCTAAAGGCAAAACCTATTAGGGAAGTCGCCACAGACTTAGCCATTAAGTACAAAAACACACTAGAAGCCAAAACGAATGACGTTCTCCGCGATCTCGCAAGAAACAAAGTGTCGGTCTGGGATAAGTACAAACGAGCATTGGCATCCACAGGCGAAGAGGATAGGATCCCTCCTAAAAAGCGGCGAAAATGATTTTGCTACTGACTAATATGTTTTACCACACAGGTGAGGTGCCTGTATAACACACATTCTTTTTCAAACTACGACGTTGAGTAAAGCCACTCTGGAGGCAACTCAGAAATACAAATACCACGGGAGGGTATGAACCACAGAAAACCTGAGAGAGAGAGAACAATAATAAAAGGCTACTTCTGTCCCTTTGTCCCTTTGTGGCTCCCTCTGTCCCTTGGTCCCTTTGTGGCTCCCTCTGTCACGCTATAAAAATGCAAATAACTCGATAATGGAACGAGATTCATTTTTTATATTTGGCAGGAATGATTGACTTACATATTGTAAGATGATGACGAAAATAAATCTCGAAAAAAGTCCTAGGTTCGACTCCATATGATAACACATCAAAATCGACTTTTTGACTTGCAGGCTATTATTCTATTTGATATCTAAATTAGAAATAATTCACCTATGATCTTCGAATATAGCCCATTTTAAAGAAAAACTATGAAGCTTCTTAATCCGTTCATTTATTACTACCTACAGTCCGAAATTCCTCATGTTAAACGTTTAATTCACATATTTTGGGGAAATCTTTCCATTTTAACGGGATGTTGCCATGCCAACCCATTACATTGTTAAACCTCGAAATCCTATTGTTGTTTCAATCCTTATGGGTGAAAGCGTGCTTTGAATGTTCTTACAATTAGTACGAGAGAGAGGAGAGAGAAATTCTTTTCATAGCAACCAATGTAAACAACATTTGTTGCGTTATTTAGAAGGAGTAGATTTGAATGTAGAATATTAATCATTCGCATATCAAAATTAGGTATTTAGAATCATCGCATAAGTTCAAAACTTGAAATAACGAACGCTTAAAAGAACGAAAGTTTGTTTTCTTGCCATCCAAAGAAAGTCAAGGCATATTTATGTACATTTTTTATTTCACAAAAACCTTTCCCGTTGAATTTCAACGGACATCTCCCTAGTATATATATATATATTAGGGATGGGACGGTTCCCCTTTTTCCCGGTTCCGGTTATATTAATTTGATCCCGGTACTCGGTTTCGGTTGTTAAGTTAGAACTTCTAACTTGCAAGTGCTTTTTGATACACCACGGGAAATTCTAGCTTTACAGTAGTTACATATAGCGCAGGGCTGTCGTTTTCATCGCTTTTATCTGTTTTTACAGAATTTTTTAACGAAAAACTGAAACATTTCCGTGATTAATGGATATTTATTTATAAGGTAAAACTTGGTTCTTGCCTGAGCTGTTGGCATAAAAAGTACATTAACTACTAAGAAATTCTGAGATAATTAATATTTATATACGAATAATACGAATTGTGTTAACAATATACGGTTTGGTGAAATTGTTTCGTGAGTACGTACGAATATAATTTGCAAGTGCACAAACTCGCTGCTTATTGTGCGAAACTAAGCTGTAGAACTATACCGACAATGAAAGGAATATTCATATTTTTTCCTTAACTCTCTTTTTAGTATTCGTATGAATGCATATATACACTGCACGTACAGCATGGCCTTTTTAAGGAACTATATAGTTCGAACGCAAAGTCGTCACAAATTCGCTATATTGCAGTGCGACCGATGAATCACGTCACGCTGCTTCCTGGCGCGCGCACTTAGAAATGAGACTACGTAGTCGATACTAATCCGTAGTATTTTCTGGCGTCGTAAAAGTTCATATCGTATTTCACTAATATTTCTAAACGAATACTTTTTCTGAGATATTCTATCCCTCAAATAAATAAAAATATGAATGAAAAATACAATTCTTCGATTGATAGGTCTTTTTATAGACAGAAGTACAAGGTTGAGTGGGAAATGAAATTAAAGTGGTTAATAAAAGGAAAGACTGATTTCTCGGCAACATGCACTGTCTGTAATTCTGATTTCAACATATCAAAAGGAGGCTTAAAAAATCTCAAACGCCACGAGACAACAGAATGTCACAAGAGGAACCAGACGTTTGAAAATAGTTCTCTAATTGCGAGTTTTGGGATTAAAGAAAACAGTGACTTTGTTGACGCCGAATTAAGATGAACGAATTTTGTTTGCGAAACTACGCGGAAACTACTGGGCGGATGTTGATGACATTTAGTATTTAGAACATAGGGGCCAAGAAACTATTAAAATTATATAAATAGTTTAGGTGATGCAATCGGGAGTGGCATTTTACGGGTGACAAAAAATGATCTTTTCTTTATGTCTCGTACAGTGTAACTTATAGCGAAAAATTCTTTAAAGAACTTCGTAGAACAAATCAAATAGCGTATGTTTTGTTCAGTACATTTTTATCAAAGGAGTAGCCGATTTCAATAAAATCAAACGAGAAAGTCGTAATTCACTTTGGACCCATTTTTTATTTGTTGTCAACGAAAACAATCTTCCTGACAACTGATGTAAACGATATCTGTAAATAACTAATTAATTTATATATATATATATATATATATATATATATATATATATATATAATTGGCATTGAATCATCTATTAAAAACCTAAATGATACTACCATAGATCACGTAAGAGCTGTTTGAAAAATACAACTGGAACATAACATAAATAAGAACACTATAAATCAAATTCCCAGTCCCGATTTCAAACTCATCAAAATTAAAAAATTTTCATTTAAAAGCCGATAAAGGAAATTCCGTTGGCATCGTGTCATGAATCAACACGATTATTGAAGTTGAACAATTATTTGAAAACGGTCCTTACTGACTTCTCACAAGAAATTCTTTCAATAAAGTGATTTTTTTCTACCAAGGACACCACAAAATAAAAAACGGACCAAACCACAGAAGAGGTCTTACGTAATTAGATTACGGTTTCAAATCCTACCATATCAATATTACATTGTTTACCTTAAGTCCACAAACCTGGAATTTCTGAGACCTTTTGTGTCATGCATTGATTTCCACACTTATCTCCTTTCTAAATGGATAGTTGACCAATTTAAAAACCTACCTATAAAGGCTGAAGATTCGTTGAAAATGCCAAAAATTTAATATAATATAATTAATATATATATATATAATTTTATAATGCATATATTTGTATTTGAATATTGATTATATTATGACGAGGCAATACATTTGTATAATGTCTGTGCTAATTAAACATTATCATTATATATATATATATATATATATATATATATATATATATATATATATATATATATATAATTCTATTATACAGAGTAGTTATCGATTATTTCAATCTTCCTAATAATATCAAGGCATTGAGGAAAATTTCTTACATATTTGTGCGCCTCAGCTTTAAAAATAATTTATTACCGTAAATAGTGCGGTAATTAAGCGACAAAATGCTGTTTTTTATTAATATCTAATAAGTTCCAAATAAAACAGTGGCAATTCTCTTTGGAAAAGGATCTAATTGTTTAATTTTTCTGATATTAAATTGCGCGTGCTTCTAAGATGATTCCATTTTCCAATTTAAATATATTGTATTCAATGTCATGCTGATTCATTTTTAAGATGTAAATTTAGTTCTGCATTTCTGGTTTGCAAGTAGCGCACATATAGTCTTGATACGAAATATTACTTTTTGAACTCTATGTACGAAAGATTTAATTAATTTACGCTATTTTGTGTCGCAGATTCACTAATTATTAATTTATATGTAGTAATTTATGAATCAAATCTTTTGTGGGGCGCAACATATATTTTATCATTTTACTGAGCCGAAGGAAAAAATGTTTGAAAACCCATCTTATACTGTTCTTTTAACGGTCCTAGGGCAAAATGAACCCGTGCATTCCTATGGCCAAAAATCGATCTCGCATATTTTATATTTCTCTCCGTGCCTTCCGATATGTGGAAGATTCGGCTAGGCCATAAACTTCTTCAGCTGGTTCCCTCAAACTATGCTGGTGTTCAGCATTCATTGTAGAATGCGGGTGAGGTAATGTGGCACGATATACAATGTTTGGACGATGAAATACCCACTGCCACACACAGTATTTTTTATTGCTGCCATTACGCAGTGAAACAATTTAAATTATAGTGTTTAAGTAATATTATATAATTTTAGTAGACAAATTCAAGAGAACGCATATAGTAACAGTAGTATGATTACGGATTAAATCTATAATCAAGGGAAAAAGGAGCAAACGTATTTAAATAAATTAGTGTAGCGCGGTAATAAATGGAGATTACTTGCCACAAGAACTATTTCAGGTATTTTTTGCAGTTGTTAGATATTCATGCCATTAGGAGTCACTGCTGCTCGAAGAAAATTCGAAATGAAAACTCGATGGCAAAGGGACAAATAGCTGTGAATAATGACACGTATATGCAGATTTGATCGACTTGGGTGTACATATTGCAATATAATGGCGTCTCTCGCTATTCGTCAGCTGCGATAATCGTTCTCTCTCTTAATCATTATTACTAAATCATAATAATCGTCCGCGAAATTGGTGGCCAAGTTCAGAGCGAGAAAATCCTACGCATAGCATTCTGCGTAGGTTCTCCTCTGGTTTAAAACCAATACTTTTATCAAAATATGTATTGCTCTATAATATTTAAACCGCTTGTTTGGTTGTGTTACATGTTGTGGTCGGGTCTGTTAGATAAGTGTGACGCGCAATTGACCATAGCAGGCAAAGCTTAAGAAAATTGAACCAGAAGAAATGGGTTGAAGTTACTTAATGATTCATCTCTTGCATCTAGGGAGCATATTGAAGAAACGCCCATATAATCAGAGATGTCGGAGTACTCTAGTTCATCCGAGTAAACTATTAATATAAAGGGCCAAGAATTGGAGAAAAATATAACATCATTTGTTATTAGAATGTGTTACTCTCCGAAATTTCTGCCATTTTTCAATTATGTATGGCTTGTAACACTTTTCTAATTCGGCCATTTTTCCGATTATATTTAATTTTTACACGGAGAGCTTAAAACGCGCTTATTATCCCTGTCCTCTGTCACCCGCGTTACATTGGGTTTCTGTTTTTGTAGAAAATTCGACCGAATTAAAGCGACCGCTTTAAGCAATGCCTGAATAAATCAATTTCATTGAATCCCCTCAAAAACTTTTAATGGCACCTTTGACTGCTTTTCCCACGCATACACAGGACGGCATGATGAGAGCTCCTCCCCTTCCCTCTCTTCAAATTCAGGCAGGTTTTTTTAATATGATGACAGATCAGTGCCTCCATTTTGGGTTTGAATCGAGAGGAAAGGATAAAGATGGGAATGTGGAGAGAGAGGAGAATGGAGAGGAGAATGGAGAGGAGAATGGAGAGGGGGAGGGGAGGGATGGGGAGGGAATTTCCCCCTCTCTCTCTCTCACGCACACACACAAGCGCAACCTTCCGCTTCATGACAACTAACGCAGCTCAATTTCGGCGGAACTCTAAAAAGTGGTTTTAAAAAAGCATCCCATCCGTTAGGGAGAAACTCTGTTGCGCAGAATTATCCTTCCGCTGCAATGGAGGCATTGGTAAGCACTGAATCTCTCCCCTTTCAGAATCGAGGATGTTAGTCACTCAATTCCAATCTCACTTTCTTTTGGAGAACCCACACCGACAACGCCATGCCTTAACCAAATACCAAATGAAGTAAATCCAGGCGGATGTTCGTCAATCCATGAACTTATGAGATGGAATGCAAGTGAATTAAGTTTTTAAAATCTACAAGAATGGGCCATTTCAATTTTATTCATAAAAGGTGTCGATGTAAACTGAAGAAAGAAGACGATATGGTGTTACATCGAAACACGAAAGAAAGTCCCGAAATTGCTGACCTTATTCTATTTTGGTTCGGTATCCTTGCTACAAATTTCAAAAATGCTGTAAAAATGGCATATTAGACGATTCATGAAATATCTATTTAGAAAAGTGACCTTTTCTATCATCATTCGACTCTAATTAAATCCAATACATCCATGTAGGTTTTTGTGATGAAATTGCTCCAAACTCTAAACAAACGCGGTCATCAATCTCGGTCACCTTGGAGAAGAAGATTCATTCATAACGACACCAATCAAACAACTTCTAATCAACCCTGATTACCCTTTTTCCACGTCCTCCGAATCTCTTCCCTTCCCGAATCGACGAGAATCCAAAGAACCGAACCTAGATGGCATTGAGACCCCAATCTCTAAATCCCAATCTTCCCGAAAGGTACACCGAGACCCTCGGCTTCTCCAAAAACGTTTTCGCTCGAGTAACGGCTTCCTAAAGCACCTGACCTTGTGTTTCCTTTGTGGTTTACCCTTCGTCTTTTCGTCAACTCCATCTTGCCAAAGTATCGACACCAACTAATCCCGGCCTTCCGCCTCTCTCGCTCCGCCTTTCGGATTACGATCTCCTCCGAGAATTATGACTTCGCTCGCCTCCCTTAAACGTCTTTTCCGAATTCCCTCGACCCTTAATCCACGCTCCTCTAAGGAGGAGCGATGGAGGAGGGAGCACCCTCTTAAACCGCCTCGACCCTCCTGACCCTTGATGCGCTCGGTAAGCTTCATTGGACGACCCCTATAGGTAGGCCCTTTCATGCTGCGAGAGCTGTCTAAGTTCTTGGTTGGTTTTGGGAAGACGCGTGGATGATTAATTACTTGAGGCATTTCACGGTAATTAGGACGCTCCTTATAAATAAGATTTTAGAAAGGAGACATTAAATAATGACACTTAAATCAAGAGTATTAAGGAAAAAAGAAAACGTTTATTGACATTTTTCACCCTCGCCATATTGTCCGTATCGAGAAAATATTGTATTGAATTGTACGCAATAGTTGTAGATAATTCGCAGACGACACAGTGATTTAGAGAAAAATTCATAACAAAGAAGATGTTCAAATCCCACAACGTGATTTAGATTCCATTTCGGCATGGTGTAGGTGTTGACAATTAAAGTGAGAAATTATCTTTAGTTAAATTTTGGCAAGACAGAAATCAGTTATTAATACTGAGTACTTTCTTAACTATGGGCACATAAAAACAGTGAAAACTCAGAAATATCTCGGTATCCTATCAACACACGATTTATCTTGGAAGGAGCAGCTCTTGAAAGGCTAGGATTTGTCTGTAAAAAATAGGAAAATGCGATTAAAAGACACGTGAGGTTGGTTATTTCACTCTGGTTAGACCATTAATTGAGTATGCGAGTAGCGTATTGGACCCATATGAGATAGGCCTAATTCACGAGTTAGAGAAAATACAGCGAAAAGTATTGCTTTTCATGAAACGTCGATATAGTGGGCAAGGGGTTTGGACGGGAGTAACGGCGTGAAAAGTCTTATGGAGAGATATAGAATATAAAATTTTAAATATGAATTGTCAGACGTAATTAGGAATCTATCTTAAGCAGGACGCCGCGACCATACTGAGAAGATACGAGAAATTGATTGTTGAAGAGAGTATAACAGGAGAGTAACATGATAGGTAGATGATATTCAGCCTCTGTCACTAATAAATTGAGATGGATTTCAGGGTATTATTCAGATTCAGTAAATAATGAAAAAATTACGATTCTCGATGCACCACAAAGAACGATGCGGTGATATTATGAAAAAACAAGGCAGTGTTAAATTCTGCCTATAAAAACTTGAACTTCCATTTTATTGCGGCTTCTGTTTTTCACACCAATGTTACAGGTAACCGCCGGCGCTTATCTTCTCTTCTTATAGTCTTTGTCAATTCGGCGCAATGAATTCAAATATCTCTTACAGACCAACAATTTCAGTGATTTTTAAGCACAAAAGGATTAAAAAATATTACAAAATTAGTCCAAACAAGAAAAGCTAACAATATTACTTCTTCGATTAGTCAGTCTTTACGTAACAATTCTAGTTGCACATAGCGCTCATCAACAGAAATGCGTCAACCGAGCGAACCAATGAAACCATTACAAAAATTCTTCGCAACTGGGAAATATAAAAGCAATTCCTCTTCAGTGGCGGATTTAAGGGGATCGCACTTGGCGCGCCAGGGACCCCATGAAGTAAGAGGCCCCGAAAATAATGTTCGTATCTCGAAAATATTAAATATCTCAATTTAAAAATCGGGGAAGCCTCTCTATGATTCCATAAAAAAAACTAGAATTAGGGATCGTTAGGAGAGGTTTCACGATATACAGTCAGACCACGTTTTAGCGCTCCCTATAGAGTGCCACCCCCGCACGCTGCCCATGAACCGTTGTGAACAGAACGTTCCATCTTATGACTATATGGAGCAAGCATATGCCCCGATTTACAGCCCCCCCCCCGCTTTAACGCCAATGTCAGTGATGGAAAAACGGTGGGCTAAATTGGGGTTTGACCGTATCGAGATTGCAGGGCCCCCAGTTGTTTAGCGCCAGGGGCCCCAGGAGGCCTTAATCCTCTGCTTTTCCATTGAACTACTTAATTCACTACATATCAGCGCCAGCAATGGAAATCTCATAATTTTGGCGTTACGAATAATGATATTGAATTTTAGAATAATACTTATTATCGGCTTTCTCATCTAATTCTAATTCTCACCCATTGAGCATTGATTTTGCAAAGAAAACAGACAGCGACCCATCTGATTCTTGTGCCTCATCGATGTTTGAAGGGCTCGAACGCTGATTTGTGAGTTGGATATAGTCATTATTATTTTCAAAATATTAATAATTAATTTCAGCAAAAATATGAAAAATACTGACTAAATAATCATATTTCTTTATATCTCTGTAATACGTCTGTATTTTAACAGACAGAAGTTATCAATCATTCTCATATAATATACCTTTAAATTTATTTGATGGTGTGTGAATGGATAGACTCATTATATCATAGGTTAAGCTTGAATTAGTTTACTTGAGAGGATGAGACTTTCTGTGAAATATGAATGTACGAAACTTTACTTCTATTCTTGCAGAGTTGTGCAACGCAGCTACGAAGATACAGGCGTCCTTCCGAGGACACATGGCAAGGAAACAGGGCACCGGCCAGGGCAAGCCGGGGAAACCGGAAGAGGAACTATCCAAAGAAATGGGCAAGCTGGACGCCAAGGTAAAGCTTCAAATGGCCCAAAGTTTTGAGTAATATGTACTTCATTCGACAACTTGCTACTCTCGAGACCAATAACCCGAATCGATAAAGAATTGAAGATAGCAATAATTTCCGCACGCATGATCATTAGAAGAACATTATCATCTTTCAACCATTATGGCAAAAACGTTTATTTCTAATTTGATGTAACATTTTCTTTCTTTTAAATTAATTAAATATTGAAAAACGTAAAAATTAATTTACCCGTGATTTTGTGGAAATCCGCATTTGCAAATTTTTCTAGGAATACGACGTCGAAAACGCCAGAACCTAGATAAAACCAGTGGATCTTCGTAGAAACTTTTTCCTTTTTTTATTCATTGCCTTTTAGAAAATTGTCATATTAAATTCCACCTTTCGGTGAAACTTAAAGAGGAAATCTTCAATGACTGTGCTATGAGCCATACTTCCTTTATCACAACTCCAAATAGCAGCTTATTTTGCCATCAAGTAAAGAAATATCCTACGTCGTATAAACTCGTTCTAGAAAAGTGGGTAATACGAATATACGGCACATGCAATAAGCGTATTTTACTTCGGAAATCACTGTCTTCATAGCAAAGACTGCGGTTCACATTCAATTTTAGTTTACTACACAAAAGTTATATAATACTCAATGGTAGGTTGACATGCCCAGAATTACGAGTTTCACCAAACATTCACGCGTGGGTCAGATGCAATCGCCTTGGATCCCACCTTATGTCGCCCCTTTCCTCGAAAACTTCCTTGAAACAGTGATTCTATGAAAGTTTCTCCTCAAAACTTAAGCGAGGAACGGTTTGCTGTAAAAGAGACTTTTTACCCGAGAGTGGGAATTGTTCATCATACGGAGTTCCTAACGCAGAGATGTCGCCGATCTAAAAACGACGAAAAATAATTTTAAGTTTACATCGCTCTTTCCATCCATGTAGATGTACACTGAAGAAGCTCGTTTTTGTCAAAATTTTCCAATTACTGCCGTTATACCCGAGAAACGATTATTAGCGGGCAAGTTTTTGATTGAAACCTTTCAGTGCTGCTTGCTCGCCTGCAACACATGCACATAAATTTACCTTGGACCCGCATTTCGATCTAATTTAATATACTCGCGGTATTTCATTTTACTAACACTCTGCTGTCAAACTATTTATTTTCTAAATATTACGCATAATAGGCAACATCTTGCGAATGACTCGAGCTATGAACCATCTTGTTATCAATTTTCTCATATAATTAAAGAGCAAAATTTCAAAGCTATGGATCGCGACGTGAATTTTTAGTGTCACACGCACACTGCGTCAAGAAAGTAGAGACTATTATAATTGATGATGTTAGACAGACAAGAGGCTAGAGGGCACGCCAATCGCTGGAACAGGGGTTGATCGCTGGCCGAGAAACAACGCATCCAGGATTCCTCCTCGACTGCGTGGAAACGGGGGCATAGAGGCTGGCACGAACGACACCTCCCCCCACCTTCCAAAACGAATAGAGATCCCTCTGCCGAAAACACTCGATCTTGTGTCACAGGGCTTCTACGAGGATGCCTCACTTCCCATACCCTTCTAGTTTTTACCCTTACATCCCTCCCTCCCCCTCCAATCGCTAGCTCATAGTGACAGCTGGGCCAGGGGAGGCCATCGTCTGCTGCGGAATATTCTTCTTAGAAATAATCCCTCGCAAATACAACCATCAACCAAAGAACGATACTGCGTTCTAATTCCTCTTGATTCCTTCGGTTACTCGCAGTAAATTACGGCATCGGGCACCACTGGCGGCGCGCTAACTTAAAGCTTGATCTTTTTCAACGAAGTCTACTGTAATGGTCATAAAATTTGCCAATAATTCGAATATTTCAAAGTTTTAAACGACAAAATGTCTTTAGCTATCCTAGGCTACCTTTAATTCGTCTATAGAGGTAATGTAGTGTTTCTTTCGTTTAAGTAATGACAATAATTTACGCTATAAAATCTAAAATATTCATACCGCAGGATTCAAGCAAATTAGATTTTTTCCGCAAAACCAAAGAAATGATAAGAGAATAACTGTTCCAATTTATGATTATGCGATTGATCTCTTCACGGGATAATGACGCAGAAAAATAACAAGTACCCTTGGCGGATTAAGAAACTACAGAATATTCCATCTTTTAGATCAGTGGTGCCCAACCTTTTACCTATCGTGCGCCATTTTTCCAGTGCCAAAATGTCGATGCGCCACTTAGTTCTAAGCATGTAGCTAGCGAATATAAGGATGTGATAAAAATAAATCTTATCTTTAATGCGATCTCTGATGTAATTTCATTTACGACAACTTGTCTATACCGGGTTGTAAATGTTTTGTTGCAAGTAGTAGCGGATTTTCTAGATTAGAGTCGGTGAGTCCTGAGGGTTGTTTATTTTTGATAAGTTTCATGGGCGAGAAAGCTGTCCACACGCGTGTGGGCGTGCAAATCGGCAGAGCAACTTTTCCGAGTTGCGGAAATTGCTCGCGAGGCAATAAAACGACTCATTTTTAGAAGTCGATCCATGATGAGTAAACAATGGTGGCAACAGAACAGGGAGGGCAATGATTTGTATGTGCCGGGAGGAACTTTCGAGCACCCGAGCCGTCGGACATGACAAGGTTTCTTTACAATCACTCGTCCACTAAATTCTTCACTTTCAAATTCATTCATTCATCCAAAACTCACAAACTAAAGCGTTATATCTACGTAAATATATTAAAACTTTGAGATGATTCTTTTAAATCCAAGATATATTTCAACTGTGGAAAAACGGCATGATCTTTTAACTTATTTTAAGCGCCATGCGACACATTTGGGGGGGGGGTGGATGCGCCAAAAGTGGCGCATGCGCCGTAGGTTGGGCACCACTGATTTAGGTCATTTACAATATTTTTCATTATCAATAAACTCCACTTGGGTAAGCTTGACTTTGTGGAAATATTCAATAATAGAAATAAAACAATTATTGCAATTTCCACTGAACAAGAGTTTTCTCACTTTAAAATATGTACAGATTCCACAAAAAGCGTCTGCAACTGTAAACTTTGTTGAAGAATTTTATCGGCCGGTTTTATTCATATTTTTCATTGTCTATGCAATACGTTCTCTAGTATAGGCAAATGAAATGAAGGTATAAGCGTTAAATATGTTTCCTTCCAATTTATTTGCTTCCAAACCATTAAACAAAGCAGACAATCAGCTCGCGTATTTCCTCAGATATCCGTTGAAGTAACTAATTTGGGAAGCTCCACTTTGTGTAAAATTTCCATAATAGAAATAAAACAATTATTGCATTTTCCATTGAGCAAGAATTTAATCGACCGGTTTCGCCTGTTACAATTTTAATGC